>JAKTVI010000001.1:52386-690455 GCA_030557115.1 Insectozyma chauliodis | reverse complement strand
TTTATTGCATCCTTACCTCAAGTGTTTATTGCATCCTTACCTCAAGTGTTTATTGCATCCTTACCTCAAGTGTTTATTGCATCCTTACCTCAAGTATTTATACAAATAGTACTTATCTAGATTATCTGCAAAATAGATTAGATAAATGGGGAATATAAGGATAATCCCGTAGAATTTAATATATTAGATTACCTTCGGTATCGTTAATAGATTCATCGAACTCTATGGCCAATGTATCTGCTCAAGTTAAAAAATTGAACAAAGAATATATAAATTGGTCACAGCCATACAGCCAATGAAGATGCACTCTTTAATCATTACGGTCAAGAATCTTACTGACTATGTGTAACTGAAGCCACAATGATTTCATCGACCTCAAACAAAACAACTCGTGAAGAAATAAGACCTACCAATAGAATGAATTAAGACAATGGTCCAGGTTTTTCTATAGAAACTGAGTAATAATTTATACTAAGTAGTTTATATAGTTTTTAACCTTAATACATACGTAAAAAAAAAAAAAAAAAAAAAAAATATTGCTTTTAACCTAAGAGATACGAAAAATAATAAAAAATGGAAATTTTTGAAAAATCAAAAACTAAACTACTTGGTCAGATTGAAGAGTTACACCGACTCCATTAAGGATATAATAAACATATTAACCATCCGCAAAGCAGTATGATTCTAAAGCACCAAACAAATGCTTGCTCATTTGCTTGTTCTGTAAGGAAGAAGAATCCTTGTTTTTTTACATCTATGAAGAATGCAAAATCTCTCAGATAAAATAAAGATATATCTACCCTGACTGGAATATCACACTTGCAAGTATTTCGGCTCCAATAATATACCCAAATCCTTTTTACAGGATGCTTGACCGTTTGTTTTCAACCATTCAACCATTTATCATTTGTGGAAACGACGTCGTTCAATTAATAGAATGGTCATAGCCATACAACCACAGGAGGTGACTTTACTTCTTACTACAATTACAAAACTTGCAGACTACGTGTAACGAAGCACCCAACAATTTGCTACACCAATTTCTTTAACACAGAAAGAGCAAATTAAGACCTACCAATAAAATAAATTAAGACAACGGTCTAGGTTTTTCTATACAAACTAGTTAGTTGACATAGCTTTTAAGGTCCGGGGGTGGTAGAAAAAGTTACATGTTTCTATTATTTGTACAAAATAGACTCACGGTTTCGGATGGTGTTAACGGGCTTCGTGCGGCTTTATGGTCAAAACTTTATTCTTGGATTTTACAATATAGTCTAAATCAATGTTAAAATAAGGAAAATGATTTTTTACTTCTAACCATTCTTGAGCACCCACCACTCTCTTAAATTTGCAAAAAACATTATAAAGCGATTCAATATAATTAGTGTATATGACTTGAAACAAAAAACTTGTAAAACTCAACCGCTATTTGCACAATATGCTAGATAAATTCTTTCTAGCCAAATGTGTACCACTTGAAGAACAATTCTGGTTCTTGAAATACGGTAATATCTCGATCCCGAGTCTGCGGTGAAAATATACAAATATAACATTTCACACAGATCAAGAAAAATAGCTGTCTTCAAACCACAAAAAAAAACACTTTGACCTTTTGCTTGGTGTAGAAGAATATTTAGTAATTATGTACTAAGAGCTCGGTACCAAGTATTTCTGTCGCTCACGCTTTTCGAACGTGCACATAAGACAATGCTAATATTGTATTTAACTGACCTTCAGCATTTAAACAAAATCCGATCAATTTAAATTTGATCTTATTTACTTATTTATTAATAAACAATTTATTAATCTATTCAGCATAGTCCTAAAAAAATTGATTCCCTATACTCATTAAAAGAAAAGTAGTATTTTAACGCATGTTGTCCTAAATTTTGGAACTCAAGTTTTTCTTCGTTACAGAACTTCAAGTATCGCAACCATAACTGTTACCTTCAAAAAAGGTTAGGTCAACGTGAGTAACTTAAAAATTGTTGCAACAGCTATGGATAGCGCAATTAACAATTGCAGTATAAATGGTTGCTCAATTCCCAATGTTGTGTTTTGACATACAACAAATTGAAATGGTCAATCTGATTTTTTTAGCTGCTGCTACATATTTAGCCGTTTCGGATGCTGCAATTTTAGGAAAATGGGAGAACAATGGTGTTCATTCGTTTGATTTGACACACAATATCGAGAAAAGAAATGGTGTTTAAGTAGCAAGTCTCCCATACCATTCATACTATTCAGTTGCTCTTCAAGTTGGCTCAAACAGAGACCCGGTTGAGTTGGTATTTGACACTGGGCTGTGGTTCACTCACGTCATTGAAAAAAATGCTACTTGTATTCTTAAAGATTGTAAAAGTTTTGGTACCTACGACTTGAGCAAATCTAAAACTGCTAGAAGAACGGGAAAAAACGTTACCGACTATTATGGTATTCCTGGAGGTCCTCAAACATCTTTAGCAGGTGAAAAAGTTTCAGACGACGTAGTTATAGGTGGATTCACTGTCAAAAAGTTCAATTTTACGGCTGATAATTATGCGGTGCAATGGCCAAGTGGTATTATGGGAATGGGTCGTGCTTACCCTGACGCAGACAACATTGTTTTTGCGGCTCGTGATCAAGGAATTATTAATAAACCTGCCTTTTCATATATTCTTGGAGATAAAACGACCCCAGGTAAAGTCCATTATGGTGGATACGACAAGGCAAAGTTGGAAGGAGAATTTGCTTGGTTTTCAATAAAAAACAAATGGAACCAAGCTAAATTAGATTACATCTTTGTTGAAGGCAAAAATGTGACTATTGGAAAAGACTACATTCTTGATACCGGTGCAAACCATTTGGTTTTGGAAGATTCATTGTATGAGCAAGTTATGTCCGCGTTGAAAGCTTACGCTGCTCCAAGAAGTACATTCAATTGTAGAGCTTTTGGAGACAAAACATTTGAAATATCACTTAGTGGTAAAAAAGTTAAATTGCCATTAAAATCTTTCGTCAAACCAGATCAGTTTGGTACATCTTGTTTTAGATCATTTGACAAAGGACCTGCTACTGTTTTGGGTGCAAATTTCTTTAGATACTTGCATGTTGCTATCGATTATCAGGACGAGCTTATTGGTATTGGTCAATGGAAAAACACTTCCAAAACTGAGCTTGTTCCGCTTTAATTAGAACCTAAACAGTAATTATTAGTTTTTTTATCATCAGTGAGTTTTTTTTAATACAACAACATCGAAAATCATAATTTTTTCAATCACAATATGCGGAAATAAAATTTATCTGGTAAGAACGTGCTCTTAAAAAGTAAGCAGATAGACAGCTAGCTTCAGAGTTCTCGTAATAATTTTGTTTGTTGCAAAGTATTATTCCAAGGTGTAACTGAAATTGTATTGTGTTATCACCTAAAACTCAATCGATGGAAATAATGAAAAACGGTTATGCGGCTCGGTCCAGCGCAAATTAAAATGCCTTGTTTTGATTCATGTCTCACTATCAATAAAAAATTAAAATGAACTGCTGATCAGCTAACTGTAGATTTCCCAAAAGAAGATTGATTTTGTCTCCTTCGCATCTGAATAGTTTAGATGGTGTGTTTTGAAATCTTTTCTTGATACTACTATACATAGGCTATATTTGTGTCCTGTGTTATTTGTCCTAACGAGAAAACTTTATTTGCTGCCGAAACTCTAATTCGTAATCACGCAGAGACTAATTATGAATTCACAGCTGGATATGAGTGTCTGCTAACTCTTACATCGAAGATTTATCTATGAATGAAAAAATTAATAAATTCAACTAGATCTTGTTTTTAAGGCACATTCAATATTTTATTAGAGATCAGATTAGATGTACTTCAGGGTAAAAATCTTAATCTTTTGACAGTAGACAGTAAATTATTGATCCTATCAATCTTTAATTGAAGGACGCCAAAGAAAATTTAAATATGTTGGCATGTAACAATTTTAGAAACAACTATCTCATCAGCTGAATTCAAGCAAGTGAAATCTGTACTTGAGACGCGAGATGTCAAATAAACTATTCAAATCAGATACAGTTTCAAATTGAAAAATCAATTACATAGTTTTAAAACACTCCAGTAAGCGTTGTCATTGCTTATTACAACAATTAGAAATTTTCAAATAATCCCTCCTTTGTATTACAAAATATCTATTTACATGCTATCAGTTTAATTTCAATTCATTGATCCTCAATACCGTCTGAAAAGGCTCGTCGAATATTCTTTTTGTCCTTCTGCATCTTTGTTTCTTATGCACTTTAACTCTTACAGGTTCTCGAGTGATTTCAACACAACTTGCTTGTAAATTAAACAAATCCTGCGGTATCCCTTCTTCTGCATTAAATGTATGAGTTGGTGAGCCGATTGTCGTTATTTTTTTCAAATTAATTGAATCTCCAACTTGTATATTCTTTAATTTGTATGGTAGGTAAATCAAATCGCCTTTTCTAATGAGATATGGTAAATTGTTTATATTTGCTATAGCATATAAATCTCTTGAACCATTAGATGACAATTTCAAGAGATTAGTTGGAGCTACAGATGAAGCTGATGTAGTTAAGAACCTTCTGAACATGGTTGATTGATGAACAAAAAAATTAATTTTTTTTTATATTTTATTAAAATTTTTTTTTTTTTTTTTTCTCGCTCTGGTTAGTTTGTTCAATAATTTTTTGAGTTTATTGTTTAAAAAAAATTCACGAATTCCATCATAATTTACTAGCATCATTTGATAGATTATGTCTGGATCGTTTTGGAAATTCAGCAATGGATTCACATCATTATCAAATATATCTACCTTGTTGGAGAAAGAAGATGGAGATCAATTCGAAACCATGTTGAAGTTATTAAAAGAAAATGATTTATTACAAGAGTTGTTAAGTAATAATCCAGTTTTATTGGATTTTTTAAGACAAGATAGTGTCATAACGTATTTAGTGGACTTGGTGATTGATGAGGGTAAAATTCCAGAAGATAAAGAGCTTCCTACAGACAATGTGGACGATAAAGCAAAAATAGAGAAAGATGATAAAAAAACAGAGAAAGAAGAAGATAAGAAAGTTGAAAGAGAAGGAACAAAAGATGAATTTGATTTTGATTATGAAGAAGAAGACGAAGAAGACGAAGAGGATTCACCTGAAGAAATATGCGAAAAAAGGGCAACCTTAGCAGCAGAAATATTGAGTGCAGACGTTTGGTCATTGACTGACACGGTGATGGAGTCTACATCAAACTTAAACAGACTATGGAGCATATTGGATTCTCCTCTAAACATAAATTTATCCAAGTATTTTATGAAAATAATGGAGCATTTACTAGATATGAAATGCGATGAAATGATTACCTATTTAATTGAAAGCCAACCCAAGTTGGTTGAGAAATTTATCAAGCATTTGTCAAATCCGCCTTTGATGGACTTTTTATTAAAGTTGATTTCAATTGATAAACCAGACAATTCGACTGGGATGATTGACTTTTTACAAAATCAAGATTTAATCAAACATTTATTAGACAACTTAGAGGAATCTCTGGATGTTATAAAAGCAATAATCACTATAAGTGCCAATTCATCTACCGATAATAGTTGCATAGGTCCCAATGAATTGACCAGAGAGTTAGTTAGTGAAAAATCGATGGAAAAATTGTGTAATAAAATGTTAGATGGTGGGTATTCTTTAGCCAATGGAGTAGGTATAATCATTGAAATAATCAGGAAAAACAATTCCGACTACGATGTTTTACCTGTATTGTACATAACTTTGGAATCTCACCCTCCAACGGGTAGAGATCCAATATACTTGGGACACTTGTTAAAAGTGTTTGGTGGTAGCATAAAAAAGTTCAATGAGTTGCTTGTTGAAAACGATGAAACCAAGTTGAAAACTTCATTTGGTGATATAGAGCCTTTAGGGTTTGAAAGATTTAAAATTTGTGAATTGATTGCAGAACTTTTACATTGTTCTAATATGGCATTACTAAATGACCCAAAAGGTTATGATGTGGTTCAAGAAAGAGATGAACTTAGAAACAAAATGAAGGAATTTGATCCTGTAAGTTTTAAATATAATGAAGTCATAATTATGGAGCATGAATCAAAAGAACACGAAGAAAAAACCGTTAACCAAACGGAAGAAGAAATCAAAAGCAACCCTGTGATTGGTGATTATTTGAAAGTGGCTCTATATGATACCCAAATTGTCAGCAATATACTCTCAATGTTTTTCAAATTTCCTTGGAATAATTTTTTGCATAATGTGGTGTTTGATATAGTACAGCAAATACTAAATGGGTCTATGGACATAGGTTTTAACAAATTTCTAGCTATTGACCTATTTGCTCAAGGAGATTTAACAAACAAAATAATAGAGGGTCAAAAATTATGCGATGACTATGAAAGGACTAATGGCTTAAGACTTGGATTCATGGGACATTTAACGTTGATAGCAGAAGAAGTTGTGAAATTTGTGCAATTATATCCTAATTCCTTAAGTGATTTAATTAATGAAAAAGTGGAAAGTGAAGTCTGGGAAGATTATGTGTCGCATGTCTTGTACGATACTAGAGAAAAATACAATGCTATTTTGGGTGGGGATGAAGACACATTTGAAGAAGGTTTAGGAGAAATAATCGAAGAAGTAAAGACGGGGTTAGTGTTTGAAGACGATCATCTAAATTATATGTCACAACAATTGACAAATACACCTCAAGACGATTCCAGTGATGACGAAGAGCAGGATAATGGGGAAGAAATTAATGACGATAAGCATAACATAAACCACAGCGACGATAATGACAATCATGATGATGATGATGATGACGACGAAGAAGAAGAGGAAGAAAATTCTCTTACGAGATCTTCTAGTAATAGTTAATATACATTCATTAAACCTTTACTCATAGCCAAACCAGATGACCTCTCATTGTTGTTATAGAATTGGTCTTCAATGGGATGCATTAATATTGTGTTTTTGTTCGTAATCGTTATAATTGTGTTTGTCGGCACACACAACCAGTCTCCTCTTTCAAAAGTCAATGGTTCTGACGACACAAGAATGACGTCTTGATTTCTATTCAACCTTTCCATCCTAAACAAACCTGAATTGTATTCATAAAATTTGGACCCTGTAGAAAAATGTAAGCTAGCTGCTTCATCTTTTGAAGAAGTGATGTATCGACTAATGACTACTGATATTCCATCAGTGGCTGCGAAATTTAATAGACTAGGTTCATCAGTGACCTCACACTGCCATTCTCTAATTAGTCCAATCGTTTGAAGTAATGCTTGTTTGAGAATAGTGTGAGGTACTGGACCTTCGCTATATCCTAGTTGATTTAAAGTATGCAAAAATAATGCAAATGAACATTCCGAATCAGTTGACCCTTGAATCAACAAAAAATATTTATCATCAATGTAGTTTATCAACTTTTTCTTTATTAGTTCAAACTTAGATATACCGCCATTATGCATAAACATGATATTTTTATGCATAAAAGGATGACAATTTGTTTCTGACAATACCCCTTGAGTCGAAGCTCTGACATGACCAAATACTAAATTACTTTCTGTTGATTTGGACAAATTGTTTAAATTCACATTATTCCAAGCTGGGGTTATAGCTTTAAAACAGCACGGAGTATGCTCTGTGTAATACCCGACACCAAAACCATCACCATTAATCGGGTTTCTCAAGTCCAATCTCAACCTTGAATCAAATGACTGGTTTATTATTGAATGTGCAGGTTTAGTTAATAGATCAGATAAAACCATGGGCTCTTTGCCCTTGTAAATCATAAAACGACACATAGCTGTGTAAATTTCAATTTTTTTTCGTTTATCTAAGATCCACACAAATCAGTTTTCCGACACGTCAATGATTGTTTTTTTGCGACACCGATAAGCATGATTAAATAGGGATTCGGGGACAAACAAATTACAATTTAAGGATCACACCAATTCACACCAATGTCTTTGTTTAGAAGTTTACAGAACAGCCCGGCAACAATATCAATTTTTCACAGTGCTAAGGTACCTTTGTCTAACAAATTGTACAATGTGTTGCAACAAACTTATGACAGTTTACCCGATAAGCCTAAATATGATTTTCAAATTGATTTAATGAAAGACAAGATACCAACATACGACCAATACAAATTGTTTGTGGAAAAATTCTTGAAAGATGAGCAAAGCAAGATTATATTGCATAATTGTTTTCCGTTTTTGAATGATAGACAAACACATTTTTATAATTCACATGGCAAAACCGTTACGGTTAAAGGAATTGATTGGTCAAACAAGATTTTTAGTCAACTGGATTATCAATTGATTTACGAGACATTTAATAAATTGCAAGAAGGAGACAGTAGTATTGATACTTTTGCATCCGATGTGTTTAAAGCACCATTAATAGTTGACTGGGATCAAAATAAATTAGCCGGAGATGAAAGTTCTTTACAAGAATTGTTAAAACTCTACATCGGTCAATAAGTAATAATTGTTAAAAGGTTTATATTAATCAATAAATATACATTGTAATAAAATGAATTGAATTGTATTATGTAAGTTTGAGTCATCAATACCATTTATAAGTTTACTATATACAAAATGTTATTCCAAAACTTTAGCTAAAATCTTTAAATAATTCGTCAATGGGAATGTTTTCAAATACACCGAAATTGTTGAAGTCTAACGGTTCGTAATTGAATTCTTGTAGATTTTGTGATATAAAGTCGTTTGGGTTAACAGGAGAGTTAAAACTTGGTTCATTATTTACCAAATCAATGTTTCTGTGATTCATCATTCGTAACCAGATACTATCAATTTCAGGATTCGGTTTAAACTCATTTGAGTCAACGATTGACGAGCTTTTCGAATCTAACGGTGATGCTTCGACTTTGTTTGATGACATTTTTTTATTCTCCTTAATCTTCTTTAATGAATTCTCTAAGATGTATTCGAACTCGATCAACATATCAATGTTGAAGAAATCAATTTTATGGTTCGGTCTAAATCCTTCCAAAAGATTCTGATCATCAATAACTGTTTGCAAAAAATTTTGGGCTTTTGTAACTCTCCAGGCATAATAATATCTATGCGACAATCTAGCAATACCATCTCTGAAAATATCTTTACATTTTGTTAATAGTTTAATACATGAAGTCAACTTTGTGAAATAAAATTTATACAATTTATTCTCACTTTCATTGGAATTCAATTTGAACTCGTGGTTTGGATTTGTTGATAGTTTATGACTGGTGTAATAAAGTTTGACTAAAATTGACAAAATAATAATTAAACATTTATGACCAATGATTTCAAACTTTGGCGTGGCTACCAAATCAATCGAATTTTTGAATACGTTTCTTTTATAAGATATGCATTCATGGAAAAAAGGTAAAACTTCACTAATTACCGAAACAAATATTTTTCTTAAATAATAATATGCCAATTCAAAATTTGCCATTCTCTCATAGTGATTAAAAATATGGAAATACGTCGAAGATAAAAAAAACTGACCTGTAAGATATATTTTAAGTTTAATTGTATCGGGAAGAATTTCCTTTTGTGTTGAATTCAAATCATATGTTGAAGTAACAGATCTAAATCTTTCTTTGAAATGGGTTTCGATACTTTCCAATTTTTTCGCCAAATCTTTTAAATTGACATTCCCTTTAACTTTAAACATCATTTGACACAATTCATAGACTTCTTCATAACTACTTTGAAAATTTGAAAAACAGCTCGTTGAAACTCTTTCCATTTCAATATCTTCAACATTATGAATCCCTGGCTTGTAAACCGGTAGTTTCACATCAAAAGCTGCCGGATCAACTTGTATTAAATGGCCATTTTCTAATGCGTTGTTCAAATCGTGGACCAAAATTAGATACCATAGTTTTCTACCAATATGTTTAGTTTTTTCATCGATATTAGAATCAGGGTAATTATCAGGCTCTCTGTGTAAACCTAATTGCATTGCCATATTGATCAACATACCATTGAATATTTGAGAATTGCCTCCATCAATTCCATCACCTTCTTCTGGAGCTAGATTATGATACATTCTCGTCAACAAAGCTAATTGCATCAACGTTATATTCGAACTTTTCATGATATTAAATTGATTTAAACAAAGTTGAGATAAATGAACAACATCCAAGTTTACTGGATTGTTCAACAAAAATTTAATTTGTTGAGCTTCCGGAGAAGGATCATTCGATTGGAAATTGATCTCATTAATAGTTGAATCGTAAGAAAATAAGGATATGTAACTGAATCTTAAAACTAACAACAATATTCCCAAATAAGCAAAATCCAATCTTTTCTCAATTTTAACAGTCACAGGTATATCATGATACTCCTTAGGCCCAATCAATTTTTCAATTTGTTGCCCAAACGCAGTTTCATCGATGTATGGAAAAGCGGGATATAGGTGAGTAAAAAATCTTTTAAACAATAACCACAAAACTTTCTTGTTTGGTAGAACTAGTCTTATTTTTTCAACCAACTCTAATTCTTGATCTAATCCATTCTTGTAGAATGACAATCCCAAACATACCGCTTTCTCGTTTAATTTTTGTTTAGACAAATCCAAGTCTTTATTGTTTTTGATTATGTCCATTTCCCTATAAGGTTTTAAATCATTGGCACCTTCCTCATCGTCAGCTTTTGCACAAAACTCTCTATCCACCTGGGTAGAATTTTGGTTTATTAATGCCAAAGTTCCGCATTTGCTACTTCCTTTTATTGAAGTTATATGATTCCAGAAAGTCGAAAGAGTGTTGTCAATTTTTATTAAAGTGATCCAACTCAATGGGCCAAAATTTCGGCTTCTAATGGGTTCTTTATTTTTAGTTGGATTATAGCCATGATAAAAATTATAAGTTTCAAACTCACTTTCAACTGGATTATGACCAATCATTGATTCCATTTCTAGAGAATTGGATATGTCAGTTTTTGATGAGCTTGTAGGACTGTATTTGTAATTAGGTGACGAGCTTGAATTATTGGACAAGGAGTCTTCCAACAGTTTTATCTTTTGTTTTAGAAATAGCAACTCTTCTTGCATGTCATTGGGTAGAAGCTCATTGTTAATTTCATCAGCACCATATCCGTTTCCATTTGTCATAGGTATTTTAGTAAATAAGTTTGTAGATGAATTTGATGAAATGGAAGATCTGGTGGGAGATAAATTTGAGTCATTCTTTGGTTTCTTCGTTATCAAATGAGTATTTTCACTATATGTACAAGGGGACTTTTTGTATTTCACACAAGTTGAGCATGGATCTCCTAAATCACATTTAACCTTTCTTCTCTTACAGAAATCGCAAACTTTTGATAATCTAGAACGTTTGGAGCCCATATTGATTGAATAAATTAGAATTGCAATTGAATGGGTAAAACTTGATCAATTTGCTAAGATTGATGAAACATCAACGTATTGTTAACTGTTGTTGGTAAAGAGGATTTTGTGATGACAAATGGTGCTAAATTTATAGAAGGCGTGTAAAATTGATAGTGCAAAAATAGATAAAACGTGAACTTGAAAATAGAGCCTTACGAAAAAGTAGGAATTGCTAATGGAGAATGTTGGAACAAACAAAGTGAAGGAATAATTTGGGTGGTGGGTACGGGTTGGATCTGCACGAATTTTAAACGGGAGGCGCTCGCTTTCTGATCGTTGTATCGTGGTGTGTGAAACTTACAAGTCATTTTTAACACTTTGCGCAGACTTAGAATCACACACAAAATTATTTTTATAATTGCAATTTGTTTAGGTATGACTCAGTGTTTACTCGAGTGTTTACATCCCTGTGATAGCTTATCAAATAAAAAGTGCAATTACTAGGTGTGTCGAAGATGTAGCCAGTTAGAATTGTAGAAAATTTTGTTTTGATGTTTAGACGTATTCTTGAAGCTACGCGGTTTTACAATTACGCTCAATCGAAGTTTAATTTTAAAATGTTATCGATCTGTATTGTTCCTAATAAATTTTGCCACCGCTGTTAACACTCTTTTGCAATTTAATTTCACACCCGTCTAAAACAAAACTTCGTATTAGAAGACTTTTCGTTCCACGTCTGGATCTTCCAAGTTTTGATAACCTTTATAGTAGCAAAAGTATACTCGTAAATAGTGTCACACATAATTAACTGCTTACGTAATTTGTGACTAATAATTTGAGCGCTATTTTTGTCTCATTCATTTGTGTACGATTAGAACTATTATAATGTCTAGTGAGTTCCAGCTTCAACTTATTGTCAACTCGTTACAAGATCTAGGATATAATGATATTGCAGGTCAAATATTGGCAAAATTGAAGAATGATCATAGCAACAGCAACAGCAATTCTTTAATCAATTGGTTTTTTAAGTCCTTGAATAATAATGACTATGGCATCATAGACGAATATTTAACTAATTTACTCAAGGATCAACAGATACCGGAAGAATTTTCTACATTACTAGCATACTCAGGTGAACATATTGAGGAATTCATATTAGTGATGGTCTATTTTATACGAAGATTTAATTTATATTCATCGGTAGATAAGCTAAAATATTTATCGGATCATTTATTACCTGTACTAGACCAATTGAGAAATACACAAGAATTCAGTAAGATTTTGGATCAATCGATACTTAATCAATTGAATAGAGAGACAGAGTCGATTACCTTGTTGAACGATGCGAATAATTTATATTTTGGTTTACAATTTGATTCACCAAAGAAATTTCAAAATTACATATTTGGCAAACTATTTAAAAACCCGCCTACTTTGTATAAAGACGAAAACATACCCAAGTTGTCAACTATAATTGACCAGTCCGTTAAATATCAGCAATCACAATCTCCATTTTACCTTCCACCAAGAACAAAATATGAGCGAAATAGACGGAAGTATCCCGAAACCCCGCTGCACGAATTTCAAAATAATTTTGATTTAACAAATTTACTTCATACTTTAACGTTTCACCAAGATGAAGTTTGGTTTGTAAAGTTTTCTCCCAGTGGTAAATACATGGTTACTGGCTCCTTGGATGGTCGTTTGATATTGTATGACGTACTTGAAAATTTTCAGCTAATAAAAATCTTGGAACCCACCCAGCAAGCTGAGTCATCTGCATTTGTTCCTTTTAGTTCGAAGCCCACCACTGGCAAAACAAAAGCCGTGATTTATTGCTGTTGGGATCCACAAGAAAAATATATCGTCAGTTGTTGTTTGGACACAGTTATACGAATTTGGTCAATTGGGGATATGGGGAAAAAGCGTCACACTAGGTCAGATACATGGACTGATGGGGATTTCAAATTAGTCACATGCTTCACTCTTGGACAAAATATCAAAACTTGGAGTTGCGAGTTTCTTCCCAAGAATAAGAGAATAACTACTACTAATATAAACTCAACGACACCTCAATTCATAATTGGTAGTCCCGATAAATTTCTTAAAATATTTGATTGCGAAGGGATTGAATTGTTTGATTTTTACGGAAACATAGAAGACGACGATGAAGATGACGCTGATGATGGTGAAAGCGAAGTCAATTCAACCATTTCCTCAGAATCAAAAGACGTTTCAATGAAGGACGCTGATAATTTAGAAAGCAATTTTAACAGAATAAATGACTTGGCAATCACACCTGATGGAAAGATTTTAATCACTGCCAACAACGATCGTCAACTCCATTTTTATAAAATTCCAGACATTTTATCCGACGAAAGTTCTACTAGAAGAATAGCCAGTATTAACTTGAAAGACACTTTGAAAGGTCGACTAACGTCCTGCTCTGTATCCTCCAATGGTAAATATTTATTGATTAGCTTCGCGCCCGAAGAGCTACAAGTGTGGGACATATCAATACAAGAGAAACCTATTCTTTATAGGAAATTTTTTGGACACCTGCAATCGACATTTATTATCCGCTCGGCTTTTGGTTATTTGAATGAAAACGATCATCAAGAAGAGTTAATAGTTAGTGGTGCTTATGACGGATCAATCTACATATGGAAGTTGAATACTGGGCAGCTCATCAAAACCATCAAAGGACATTCAAAATTATGTAACGCCGTTGATTGGAATATTAATGGGCCTCAATTAAAAAGCAAAGATTACGGGAAAATATGGGCTAGTGTCAGTGATGACAAATTAGTCAAGATATGGGGTACTAGTACTTAAACTTGATTTTTTATTTTACATAATTAAACCTATTTATAACTCGTCATGATCAACATTTTCTGCGTCGTCTTTAGGTTTTTCTTCTACTTTTTCAGCTTCTTTGACTTCTTCTTCAACTTCTATTGGTTCTTCAGCTTCTTTTGCTTCTTGTAATCTTTTTTGTAATTCGACACCATCAACACCTAATGCTCCTTTTTCTTTAACAAATTCAATTAAAGTATCTAATTCTCTTGCACCTTCAAAAACAACTGGTTTTCTAAGACCGGTTTTTTCATCGAGTTCACCATTGGCTGGATATAACAACAATGTTGGATATCCTTGTATTTCATATGGAACATCAACATCATTATTAGTGTGGTCAATATTTGCAATAACAACATTTGAGTCAGGTTTGTTTGAACCATATATTTCAGCCAATTCTTCCCAAGTTGGAGCCAATTTTTTACAATGTCCACACCATGGAGCGTAATATTTGACGAAAATGTCACGGTTGGTGTCATTTAAAATTTCCAAGTAATTGTGTCCAACCAATTTGACAACTGGTTGCTCAGCTTTTTCTTCTTCAGTAGGCAAGTCTTCGGATTTAATGATTGGAGATAATTTGTCTTCAAAGTAATCACCAACAAATTTTTCAATAACTTTGAAACTTGGTCCTTCTGGATATTCGGTTTGATTGATACCGTATTTTTTATTGTCAGCAACGTGATGAATTGCAAAAAATGGTAAAATTTCAGGATCCATGTTAACTATTTCAGCGTGTCTTCCATATAATGATGCATCCAAACCAACGACATTTAATTTACCTCTATATTTCTTACCTAACTTGGCAAAATCTTTTGATATTTCTTCTCTCTGTTCAGGTGTTTTATAGAAATAGTAGGCAATTGGTAATGGAGATGACATATAATGCATATAAGTGTCTCTGTTAATGTCACCAAAGTATGGGACTGTTTCGACATTGATAAACTCAGTCAATTTTTCTAAATCAATTGATTTAGCATCAATTTTAACAATATCGTCCAATTGTTTTGGATGGACAACCAAAAAACCTGGGGTTTTTAAGTCAATTGAAGGAAACAATTTGTTTAAACCTTTAGATATTTCTTTACCTATTTGGTAAAAGCTGAAATCTTTTCTTTTTTGATTAGCAACTTTATCAAAGATATCCAATGCTTCTTCACCAATTGATACAACAAATGGAGAAACTTGGTCAGTGACTAATTTTTCAAAAGCTTCCAATGATTCAGGAATTTGAACTGCTGGTAAGCTTTGTTTAATCATAAAATCAGCAATACCTTGAGCTTCTCTTGGACCATCGTAATCCTCAGCATTTTTGTTATCACCATTTCTTATAATTTTTAAAGTTGGATAACCTTTAATTTCATGTTCGGTACATAAAGCTTCATCTTCAGTACAATCAATTTGAGCCAATTTAATAGATTGATTACCTTCTTTTAACAAATCGGCAGCTTTTGAATATTCAGGTCCAAGCATTTTACAGTAACCACACCATGGAGCAAAAAATTCAGTTAAAACTAAAGGATTTTCTTCTAAAAATGTAGCGAAATTCTCTGAAGTTAATTTAACAACGGCTGAATTTGGATCAGCAATTGCATCACCATCAGTTGGACCAGAAGCTTGAACAGACACAACAGCTAACAAAGTAGCCAAAACTTTAGTAGATAATTTCCAAAATTGCATGTTTAATTAAGGAAGAAAAAGATAAAAGGAGTTGAAAAATTTCGATTTAAATTTGTTACTTGACGAGATTTTGTGAATTGATTACGTATCAATTTTTTTTTTTTTCTTCTCGGCCTACGTGTCAATTTTTCAAACGTCCGGAACTGTATACACGCTGTCAGATTGTCCAAGTTATCAGTACCAATGTTTCAGAACTAAAGAAAATTATATTTAACAAACTATATACCCAAAAACTCTCTCCAATTACTCCATGAATCCATTTCAACATCATATATATAAGCCATTGAATGTCTCAAACTGCTCTGTAAGTATTGTGGTTGGTAATCGTATATAAACATAACCAACCCCCAAACTAATATGGCAAAATATTTCCAACTTTTATTGTAAATGAGATTTTTCAACTTCTTTTGCTGGTGATGATTCAAATCTTTATATTTTATCGACTCATTTTGATAATTTTTGAAATTTGGTTGGAAACAATTTAAATATTGATCTAAAAGTATTTTACCCAAAGCTAAGATAACTCTACTAAAACAATATAATGTAACCTGATGAGTTATTCCACTATGGAAAAAATCAAAATGTTGTGAATAAACTATCCAAGAACCAAAGCATCCAGCTAAAAATTTAATAAGACCTATATTTTTATCACCTAGAAAGGGGTCACTTTTCAAGACTAATATTGTGAATTTGTATACTATGGCAAATGCTGCCAAAACTTGTGCATGATCTTTAGTAGCTTTTAAAACTGACTTCAATCTTGGTTTTAGTGGACCCGATTTATATAACAAATTAATGACTAACGCATGCAGAAATCTCAATTTACCACCGTATACAATCCCATTTCTTGCAGATCTTATGATTTCAAACAAAGGACGATACAAAGGGTTGGTAAATATTGAGTTCATTATAGATAATCAACTGTTTTTGTTTGTTGATCACTTTGTTTGGGGTAACTATAATATATTGCGGTAAGGGTCCTATTTCCGAAATAATCAAAGAATCGTTTATTCTGGGGTTTATGATTGAAATAAGGAATATTAAATACACTGAATGTTCCTCAATTGTATATAGTCCAATTTGTATAGCGGTATCGAGTGTTTGCAGAGAAGTAAGTATTACAGTTTTAATGTTTGCACTACCACAGTCGATTTATTCATATTTTTTTCTGTTTAACTATGAAAAAATTTTTTACACTGAGAAAAACTATTTTCACTCTCAAAAAAATTTTTCACCTTAATATTCCAATTCATTTTTAACACATTTCCAGTGTACCTGTTGAATAGAGGGTTATTTATTTATTGTATACTTCCAATTATCCAGACATCAGCATATACTTTTAACACAAGTCTCCGATTTCATTCATCCTTATCTATTCACTTTATTTTTGCATTCATTTTTTTTTTTTTTAACATTAAGATCCAATCATGTCTACCTCGGTGTCATATGCAAATGCTGTTGCTAACGGATCATCGCCTGAACAACCACAAGATTTAGATAAACAATTGCCTAGTGAGGAAGTAAACTCACAAGAACCTGAAGTTACTAAAGATTCCGCTCCATCAAAACCAATTAAAAAGTCTTTGGCCCCTGCACCTGTTCCAGTTAAATCTGTTTGGGGAGACGTTTCTAATTCACTTTCTGAATTATCTGTTGATGATAAAAAATGGCCAACTCCCGATAAAGCACCTATATTAGGTGAAGGACAATCTTCTAAACAATCACAACCAAAATTTGTTAAACCAATAACTACCAAATGGGTTCCAATCCCAGCTAAAGTTACTTTACAACAACCTAAATCACAAGCCAATTCAAAACCAAGAGGTAGAAAGAGTAACAAAACTGGAACTAAAAAGTCTTATCCAAAGAAGAAAGATGAAGAAACTGAAATTGAAAAAGAAGTAAAGGACGTTAAAGACGTTAAACCTGAACAAACAGAATCAAAATCACCACAACAACCACAACAAACTCAAGCGCAACAACCACCACAATCACAATCACAATCACAAACACAATCACAACAACTTGAGTCTGAAATTGAGTCACAACCGCATTCACAACCACCAACCCAACATTTATCAGAACAAACACAAGCTCAATCTCAATCTCAATCTCAGCCTTCTCAGCCTTCTCAGAACGAAATAGAGTCTGTTGAAGGGTCACATGATTACCAACATCAAAAATACAACGGGCAACAAAAACCGAGACGATTTAACAACAATCCTAACGTAAATGGAAATGCAAAATACACCAAACGTTACAATCAACAGTATCCAGATCAGTTCAACTTCTACCAACCTTACCCACATGGTGCCAAACAACAATACGGTCAATACAGACAACAAAATCGAAATTCTTTTAGATATAATGGATACAAACAGAATCAAGTACCGATGATGCCACCAATGTTTATACCTTACCCACAGATGCACCAACAACCAATCCCAGTACAAATACCACCACCAATTTCCCCCAAACAAGACCCACAACAAGCATTGATCCAACAAATTGACTACTATTTCTCATTAGAAAATTTGATTAAAGACTTGTACCTTAGAAAAAACATGGATTCCGAAGGTTGGGTACCTTTATTATTGATATTACAATTCAAACGTATCAAGATTATAATAAATGGGTTGACCAATTCTTTAAACTCTGATACTACAAAAGAGACTGAAATTATTTTAGAATCACTCAAGAGTTGTCAGAATTTAGAAGTCAAATTTGAAACCGAACTGGAAACACCAGCATTGACAGATGTGAAATTGAAAGTCAAGGAAAATTATCAACAATGGTTGTTACCTGACAATTGATATATCCTCATGTATACTAGTATAACAATAACAGAACAGAAAAGAAAAGTCTAAAAAATGAAAAAAAAAAAACAAAATTAAAAAAGCTTCACCAAATCGACCAGATCAATCAATAATCAACCGATCAACTTAATCAATTTAATCTTTTATTTTTTTTTTTAATAATTTTTTTTTTGTCATTGTAAATAACGTACATATATCCTATATATATATATACTGATTCAAATCATTTCGTAACTGCCAAAACTTCTTCTTGATCTTGTGTTCACATCCCACAACAATAACCCAGCGTCTTGGCATCCAATAATGATTTTGGAATCGCTCGATCCGTGGGGGTTACAGAAATCGATCCCCAGCAATTCCATCTCCCCATGAACATGGTTTGAATACTGCTGGTACGAATCCTCCACATAATTTGTGTTCAACATGTACAGGTCCGATCTGCTTGGTTGGTGATTCATGTATATATCATTCAATTGTGAATCAAAATCTTGATCAGTCACAGACATCTCTGCTGCTTGAGGAGCAAGATCTGTATTCAATTTGGGTGGCGTCGTTACTGGAGATTGTGGTTGAATGTAATTAAACTCTTTGAATAATTTAGGATTGACATTCGTCAAATAGTCGTAATCGTAAACTAATGGACTTGTGAATTCACCGTATACATCAATTGGGTGATGATTTTCTAATCTTTCTGATTCTTTGTATTCCCCATATTGATCTAATGCAGCAGGAACAACTATAACTTGGTGATTATTGATGGTCGTCTCATTTAAGTTTCTTAAATCAATAACGTGAATTCTACCTACATGTTCGCTGATTATTAATAAATCATTCATATCGTTTTCGGGTGAGAATTTACACACTCTGAATGCCCCAGATTGATGTCCTTGTCTCGTTGATTTAATTTCGATTAACTTTTCATTCAAATTTCTTAAATCATAGAGCTGACATATTCCATCTTGAAATACAGTGGAGAATAAATAACCATTTGAATGATAACTAATCCCGAATCCGGATTCATGCTTGGAATTTATAGTTCTGATAACCTGTCTTTCTGAGTTTGGATCTATCAAAAATATGGATGACGAATCGCCCGTAGCAGTTAATAAATTAGACTTTGGATTCTTGACAACATTGTTTAAACAAGTATTTACTTCACAATTAATCTTGTTCGTCATTTTCATTTCCTTTTGATTAATATCAACACAATATAAATTCGTATCATTATTACAAACATACGAGGTATATTGTTGATTCGAATGTTTATATAGCGTCACGTCGTTATTTATCATTTCACCCAATTTAACTGTATTCAAGTCTGTTCCATTATAAAAGGAAAACAATCCTTTATTTATTCTTTTATTATTACAATTTGATAAGTTGGTCAAATTTAGCGAGAATAACTTACTCGAACTAGTTAAAACACCTCCAGTGACCACCAAATCTTGATAATGGTTAAAACATCTTGGATTATAACTTAATTTTATGTATGAATCCAGTAAATAAGTATCTAGGTTATATTTCATTATACAATCATTTTTTGTATAATATAGGTCATTTTGTAAATTATTGAATTTGATTAAATCCCTTAGCTGCCAGTGATACACATTTGACTTGATTCTGGCAATATATTTTGGCTGTGGTTTTAAATATTGATATGAGTTGTAATAATTTTGAAAACATTTACAATATATGTTATCTTGTGATATGATGCTAGATTTTCTTCTTGTATTAGATGAGTTATGGTTTTTGGCGTCAGCTAAGACGCTTTTATTTTGAGATAGTTGTGTATTCTTATCCTCTATAGTCATGGTCGTTACAAATTTGTACAAAGATAAAGGAGAAAAATTGTTTAATAAAATAAATTTTTGTTATCGAGAAACAACTGGGCACAATATTTGTAGGCGAAAGTAAAACAGTGATTCGATTAATTAAAACGCATCATGTCATAAACCTCGATTAAGCAGATCATCCGGTATGAGATGGCTCCAATTTTATTGCGTTTCTGTCGACAGAGTAAACATCAGATCCGGCTGAATCCCGCCCCAACTTTTTGTGGCTATTTGTCGCTTTCTCCAGATTAAAGATCACTCCATTTCGCACCCCCCGATCCATAGTAGTGCGATTATGTAATAACATGTATTACCAGATGCGTGACTACTTAAATATATACCACACACTCACACTACTTCTTGAGAACTTCAATTTTTGGTATGACGACATTCATACAATTAGTGGTTGCATCAAAGTGTTTAGTAATACTTGCTGGATTTATAGGTTGACTGAAATAGTATTCAAGTGCTGAAGAACTGTGGAAAATCAGCTGTTTGCTTTTCTCAGTATCAATCTTGTCTTGTCTAACACTCACTGTCAAGCATAAATTGGAGTTGTCGTAACTTACATCCAACTTCTTTTCTTTAATTTCAGGGTCCTCGATTGTAATTGTAACATTTTTGTTGTCTTCTTTGGTTTTGAAATATTGAGCATTCAATGAGGACAACCAACTATTATTTTCTCTGGGGAACAACGAGGTGGAATATTTAGTTAAACTAGGTTTACTGACAATTGCAGACACTCTGGCTAATCTGTAGAACATAACAACTGGTTAGATGAACTTATTGAAAAATGATCCCTCTTTAAGCGCAGTGTCATGTAAGCTATTATGTATGACAGAGCAGGTGATAAACTTAGTACATCCACATGAAAAACTGAGACAGTTGGACATTTGATATTAATTTGTAGTAGCCTATAGAGAGGCATTAGGCATTTTCAACTTTTTAGATGTCCCGAGTTACATTGATTTATCTTTATTACTGGCTGAAACATGAATATTTAACTTTAATTAAAACGAAACTTTTCATAATAACTAATGATATTACTAACAATGCCATAAGCAATTGTTCACTAACCATGATATTAAAGTGTAGATCATTTATTAGGTATCATTATTTGCGTGTGAGCTACAGGTAGGTTGCAACCTATGAATACTATTCTTGTTCATTTGTCTTGACATTCTATTTTGTATGCTTGCTATCATTGATGTAGATAATATGTGGCCTTTAGTATCAAAATTAAATGGATGAAAGATTCCAACTATAGTTACAAGTTACCCTTAAATTCAAGTGACGTGGAGCTTTTGCAGTATCTACAAGTACCTAATATGTTTATTATCCTCTTGACAACATTTCAAGGAGCGGAGTGTTATTGCTCATAAGCCTGGCCAACACAGTTCATTCGCAGCCATTAATTTTGTTGTAAGAAAAAAGCTACAGATCTTGGTGGCCAACAAACAGAATGGGGGGAAGAGAACATGTACATGGTAGCATCGTTCCTAAACGACCATTTGCAACAAGCTACAAAGTTGGCAAGTCAAGTCGTGCATTAGTACAAGTATGTGCTAATTTTATGTGCAGTATAAAATATCCCCTCCTTGTTTCTCATAAACAACATGTTTGTTCCAGAACTCATGATGGGCTGAGTCAGAAAATTAATCCGAAAATACCCCTCCTTGCGCTTTAACACACTTTAAGATTTTCCGAAAACATCTATCAACACAATAAGATCTTATCAATTATTAATAGACCATATCTAAACACTGATCCACATCTGAGATAAAATTAACTGTTGACAATGTATTGATATTTTTGTCGGTTACATCTGCAGGTGAAAGGTGGAAGGATAAGCCCACATGTTATGGCACGGTTTTGGTAGTTTTAGATTTTCCATATTACTCATCCCAACTAATTTGGATAAAAAAGAGGGGATTCCAAAATCTCCAATTTTATTTTGTGTTGACTGTTTCTTGCCAACAGAAAAAAAAAATATCTAATTTTGCAACTGTTCTGTTATCTCTGTATACGACCAAATATAAATAGCGTAGATTATCTCGGACTTCTTTTCATTTTCTTATCTTTACACTAATGTTAAAATCATTATTTAGATCCGCAAAATCATCTGCTGCAAAAACAACCGCCAACAACACCATCAACTTACCTTCTTTGACCATCTACCACAATACGGAATCATTATTATCTCACAACTTATTAAACAAATTCAACACTTTCAACACCAACAATAACGGTTTATTCAACGTCAACTATAAATCTAACAATAACTTATCTGAAACAGATTACAAATTCATTATCAATGAGTGTTTGTCCATCCACCCAGATAATAAATCTATAATGTTGGAGTTATTCCATGGTAACTCTTCCAATTCAAAAATCAAATTATTGAAATCATTTGAATTGCATGATTCAATTAATGATTTTAACAGAATCAAATCTACAATTCCAAATTTATTAATCATTGATTACAAAAACAAGTTGATTGCAAATGATCAATCAACTTTAGACAGAATCATGGTTAATTATTCTAGTTGTGGGTTACAAGGTTTAACTGATTTCAACAATCATTCGAGATCAAAAACCGAAGATAAAAATTTATTTTTAATTCATCCAAATAGGGCTGACTTTGCGGATTTATATTGATATTTGCTATACATACAACGTGCTATACGTGTTTTTTTAAAGGGGAAAAGGGTTAATGTTTGTTTTATAGGTGTTTAATAATATATAATTAATAGAAAATTATGAACTGAAAATTTCTAGTATCTAATCAACAGTTTACTTGGACGACTTCCTCAACTAATTTATTCTTGTTTGTTCTACGAATTACCATTGCACTCAATTTCTGTCCTTTATCGCAACCAGAATCAATACCTTTGGTGTACTTTTTCAAATCTAATCCTCGGCTAGCAGCGTGTCCATAGTAAACCACCTGATCGACTAATCCCTTTTTGTATTTCTTATTGTACAATCTCGACCAACCGATCGAATCGGGAACTGTTGCATCGTCCGTCGTTTCATTGAAATGTGGAGCTAACAATGATCTCATCTCCAAATTATCCAATGGATTTTGATCCTCAATAGATTGACTCCAGAGAATTCCGGCATGCACAGCAACACCAGAATCTCCATCAGGAACCGGTCCCAACTTTTTGATAATCGAACAATTGTTTATGTACTCAATATGTCTAGGCTCCAATTTCTTAGCTAACAAAAACTCGGGATCGTTGTTGAATCCAAATGATCTGGTTGAAAATTCCGGCTGGTCGAGCCCGTGAAACATGGCATACTTTTGTAGCACATAGAATTCGTGGTTCCCCAACACACAGTCGACTTCATTTTTGATCAAGTAGTTTAACACTTTGAAACTGTCGGGTCCTTTGGTTATAAAGTCTCCAAGAACCAACACGTGGTCTGTTTTGGGATCGTAATTGGCTTTTTTTAACAATTTCCGAAATTGGGTGTAATGCCCATGGATGTCGCCAATTAAAATCAACCGTTCTTTGACTACCTTATCGTCATCGGGAAACAAAGACACCTGTATTTCGGAGATCTTGTTGATGGACTTCAACTCAATTCCTTGTGGAATAAAATAAGCAGGCAAAAAAACCGTAAACACGTACAAGATGAGGATGGAGAAAACTCCCGTCATGAGGTATAATGCGTATCTCGTCTTTTTGTTGATTTTCAACCCCCATTCGTCATCTATATATTGCACCTCTTCGTCAGTATACTTCTGACCCCCGTCTAATAATGGCGTTGATTCACTCATATATTGATATTAATGTTATTACATATAAAATTGCAGCCCAAATTATTTTTATAGTGGTTAAATAGATTACCTCATCAGAAAAAAATAGAATTGGGCACAATGTATGGTCCCAGGCTTAGAAATATCGAATTTATCTCGGTGTTTGATTCGAAATCATTGGTTAAGCGTTATTGTTTTACAATCATTGTGTTATTGGGTATCTATTTAACCGCCACCAACGCCGTCTGGCCTTTCAACTTCTTTTTGTATCACTAATTTCTTACTCAACAATTCTCTCAAATCATTATCGATAACATGATCCTCTTGCTCATACGGATCACTGTTCAAATTCTTTATACTATTGTCTCGATCTATTATATCCACCATTCTTTTGAATTTCAAAAATAATAATTCCGATCTAATCAATAAGGGGTCTAGCTTTAAATTCATAGATAGGTCATTGACGTATTTTAACACCTCGTCAAATTGTCGCAACTCCAAGATCGATCTTTCGTTGGCGCTCAATATACTCATGGCAAAAAATAAATGAAATTGTGAGCTATAGTAGTCGGTCCAGAATATTTCCCATAAATTCAAAACTTGGTCCCATTTCAATTCACGTTTGAACCACACCAACAACATTCTAAAGAAAAAAAACAAGTCGTTTGATTGACATTTTTCCAAGTGCTTGTACAACTCAGGTAACATAAACTGTAGGAGTTTGTTCAAACTGATCATCTGCTTTTTAATCCCCGATTGGTCTCGCAAGAAATTTCTCTCCATTCTATTCATAAAATTCGTAAACGCCCAAAACACCAACGCCTCATCCTGAATAATTACATATAGTGGTGATAGCAAATCGGTCATTCCTTGCACGTAGCCTAAATTTTCGTTATACTCGTTAAAAGTGATTAAAATTTCCCTCATCTTGTACAAATGTGGGTTAGTTATATTTGACACATCAAACTCGTCTTCATCGTTCTCTTCTTCGCTTTCTTCATCTGGGGTTTCAGGACTTGAATCTGGAGAGCGAGATTTTTTGTTCTTGAAAATACTCAAGTTTCTGTCGGTTCTCTTTATATCCTTTTCAATTCTAAATTTTTGATCCTTCCAAAAATCTCCATTTCTTTTAGCGTCGTCATTGATCCATCTCAATTTCAATTCTTGATATGAAGATTCAAATGATTTTTCCAATATGTTTCTCTCTTCTAAAGATGAATCCCACGGATAAACGTTTAGCAAAAATAGCCATGCTTCTTTTCTGACTTCATCGCTTAATCCGCCATGAAATATCCTCAGTTTCACCTCATCGACAGTCACGCATAATCTACCACTGTGATCAAAAAAACCCTGCCATTCTTGTTTTGTAATCCTTTCTCTTCTGCTAGTCGTGTTCACTTCTTCTTCAGTCAAAAGCTCATTTGAACCCAACTCTTTGTTAATCTTGTGATACAATTCATCATTCAATAAATAATTGTTCGAACTTAATTCCGCTTCTTCTTTCACTTGTTGAGCCCATTTAGCAAGATATATTCTTGCTGAATCAAAATCATCTCCAATTTTCAAAACTTCTGGTTGATACATTATTTCTTTCAACTGTTTAGGTGCATTTTCATCTATTAAATCAATCACTTGATTTTTGGTCTTGGCCGATAACGTTGCCACTGTTTCCAACACCTTCCATTTTGCTGTATTTAGAAATTTACCCAAATTAAATCCGTCCTCTTTAGGTTCCTTTGGTTTTATCTTGAAAGGAGCGAAATTCCGTAAATCATTCAGTTGAGGATTTACCAAGTACACAGTGGGCTCAATCGTTGATTGTTGTACGTTCACCAACTGCTTCAACACTGATAAGAAGTCCATGGCGCCCCAATATAACTCGCCATCATTGAAAGTATCAAATTGTTTATTCTTCAACTTCTGTTTATTTACAGTAGATTTCGATTCATCGTCATGGAAAAATAAAATAGGTAACTTCTCTCCATCTTGAGTGTTAACTATGATGGAACCGTACCAATATCCAGGAGAAGGTTTTCTAAATTGTATTGAGTAAATGTATGAAAGTTGTACATCATATGAATATGATAGCAATGTTGCACTGGATTTTGTGACTATTCTCGATATCAACCCCTTACCTTGTTGATTATAATTTAAATCACTGTAGTCAAATCCTGTTTCTAGATCTATCTTATCATATTTTTCATCCGCTTGCGATTCGGGTATAAATGAAAGGGAGATTTCCAAGTTTGTAGACTTTGGACCCCTGTATAACACCAAGTACCCAGCAACATTATCTTTCTTTGACGGCGATGGATGGAGATAGACTTTTGACTTCACAAATAACAACTCAATCTCATCAGAGTGTAATATACGTTTTGCTTTAGACATTAAGGAAGGCAATTCAGGAGGTAAATTTAGTATGTAATTATCTATTTATATATATTATTTTTTTCTGGTGTGATCTCTCTACAAATATAACGATCCTGCTGATACGATGTCTCGGTGCACCAATTCCAATGATTTATCCATCTTTTGTTCCAACTCATTATTCCCTATGGTTTTGGCAGCAACCACTAATTGCCTGATAAGCTCTTCTAATCTTCTAAACATTCTAATCAATGAACCTTCGTAAACATCAGTCATTTTACAAATTTGGGTGAATGTAGCTCCTTTACACCATGCAAACACAACTTCCATAAGCTCAGGTCTGAAACTTTCTACATAGTCTTTCTCAATCATGTTTTCAATTTTACACTCCCTGGATATTTTCGCTATTTTGGATGCCATTTCTTGCATTGCTTTCAAAGGTTCAGCCAATTCTGGCTTCAATCTCGGTGTCTCTTTAGCTCTTTCTTGAAAGACAAAACAGGATAGAAGCGCTGCACACTGCTCACTTGATAAATCATTGAAATTACCATTGAATATGAGTTCAGTCAATAATAATTCATCCCCGGTACTGATTTCACAAGCTACTCTACCTTTCAATTCAATTATATCATTTTGAGTAGTAAATCCTAGCCTTCTCAACACTCTTTTCCTATGTCTTAGGTCGTCTAGTTGAATAACTGCTTCTGCTTCCAATATGTTTTCTTTCAACTTTTTCATTTTGTCTTCAATTTTAACCTTGTAATCATACTTATCGTATAAATCTTGTAGTCTTACTGAATCATGTAAAGGATTGCTTGTTAATTTAGATTCTAAAACATCAATCTTTTTGAGCAATAATTTGAAATCTGGATCATTAATCTTCATACTTTCCACCGGGTCCATTAAAGGTATACCGTCTTTCAATTTCTTTGGTAAATCTTTCATTGTTTTAACTAAAGTTCTCTTGGAATCTGCCGATTTCAAATCAGCCGGTACTTTTAATCTGACACTACTAATTTTTTCAATTGAGTCAAGAGTAATTGGAATGTATTCTGCTCTAGATTTTTCTTTCTTGGTTGCAGGTCTGATACCTTGTGGTAACAATGGATTAAACGGTTTGATCAAGTTAACTGGAGAATCGACAAACATTGTGTAAACAAATACAGTTACAATATATGATTCATATGGTGTGAACTCTTGTTGTTGACGATTATTTCTTTTAGCAAAATTTAAAACCATACCCCAACCATAATCATATTCACCAATCTTTATCTTTACAACTCTACCTTCTTGTAAAAATGGCAAAATGTAACCAGGATGGGTAATCACTCTTCTAACATCGTTTGTGTATTTAATCAATTGTTGTTTTAATTCGTAATAATCCTTGATTACGTTTTCATCATCAATGTCAACACCTTTCACTTCCTCTTGTAAGATCAACAATTCTTTTTCCATTTTCGGCACACTAGCCGCATTTTGAAATTGGTAGAATGAATGCTCCAACATGAATTCAGGCGAAATTCCTTCGACTCTCATCAAATTAAGAATCATATTATAACCTAAATGGAACGCAGAGTCCAATCTATCTGCTTGTCCTTTAACCATACCTTTAGCAACTTGCGGCTCCATTTTTTCATCAATCATCATTATAACAATACCTCTGTCATCCAATCCTCTTCTTCCTGCTCTACCAGACATTTGAATATACTCACCTCCTGAAACCCATCTGAATCCAACACCATCCCACTTTCTAACAGATGTGAATACGACAGTCTTTGCAGGCATATTCAACCCAATTGAAAAAGTCTCAGTCGCAAACAATACTTTTAAAAATCCTTCTTGGAATAGAATTTCAATAATTTCTTTTAAAATTGGTAATAAACCTGAATGATGGATACCAATGCCTCTTTTCAACAATGGTAAGATGTTTTTAATTTGGGGTAGTTCTTTATCAGCTTCAGGTAATAGGTTTATTGCATTGTTGAATATTTGAACTAATGCCTCTCTTTCTTCATCGGTGTTGAAATCTAATTTCGACATCTTTAATGCTAATGATTCACAATCTCTTTTTGAAAACGAAAACACTATAACTGGATTATACTTTTTCATGTAAATCATTTTCACAATTTTGTAAATATCTGATTTGCCATCTTTCTTACCTCCTTTAAACGTTTGGCCCTTTTTCCCTTTTGATTTATCACTATTTGGATCATCACCAGTTTGGTCACTAATTGTGGCCATAGCTTTTTGAAAATTCTCTTCCCTGAAAGTACCTTTTTCATCGACTACTAAATGTATTCCATCTCCACCTGCGGGGAATAAATAATGTTGTAATGGAGTTGGTCTAAAATCAGTGTAAACCACATGACATGGTTGATTGTGTATGTCAACTATCCATTCAGCAAACTCCATCGCATTGGGGATAGTTGCAGATAAAAATACATAATGAACTTTATCAGGCAACAAAATTATAGTTTCCTCCCAAACAACCCCTCTTGATTTGTCTCTCATATAATGGACTTCGTCAAATATAACCCAGGCGACTTCTCTCATGATTTCACTACCTCTGTACAACATCGAACGTAAAATCTCTGTAGTCATCACAAGACACCCAGCGTCTGGATTTATCGTCACATCACCAGTCATCAACCCAACATCCGTGAATTCTGCTTGCAATTCTCTATATTTTTGATTTGACAAGGCTTTGATTGGTGAAGTATAGATGACTCTTTGTTTTTCTCGTAATGATTGAGCTATAGCGTATTCTGCAACAACCGTTTTCCCAGCTGAAGTATGAGCCGAGACCAACACACTTTCGTTTCTATCTATACATGATATAGCGGTGTCTTGAAACGGGTCTAGCACAAACGGCCATGTACGAGCTTGTTTCTCACGTTTATGTTCACTGATGGGTATATACGGATACGAAGGCGGTATTGCCACTTGGTGCCTCACCTGATGTCTCAATTTCAATTTAGGTTCCGTGGACGTAGTGCCTTGTAATCCCTCACTTGCATCCACTTCTCTTGAAGCTTCAATTTCAACCGAATCAAAAACCACTGGTTTCACTTCTTGTTTTGGTTTCTTCACTTTATCAATCTTTGGTTCTTCATAATTTCGTTTCCGAGTTTCCTGAGATTCGGATTTGATTTCCTCAATCTTTGGTGGTGCTTTTGGAGCCTCATCGAATACGTCAAACAAGTCCTCCATTACTGAGATGAAGCAGAAAAATAAAGAGAGAAAAAAAAAAATTAAAAAAAAAAAATGTGTATTAATTCAAGTCAGTTTTAAGTGCTTTCAACGTTCTCCATTTCTCTTTGTCGTATTCACCAATTACTTGACTTGGCAACGAACTGATTCTAGTACTGTTGTCATCGTTCTGCCCACATTGATCTTCAATTGAAAAATTCGTTGTTTGTATATCCCACAAATCAATCGGTTCGATATTGTGTAGACTCAAAGAATTGAATCGTTCTGTTGGTTTTTGTTGTAGCTCTGGAAAATTGGGTACACTGACACTATGCTTATGTAACTGAATAAAAGATTTGAGTTTCTTTGGTGAGTTTGATTTTGTCGATAATCCCGATCGTAATGATGTTTGTGATATTACTGAATTTGAATGTTTATGAAGTTGTAATGAAGTGTTTGATTTGAATAGTTTTTTTGGACTCAATTTTTTCTTTGGTGATTTCTTAGAACTCGATATTGGCGTCAAAGGGATCTCTTCTAACGATGGTGCTGAGAACGATGGTCTTTTATAAGATATTTCACTCAAATCTTCCAATTCATCTAATTTGTTCCCTGGTGTTAATGAATAACCAGCTATATTTTTGATTTTCTCATAATCCTTCATCTGGTCTAAAGCTATGAATGACAGGCTCAATTTCTTAGTATCATTATAAGGAATTTCTTCTAATCCCGTCATTACATTGTTATAGTCCTCCTCAAGATTATTTCTCAATACAGGTGGTAGCAAACTTTGATTAATATTTGATAAAAACACTTTTTCATCATGAATTGATTTCCATCTCTTTTCAATCGTCTCATTCAGCTTTCTCAACTCATCTACATGATCATCTAGATTCATTATTAAAGATTTGTTGGTGTCATTGTATGACAAAGAATGAGGTAATGGTTGTTGTTTCCAGTTGATTATTATATCGTCTTTGTTGCATAAGGTTGCGTCGGATGTTTTCTTTGTAATTTCGGACTTCTCCAAATCATTTTGATTGAGTATATATGGCAATACAAGTAGTAGGATAATGGATGTAGTTATAAATATGATATTTACAATGAATAAAATTATGGGTATTTTGTATGAACAATTGAGTGTGTATAATATACCAGATATTATATAAAGTATGGATAGCACTAGTTGGATTAATATTAGATAAATGTTGTGAAGTAATAATGGTGTAATTAGGTATAATATTAGTGTAAATGAAGTGGATGAAAATAATATTGGGTATACATTGGTGTGATTTTCAATGATGGATAATACACTCAGCACGATCAACAAACTTATAGAAATCAAAGTAATTGATAACTGAATATATCGTATCATCAGTATGGAGAGTGCAAAACTGTAAAGACCAATTTCTTAGGTATTTATGACTTTTAAAAGAATATTCTACTAAAATTGCAAAATCCATTAAACTGTTTATCTTTCTTATGTAAGAGAAACCGCAACTATTATGTAACCTGTTTATAATCAACCTTAATCGGGAAAAGTGGTTTTGTAACTTTGAAAATATTTTTTCCAGGCAGCTTCCAATTTCAATATTTTCTGTGGAATGTCAAATATAATGACGGAAAAAAAACGTGACACTACGTTACAACAAGGTTGTCATGTTGTCATGTCGTATTTTGTGACCTGAAAGTCAAAACTCAGGTGATGATGTTTAAACTTTGCGGAAAGCAGCTTTGGACGCGTCGATTTTGAAAGGGTAGATTTCCACGCAATTCGAGGTAGTTTTTAATATTAATTTTATTACGAACCTAACTACAAACTTTTATGGTTTTTGTCCCACTGCATAAATAAGTGAGACCGGAATTAGATATATCTCCCCGTCGATTGGGTCGATTTTCGATTCCAATTTCCCAGCTTTAAGGTCTTCGAGCACCGCTTCGTTCATATGACTGTGGATAAAACTCTCATCGTACCATACCCAAGTCCGGAACTCTCTAGCACTCGAAACATTGACTAACCCGGAATACTCTCCTAAAACGTGGTTCAACTTGTCAATCTTCAACCCACCCATGTGTTGGACAGCGGCATTCACTGGAGCGTCTTTTCGTTCAACATCTTCATTATAGAAATCAATGATAAACAACCAACCACCCTTTTTCAAGAATGTGGTCAATTTCTTAGTCACATCTTCGTAATTGTGAATGTGGTGGTATGAAATCGTACACACAATAGCATCAAAATGGTTTTCATATTGTTTCAACTCAGATTGAACTGAATCATCCAAGATATCATACTGGAATCCTTGCATTTTTAGATTTGGAAACTTTTTAGCACGTTCATTGAAAGATGACAAAAATATTGAGTTAATGTCCATACCAATCAATTCCGATTCATCATTATTGTCCAAATACGGCGCAATTAACTCTGTGACCATACCTGGCCCACATGCAAAATCTAACACTTTTGATCCTGGTTTGAATATTCCTTTAGGATCAACAAATGCTTTCGGATCTGGTAAACTATTCTCAACAGTTATGCCGTTTGCTTTCAATTTAGGGTCTCCTAAGATAGTTTCAGTCTCTTGTAACGTTTTTCTGGTATTGTTGAATTCTAACAAGTATTTGACGAACAAGATTGACAACATCTGATGCGCTTCTCTTTTCTGATAATTCGCAGCCAACTGCTCATTGAACAAGCTGTTATTGGCTTGAATAGCCTGCTGGTGTTTGTCAGCAGACAGCATAGTAGTGGTTGAAATTTGTGAAGCGTAAAGATTTGTCGCTTTTCTGTGTGAGCGGGATTTGACTGAAAACAGGAACAACCGACTGAAAAATTAGTAGGCCCGATGTGGCAAATTGTAGCGCACATTTAAAAGTGGAGTCGAAATATTTTGTTAGCCCATTTTGTCTTCAAGTGTAGATATGTAACGAGTAGTTGAACGCGGTCAAATACAATGACGATATCAGCATTAGTTATGAATTGAGTACAATCTTGGCTAAAGGACTTTAAGTACTGTAAAGGAAGAAAAGAGCGAAAGTTAATTAATCAAACATCTATGGAAGACGGTGACTTTGTGTCATATCTTCATTAACTAATGAATGTTCTAATAAACATTTTAAACAAATAAAATTTGTCTCTTTCGGTTATATAATTCTGATATTTGTATGAATAAACCTGAATATTCTAAATATGAAGGTCAATCTGGACTGTAGATTATATTTGATTAGAAAAATACTTCAAAATTGTTAATAGAGATTAGGACATATACTGGCTGCTAAATCTTTACAACATCGCTACAAGTGTTAAACCGTCTAGTTTCTCTCAGCAAAAGTCTAGTTTTAACACTTGAGTACAAAAATGTATACAATATTTGACCAACATTGATGTTACAAAATAATACCAAACTTTCTGCAACAAACGCAACAAACTGGCATGGATATTAAAAATTTTGTTTTTCTCATAAATGTCAACTTTCAGAACAGGTATAACGAAGTTATGTGTATAGATCTTAATCGATGATAATTCGAACAATAGGTAAAACAATCAAAGTTTGCGCTCGACGCTGAGATAAGAAAAGTTAGCCGAACCTCGTACTACAAAACCGTAATTTACCTGATTTGTATTTAAATTATGACATAATTGCACCAATAGTATAAATTTTGAATGTTATTTCACGTAAACCCGCCTCTAATGTGAACAAACCCACAATACGAACAAAAGTATAACGTGGGCAAGCTCATAGGAGTGAATAGACCTTGAGAGCGTACTGCATATAATAGGAGCGTACTGCATATAATTTTTTTATTTTGCGGGAATAATATATATTTTCTAAACACGCTATTGTGTGTCGCGTGCGGAATTATTCCCGTGAAAAATTGCAAAAAAAAAGACAAAATATAGGTGACGGTCTCAAGCCCTATTCACTCCTAAGAGCTTGCCCGCGTTACCGAATTTTTGTTTTTCAAAAAACACTACTTCACACATAAAACATATTTATTCAATCTAAAGAATAGTATAATTTTTGGAACACTCCTTCTAAATTATCTAGAAGGAAAATCGAGCTCGGGAGTGGTTTTATCTTTTATATTCCAGAACGTTATTTTTAAGAGAAGAACCTGGTATAGCCTCCTCAAGAACATCTGGTCTTGCGATCGATATCAAATCTTCTGGTACACGTAATTTTCAACCTCTTCTTTTGCCTGAAAGTTTATTTAATTTAATTTTTTGAGCTCTAATTGTTCTATTTGCTTCATAAAGTTTGTTTGTTATGTCTCTTAATTCGCGCCAATGAATTCTTCGCAAATTATCAACATATTCTTCGGTGTATACCTTAGTTGTTGAGTAGCCTTCTTTCTGGACCTCAGTCGTAATCTTTGCAGGGCTTGAGAACTCGCTTTCATTTTTTTCTGCTAATTCTTTCTCGTGTTTAAGATTGTTTAAGGCAAGTTGTTTATCAATTGGTTGTATACCAGCAGCTCTCCAGTCCGATTTGATAAGCTTCTGAGTAAGAACCCGCCTTCTTACTCTAAAGTAAATAGTCACAAACCTAGTATTGCACCCATTTTCTTCAAATTTAGCCAAATCTTCGTTCCATAGTTCTTTTTGATAACCTGCTTTCAATTTTGCAAACACTGAAATATCAAGGGGTTGCAATAAATGTGTGCAGTGGGTCGGAAAATAGCATCTTATTACTTTGTTCTCTTCACAGATCTTGATAAATTCAACAGAGTGATGTGAAGTATGGTTATTCATCAAAAGCATGGTATATCCTTCTCGGTTTCTCTTGCTTTTTTTCACAAAAGAATGTTTAAGCCAATCGGCGGCAAGGCAACTATTTACCAATCCTTTTCTATTAGCAGTGTGTCTCGTTTCAGCATCAGAGCTTCTGGAAAGGAAAGTATCAAGGATATGTTCAGCTCTGTGTACAATGTATGGTGCCAAAAAACTTCCATCGGCAGAAACACATTCAATAACTGTACAACCAACCTTCCTTTTATTTGAAACGTAAACTCTTCTTTTGTCACTACTTCTGAGGCATCTGGAAGTTGCTTGAGGATCGAATTGAAAGTTTGCTTCGTCAAACGTATAGATATGTTTTGGTTGAAAATTATATTTCTGAATCAATTGTTTCAACCGTTTCAAAAACTGTTCAATATCCTCCGGAGTTGCCAGCTCAGCTCGTACAGTGTCTACATGAACTTCTGGAACAACTTTTACTCTTGGTTGTCTCTTTTCGAACTTTTCAAACCAGTTTTCTCCAACTTTTTTGTTCCTTCCCAGAATTGCTAACATGTGGTTCGCTTCATTAACCACCTTGCTCTTCGTCATGGGCTCAAAGTTGCTACTTCCTTTCAAAATCCACTCAACCAACTTATTCTCCTCCTGAGGATGCAATATCTGCTTCGTTTGACCTGCAACTTTTTTGCTTACACCACCATTTCTTCTTTGGTATAATGTTGTTGTAGAAACTCCGTATTTTCGAGCAATTTCTTTATCTGTCAATAGTTTTTTTGGCAATGATTTTTGATAATTCCACTCTTTGTGGGCTTTAGAAGCTGGACTTTCCTCCAATGAAGAGACAGATACCATGTGGTGCAAAAAAAATACGCGTCTGTGTGTAGAAATTGTGTAATGTTTGTTTTTTTTTTGGTTCGTATTTTGCGTTTGTTCCATTCAGAGGGGGTTTGACTTACCGCATAAGGAAGAAGAATCTTTGTTTCTCCACATCTGCGAAGGATGTAAAATATCTCAGTTAATATGGAGATCTATCTACCTCAACCGGCATTTCACCGTTGCAAGTATCTTGGTTGCAACAATATACCCAATTCCTTTTTACAGGATGATTGACCGTTACCTTTCAACCATTTATCACTTGTGGAAACGACGACGTTCAGCTAATAGATTGGTCACAGCCATACAACTACTGGAGGTGAATTCTTTACCTATTACGGTCAAAAAACTTACTGATTACGTATAACTTAGGCCCCAATAATTTCATCGACCTCAAAAGAACAAATTAAGACGAAATTAAGACCTACCAATAGATAATTAAGACAATGGTCCAGGTTTTTCTATAGAAACTAGGTAGTTTATTTAGCTTTTAACCTAAGAGATCCAAAAAAAAAAAAACATGGCATTTTTTTGCGACTAAATGATTTTTGCTGCAAAATTCGTACAAATTGATAAGCTACGCAATTTTCAACACAGAGCGACTAAATTATAGCTATTACACTGATTTTAAATTTCTATGTATACAGTGGTTTGTAGATAGTGAAGTCGTATAAAGAGATTTATAAGATTGGATATAAGAATGTAAAGTTTTTTTTTTTTCAAATTATCATTGATTAAATTCTATATACATAACTACGTTACATCTAAATTAGTAACCACTTTAAACTTGTCATTTGGTAAGAGAAACTAGATAGTCAAAACCCTTGTAGTTTTGTTCGTTGTAGGTCGTTTTTATGTTTTTCATTCTTCTTTCGTTTATATTTTTCTTTATTTGCTATTTGATTTCCAGCAGACAGCTTAACTGAGTATGTCTCTTAACTGAGTATGTCTATTAGCTATAATTATCGTTTTTAACGAAGGTACAGATAATTTCTGCAATTCTTCTATTCAGGCATGCTGGTCATTGACGGCTTCACCTCGAACAAGAAATCATAATAATTGACTTCTAAAGATATCAAAAAAATATACACAATGAAATAGAGCATCCAAAGCATACCCGAAAGTGCCTACAAACTTTGGTAACCATTCTTCACATGTTGTCTATTATATCACCGATTATGCTACTCATCGTATTTCAAAACTTGCTGCTACCAATTTAAATATTTTTCCTTTGCAATCTCATCTCTACAATAATGAGTAAAGAAGATTTAATATTGACAATAGATTCCGAAGAGGAGAACGACATAATAGACTCCGACGAAGAGAACATCAACCCAGAATTTGACTTTCAATTAGACGAAGATGAAGAAGAAATAGATGTTTGGAATGATGAAATAAATAAAGAGAAAGAATCAAGCATGAAAAGAGAAGTGGACTTAGACCAAATCATTAAGAATAAAGGTGGTCTACAAGAAGAAGAAGAACAAGAAGACGAAGAGCAGGAAGAGGAAGAGGATGAAGAGGAACTAGCAATGGATGGGTTTGGAATGGGTGTCGAGGAAAAAATTGATGAAGAAGAAAATGAGGACGAAGAAGAAGAGAAGGACGTGAACGAAGATGAAGATGAGGAGTCTGCAGTAGAGGGCGATATGGATGAAGAACATCCAGATTCAGAATCTGAAGATGATCAAGAAGATATCGATAATTTCTACGAATCAACAGAAACATCTTCATCATCCTCAAATGTTACTCAAACTTTCGAAACACTCAATATATCAAGACCATTACTTAAAGCATTACATAAATTAAATTTAATAAAGCCTACACCGATCCAAGCTGCAAGTATACCGATTGCGTTATTAGGTAAAGATATCGTCGGTGGTGCTCAAACTGGTTCAGGTAAAACTGCAGCATATTTGTTACCAATTTTGGAAAGATTGATTTATAAACCATCCACATCAACTAAAGTTATTATAATGACTCCTACGAGAGAGTTAGCCATACAAGTTTATGAGGTAGGGAAAAAGTTATCACAATTTGTAAATAATTTAAATTTTGGCTTAGCTGTAGGTGGTTTGAATTTGAAACAACAAGAACAACAATTGAAAAGCCGTCCTGATATAGTAATTGCCACACCTGGTAGATTGATCGATCATATAAGAAACTCTCCTAGTTTCTCCGTTGAAGATATTCAAGTATTGGTTATTGATGAAGCTGATAGAATGCTAGAAGAAGGGTTCCAGGAAGAATTGACTGAAATATTACAATTGATACCGAAACACAAAAGACAAACTTTATTATTTTCAGCAACAATGAACACAAAGATCCAAGATCTTATTCAATTATCTTTACAAAAGCCAGTTAGAATTATGATTGATCCTCCCAAAACTGTCGCATCCAAATTACAACAACAATTTGTCAGAATCAGAGAAAGAGAACAATTGAAACCATCATTATTATTTCAAATACTTAAAAAGATTCACAATAATGGGAAAACCGTTGTATTTGTAGCCAGAAAGGAATCAGCACACAAATTAAGAATCACTCTAGGTTTGTTGGGCTTGAAAGTTTCAGAATTACACGGTTCGTTAACCCAAGAACAAAGATTGTCAAACGTATCGGATTTTAAGACTTCAAAATCAAATATTCTTTTGTGTACAGATTTGGCCGCTAGAGGGTTAGATATCAAAATCGAGTACGTTATAAATTACGACATGCCTAAAAGTTACGAAATCTATTTACATAGAGTTGGTAGAACAGCAAGAGCTGGAAGACAAGGTACATCTATATCTTTTGTTGATCCCTCACCGCCATCACGTGCCATTGTCAAGAATGCAATCAAGAATGGTAAGAGTTTAGTGCGTAATGTTGATTGGAAAGACGTTGAGAATATAAACAAGAACGTCACTTCCAAACAGGATTTAATTGAACAAGTTTTAGATGAAGAGAAGAGAGAGAAAGAAATACTCAATGTTGAAATGCAGTTGAAGAAAGCTTCAAATATGTTACAACACGAAGCCGAGATCAAATCTAGACCAAAACGTACATGGTTCAAAGAAAGCAATACCAAAGATAAAGTGATGCAAGAATTAACTAAGCACGGTAAGAAGGTCAATTCTAAAAAAAGGAAAGCGTTGGAAGAAAAAAAGGACCAAGGTGGTGCTAGATCATATAAAAAAACTCAAAAGGATAGAATGACGAAAAATGTTAAAAAATCAAATAAAAAACGTTAACCATATATATATACGAATTTATATCTATAGTTTTAAAATTTGTAATCTCCATTTATCCATCTGTTGACCATGTCTAATGATGATTCTGGTTGATCGTATGGTGCCATGTGACCAGCACCAAATACTCTCAAGAAAGTGAAATGCTCGTAATTCTTAACATCACCAACGTGCTTTCCATCCAAGTTCCATTTTCTAACTGGTGCTTTTGAGAATCCTTTTGATCCTGACCATTCCAATTCATTGGTCCAAGCTTGGTTACCTAACCAATTACAGATGAAATCTTTATCACCGGCGTAAATCAAAACTGGTAAATCTTTTTCCAACAAATCAATAACATTTTTGTAATATGGTTTCATCCAATCGCCAGCAAACATAAAGTTTCTGTTAATGTCAAAATTACATGATTCATAATTATCAACTTCAGCACCTAAAGCTTTTAAAACTTCTGGTTTGTTCAAGTAACTAGTTATGTAATCCAAACCTGTGTAACATAACGAAGAACCTTCACACATGGTTCTTATATCATAAACGTTTCTACCTGTTCTTTGGTATGGGCCCATTTGAGCATTGTTACAATAAACAGTGGCTGGGACACAAGACCAAACAGAACCTGAATCGTAACAAGATTTAATCAATGATTGACATCTTGGAATTGAATCAGACATAGCTTGACATTCATCTTCTTCTAATACACTTGGCTCTCCACCTTTACCACATGCCATTGGTTGGTAATATTCGTATTGAGTTAAAGGATCAGTTAAACCGTTACCAATCAAAACAGAAGTCAAATTGAAGGATCTTTCAGGATGAGTCAAGATTTCACTGGCAAAAACTGGAATGTAATGACCTGCATAAGATTCTCCTGCAATGTGGAAATCTAATTTAGCGTATTCAGGAAATTGTTTAAAAAATAATTCTAAAAATGCGTAAACATCTTTACCAGCTGCAACGGTATTGGAAACACTTTCAGAACTATAAGAATAACCGACATTGATAGGTTGGTCCAAGAAAATAACAGAAGCATTGTTATTCCAAGCATGAGGGTTATAAATTGGTTTCAAATCTTGGCCAATTGAAGAAGGACCCAATTCGAAAAACAAACCAGTCAAACTACTACAACCTGGACCACCATTCAACCATAAAATAACAGGATCGTTTTTTGGGTCATTTCTACTTTCAAAGAACCAGTAGAAAAAATGCTTATCTTCGTCTTCAACATCCAAATAACCACTATATTGTTTGACAGAATCGATTCCCAAATCTTCAGGAGTTGATTTAACCCTTAACTTGTGATTTGGTAAGTTCTCATCACTAACATGGTAATCGAATTTTTGTGGTTTAACGTTTGATTTTGGTGGAGCTTTGAAACTTAATTGACTAACAGTGTCTGGATAATTTAAAAGCATGTCTGACCAAACTTTTTTAGTCTCTTTTGACAAATTCTCTAATGGCTCATTCATAATTGAAGACAATGTTTTAAAGATGTTGTCCTTGCCATGTTCCAACTTGTCAACCAACTTCTCATAGTTAAAATCAAGCTTTAAAGTTTGTTGCAAATTGTTTAAGGGGTTTGAGATAGACAAAGCATTAACATTGATAGTAGATACCAATGCTAAAGCAAGAGCTGTTGAACTGAACTTCATCTGGTAAAACTGTAAATGTGATAACCAACTTTTTTTCTCAGTGGCAATGAAATTGAAATTATTGGGGACAATTTCGATAAAGGAGATTATCTGATTATGTAAGCACACGACGGTTTTGGTGCCATTTCTATTTTTGGCGTCAAAATGGCTGGGTTTGAATTTAAGTTGTGATGCATAACAAATTGTCTTGATTCAGATTGTTTCTGTACAAATGTAGAAGACTAGTATAACCGATGAGAAAAGCAAACGCTCCAAAGTTCAGCAAAAGTGATGTGAAATTGTCTTCAGTGGGGAATGGTATTTCTGGACAAGTCACTTTATACAAGTCAAAGAAAGTACCGAATTTTAAATACGTTGTAAAACTTTATCATTCAAAAGAAGAGTATGATTCGAAATCTGAATACAAACAACTAGTACTACATGAATACAACATACTAATAGCCTTGGATCATGTGAACATCATAAAAACATTCAAATATGATGTATCATTACTTGGCAACAAAATTAAAATATATCTAGAGGCCGGGGAATCAGACTTACAACAAGTAATAAAACGATCAAAATTGAGTAGAGACGAGTCGTTATGTTATTGGAAACAGCTATGTCATGGAGTTTCGTATCTACACTCGTTAAACATTTGTCATCGAGATTTAAAACTAGAAAATTTAGTACTTGTTGGTAATCATTTGAAAATTATCGATTTTGTTACAGCCCAAAAAATCGACAATAATGCCCCTTCTATTGGATTGGTTGGTTCTCCGAAATACGCAGCTCCTGAAACCTTTCAATTTTTGAGCTACAATGGGAAAGCGAGTGATATCTGGCTGATAGGTATCATATATCTATATATGACTACTCTTCGGTTCCCATGGAAGATGGCAAAACATGATGACATAGAGTTTCACAGGTATTTAAATGGAGAATTGAAATTTGATTTTGGTGAGTCAACCATCTTGGAAAAAATTTTAGAAGTCAAGGTTGAAAACAGAGTCACAATCTCTGACTTCTCTCAGGACCCATGGTTTCGAATCTTACCCTGTTGCGAGGCGACAAACTGTTTAGCCCATCATGGTCATATTTGACTTCTGTATAACGTAATTACGAATATAAATATAAAACACTATACGACTTTCACAGATTTAGCACTCTTTATCACCACTTGATTAGATTCCGGGTAATTTTGTTATAATTTTTTCTTCAATCGCAGCATCAAATTTTCACCACCAATGTTGTCCCGTTTAAGTAAAAGAGGTGGTTTTATTACTAGAAATTATGCTTTGTCGGCCAAAGCGCAATCTTTGATTTCCAAATCAGTTCAAGAGGTTGATCCAGAAATGGCTGAGATTTTAAGTCAGGAAAAGGCTAGACAAAAATCCTCAATCACTTTGATTCCATCTGAAAATTTCACTTCCAAAGCCGTTATGGACTTATTGGGATCTGAAATGCAAAACAAGTATTCCGAAGGGTACCCAGGTGAAAGATATTACGGTGGTAATGAAATAATTGACAAAGCAGAATCTTTATGTCAAAAAAGAGCTTTGGAAGCTTTTGGTTTGGACCCAAACGAATGGGGTGTCAATGTTCAATCCTTATCCGGAGCACCAGCTAACTTATACGCCTACTCAGCTATATTAGAAGTTGGTGACAGAATCATGGGATTGGATTTACCACACGGTGGACACTTGAGTCATGGTTATCAAACTCCAACCACTAAAATCTCATACATTTCGAAATATTTTCAAACCATGCCATATAGATTAAACGAAGAAACTGGAATAATTGACTACGATACTTTAGAGAAAAACGCAGAATTGTTTAGACCTAAGGTTATAGTTGCCGGTGCTTCAGCATACTCAAGAGTCATTGATTATAAAAGAATGAAAGCAATTGCTGATAAAGTTGGTGCTTACTTATTGTCAGATATGGCACATATTTCAGGTTTAGTTTCAGCCAATGTCACAGACTCTCCATTCCCATACTCAGATATTGTGACCACCACCACTCATAAATCATTAAGAGGACCAAGAGGTGCTATGATTTTCTTTAGAAAAGGTATCAGAAAAGTTACCAAAAAAGGGAAAGAAATTCCTTACGAATTGGAAAGAAAAATCAATTTTTCAGTATTCCCAGGTCATCAAGGTGGACCACACAACCATACAATCAGTGCATTAGCAGTTGCTTTGAAACAATGTCAAGAACCAGAATACAAAAAATACCAACAGGACGTTATAGATAATGCTAAAGAGTTTGCTAAAGCTTTAGAATCCAAAGGTTTTAAATTAGTCTCAGGTGGAACTGACACACATTTAATTTTAGTCGATTTGAGATCTAAAAAAATTGACGGTGCAAGAGTCGAAGCCGTTTTGGAAAGAATAAACATCGCCGCCAACAAAAACACAGTTCCTGGTGACAAATCTGCATTATTCCCATCAGGTTTAAGAGTCGGTACACCTGCAATGACCACAAGAGGATTTGGATTTGAAGAGTTTGAAAAAGTAGCTCAATACTTTGAAAAAGCCGTTGAATTATCTATAGAATTGAAACAACAAGAACAAGGAAAAGTACCAAAAGAATTATTAGCTTCTTTTAAAACTTTAGCTGATGAAAGTGACAAAGTTAAACAATTGGCCAATGAAGTTGCCGAATGGGTTTCTCAATACCCAGTTCCAGGTGATTTATAGTGGTGTTTTATAATGTATGTAAATTTGGAAGCGCAAAAATAAATTTTCTTCACTTACTATGAACCATACAAATAGATATCTACAAGATATCGACCGTACGTCCTCGTTAATATCTTGGAGTAAGAACGGGTTTATTGTATATGTTCCACCTACAAAGGAGTTCAAAGATAATTTGTTGTTGACATATCTTGAGAATATCGACGGGAAATCATGGCAATTGGCAAAACCTCGACCAATTTCAGTGAAACTTGAAAACAACTTTTCATCGGAAATCACATTGATTTGTTGGAGCACCCTAAGTACAGATTTAGCTATCAGTGATGTATACGGTAATTTTTACATTCTTTTAGCGGGGGTTAGACTACTAGAGAATGATTCTTCACCAAGTTACGAATTGACCAGTTATAACCACATGGAAATGATATACAGGGATATAATTAATCAAGATGCTAAATCAGCTATAAATCAAAGCGCTTCAATTGTTGCTTTCAAATGGTTGAACATTGAGAAACAACAAATCTTAAACAAACCTGCAAAATTGGAAAACAACGAGTATACTTATGGTGTTAACCAGTATCAATCGTTTGGTGTCACTCATCCGATATCAACTAAACAAGCGTGTGTGGCATTAAGACGGAACGGTCAATTCATGCTATATTACCAAGGAGAGCATAAAGTAGAGTATCACAAACTTGCATTGAATTTAACAGAGAAAGTTTCATACATACAAAAGGCTTCTATTGGGTTTGACAATAATATTGTTGTGACTATATGGGACTCAATATCAAACAAAGTGATTACATATTTGGTAGATATCGATTGGGGGTTTCTACTCGAGTCTGCCAAACGTCAAAAAGTTGACCCACATTATCATACCCCTAAAGAATCACAAAAGATGCCAAAATTGACTGCACACAAAATCCATGAAATGAAGCCTGAAGGAGATATCAAATCCATCGATATAATTTCAAAGAACGCCGACAAATCATCAAATTTGAATATTTTAATAAGTTATGAAGCTTTGACGATTTACAGATATCAAATAATCGACTCTAATGAATTGATCCCCACTGCATTTAGCGACTTGGGGAGAAAGAAAAATTTGGATCTACCCGTCAAAAAAACACAGACGTTACAATTACAGGATAAATTAGTACGACAAGGAGAACTACTGTCTATAACAACGGGACCTTCTGATCTACATGTAATTTTAATTTACAAAACCGGTAAAGTTGATGTGCTAGATGTATTTACCTGGAAGTTAATTAGTAGTGCCACAGATACACCGCAAGATATATCGACTGTTTTGAATGCAGGGTTTGAGTTCCCGCAATTGCATGCCAAAGACGTCATAATGGCAATATCACCCAACATGGCGTCACTAGTCTATACTGAAAAATACGGTGATAGTGTTGAATTAACAATCAAGCCCGCTATCAAGAAAACCGTACTACCCAAAGATTTATTAATAACATCAATCGCGTTTGCCCACAGACATGCATATTCGTGCTATACAAACACTTGCTCCGATGATTTGATAATTTTCATCCAATTAGAGATTGAAAGAATAAAGCAAAATCAAAAAATACATGACTTCATTGGCGTTTTGGTTGAGGAATCACACAAGGCAATTAATTTTCAATTGGACTCTTTTAACAAAGAATCGGCGGATAAGTTATTATCTAACCCGCCATTGCAGAAGTTATTATCTTTGCAATTAACGTTGGGCGAATTCTTGAACAATCCAATAATGAGTGATTTCGCTTGGATTGTGTTGAACTTGAGAAGCGCGAGCTTTGGCATTATGTTTTCGTTATCCAGCATTTACCGTCAAATCTCCAAGAAGAAATCAAGCGAGGATAGTTTACAGGATTCAATGACAAGAGGTGAATGTATTTTATCATTAGTGGGGAATATCAAATGGTTGATTGATTTGATCACGTATTTGAATCAGGAATTATTACAGTTGACATATCATCAAGAAAACAATAAAATCAATGAATCAAACACATTGGTCTTGCCTATTATATTAAGCAAAATATCCCGGTTGTTTCTAATGTACGCAGTATCATCAATTGGTAAAACCAATGAGATTTTGAAAAAGTTGCACAAGGATCTAACCGACGCAAATAAATTATTTACACCCATGAAGGAATCATTGAATCGTTTTTTCACAATATGTAACACTGTGCCCTTGACGTTGGGCTTGTTTGAGAATTACCTCCGAGAGTGCGACGCATTGATATCGAAGGAATCTTCCATCAGATTAGCAAATGAAAAGCCAAGTCTAATGAAATTAGAACAGAATTTGATAATCAAAAACGACACGAGTCCACATTTTAAGGAACTTTCAAATTTGATTGTTGAGAGGTACGCGATAAACCTCAACCGAGAAGTCAAAGTATCGGAGTTATTCTTTTACGATACTAGTTGGTTGGATGTTGGGATTCACAAACGAAGCATTCTTCAGAACAATCCGTTGATCACAACGGGGAAACAATTTTTGCCTCGGTTGCATAATTCCAATCAACCCATCGATGCGTTGAGAAAAGTTTTGATTAACGAGTCGAGTCTACGCAAATGTACTAGATGTAGGTCGATATCTTCCACCACTGATCCACTAATCTTCGACTCCTCTACTACAATTGGCTTATGGACGATGGTATTTCAAAGAAGTTGTATATGTAGTAATACCTGGGTCAATATATAATTCAAATATACATGTATAAAATATAATCCGCCTTTTTCACTCATGGCTTACCTGTCTAACTTTATTTTTTAAACCATTTTTGTTGACAACTTGCAAATTATCCTGATCTGCAACCTTAAAGGTTGAAAATTTTTATATAACCTCTGTGGAGTACAATTTCAGACTTGTTAGATTGTTCCTTTTTCCCATCCCACATGAGTCAATTTCAAAGTTTAAGCTAATGCATTGAAACCCATTTTCAACCTGTAATTAAAAATTTTACACGATTTCCGTCTTTACTTATTTGATTTCTCTCGTTCTGCTTTTTTCTTAGCCATCCATTTCATTGCAAATGGCATCGACACATTACTGACCACGATCCAAATCAACAACACTCCAATGTTTCTCCCCATGTGGCCCTTCCAGGCATTGAAATAGGCCACATGGAGCAACTCGTACGCGTTCCGCACGGGCATCGCGTACCCGTACCGATAAAAATCGGGACACAACACAATTGGCGAGATTGTTGGCGCCAAATTCAACACGGCCACAAAGAGCAATAAGAATCCAATCAATTGTGGTTTGATCACAAAGAGCAATAACACAAGAAGCTCGATTATACTACCCAAGCTTGCCATTGTCAAGTATCCAAACATCCAAATCACCAAGTACCCCGAGTGGCCGAAAGTGGTGGAGAACTTCATTCCAAATGCAGTGTTCAACGTCACGAACGCCAACGACAAAACTAAGTATGCTAATTGAGAAGTGAAGATTCTGTAAAACACATACTGCATGCCTTTAATCTTGGACGCAATGTACATGTGGATCTTGATCGTAAAGATGAATTGGAAAAACGTGAATATCACGATATATATCAACCCGATTTGTAGAGGTGCTTGAAACACTGGGTTTTCTACTGGCAATCGGTCATTGATCCTAAACGTCGGCATTGTTGTGATCAAATTCGGGGCATTAGTCATGACGTTGTTAATCTGAGTCTGATTCAATGTTTGAAGCATGTTGCCTAATAAACCCGACTTGGGCGCATAACTGTAATACCCTCTCAAGATTTGTTGGTAAACTGTGATGATGTAATTAGAAACTGCATTGTAGTCCCTTCCTGTCTCATAAACAACCTCCATCATACTTGAAGACGGGTTGAAAGTCTTATCTCCCGTTGCCAAAGCTTGGTACCAGGATAACGTGGCATTTTCATGGACGTAAAACGCTAACCAGAATTTCTCATGATGTATTTGTCTATAAACTTCTTGTGTGATGTTGTTGTTATGTGATTCCGCCACCGAGGATAGATTCTCATAATTCCAAATATGGAAATCGCCCGCTGATTGTATAGCAGTGACGTTTGTGAAGAAATATTCAATGGTTTTACCTAGGACATTGGGCAATTGACCCACTTGTCGGTCGGCAATGAATACGGCCATTTTCATATTCTTAAACCTCGAAGTTCGGTTGTAATACGAACCCCAGTATATGCACAACGCAGCAGCAAAACCCAATACTAAGTAAACGTAGTTGTTTAAAAACTTGAAAAATATCTTGATTCTATCATTTCGAAACTCTTTATCCCAAAACTTGTATTTTTGAATATTGCTGACTATAGTCGACCGACGTCTTGGAGTTTGTTCTATTTTCTCCGAGGGTTGATACTCAATCGGCTCCAGCGCCTCAAGTTTCAGCTCATCATCGGTTGAATCTTTATGCAATGTATCTTTTAAATGGTTGGTACCAAACAAATCATCATTCATGTAATTGGACTCGTCGAGCCCTAAATAATCATTTCCTTCCTCTTGCAACACCTGCTGGTTCTCATTCTCATCTTCGTTGGAGTTTAAAGTGAGATAAGATGCTGCGTTGGAGATTCTTCGTGACAACAGCATATTCCCATCTTCAGGTTGGTACACCTTTGCGTCGTTCTCACTCATGACTACCACTGGGAAACTAAGTATAAAGTATAGATCCTTCTTGGAACTAAGTATAACCTATTGAATGAGATCCTTCTTGTTTTTGTTTCCTGATGAGGTAACTTCGCGGCAGAACAATTTGTGGAATTATAAACAGTGATGAGCGAGCAGGAGCTGAGTGTGGATCCATTACAGCATGGACCTGCCGATGGGGTCGGTGGTGGTGGTATTACAACAGTTGCTATAAACAAAGTCCAAAACCAACAGCAAAGTGAGCCAAATAAAAATGATACTCAATTGACCACAGCTCAACGATATAAAGAGTACTTGCTAGTAACACCAAAGTTGTTTCTTGCTTATGTGAAGATATTCGCTTATTTCTTAGGAGTTTTGAGTATCTATTGGGGCTCAATGTATAAAAGACACGACAGGTATCAGAATATGAACTTTCTTGTCGTGAGTCAAGATGACTCTTTCCAATTTGAGGGAAGTACCATTCAGCCGTATTTGCAAAATGCATTCACGGATCTACTCCAAAATGACACTGTTCAGTATCTTGGTGATTTCCACGTTAGAAATTTAACTGAATTCCAACAATTGGCCGATAAACACAACAACACGGTATATGAAGAAGTAGCTCGACAAGTGCATCATCAAAAGTACTGGGCGGGGTACTACATAGCACCAAACACATCGAAAAATATTTACGAGAGTTTCCATAGTGCTGACCCGACATTTGCCAACACAAAGTTGAACGAATCGATATCGATCATATACGAAACGGGGAGACATTACTCAGCATTATCGCAATACATATTCAGAAACATGGATCAGGTGAATGAGATCTGGATTCGAGATTACGTATCCTCCAAGATATATCAGCCGATCCTAGCAACTTTAAATTCGACTCAAAAACAAGCATTACTCACTAATCAAACCATTTCAATTTTATCAACGTTTCCGACTTTCAATTTTGTGGATCAGAGGCCATCGAAGTCGCCCGCAGCTTTGGGTCCGTCTGAGTTGGGGTTGGTCTACGCATTACTTTTCTCATTCCATCAATTCAACTTCTCATTAGAGATATACTCATTGATGAGGAGCAAATTGAAGTACAAATCGTTTTTGTTGTTTAGATTTCTAGCAGCGCAGATCAATGCTTTAGTGTTGGCTTTGGTCTATGCGTTGATCACCATAGCTTTTCAAGTGCCCACCAATGTCACGTTCGGACACTCGGGTTTTGTTGTCCTATGGATGTTTATTTATTTGTTCATGAGCTCAATGGGCACGATCAACGAAAACGTGGTATCTGTGATTTTCGCCTTTGACAAAAAGACCTTGATTGCTCCATGGATGATCTTCATGATTGTGGCGAATATCTCAGTCACGTTTGCGCCGTTTGTGCTAAGTCCCGGGTTCTACAAATACGGCTATGCTCTCCCGATGTACAACACATATGAGGCGTTGAAAGTGGTGTTTTTCGATACGTGGAAAGGACACCTTGGAAGAAACTTGGGAGTGTTGGTTATTTGGATAGTTGTAGGCAATATTAGTTTGATATTTGTTAATAACTGGGCAACTAAAAAAGTACAAAGAGCAAAAGTGAAAGCAAAGCAAAGTGAAAAGAAACAATAACAGACAATAGACATTTAAACAATTTTACCGAATTGTTGTGAACTGTAAATTATTGAAATTTTAAACTTTATTTAATCGTCCTTCTCTTTGAATTTATTCTTTTGAGAAACAGGTCTATTTTTTTGGAAGTAAAATTTATAAGCTGTGTTACTGGATATCTGAGGAAGATATCATAATGGAAGACAAAACGAAAAGAAACAATAACAGGCATTAACCTGATACAGACTTTCAAAGAACTTTACTAATACGCCGATTATTTTGAAAACATACACTGTAGTTGAGTGTTATTCAACTGCAATCCTCTTTAATTATATTCTACCCCTGTGAGAACTTTATACATTCAGGATTGAAAGCAAAATTTAAAAATTGCGTTCTTTGATATTTTACAATCAGCTTGGTATCGGTCTATAATTGGTGACCTTAGAAAGGGCAAGCAAAGATAAAAGCAAAATTAAATGAAAAGAAATGGCAAAAGTCAACAATTTAATATAAGCATTACTATCAATTTGCCGTTTCGTCGACTATATCCACCGTAGCTGAGTGTTTTATTGACCTCCCAAATCTCATCAAATCGTAATTCTCTTTGATTTTATCCTTCCAGTATGAGAATCCTGGTACATCTGGGTTCGATAGTAAATTCTGGAGAATCTCCAATTTCAAATTCCATAAATGAGTGTTTGATATATTCAATTCTAGTAATTTTGACGTCAAAATATTCGGCAAGCTGTTGAACAAATATTCAATGAGAAATGATTTGTTTGAAACGATTAAAAGAAAATTAAACAACATATCCAAAGGGATTATTGATAGTTTTTCATTATTGACGTACTTCAGCTTTAGTTTCTCAAATGTTGCTTGATGTTTTATAAAATTCAAAAAGATTGGATAGTAATATTTATCAAATAAATTAATTTCCGCCAAGATGTCCTCGTATATAGATGGATTCAATTGAGAAATAACAAATGGATCTGACAAACTAAGCAACTTTATGTCAAGTTCATTCTTGTCAAACACTTTTAATAAATTAAATGTTTTATAAATGTGTTTTTGTTCAAGTAAACTATAGTATGAATTTGAGAAAGATAGTTTTGAAAGTAAACTAACAATTTCTGATTGAACTATTTCATCAAATTCGATTTTCAACAATTCATTGACTGTGAAGCTGATGTCGACATTGTTATACATTTCCTCGTAAAATTGAATCAATAGAATCATAAACAACGGATCATCATTAAATTCCACCAATTCTTTCTTTTCGAACAAATACAATTTTGGACTTATTTTTAACTTGGGTGAAATTATCTTTAATAAATCTAGGTATCTAGATAACAAAGTGGTGTTTTTGGATTCTCTAATATCCTCAATCAAATTTAAAGATGTGTTTAACAATGAAATTTCTAGCCTTGATATCAATTCTTGTATTTGGCTCAACACACCAATGGGAGTGTTTAATTCAAAAAACAATTGAACTAGGTTTACAATCACGTTGTTTTCCTTTAAAAAACTGATGGTTTTATTCTCATTCAAGTTGATTATTATGATTTTTAAACACAATATTGAAATTGGATTGTTTGAATACAAATTTTCAAGGATAAACTGAGGTGGGTAACAATTCACAATGTCATTAAAAGATAAAAGTTTAAGCAATTTTTCCAATAATGGGATACATAATTGGTTTGGATCGATATTTGAATAATTATCTGTATCTAGTAGAATGTTGTTTATGGCTGAAAACAATTGTGGTAGATCACTTGGTCGTTGGTCTACAGCCAAAGTGTACAGACTGATTAGTTTATCATTGATGGTGGATTTCGACTGGTAAGATGTTTGTAGATTGTTTAAAACATCCAGAGAGAATTGATTCATGGGCAACAGATAAATTTTGTCTGCTGCGATATCAAGTGAAATTACACACCAACTCAAAATACAATATGTTGGAAACACTTGAAATCTTGTATTTGACCTATAACAACTCACCAGTGTTAACACAGCTTCAACCCTTTGAATCACAAATCAAGTTGAACCGGGTAAGAAGACTGCAGAATCATGGTTTGATGCGTAAATTTGACTGTAAATCTTTACTAAAGCGTACAGATACGTGTATTCTTATTATTTACGCACACGCACGACTCATTTATCTAAACGCAATAGAAGACCCTTGAATTACGTTCTATTGTAAACTCCAACTATGCTGCTTGAAGAGTACCAATACTTCCGTAACCTCATTGACTACACATTGCTGATTGTATAATGTATTTTGCAATTGTCAATTTAGCCATCCACACGTACCCATACTTTGGTTGTATACAATTACTCGTCAATTATGTTTGTCACACAAAGACGTCTAAAATTTATTTAGGCAGTTGTGCATTTAAATTGAAAATCGATTAGACTAGTAAAATTTTAAAGTCCCCAATTAATTTACTAAATTAAGCTAACCTCATTTCTTCCTCAAACCAAAGGTGTAAACTCACCATACATTCCATCCATTCATAGCTTAATTATTTTCCATCAAGGTAATCAACTCATTTGACATCACAACTTACATTACTCGTCTTATCGCTCACGTGATCTTTGTTTTTCTTTTACACGAGTAAACATAATTTTATAAACAAAGATTGTAATACCATGATAGCAGCTCACGTTAACAGAGACCCACTACCAATGACTCCTACTTCTGAGATCCTACCCATTTCAGAAAAAGACATTCCATCTATTGCTGAAGAAACAGACCCTTCTGAAGATGATAAAGAAACAGAGTATAAGATCATTGCAAAACGCTTATATGATGAAGATTTCGTCTCGATTAAACCAGAAGAATATTTACCATTTTTAGCTTCAGATGATTTGGAATCAAATAAAATTTGTCACTACTATATGGAGTTGTATAAATGGTCTCCAAATTTATTAAAATCCACCAGAATGTTGTGTTCTAAATTATATTTAAAAGGTGAATCCCAGGAAATTGATAGGATCTTGACTTGTTTCACCAAATCTTGGTTACTTCAATATCCAGAAAATTCATTCTACACCAAAAACTTTGAACAAATTTACATCATTGTTTATTCATTAATATTATTGAACACAGCTTTACATAACACCGAATTGAATCGAAAGTCAAGAATCAGCCAACCTGCATTTATAAAAAACACATTTACAACGTTTTGTCATCAGAATCCAAAAATGTCCAATAATTTATCCATCAAACAGAAAATATCTATTGAAACTGAATTGAGTCAAAACTACGAAAGTTTATTAAAGAATGAATTGTATTTGAAAACCGATGAAGCTGGCACTTCTAAAGTCACCAATCGATTCTCTAAACATGAAGATGACCTGGTCAATGAATTATCCAAACAAATCTCAAACTCATCCATATGGTCCACTAGATCCTCCTTGACAATGAAAAAATATACTACATCAACGTCTGAGATTTCCAATGTAACAGCATCGAGAGTACCATTGAAAAGGGTTGGATTGGCTAGAGCATTAATTGGCCAACAGGATTTCAATTTATACAAAACCAGAAACCCATCATTAATTTCCCAAGCTTCAACTCCAATATTACGTCAACGTCAATCGTTTGATCAAATGAAAAGTTTGAATAAACGATTTTCAAGAGCTTCTGTAATTTCAAGTGGGTCATTCACTCCGTATTCAATTGACGAAGATCCCCAAGATGGAAATCAGAGTTTTAATATTGACGATTATCAAGACAAATATGATTTGATTTTAGAATTACAAGGCTCACCATATTTAAAAGAAGGATTATTGAAATTGAAAATCATAAACAACGATTCTTTGGATGAACAAGCAGCACCACCTAAACAAAGATTTTATTTTTCAAACTTATTTTCAAAATCGTCATCTGATCGGTCATTGGGTACGAGTAATTCAATCATTAACAAATTCACCGAAAACTTTGTTGTGGTTTCGAAAGGAGAACTATCATTATATTCATTTGATCCAAAATTAATCAAGAAGCATAAAAGAGAGACAATTGTGGAAAATGAAGAAGAAGTTGGAGATGGGAACTGGTTGAAAAATGCTGCTAAAATAGGTAATTATAACTTATGTTCGACTTTTGCACAATTGGAAACCGACCTAGATAAAATTTATTGGACATTGACGTTTCCCAAAATCAGTAAAAAACCAGCCAAGAAATTCATATTTGAAGCAGGTACTAAAGAAGTTGCATTGGAGTTTATAAACACATGTAATTTCTGGGCTTCCAAAATAACAGCTATACCGACTTTGGAAGAAACTGTATCATCTTTAGAATACGGATGGAATAATTTGGATTACCTTGTGAATAACAAGGAGGATTTCAAGAAGATGAAAAACATCCATAAATGGGACCCAATAGTTAAAGGAGTCTATGCATCGAATCACTCAATGGAAGATCAGTTTAAGAAAACATCAAATTATTACAACCAACAAAAGAATTTATACAAGGGATTTTTACAATTGAGGTTGAAATTTATAACCAATTTCTCCCGAGCTCAATACAATTGCACTAATTATCATCGAGTAATGACTAATTTCGATAAAAAAATCGAAGAGTATCAAACCCAGTTGAAAAAGTACAAAACATATCTAATCATTCTTGAGCTAGGGTTGAATTTGAGATCAAATGAAATTGAAAAATCAACAACTGAAGAACCAGCTGAAGAAGAAGACTAAAATAGGTAGCGTAATGAAAAATTAAAATTTTTTTTTTTTTTCCTTTTCTTTGTTTGATCTCTCAACATGGAACCAGAGCCAAAAGTGAAAGAAAATGTGGAGGTGAAACAGAAGCCAAAACCGAGACAGTGGTCTAATCCAGCATTGAGGATGATGGGAATACCCAAACCAAGATTACCTTCACGAAACTGGTTGATTTTCTGGTCGGTTGTGATTGGACTAGGATCTAGTTATTCATACGACAAGTATCAACAAAGTCAGATACGTAAAAAGTACATGAAGTTGGTTGAGGCAGACACGAAGCGGGAGAGTTACTCAGCTGGACTCTTGCCTAGAAAATTGACCATCTACGTCGCTCCTCCGCCAAATGATTTTTTAGATGAGAGTTTGAAAATTTTCAGAAAATTTGTGAAACCGATATTGAATTCGTCGTGTATTGATTTTGAAATATTCAGCGAGAGCAGACAAGGCGATATTCGAAGTAGTGTTGCGGAAAAGATTAGACAAGTGCGAAGAGAAAAAGCGGGCATACAAACTGACACACCCAAGATTGAACAAATCGACAATGAGTTGAAACCAAGAGATGAGTTGTATAAGCCAAATGATATTCTTGGATTGTATAAAGTATTCCCCAAGAAAATTACAATCGACTCAGAGGAGAAGGACAATGATGTAGCCGGTGGTGTGATTTGTATTGGAAGGGGAGCGTTCAAAGAATACATGTCTGGTTTACATGAAGGTTTGTTAGGACCTTTGGAGAAACCGGAGCAGGTGAAACAAAAGGAAATAGAGATTGAAGAAGAGAAAAAGAAGCAAAAGGAGGAAAAACCAGAAGAATTTGACGACGAAGATACAAGTTTGAAGCCAGTGCCTTTGAAGTTTATATCGTCAACAGAATACGAACAAGCACAACTTGCACCAGAATTGAATCTCACCAATACTTCATTAAAAGATGATACTGGAATACCATATTTTTTTGAACAACCAATATATGTATACTCCATGCCTAAAATATCAGGGTTCAAAAACTTCCCAAGAAAGATGTACAATTTTTTCACTAGAAGGTACGTGATTGAAGATTATTCCCAGAAAACAATACCAATAGTGAACAAGGACGTGCGTCAATTTGAATTCAAAGACACATTGCTAGCAAAAGAGGAGGAATTATCATGGCCAAAGTCTTGGGTTGAGAAAGGTAAAGAAAGAAATTCAGAATGGATTCAAGACATAGATCACGATGATAGAGTTGTATCTAGATTGAAGGTTTTCGATTGTAAATAGTAAATGAATGATGAATATTTATTCTAGTTTTTTTCTCTTCCACAATGTGTAGTTGTATACAAAATCTTTCTCATGGATATCTTGCTCCAACTCATTGTTACCTACAAACAGTTGTAGTTCAGAATGAGGTGTTTTTTCCCATTGACTCATATCGATGTTTAGAAAAGTATCCATTGGCAATTCCTCATCATGCTCAATCTCAGTGATTAGCAAATTACTGCATTCATTAATGTACAGATTGTATATCTCTCCACCGCCGATTATGAATATCCGGTCGGTTTCTTCAGGTAGGAGAGCCAAGGATGATTTCAAGTCAGTGCTGTATATTACTCCGTTGTCGATTTCGTTCTTGTATGTTTTTGATAGCACAATGTTGATTCTATTAGGCAATGGTTTGAATCGTTTAGGTATCGATTCCCATGTTTTTCTGCCCATGACAACTACATTCTGAGCATTGTCTTTAGTCGTAGCTGTAGTGACATCTTTAAAGTATTTCATTTCTTTGGACAACCGCCAAGGTAATTTCCCTTGGTAGCCTATTCCATAGTTGGACTTTAAAGCCGCCACGATTATCGTGAGTGGTTTTGACATGATGAGAAAAAAAACCAACGCGTAAACTTCAGATCAATATGAAACAAACATAGTAAAATGAAACATACATAGTAAACATATCTTCAGGATTTAATACAACAATTACACACTTTAACAATTACAAATATATTACACTCGACTATCGTCTTGTTTATTTGGTAGTTTTCTTGTCTTTTTTACTGCCTTTACCAACTACGGGTCTAGATTTGGTGCCATTAGGTTTCTTTTCTTCAACTTTTTTACCGCCCACTGATGCTTTTGCTTGTGCGGCTGGCTTTTTAACCTTTGATGGCACTGGTTTTTTGACTTTGGATGGTTCTGGTTTTTTCTCTTGAATTGCAGCTTTTTTTTTAATTGCCCTTTTGGTTATAGTTTCCTTTTTCTTCTTAACCTTTTTATCCGTTTCAATCTTTTCACCTTCTTCTGGGTTTTTATTCAACTTAACTGGACCTGAAGCACCTTTGGGTTGTAAGAATACACCTGTCTCAACACCTTTTCTCAATGCTGAATTGAACAAGGAGTCAAAATGCGAGTTTGCATTGATATCGTTGTTTTCTAAAACGTACTTCTTCAAAGCTTGACGAGAAGAACCATTTCTTGCTTTCAAGTTCTTAACTGCAAGACTGATCATATCTTTGTAGGTGATTTTTGGTTCCTTGACAGAAGGAACAGTAACAGCAACTGCTGATTGGACTTTTGTGCCGGCCATAGTAACAACAAAGTGGTAGAGATAAAAAAAGTGGGTATGGGGAAATTATATTTGGCTGTAAAATATGATCACTAAAATTTGAATCAAGACAAACTGCTTTTGTGTCATGTTTAGTAAAATAGCGAAAACGTAAAATGCATCACAATTAATGGTAGAAAAGCAGAGGCCAATTAGATCCAACATTAATGACGGCTGTTTTTTATATAATTGACTTATTGTGGGTTTGAAGTTAGATTAGATGGTGTTCACACTAGTTTAAAGGTTTTTCTCCGTGCATGAAACCACTTTTGGATCCGTAGCCTAAAACCAAGTCAAAAAAAAATAAGCAGATTATCATTGAAACAAGTATGTAGTGACTATCGTATTACCCAGAACAAAATAATCAGTTTTAGTTGCTACTACCTACTCGAAACAAAACAGTGATGTTTTTTTCTCGTATAATTGCGTAAACAGCAAAGCTGCAAAATAAACTATGCGCATCAAAATCACACAAAACCGTGTACCACCATGTTACAGTTTATCTTCCAAAATAATTACCAAAATCTTACAAACGTATTTTCAATGCAAATGTACCACCTAGTTCAATTGGTGGTATTAGTCTAGATTAAACGCAGCTGCCGACTTCTTAAAATGCTGAAATGACGTAAGAACTTTTCATTTTACATGATGATCGCAGTCTGATTTTACTAAAGTAATATAATATTACATGTTTTCTTCTTTAGAGTTGATGAAGTAGTTTTACTGATATGGCAAACAGAATTTAGTGACTGTATAAATCGCAAATTGGAACTTTTGATTAAACTTTACAATGATAACCTAATTTACATTCTATAACGTACAACGATTAAAATTGAAATGGTAATACGGTTGTTTGAAAATTGATCTAGTGATTTTGTAACCCTTATAATTGTAATACTATGTATGTTTTATTTACATCAAGAAACATGTAGCAGGCGAACATTTTAATCTAACATGTGGTTGGATCATGGCGCACCCGCGTAACTTTAAAAAGAAAAGTAAATCAGTTGATCTTTGAATGATGGATTAGAAGTTGTCATTAAACTTGAATTTCGTAGGAACAGTTGAGTATTACATCATTTGTTTAATCGTCGACCCATCAAAACTGCAAGTTGAAGAATTTTGTGATTCTCTTTACCATAGTCTTAATACTCAGTATGCTTTGCATTAAAACTGTTCAATGATATAAACACTAATTAGTTTAGAAATTTACACAATGCATACAACCATCTAAACTGAAATTTCAACAGTCAGGTTTTAATCGTTTTCAAAATGATAACCACCTTGGATTTTGTCTGCCAAGATAATTATTGCAATATTATTTGGGACGCAAATATAGTTGCACCGATGTCTAAGTGGAGATAATTATTTTTATTCGAAACAGTAACGACATTGATTGTGACAATATCATTTATTGTAAAATCAAGCCTGTAAACTATATCAGAAAAAACCCATTTGACCAATGGCAAAAACAAATAGAATTCAGAAAGTATTAGCATATATATCACTAAAAAATCTGGTCGATTTACTAATCTCAAAGATACTTCGGATTTTCTATAAATTGGTAAAAATCTGGAAAAACTACTACTCGACATATGCATAATTTGTTTATAATTAACTACATGAATAACTTACTACCATTATAAATTATATACCCATTCTCTTAATTATATACTGCTGAGCTATGACACCCAAACTTAAATCAAGCCCTTGTTTTATCCAGTCTTTAACCCACTCTTTGGGATCAATAGCATCAGTACTAGTCAGATTTTCCTTATCCTTTTCATCTGTCAATTTCTCTCCCTCTAGCCATTGGTTCCATTTGATTGGGAATGGTTGAGACGTGGTTCCAAGCTTTATATCGTTATTTGTATCTACTGAATTAATAATAAACAGAAAAGAATCTTCCTTCACATCTCTTGAGATTTTAATAAAGATGTTAGATCTCAATATTCCTTCTCCGTCAGCTGTGTTCTCCGCTTGTTTATACTTTTCAATACATTTCTCCAAATCTTTATCTTCTTCATTATAATCGTTGACTAAAACTTTCACATCCCCTTCAACTTGATTCAACACCGAATTAAAATTATCTTGGGTTAATTTGTTCAAATACAAAACGTCGTAGTCTGATATCAAAACTATATTCAAAATCTCATCTATATTCTCGTCAATTAAGTTATGCTTGATGTTGATGAACAAATCGTTTAATTTTGAATTTATAGCATCGATTTCTATTTTTTTCGATCTTTCGTTCAATTGGTTAGTGGTTGTAGTTGCAAATTGATAACTTTGTTCCGTCAATTTATCAACGTTTGAAGTCAAGGAGCCCCAGAAATTAGATACTTTGTTTGAACCTTCCGACAGCCACCAATTGGATATGGATCCAATGGGATCAATTTCCGCCACTGATTCTTCTTCAGTTGTGACATCAGTCGATGGAGTCTCCTCTTTTGCCGATTTCACTTCCAGTTTTGTTTGCACTTGTTCTGTTTTCTTGGGCTGCATTTTCTTTGGTTTGTGCTGTGCTATTTCGTCCAAAAAATCCAACAATTCTTCCTTATTCTCGTTTCCTTTAGGCTGTGGAGTGGAGGATTTGGAATCTGGTAAGGAATTGATGAAATCTAAAACATCTTTATTGTCAGACATGGTAATGTTGGAAATTCAAATCCCTGAGAAGGAAAAAAAAAAAAAAAAAACCAATCAATCTTGATTTATTATGCACCCACAATTAGATAGAAACAGATTCGACACTTGTGAGAAGCTTATGGACGCGTTGGAAGAGTGCCACAGACAAGAGTTCTATAAACAATGTTTAGGGATTTGTAATTTTGAAAAAGAACAACTTACAAAGTGTTTACATTACACCAGAGTAAATGATTCTAAAGAGAGAATCGAAAGATCAAGACAAAGAGCTAAAAAACTTGAAATGAGAAAGAAGCTTAATGAGGAAGAGGAATACGGTAAGAACGGATACCTTAAGAAAGTTATTGAGTTGGAAAAGTCCAAAAAGTAGGATAGTAAACTTGTATATATAAATTATGAATAATGAATCAATCTTGTCGAGTTTTCAAAACTCTCTTTATAATCTTATCCTTTGTGACTATGTATACAACAGCCCCCCAACCACTCAAAGCATCTCTATCAACAGCATTCAATAATGCTTGACTGATGGTTTCGAATAAATCTTCTGGCTCCAAATTAGGTTCATATAAAGATTCACACATACCATATAATTGATCAGTTGCAGTTCCACTCACAATGAAATCGTGACTGAAATCAATACATCCGATGGAATCAAACCCACATATAAATGGTTTATTGTTTTTACTCAAACCAGCAACAATTGGACTTATGAACCATGGACCAAATCTCTTTTCGTATAAAGTAGAACTGATCAAATTAGCCAAAGTGCTTGGTTCAATGTCTCTCTCTTCTCTTAGTTTGTATAAATTGGTTTTAAAATTAAGCAACTCTTTAAGAGTTATAACATCTGTTGCTAACCCAGTCAAAGCTAGAAAGTTTTTGGGATTTATTTCAAATATTTTTTCGAAATTGTTGGCGACACCCAATGATTGTTGGCCCAATCTCAAATCAGAAGCAATTGCTATACATTCCTTACCTATCATGGCTACGGCAGCACCACCGTTGAGGGAGAATGGATCAGACATTATAATCAGTGGCAAACAGTATAGATATATATATATTTTTTTGTTGGAATTGAGAGTTGATTTTGATGTATTTTTCCACTGATCACGATGCACGATAATTTCCTACAAACGCCAACACTTCATCATGAAGTATCTAAAACTATTCAACCAAGACACCAACAATCCATCCAAATTGTTGGTGCAGATCATCATCCTACAGATCTTCTACTACCTAAGTGCATTTGTCATCTTCTATCTATACTCCATTCTCAATGGCCACCAATTCCAGCTAGATTGGGTCTTTTCCTGGAAACTAATAGAATCAAACAACACTCTAGGGTTGATGTTGTTTTTCCTATGGCTATTGGACACTTTATTCTGTGTCTTGTTCATAACTGTTATTGTGGGCAGATCAAAACTTGCATGGGATTTTGCAATCACCATCCATTTCATTAACTTTATTGTTGTTTGGGTTTACACAGCTACGTTCCCAGCATCGTTCCTATGGTGGAGCTTACAAATCATCAGCGGAGCAGTGTTGGTTGCGTTGTCCACTTATGCGACTAAATGGAAAGAAGTGCAGGATACGTTCTTCACCAACATGTTGGATTCAAATATAGAAATGAATGAAATGGTGTAAATATATACTACTTTTGGCCCTTTTCCGGTGCGGCTGTCCATTCACAACATTTGTCGCGTTTCGTAAAATGATGTTGCAGTGTCGCACGGTGAATTTGCAACTCTCAATGTGTGGCTCCACGGTGCTAAACCCGGACCGTGTTTTCTGCCCAACCACATCTGGTAAAACATTTCCCATCTCTGTTGTTGTATAAACTTTATTTAACATGTTCAACATAAACAGAAAAAAATATCTCATGATACTGCGAAATTGATTTTTCAACTTCATTCATGGACATTGCAATTGTGGGCGCAGGGCCTTCTGGTCTAATAACATTAGACTCATTGCTTAAAGAAAACGTTGGGTTCAAGGTTAAATTGTTTGAACGCAGAGATAAAATAGGCGGCTGCTGGAATGTTACTCCCCCTGGTGAACTCTCATTCAAAAGAGTTTACGATGAAATACCATCAAATTTACCTTGCAAAGTCCCCAAATCTAACACAAACAGGTACATGGACACGGCCGCTTATGATTATTTGGAAACTAATGTCGAAGCTACAGCAATGGAGTTTTCAATTGAAAAATTCCCCAATAATATCAAGTCTAGACAAGGACCAGAATTCAGACACCACAAGGATATTTTATTATGGTTGGAGGAAAACTTTGCAAAGTACGAGTATATCCAATTAAACACCTCTTTGGAGTTGGTTGAAAAAGTCGGCGATAAGTGGAGGTTGGTGTTGAGAAAGTTTGGTACTTATAATGATTACATATACGAAGAATATTTCGACAAGGTTGTTATCGCAACTGGACATTTTGACGTGCCTTACATTCCTGATATACCTGGGTTACAGGAATTTAATGGAACCTTGATCCATTCCAAACAGTTTAGAAACCGGAATTTATTCAAAGGAAAGAAAACAATTGTTGTTGGCTCATCTGTATCTGCAATGGACGCAGTTAGAGACATACTACCAGTGATTACAAAACCAGCCATAACCAGTCAGCGGTCTCGAGATCATGTGTATTTTGGTAACGAAGCATTCAACCATCCAGACATCATCGTTAGAGAGGAAATCGAAAAAGTGGAAAATTCAACAGTGTATTACAAGGATGGCACCATAGAATCAAACGTCGAGGCAGTCTTGTTAGCCACGGGATATTTATACGATTACCCATTTTTAAAGTCCGTGCCTGACTTGTATGAGTTGATCTTCAACATTGAAGATCCTACCATGGTTTTCGTAGGTGCCATAACGCCAGGTTTAACTTTCAAATTATTCGAATGGCAAGCTGTGGTGGTATCAAAATTTTTTGCTGGTAGATCCAACGTTCCTCAAAAGTTGACTAAAAACAGAGAAGAGATCCGTCCAAATTTCAAACAATATTTCGAAGAATTGAGACATTTGGCGGGACCTAGTAAGATTGGACGCCAATTGCCTCCATTTGACGAACATTGGGAAGAATGCTTTTATAGAGGTCATGAGTTTAGAAGAAAAATGTGGAAATAGACAAATAAATGTTTGTCGTAAGATGTACATTCATTATTTATGATAGAAATCTTGTGCCACATCGATTAATTCATTCATATCATAGATATCTTCATCATCATTCTCTTGCTCCTCATCTGATAACGTTTCTTCTAAAGACAACAATTGAACAGATTTTCTAATACTCATTAAAATGTTGATTTGATTGGTTGTATCTTCACTAAACAGATTCATTTTCTTCAACATTTTTATTCCATCTAGCCAAACATATCTATTATACTCCGAGTCTGTACAAAAAGATAGCAAACGTTTTGAGTCGGGACCAATTAATGAGATTTTTTCATACGATATGTTACCTTTGATAGACACTAACATTGAATTCTTTTTTTTATCTTCTTCTCCTACAGCTTGGCCAATTTTCGTAGACCTCAAATCTTTGATCTCTGATATTTTAATCTTTTTATTTTCCATTTCTTCATAACTTGGAGTTTTTTTTGTCTTTTCGTTGAATTCTTTATAATAAATAAACTGTCTATTTGGTGACAATATAATGAAATAGTATTTATGTTGAAATGATTTTTTATTATTGAACAATGATTCACCAAAGGAATCGGTAAAAACCCAAGATCCTTGTAACAATTGTACGATTCTTTGCTCAGTGACAAACTCGGTTGTTTTTGCATTCAACTCTTTATCAAACTCAATGAAATTGTTCTCCCATTTCTTATACAATTGCTGTTGAAGGTTTGTTACCTGTATCTGTCTCATATCATCACCCGTTTTGGAGCTAGTGATATCTAAACATTCTTCAATTGTGATGCCCGTCGACAATTCGGTCTCAAAAGTATCTAGATTCGATTCCAACAATTGTAATATTTTTTCAATGTCGGCATTGTTTAATTGTGCTTTTGTTTCCTGCCATAGTATAAGACAATTGTTCATTGTGTAATAAATCATGATTTCCCAACTCAAAATCGACAGATATATCGATGGGTATTCCTCTTTTTTCGTAAACACATTGATCCACATCTCAGTTGATTTTTGAATAAATAAATACAATGGAAACGTTCTTGAATGATCACTCATCATTAATTCTTCGTGGAACCGTTTTTTAAATGTGAAATTTGGATCTTTTAAAAATATTTTTAAATCCATAGCTAACAAAATTGTAAAATTTTCAATAACAAATTGTCGTGGATTATTTGTAAAACCTGCTTTTATAAACTCTTCAGTAGTAGCTGGTGTACCAAATTCATTTAATGACGTTTCCAAAAATATAAATAAATTGTTTAACATGACTTGATGGGATTTTATAGATAAATCAAAAACCGTGGCATTCAAATACTGGTTCAAATTGTAATATGAAATCTTTAACTTTTCAATACAATCTAATATTAACCGATCATCAGTTTCTAATAAATTTCCAATTGTACTGAAAAACGTCACATGCTTCAACCTCCCAGCTAAAGTTATAATACCGGGGTAATCAAATTTTAATGCTTGATTTATTATCAAGTAAACTAATTTTATTGAATTTAGGGTGATTTTATTATCTTGTAAGAACAACTTTGTAGTAATCACATCAATGACATCCAAATACTCAATTAATGATTCAAAAAAAGGTAAATAACATTCTAGCGAGTCAGAAATGAACAATGAGCCCGATATCAAAATGACAAATATTTTCAATATCGATTTATACGTTTCTGTGGACATGTTATTACTGATAATAGAACACAACGTCTTGCACAATGTGTAGTCAAATACCAAGGCATATTCATTACCTGGAGACTCGTTGTTCACTATGAACTCCAACAACTTGGCCAAAACAACTATGGAATTCACTTTTTCTTGTTTATCTTTACCCAAAATGTTGGACTTTAAGATATGGGCATATTCTAGACTGGTTTCTTGATCTAATTTCAGACTTTTGTTCAAGCTGTTCTTGCTCAACAATTCGTTCAACTTGTGGTTTATTGATCTAGACGACTCCATTGTGCAAAACACCGCCTGAACAAAGAAAAAAAAGTGAAATTTAATGAAAATTAATTTATGATTTTGATTCCTGAAAAAGTCAGGAACGAAAATTACGAGATCAAGTAGAAAAATACCACAATATCAAAGAGTTTACCATATAAGTATCAGATCGGTTAATCCGCAACAAAAAAGAATTGTAGGAGATTAAATTCTAATTGCTGCTGGCAGTTGTAATTGGTTGTTGGAATTTCAATTGTCGATCAATTCGATCCAATTGTTGACGATTTTAATTTTTCTTTATTATGAAAATTTCGATTTGGTCCTAATCAGAAAGCACCACATATATTTGGCTACCGGCAGTTGTGATCTCATGTGAAACGAATTTGGTCTAACGATACGACCAAATTTGTATAATAGTTAAACATGCCTTTTTATATTTACGCCGTGCAAACAACATTTTTCACTCCAGTGAGTCGTTGACCTGATATTAGTGGCCCGTGACATGTTTCTAGTTCTTGGTAAGATTGCTTGCATTTAATCCCTTCTTTAACTATATGAAATTATTCTCTAGACAGATCATCACAGGTGTATGGACATTTTCTCATAATTAACTAGTCTTGGTTCAGTGTCATAGATTCCGATTTCAAGACATTGCATTTCCAGACACAAAGCCAATTTTCTTTATTTTCTTGACAATTATTTTTCTATACTGAACTCGTGATTATTACCAGTACCAATATTTCAGGGTCAAACTCAACTATAATGTCTTTTCTAAAAAGGGACAAGTCTCTGAAAAGCATCAATAATTTGGACCCAACGTCTTCTGCCGGTCAGAAGTACGCCAGAGATGCTCCAATCTCCCCCACCAGTGAACACAATCCTTATTCCGACCTCGAACATCCCGACAAGAGCGATCACGATTATTCACCTAGATCTTCAATTGTCATGCTACCCCAATTGGCAAACAGCCATTTGAAGGAAAATTATCGTGGGTTCCATGCCAATAAAAGACCAAAAGGAGTTGCCAATGTTCCTCCTTTGTCGCAACCTATAAAACCAAGATTCAAAAAAAAGGGTACTTCGTTATTAAACAAATTAATCTATTCAAATAAAAAAGAGGATCCTAATTATTTCCATCATCATGACTCAATTTCACAATCGTCTTTGAACCAAGATGATGTATATTCATCTTCTAGTTCAAGAAACAATTCAATAACTCCTTCAGATGAACAAAGGAAAAGTAATTCTTCTGCTTCATCTTCAGGCTCAAAACATAAATTCCGTTTACCAAGTTTTACTGATTTCCATTCGTTACAAATGTCGGAACCAGAGCATAAAATAAAGTCTGCATCAATTGACACAGAAATTGAAAAACCACCTCCAATATCAATTGACTTGAATCTTAACGAAATACACGATATAGTTAAATCAGATGAGTTGAATCAGTCGTCAAGTAAAACTAAGAATTGGCAAGCACCGGATTCATGGGATGTTAAAATGATACCGAAAGAAAACAAGGTTGAAACAAAAGAAGATGAAGAGGAAGAAGAGGATGATGAACATGGTTTGTTACCAGTATTGTATGGATCTAAACAAGCATCTCATCTTGTGAGTTCAACCGATCACAGACCCTCACATATTGTGAGAGTATTCAAGGAGGACAATACATTCACAACGGTGTTGTGTCCTTTAGAAATTACCACGGCAGAATTGCTTGCCACTGCGCAAAAGAAATTCTTTTTGGAAAGTACTAATAATTATCAAATATCAGTCCACATTGGAAATTGTGTCAAGGTTTTAGAAGACTATGAGAAACCGTTGAAAATTCAAACCGGTTTATTATTATTAAGTGGTTACAAAGATGAGGACAATTTAAAGATGATAGGAAGAGAGGATCTATCTTTTGTGTGTAAATTTGTCGTTGAGAATATCTATCTTCGAAGCTTAACTCACGATGAAGAAGTTCTACTATCGAGAAATTACGTCGATGTCGATTTATCTTTGTTGAATCTTAAAAATATACCGATAATATTTCACCAACACACATATGAAATTGAATCTTTAAATGTGGCTGACAATCCATCCATATATATTCCATTAGATTTCATTCAAAGTTGTACAAATTTAACAAGGATAAAATTTTCTAGAAATGGATGTTCGAAATTCCCACTTAATTTCTTAGAAGCTACGAGATTGATCACTTTGGACTTGGAGATGAACTTCATCGATGACTTACCCAACAATATCGACATTTTAGAAAATTTGACCACTCTTAAATTAAACTCAAACCAGTTGACTAACCTACCACCGTCTTTTGGAAAATTGAAAAACTTAACTACATTGAACTTATCTTCGAATTATTTCAACACTTATCCCGATGCAATCAGCGATTTGACCAATTTGATAGATTTGGATTTTTCATATAATGATTTGTCATATTTGCCGGAGTCAATAACAAATTTAAAAAACTTGCAGAAATTAAACCTTTGTACAAACAAGTTGAACAAGATTCTACCGAAATATCTAACTGGTTTGTCTAGTCTTAAACGGTTGGATATCAGGTATAATCAAATTTCTAATGTTGACGTGTTGGGTTTGCTACCTCGATTGGAAGTTTTGTATGCGTCAAAAAACAATATTTCAACATTTAGTGATCAGATGGAGTCGCTTCGATTATTGAATTTCGATAGAAACCCAATAACAGAATTAAAATTTTCCAACAATATGCAAATGTTAAACATTCTAGATTTATCGCGGGCTAAAATAACTTCGTTCCCACCGGAGTGTATTAAGTATATTCCAAACATTGAAAAATTAGTTTTGGATCGAAACCATTTAGTCAATCTACCGTATGAACTAGGCCAATTAACAAAATTAGCCTATTTATCGATATACTCAAATAATTTACAGAGTTTACCAACAAGTATTGGAGATTTGAAAAATTTACAATTTTTGGACTTACATTCAAATAACTTGCAAGAAATCCCACAGGAGATTTGGAAATGTAAATCATTATCAATTTTGAATTTATCAAGTAACAATCTCACCACTTTTTACGGGAAGGGAGAGTTATGTGAAAGTTTGTTGGTTTTGACATTATCTGATAACAGATTAAGTGATGACTGCTTTGAAAGTATCAGTTATTTAACTAATTTAAAAAGTTTGAATTTATCGTATAACGATTTGATTGAAATACCAGAAGGCGCACTCCGATTACCAAGATTGAATGAGTTGTATTTAAGTGGGAATGATTTGACAAACTTACCTGCCGAAGATCTCCAAGAGTTACAAGTTTTGAAATTGTTGTATATAAATAACAACAAATTAGTTTCTATACCGTCAGAGTTGAGTAAGATAAAAACTCTACAATGTTTGGACGTGGGTTCAAATCAGTTGAAATATAACATATCGAATTGGCCGTATGATTGGAGTTGGCATTGGAATAAAAATCTCAAGTATTTGAATTTTTCAGGTAACAAACGGTTTGAAATCAAGCAAAGCCACATTAAAAACCCAGAAACTGGTGAAGATTTTGATAGTTTGCTAGTGTTGAAACAACTTAAAGTGCTTGGGTTGATTGATGTCACATTGACCACCACATCGGTGCCTGACCAATCCGTCGACATGAGGATCCGCACAACGGCGTCTGAGTTGGACAACATTGGCTACGGGGTTTCGGACACCATGGGCATGAGAGAATGTGTGTCCAACCGAGACTTGTTCATACAGAAATTCCGCGGTAACGAGAATGAACTATTAGTGTGTGTGTTTGATGGTAAGCATGGTGTGTCGAACAAAGGACATCGGATATCGACAATTGCCAAAAACATGTTTGTTAAAATTTTTACTTTTGAGTTGGAAAAGCAAGAACCTCAAGAAGCGTTAAGAAAAGCGTTTTTACAATTCAATAAGGATATCAATGGAGCTATAGTGGCAATCAAAAATGGTCAAACTGTTCAAAAAGAGTTTTCAGAGTTATCGTTAGAAGATGAGAATGCAGGATGTGCAGTCTCAGTCATTTACATCAAAGATAAAGAATTATACTCGGCAAACATTGGAGACATTCAAGCGTTGTTGTGTCGAAACAATGGTGATTACAATTTAGTCACCACAAGACATGATCCTACAAATAGACAAGAATTTGAAAGAATCAGAGCTTCTGGAGGTTACGTATCTGGAACTGGAGATTTAGATTCCGAATTGAATATCAGCCGTGGGGCAGGGTTTTTCAATTTCTTACCTCACACAAACTCAAGTCCCGATATATCCAAAGTGGTAATCACTACAGCCGATGAGTTTTTAATCATAGGTACGACAGTGTTGTGGGAATTCATCAGTTATGAATTGGCTGTGGATATAGTTCGTCAATTCAAAGAACCCATGGTTGCAGCGCAAAAGTTGAGAGATTTTGCCATTTGTTATGGAGCCTCGGATAAAATCTCAGTCATTGTTTTGACATTTGGCAAGAAACAAAAGCAAATCAATAATTTGTATAATAACTTAGGTACAAGAAGAAGAGACAGACAATTGGATTCTACGTTAAGAAGATTGGAATCCGAGATTGAGCCTCCGATCGGAGAGTTAGCATTGGTATTTACAGATATTAAGAATTCAACACTTTTATGGGATTCTTATCCAGCACCCATGAGGTCAGCCATCAAGACTCATAACTCGATTATGCGACGCCAGTTGAGAATTATCGGTGGGTACGAAGTCAAAACCGAAGGTGATGCATTCATGGTTGCCTTCCCCAGTCCTACATCAGCATTACTATGGTGTTTCAACGTACAACAAAACTTGTTGACTGCAGATTGGCCAAGTGAGATTCTTGAAACTGATCAATGCTGTGAAGTCACCGATGGGAAAGCCAATGTCATTTTCCGAGGCTTATCAGTTAGAATGGGTATACATTGGGGTTCGCCCGTATGTGAACCTGATGTTGTCACTGGAAGAATGGATTATTTTGGTCCCATGGTAAACCGAGCAAGTAGAATCTCAGCAATTGCCGATGGAGGACAAATTGCCGTCAGTTCTGATTTCCTAGATGAAATCAGAGCATTAACTGCTATACACGACGATATTAAAAACAACAAGAAATCGTTGAACCAAGCATACCAAGGTAATGAAAACGCCGGCAAGATAATCGAAAAAGAATTGAACTCACTTGAAGAATACGAGTGTAATTATTACAAAATCGGTGAACGGAAATTAAAAGGTTTGGAGACTCCAGAAGCTATAACATTGGTGTACACTAGTAAGTTGAAGATTCGATTTGAGATTTTCCAGAAACGGTTTGATGAAAACCATTCAACAAGAGTGGTGGGAACGTTACCCGTTGAGGCCATCTATGGTCTTCGAACAGTCAGTTTGCGATTAGAAAACATATGTGCACGGATCAACGGCGGGTCATCTGTGAGTGAAGGGTTTGAGAACTCGAGTGGAATCATCAGCCAGCGAATTCCATTTAAAGAAATCGACCTAGTATCATTTTTGAACCATTTGGTCACTAGGATAGAATGTTGTATTGCTACGTTATATTTACGACAACAGTTGGGGGGAATACGAAACGAACCATTATCAAAAGTGTTGGACGAGTTGAAACAGTTTGTAGAAACATTTAAATAAACAACCATATAAACCTTGTACAGTTGATTTTTTTTTTTATTTCGCACAAAGATTCATTTTTCAACTTGATATGGTTCCAAGACTTTGCGAGTCAAAGTTTGGACAGACTTTGGCTGAGCGAAGTGTGGCGCTGGGAATAGGTCCCAGTGATTTACTACATCGTGCAGTGTACGTTGGGTCCAAATTATCTTTGCATCATGATTTGAAAATCGATAACGACGGGTACATTGGATACTACCATTTCGTTAATGGGGTAATTGATGTTGATTCATACATTGAGCAATTCAAAGAGAAGAAAAACAAAAAGGATATAATAATAACCTATTGTACGTGGAATATCTTTACAAAGACCGATTGTAAAATCAAGTTTGTGCTATATCCCAATGGAATTATTGAACGACAGAATTATATAAAAGAGAGAGCTGAAGATCTACTAGTGTCTCAAGTAATTCGGACTTTTCATTATATCGACAATCCAGAATTCCAGTTGGTAGGAACCGTGAATTACCCCGTATTCAAAACTAAAGAGGAATTGAAGGATGTATTGAATTTATTGGTGAAATATCTACCAAAAGGGTATTTAACGGGTTCCCAATTTGATAATAAGCTTCAGGACACGATATTGAAATTGTGCAAAACCAAAGAGTTATGTAAATATGTTTATGATCTTACAGACTGTGAGTATCTAAGATCTAAGCTAATATCGGATCCAGTTGAGTATTTGAGATTTTTAAGTCCACGGACGGAGCATACTACAATCAACGCACTAATGTTACTTGATGAAGTCAAGTTTTTACTAAAGAGTCGAAAATATTTATCCGCTTTGGAAATTTCAAAGAAAACTATACTCATTTTGCCTTTGAATTTCGACTGTTGGTATTACCTATCAGTTTGCTACATACTAAATGGAAAGTATGAGACTGCGTTAAACATAATCAACCAGATCCCAATCAATTTCAAATCCGAGGATCCACTTCCAAATGACATCTTTATCAATAATTACCCTGACTCAGTGTCGGACTTTCCATCCACATTCCCTGATCCTCAACTAGCAACAATCGACAAGAGATGGAAGAACCTAATGACTGGAAATTCGAATTTGCGACACCCCATGGTGGGAGTGTTTTATAGAAACCCATTGGTGAATTACACCACCAAAGAACTTTCGTCGACAAACATCAAATACCAGCCACAAAACAATACAACCCAGTATGGTAAAGTGTATGACTTGTTGACGTTTTTCAGCACAATGTACGGATGGGATAATTTGATTCAGTTGAAAGAGAAAATCGACTGTGAGATTTGGTTGGAGCAGATCTTTCTCAATATTTACCAAGATTTGAAAACTTTGATAACAAACAAGAACCACCAGCGAAGTGCCCTAGAATGGAATTTAATTGGAAGTCTAGGAATCCAGGTCAAATACAATCTAAAAGATAGTGTCAGCTCTTTAATCACTAGTGTCATGGCAAATAACGATATAGGCAGTTTTGACTTTTTCGGGACATTAAAGTTATTACAAATCTACAATGAGCTAATCTTGGATGAAGAAGAGATCAATTTATTAAATCATACTAAAAAAGTGGCAAACCTAGGATTAGAAATCGATTTTGTATTATTAAATCTAATGATTCTAATTAGCTGGCAAGTGAGATGGTATAATCAAATCCAATCCAGTCTAATCACCGAGATTATAAGGAAGTTGATCATTCAATATGATTCAATAACGTTGCTAACCAAATTTAAAATGGTGTTTGAAAACAACAAACCTAAAATTTTCAACAATTCAGATACAATCTATGACTACATCGAACAACTAATCCTTTTTATTGACGGGTGCTTTACCTAACACCTTCTTTCTTTGCTTGATCATATAAGTATATAACATGTAAAACCCAGGGATATAAGTCAACAAAATCGGATAATATACGTATTTATTCTCAGAATTGATCGATAACCAAATCGACATGACCTCGGAAAACACACCCGTTGGGTAAAGAACATAAAACGTGGTGTATCTGAGATACGTCAACCAATACGGTTTGTTTGTTGTTGCGTAAAATGAGTATCTTATAATTTCAGTGATTGACCAACTCAAACATAATGTAATGTAGCACCAATGAGTGTTTGCAACACTGTTGGATTGGTGGATACCCCAAACAATCAATAACCTTGAGAAAACTTGTGTTGTAGTGGTAAACACTGGCGATTTGACTAATCCGAGTAATGAGTGAAAAATTTCCAACACTGCCAACGACTGGATGAAGGTCAAGATGTTGTAGGTTTTTTCGTAGACGTAGGGTTGGCCGAGAGTGGAGGCCAAGAACACGGTGTTGAACAAGATGATGGCCCACAAACTGGCAGACACACTGTTGTATAAAGTCAAGTACATTGGAGAAATATATATATTTTCTATAAAACTTTTGATCTCTGTTTGAACATATAACTGTACAAATACAAGAACCCAGGAATATACAACACCATGGCGTACTTCAAGAAGTAGTGGTATACACCCGTAGTGTATGGGATTGAGTGGTATACCGTCAAACTCTCACTGATCAATCCCACTGGGTACAAGACGATAAACGTAGTGTATCTCAACCATTTGAGAATCGGTGAAGTTTTAAACACGTAGAAGGAGTATCTAATGATTTCAGTGATTGACCATGCCAAGATCAAGCCTGAAAAAGTGTACAAGCTGTAAATAGCGGGTGACTCGGGAACGTATACCACGATTCCAATCATGATGATCAATCTAGCGAAAGATTGGAGTAGTAATGTTGGAATTGGCGTTGGAACTAAACCGATGATTGAATGTACCAATTCAACACAACTGTTGAAGATCTGAGTGTACAACAACACCTGATGCGGAGGGTGATTAAACCCATGTTGGACAAACACATTGTAGACGTTTTCAAGAAGTATGTAGCCCCACAATCCCGACGAGACGAGGTTGTAGAAAGATAAGTATAGTGACATTGATGGGAATTTCACGTGTCGAACAACCAACGACTGACTAAAAAGAATAGAAGGATGGTAGCGGACACCAACGACCCAAAGTTGTGTGAAATTCAATTGGACACAGTGATGGTTGAAATAGAACAATCAGTTTAGATCTACCTCAACACAGGCTAATACTATTACAGTAAACGTTTGCCTACTTACATTGGGTATGAAGTTGTTTAGGTTCCAATGCTGAAGCGTTTGTTTCCTAATGGATGAGATCATTCGGTATTTCCGAAGTGTGTACGGCTGTTAATTTTGCACCACGTTTACCATCGGCCTTCTTTTTTTTACCATCACTAGACCTTAAAATTTTCACTCCTGACATTCCAATTGTATGATTCATTAATCCTACTCAATGTTGCAATTCCATTACGAAGCTCCCTGGGTCTCCATGTTTGACCAATGTGTAACTCAAGAACAAGATCATGAAAATAGCCCTCCATTCATATCTTTTCAATTCTCAAATTTCGATAAAATATCAGGATACCCCAAAAATAGAACCGTTGTGTTCAGAGGCTGGCTTTTTGGCGACAAATCATCGAGTGTTATACTATTCACAACTGACAAGAGAATGGAAAAATACAAGGAACTTCAATTAGATGATAAATTTGAAGCCGTCTTTTGGTTTCCAAACTTAAAAAAACAATTTAGGTTTAGAGGCCAAGCCAAAATCATTGATGAGAAATATAAACCCAAAATCGACATATCAAATATTGAAAAAGGACACATTATAGACGACAGTGAATCTGTGAGTGGAGATTCAATAAAAATTGAAGATTTGAACCTAGATCCAAACAATGTACAAACAAAACCTATTCATTCGAGCTTATTATCACCGAAATTCGTCCAAGAACAAGCATGCAGCTCACAACGACCACACAAATACATAACTCCTACTGATGAAGAATACAATACGGAGATTAAATCCCAGTGGGACCAATTATCAAAGAAGTTGAAGAACTCGTTCAAAAAACCACCTCCGAGGTCTATAATGACTGATGAAACTCAAAAATTGATAAGTTCAATAAATAGAGGTGTTGATGGGAAGAAAGACGATTATGGGTTTAAGAATTTTGCTTTAGTTGGTTTATTCGTGAACCAGGTGGATTACTATGAGTTGGATAAAGATAAACGATTTTTATTTGAGATGAATGAAGCTCAACAATGGACCGAGCATGAAGTGTGTCCATAGGAAGAATATCTTTAGATGTAGTTGGTGTTACAAAGTTAGTGTAGATTTAAAAGCTTATATTAAATTTATACTTCTGTAAATCTTATGTAAACCGTCTTTACTTTTTCTTCTTCTTATCCTCGTAATCATCGGGTGTTGGGAATGTGTACCCTTTTGGCATATCTGGTATATCGTCTTCTGTAATAATCTTTGGCATTGTTGATTGATGAAAGAAGTGCAATTGGATGCTTATTTATACACTCAGGTTTTAGTCAGTTGTATCAGCAACCATTCTGAAACCTTGAGTTCATGACTCGTGCATCATCGTCTAATGAAACACAACCTTTGTGTAACTTATACTCAGAATCATCTACAATCAAAATGTAAACATCACATACATTCAATGTATATAGGCATATTTAGTAATATCGTCCTGTAGCAGCTAAGCTTATCTTTTTTTAGCAGCGGTTGAAGCAGCAGTTTTGGCAACTGGTTTAACTTGGCATTCGTAGTTGTCGTTTAAGATGACTTGATCGTTGTTTGAGATTTGAACCATTGTAAGATAATTGTTTAGTATGTGGGGAGTGATGAATCAAGAGTAGGAAATATGGCCTGTATTTATATTCTCAGAGTATGGGGTAATTGTATATTATAAACTTTTCTTATCTCAATTCATTGTTCGATTTGGTAAATTGTGGATATTCTTATGTACGTTTACGTAACTCAATTACAACCTTATCATTTTACCACGGGTAAAGCTTCTTCACAGGGAGTGTCCAAGAAAAGATTAAGCTTAGTAGAGTATATACAGGGTAGCTTGGTATCTCAGTGATTGGGCAGACTTGAATCTCAGAGCTTATATGATATGAAGCTTTCTCTGGAGAGAAATAGGGGTCGTAATTGATGGGTACAGAATCTCACAGGATAATTACAAAACTCAATCTCTGATTACAGCCCATCCCTGAATCTGTTATCTACAAACCTCCGCAGTTTGTATTCTACACGTGACACCCACAGAATTTTAATAATAATTCAATTATACATTGAACGAAAAACTATACACCGTATAGATAAGGAAACTAAAGAATTATTGTTACTTTTTGGTCCCTTTGTTAGCAGCAGCAGCATCGGCTCTTTGTTTTTCTTGTTCAGCTACAATTCCTTTTTCACCTAAAACATTTACTTTAATATCGTGTTGAACTTGGTGTTCTTTACTATTGTATCTACCGTAGTCACCTGAATTGTTACCTGACATTTTTATCCTGTCTTTCAAAAACAAGTCTTCAATGATGTATTTATAGTAACCATCTTAATTGCTAACGAACACGTTGGTCTCTTCTCAGGATGTAACTGGCAATATGAACTAACGTGGATATACGTTTTATAACTGAATGGGATAAAGCATAAAAAGTGAATATAACTGAATGAGAGAAAGCGTAAAGTATAAGTATTCAGAACTAATTTAAATGAGGGCTTAAACCAATAAAGCTTGCCCACAGGTAATTTATGGTACACCAAAATTAGAGTTGTAGTAAAGTTTCGACAAACTTAATTTATAAAAGTGTTGATTTATAAACAGAGTGTATTTTAATTGGGTGCAAAAAAGTCTCAACGCATCACCTTACCTTACGCAGATAGTTGCATATCTGCACTATCAACAACTTTAATCAGGGATAAAATTCCACAGAAAAACTCTCTACATGTCTAACACAGCTTTGATTGTAGTTGATCTACAAAATGATTTCCTCCCACCGAACGGCTCATTGGCAATCAAAAATGGCACCAGTATAATCCCACTCATCAACGACTTGTTAACGTCGCAGAAGTATAAATGGTCCACGGTAATTGCGACTCAAGATTGGCATCCACCAAACCACACGTCATTCGCATCTCAACATGACTTACCTCCGTTTCTGAGTCTAGATTTCCAACATCCACAAGGAGAAATCGACCCAAAGACAAATAAGGTTAAAGTTATAAACCAGGTTTTGTGGCCCGACCATTGTGTGGAAGATACGCCTGGCTCCAAACTTGAAACGCTGTTTAGTGAGACATTGAACAAGATCAACAACAAGGCGAAAATCATCATCAAAAAGGGGTATATTCAAGATCGAGAATACTACTCAGCGTTTCAGGATTGTTGGGGTCTACAACACACGGAATTGGAAACGTATCTACGCCAATTAAACATCCAAAGAGTTGTTTTTGTTGGTTTGGCGTATGATTACTGTGTATTGAACTCAGCTATTGATTGCTCTAAACTAGGCTACAAAACTGTAGTATTGAAGGAATTTTGCAAACTGGTGTATCCCGAGAAAGAGAGCCAAACTGATGACATTTACACAAAGAATAATGTTGAAATCGTCAACAATGCAGATGACTTATTTTAAATTCAATCTATGTATCAATTGTTGTCGTTTCCTATCGAGTATATATTTCGAAACATCTTCATTTGTAGGTGGGTTCAAATCAAATTGTTTCAATTCTTCCGCAACTAATTCTTTGCCTCTTTTGTTTTCAAATTGTAACAACTCTGTGTCGTCGTCGTATTTCCCAAAATACTCTTCATCTAATCGCTCATCCAACTTGTCTTCAACAATTTTCCTCTTCTTGCTACCCTGTATTAAATCTTTTACATCGGGTAGTTCTTTTGCTCGTCCGAAATATCGATACCCATTCAAAATGGCCCCAGAATTGATCATATCATTTCTGTTCACTATATAATCGTTACCTCCTAGATTCTTGATATGATACTCCCAAGCTCGTTTTTCTTTAAATAGTTTGTTAAGATCATCGTTGATGTCTCTTATTTGAGCTTCATTTAAAAATGTGTCTTGAATTTTGGTCAACTTGACTGAGATTTCGGTCAAGATTGTACCCCTCCATTTTTCACTCTGGGGGATACTATTACATTTCTGAACGTATTTCGGTCTGAGATTAGGATTCGATTCTAGAACTCCATTCTGTTTGTCTTTCAACGCTTGAAATCTGTTCAATGACGATTGGGCTTTTTCTTTACTACGTGACATTTTTTTGTGTTTTGATGGCATCGCATTTACATTTTACTACATACATTAATTACATACCTCGGAACTTGTTCTTTGACGCTATTCTTCTACCATCAAACCTTTGCTTTGTTCTTCCGTTATTCTTGTTTTCATTATCATCGTAACTGTCAGCTTTTTTAGTGAATTTCTTCTCCTTTTTAGGCACAAATGTCAACTCTGCTTCACCCCTAGCTGTCTTTCTCATTCTAGAATCTTTAGGCTTGGTAACTTTACTAAATTTATTGACTTGAGAGCCAAATGATTCTTTTGCTTTCGATGATTGTTTCGGACCGGAATCAGAGGATAATATTTTCATTTCGTTCTTAAACCTCTTTTCTTCTTCTTTCTTCTTCCTCAACTTGGCCAATTCTTTTTCAACTTTGGCCCTATTGGCTTCTTTGGTTTCTTCATCTTCACTCTCGCTTTCACTCTCACTCTCACTTTCATCTTCTTCATTATGAGATCTTTCTTCTTCTGATTCAACTGCAGTTAGACCCCTAGTTATATCTTTTCCAGGAGCTTTCACAGGATTCAATTGTTTATATTCATGAGATTCTTGATCAACTTGGAAATCAGGGTTTTCAAACATTTCTTTGAATCTATCATCGTTGATAACCGATTCGGCAACACTGTTACCAACTCTATCTTGTATTCTCTCTGCCAAATCTTTATTAACTTTAATTTTAGTATTTGTGATTGCCCCCGTGCTTCTAATTCTAGATTCTCTTTCTTTGTCAATTTTCTTTTTGATCTCACGTTCTCTTTGGTCTTGTATCGAGTTTGGATTAGATATAAGACTGACTTTTTCATACAATTCTGTATCTATGAAAAAACCATGCATATAAGATCTCAAAACCTTTGAGCCTATCAAGTGTGATAAGTTCAATTTCATAACTTCGTCTCTTGTGATGAATCTGTAATTCGAGTATATTGTGTCGGTTGGTTTTTCTTCCAACTCTTCAGTGACATTATCCAAGAATGAGCACCATTGTGGTGCAGGTCCTAGATTAGGTATATAATAGGTATGCATTGGCACACCTTCATTGGCAAAGAAAAACATTCCTGATCCTGGAACATGACAGATATCATTAATGTCAACAGTTGGTTCCATAGACGCAAAAGGTTTCCCAGTATCTTTGTTCCATATTTTTGCAATTCTCTTGTCACTAGTCAATATGGTGTCTGGACCCAAAGAATCTTCTAACCATACGATATTTTTAATATCAAAACCATAACCTTGATCTTTCACTATTGAGGGCTCGGAAGTACGTAGATCGTATAACAAAGTTTTACCACTAGAAGTCCCACAAGCAAAATTTAACCCATCGTTTCTGAATTTCACAGTTGTAACTTGATCCTGTATATCCAATTTCCCAGCTCTTTGTTTAGACCTTGGGTCCCAGAATTCAACAGTCCCATCTTCTAATCCACAACTTATTAGACCATGTATTGAGTTGATATCAACTGAATTACAACCTGCATCTGTTTCCAAATGAAACGGGTTTAAAAACCTACCCTGTTCGAGATTCAATCTATAAAGCTCGTTTCCTGATGACCCTATGAATAAATCACAGTTTACAGGGTTGTAAGCTAAAGATCTACCAAACTTGGGTATTCTAGTCTTGTAATATATACCTCCTTTTGTTTGGAACTCTATGCTTCTATCGTTTTGCAAGTGTACTGATTTGGTCCAGTCGTTACTTAATATTAGAAAATCCACATTCTCACAATCTGTGTGTCTGTCGAACTTTAATGACAAATTTGCAAAATCGTATACATGTATTTGAGGTTTGTAAGTCCCCGTTGCCATACAAAATTGTCCGTCAGGTGTGACTTTAATTTTATTCGATGCTTCACTGAATTCGAAATCTTGAATCAATTCAATTCTATTCTGGTAGTCCAAATCGTGCTTAAGATCTCTTTTTCTCTTTTTAGCAATCCAGTCGGGTAAGGACCTAGACACATTAGTCCCAGATACTTGATAAATGGAAACATTACCTGAGGATGTAGATTTTAAAACCATCTCTGTAGAAATAGAAAAGAGAAAAAAAAGTTACGATGTGGTAGCTACTTTATTTGGTATAAAAATTTATAATCTTCAACGCAAAGCTCAGTTTGTTCGTCCTCTGTATACGTCTCAAACCATTTATGATTGGGTTGAAATGTTTCGATAAAGAACAACAATCCAGATTCAATCAATCCATCAGTTGTTAAATTTTTATGAGCATTTAATTGATATTCGAATAACTCAATAAACAATTTGATGTAACGTAAATCATTATAGCAAACGTCATTTATTGAGTTGATCAATATTATCCAAATCTTGTTGTTATTGCACGATTTGAGCTGGAAATTCAAGATTTTGTAGATTATGGAATAAATAAAGTTTTGATAGTATTTTTGTATCAAGAAATTGAAATTGGAACTCACGCACAATGAACTCAAAATCGATGCAAGAACAATTTCTAAAAATGATAAAACCACTTTCTCATTTGAGTAGTTTACCACTTCGACGGATTTTATTTCCTGTTCCACCAAATTGCTAATCAACCTCAACACTTTGTATTGGCACAATAACAAATCATTGTAATTATCGTTTTCATCAATAACGTCGATGGTTTTATCATTAATGCTGAACTCGATAGGTTTTGAAATTGGCGGTAAATCAAAGACATTGAACTGGTTTGAAATTGATAATGGCAACTGGGTTTGAAAGTAGCTGGTGATATTGGAACTGATCAAATAGGTTAGGAAGTTTAGACTCACTGTCAAGGACAATTTTGAATTCAACTGATTGTAGACCGAAAACAATTCAAGCTTGGAAGATCCAGATATAATGTCAATACAGATGCTTAGCTTTTTTGTCAATTGTTTGTTCAATTTGATTGTTCTTCCTTGATCCAAAACATTTAAAATGAACTTTAAAGAATCTACCAAATTTACCGACTCATTAGTTTCAAATATTTTAACCAAAAACTGGGTTACTGTGTTTGATTCAAACCCAGCTACTGCAATTCTCATGTTGTTGTCGGCAAATTTGTTCAACCAATATTTATCAATGTCATCAGGTGCAAGGTCGATTAAATTCTGTAAATCGTCATAGTTTCCAGACCAATCAGATCGAATCTTTTGATACTTGATGAGAAAATCTTTTAATTGACCAAGGAAATTGCAATATAAATATAAATCTGGATCATTATTTGAATTCATGACAAGGTACAATTCCGTGTAATCCAATTTCATATCGGAGTCATAATCAAAGTTGTTCAAAATTGATGAATAACCTAACAACATTACAGGATTGGATCTACAATAATTCCAGCACATCTTTGCTAGAATAACAATCAATGGCGATTTCATGCTAAACTCATTGTGACCTATAATCGGGGCGATCAAGTCGATATTCTCCAACCCGCCATGCTGAGACACAGATATGATGTTATTGTATACAGTAGTAAACTCGTTTAACGGGATACTAGAAGATGATGGCTGTTTTAATTGATCATATACTTGATTCAATAATTTGTAGGTATCCATGGTGTATAAAGTGTGAATATTCAATTTACAACCAAAAACAAAATCCCACCAAACTTAAAACCCACCGCCGTCTACTGAACCAAAACAATTCAAATCAAACCCATAATCAATCACAATCAATACAAAGTGATTTTAATTGTATCAATTGAGTATTTGCATTGTTTCGGGTCACGTGACGTGTTTCATGTGAGTTTATGTGTGGGCATGTAGGTAACTCGAATCGAACCATCTTCGGATATATGGTGGAAGAGATATTGAGGCATTGCTTAAACATTGGGCATGAGATGGATACGGAAATGTGAATTTCTTTTCTATATAAATTAAGGTGGCCGTCCTCGTCAATGTGATTTATGAATCTTTTAGGTTAAATCGTGACAATGTGCTCCAGCGATAGAATTAACTCACAGTTGTTATTAGAGTTGATTAGAATATTAGGTAAACTAAAACAAAGACTTAGGTTGAAGAGGAAGGAACAGATCTTGGACGATTTGGTGTTGCCTCAATCGTCTGAAATACTACTACAACAATATAACAACCATTATAATAACATAGACCACTAAATAGAATATATCTGTTGTTTAATTTAATTGACTATTTAAATTATCTAATTGTTTTAAAACTGCATTTTTTGCTGTACCTCCAATGGCATCTCTTCTTTCTACACTGACTTCAAAGTTGAACACATCCATTACATCTTTATCAAATCTTTTGTCGATAGATTGTAATTGCTCAAATGTCAATTTATCAATACCTGATAAATTCTCAGTTTCAGCTTTACTGACACATTCACCTGAAATGTGATGGGTTTCTCTGAATGGGACACCTTTTCTGACCAAATAATCAGCTAAATCTGTAGCCAACATATCCATGGTCAATGCACCTTCCATTGACTCTTTATTGATTTTCAAAGTCGATACAACTCCAGTAGCTATTAAAATAGAATGCTCAACTGTGGTCATTGCATCAAATAAAGGTTCTTTATCTTCTTGCATGTCTTTGTTGTATGTGGATGGAATGGATTTAATTGACATTAAGAATCCTGATAATCCACCAAACACTCTACCACTTTTTCCTCTTAACAATTCCAATGAATCTGGGTTTTTCTTTTGTGGCATCAATGATGATCCTGTGGAATAAGCGTCGGCCAATTTGATAAAGTTGAACTCTGCAGTTGAATAAATGATCAAATCTTCACTGAATCTAGATATATGGTTCATGAACAAAGTACTCCAGAATAAAGTTTCAACCACAAAGTCTCTATCACTTACTGCTGTTAATGAGTTTCCAATGACGCCGTCAAAACCTAAACCTTTAGATAAAAACTCTCTGTCAATACCATATGGATGACCAGCCAAAGCACCTGCTCCTAATGGAGACTGATTGACTCTAGATATTATTTGTTTTAATCTTTTGTAATCCTCGGTGAAGTATGTTGAGTATGAGCTCAACCAATGAGACCATCTGATAGGTTGAGCTCTTTGCAAATGGGTGTATCCCGGCATCAACACATCAATCTCTGATTTCGCACGCTTGATCAAGGTCTCAATAAACTGTTTGAGCTTTTGTAACAAATCGGTCAATTTTTCTCTAACAAAAATTCTCATGTCTGTGGCAACTTGATCGTTTCTCGATCTACCAGTATGGACTTTCCCAGCAATGTGTTTTCCGATAATTTCACCTAATCTTCTTTCATTAGCAGTGTGGATATCTTCATCACCTGGCTTTTCAACAAACTTACCGTCTTTCCATTCGCCCCTGATAGTTTCCAAGCCTTTATGAATTTGCTCTAATTCGTCAGATGTGATCAAACCCAACTTGTTCAATCCTTCCGTGTAGATTTTTGTTCCTGTCAAGTCGGCATCGTACATGATTTGATCGTAAGGCAAGGAAGCGTTGTATAAGTCCATCAATGGGTCGGTGGCACCGGTGAATCTACCACCCCATAATTTACTTTCACTAGGTTGGGACATGTTGAGGAGTGAAAATGATGAAAATTTTTACCGCGCTAAAGAATTGCCTTTTTGAGAATGAGTCATGGACACTAAAAAAAAGTACAATTAATATCATCTTGAATATCCAAATATATTGCGCCAGAACCAAGTATTATCATTTTTCTATCTACACTTCCAAAGTGAGTGTGATTCACTCGTTGACTCATGATGTATAAACAAATTTTTTGCTTCTTACAAACCAATTCTGCTTTTGATGTAAACATGATGTTGAAATGTTGTCTGACATTGAATTTCCATAAATTGAGTTGTATAGGACTTGTAAATTTAATAATCTTGCTAATGATTTAACATATGAGCAAAAGCAATAATCTTTCACGAAGAGAATAGTAAGGATTAGCTTTAAAGACAAAAACTGTTCAGTTAGGTCATGAAGATTCAGAGCATATATCAGCTCCGATCCTATTCAGGTACCAATTACCATCAGAAGAGTAAGATTTCAAAAGATTTCATGAATCAATTTTGATAACTCTGGTCGAGCTTTAGACGCTATTAGAAGAAACATATTTTTGGCTGAGAAGCACCAATTTAAATAATTTATTTATCAACTGAATCTTCAAGATTTTATCGCTTTTAATATTTAGAAACAGGTACGATACAATCCCGATTAATTTGAGAATAGAGTCGAGATGTAAGAATGTGAGTCTATCTCTATGATAGCGACAATTAATCAATTTTGGCGTAATATTACCAAATATTATTTCCTTTTATGAATACTTTAGGAAGTTTTCTACTTTGTTGTCGTCAAATTATTGATTTAATCTATCGTTTATACAACTGTTTCTCCATGTGTTACGTATTACAGTAACATCCCGTTTAGAACTTTGACAATCACACCAGACTTCAATCGTTAATCAATTTTTATAGCTGGCGTTTTCTGACTGACATGGCAGTGTTTATAAATTAGACGAGAGAAAATACATATTCCTTTCTCTACTCCAAGATGAAACAGTCACTTGACGACGGTTTCTTGATCTTAAAACGTTTCTTATAATACCTTGGCGTCCTCGAAAGTGTGTGACGTGGTTGGACTTTACCAACTTTAAAGACAAGACCAAAACAACAGTCACTTCTTTAGTGAATTATCAAAGCTAATTAAATTTGACTAATTTAGAGATCGCTGAAATCAAACAACCAAAAATGTAGCTACAGATTCTACGGGGATACTATAATTTATTTAAATTACTCGTGTAATTAAGACAATGCATCAATCGGTATTTAATCGTCCTTAGTCATTTCACGAGAAGCATTATTTACAGCGGTATTTAATGTTCTTAGAAAACAGAAAATCCTGATATTTACTATAATTCGACTATAATTTAGCCACAAAGTAGCACAGTACTTCAAGAAGTGCAGCCTAAAAGCGTAAAAAATTGGCATTTTTAGTTTATATATTCATACATATTCTATGGCTTACATCTACCTGAAAATCTAGGGTACAATGAACAGTCTCTAACTGTGAATCTATCACACAACCACGCGAGAATTCTCTCAGTTCCCAAACCGTAACCTCCATGAGGCGCAGAACCGTATTTTCTTTGATCGATGAACCAGTAATATTGCTCAATGTCCAATTTTTCTCTCTTGAATCCATCCAACAATTCATCAAGGTCATCGGATCTCATTGAACCACCGGTTATTTCACCCACGTTGGGCATCAAGACATCAACGGATTCAGTAACCCTTGGATCATCCTCACATTTCTTCATATAAAACGATTTGATCTCAACTGGGAATCTGGTCAATAAAATTGGTTCATTGATTGTATCGGTCATTTTCCTCTCAGCAGCTTCTGCAATGTCATCACCAAACTTGAATTTTTCACCGTCTTCGTTCAATATACCATGTTCATTTAACCAGTCCAATGCGTGGATGTACTCCATTCTCTTGAATGGCATTTTAGGTGCAACAAAGTCCGGGTTTAATTGTTTGACCAATGGTCCAGCAATTGGGTCTTCTAATACGTATTGAATTGATTTAGTGTACAATCTTTCCAAATGTGACAACATGTCGTCAAAAGTTAAAAACGCCAATTCAGATTCGATATGAGTGTATTCAGATAAATGTCTTCTGGTGTGTGATTTCTCAGCTCTAAATGATTCTTGTACACAGTAAACATCACCCAAGGCAGGTAAACAGGTTTCCAAGTACAATTGTGACGATTGAGTCAAATAAGCTTCTTCCCCGTAATAATCCATTTTGAACAATGTGGATCCACCTTCTACTTGTGTTTGGACCATGCATGGTGGTGTTACTTCAGTCAAGCCTTCTTCGTCAAAGAATCTTCTAATAGATTTCATCAATACAGCTCTAACTTTCATAACAGCAGATAAAGTTTCACCTCTCAATGTCAAATGTCTGTTGTCTAATAATAATGATGGATCAGCGTTTTCTTGAACTTTGTTGGTGAATGATTCTTCACCACCTGGGGCTAAACCGATAATTTCGTAATAATCAACTTTCAACTCTACTCCACCTGGTGCAGATTTACCTTCAGGTAATTTGTTGATTTGACCCTTGATGGTTAAAGTAGATTCAATAGTTAAATCTTGAGTTTGTTTAGCTTTGGCTAAATCACCAGTCACAACACATTGTATGAAACCAGTACCGTCTCTAAGTGTGATGAAACCTAATCCTTTTTGAATTCTCAATCTATGAATCCAACCTTGGATCTTCACTCTTGTTCCGATGTTTTCTTGTACCTTGTTTAATTTGATTTTCTTAGCTTCTGGTAATGATGTATCTTCTTCGATTTTCAAATCTTCAAATTTAGACTCCACTTGTTTCACCTTTGCAGCTTCTGAAATTTTGGCCTTTTCGGCTTTCTTTTTCAAACCTTCGACACCTTTCTTTGCTTTTTTCAAAGCTGAAGCTGAGATTTCAACGTAACCTTCTTCATCTTTAAAGACTAGGACTTTTGAGTCCAATTGGTTTGTAAATAATGCAAATGCGGCAGTAGCATACGGTTGTTCTTCTGTTCCGGCGGTAGATGGAGCGTCCACACCGGTCTTTTCGTTAACGTATAAAGTAGACATACTTGTTAGTTGAGTCAGACTGAAAAAAAAATAAAAATTAAATAAATAATACTAAAAAATTTTATCAGGTCTGTGTACAGGAACATACTGTTCTTGATTCAAACAGTTGATAAATTTTTCTCGTCTTTTCCCACCAAATGGCTTTACAACAATCTTTGGCTAGTTTGTCCCTCGCTGTGACTTCAGATGATTCAGCAGTATCCACAAAGACTTTGATCTTCAAACCAAAAACTGCAAAAACAGCAACTCCAATTCCTGTTTTAGTCTTTGCGTTACAAGAAACTTCAACACCATCTAATTTGATTGCAAAAAACGCAAATGTGAAAGAACCAAGATTGGCTAAAGATGATTTGGTTCAAGAATTTTTCAACACAACTACTAAAGAAGTGTCAATTGGTAACATATCTAAAGATTTAAAAGATAAGATAAAGATTTTACTAGATGTTAATGTCATTCAAGCTGCATCTGACAATAAAAACTTGAAATTGTCAACTTCTTCTTCAGCTGCTGTATTGTCAGCTAAGACAGTTGTTGAATATTTGAAATCTACTGGAATAGAATTGATTGAAGTTGACTTTTCTCAAGAACCAGTTAAAGAAGCCGTTAAGGAAAAGAAGGAAAAAGTTTCTTCTAAATTGGAAGATGCCAAGTTAATCGGTATCACTGTTGATAAAGAAAAAGATTTTTCAACTTGGTACACCCAAATTGTAACTAAAGGTGAAATGTTGGATTATTACGATGTTTCAGGTTGTTATATCCTAAGACCAAATTCTTATTTAGTTTGGGAAACCATTCAAGATTGGTTCAACAAAAAAATCAAATCATTGGGAGTTAAGAACGCTTATTTCCCAATGTTTGTCTCACAAAAAGTCTTGGAAAAGGAAAAAGATCATATTGAAGGGTTTGCGCCTGAAGTTGCATGGGTCACAAGAGCAGGTAATTCTGAATTAGATGAACATATTGCTATTAGACCAACAAGTGAAACTGTCATGTATCCATACTATGCCAAATGGATCAGATCACATAGAGACTTACCATTGAAATTGAATCAATGGAATTCTGTCGTCAGATGGGAGTTCAAACATCCACAACCATTTTTAAGAACTAGAGAATTCTTATGGCAAGAAGGTCACACTGTTCATTTAACCAAAGAAGGAGCCGAAAAGGAAGTTTTACAAATTTTGGATTTCTACGCTGGTGTTTACGAAGAATTATTAGCTGTTCCAGTCGTCAAAGGTAAGAAAACCGAGAATGAGAAATTTGCTGGTGGTGATTGGACAAGTACTGTTGAAGGGTTTATTGCTTCTACTGGTAGAGGTATTCAAGGAGGTACTTCACATCATTTGGGACAGAATTTTTCAAAGATGTTTAATATCTCAGTTGAAAATCCAAACGGCAGTGACGAGAGAATTTTTGCATACCAAAACTCTTGGGGTTTATCTACAAGAGTTATCGGGGTTATGATCATGACTCATTCAGATAACAAAGGGTTAGTCTTACCTCCAAGAGTTGCACAATATCAATGTGTAATAATTCCAGTTGGATTGACTTCGAAAACCACCGACGAGGAAAGAAACAAAATCAATAACGGTACGAGAGAAATTGAGGAAAACTTGATCAAATTGGGAGTCAGAGCTACCAGTGATTTAAGAGACACTTATAACCCAGGTTGGAAGTTTGCTGATTGGGAATTGAAAGGTGTTCCATTTAGATTAGAGTTTGGACCTAAAGATTTATCCAGCGAACAAGTCACCGTTGTAAGAAGAAACGATAATAAAAAATACACTGTTAAATTATCTGAGTTGGAACAAATTCCAAAATTATTAGACACCATGCATGATGATTTGTTCAACAAGGCAAAGAAAGATTTCGATGACCACAGAGTCTTGGTTGAAGACTGGAAAGATTTTGTTCCAACTTTGAACAAGAAGAACGTTATATTATCACCATGGTGTGGATCCAGTGAATGTGAAGACGATATCAAAGACTCGTCAGCTAAGAGAGATGATGGTGAGGATGAAGAAGAAGATGAAAAGGCACCATCCATGGGAGCCAAATCATTATGTATCCCATTCGAGCAACCCGACTTGAAACCAGATCAGAAATGTGTCAAATGTGGAGAAAAAGCAATCACTTATTGTATGTTTGGTAGATCTTATTAATGTATAAAATAAATATTGTAATTTACACATGAGTTTATACAGTGATAGCTGAGGATGCGTGAAGGAAAACATCACTAAATTACTGTACAATTTGTAGTTGTGTTTACGTGGTAGAGTTCATGACAACTATGAACCGAAGTTATTGATTTGCTAAACCGGCAGCGTTAATCTAAATTTAACGATTTAATTTCTTTTCCTTCCAAGTAATGTAATTGTTCCAACTTTAATTCTTTAATATATTCCCATGTCTTGTCGTAATTTAATCCAATTTGAGCAATCGAGTGTGCATCGTCTGATAAACAAAATTTACCTCCTAGGGATTTGATAGCTTCAGCAATATCTCTCTTCGGATATGGAGTCGACCAGCCTTTTCTAATTGCAGATGAATTCAACTCAAACAACCCGCCATAGTCTACCACTAGCTTTATGTTTTCTAATATGAGTTCCCACACTTCAGGCCAGTCTTGTATGTTTGTCTCGCCATCTTGAAATAATCTTATCAAGTCGAAGTGACCAATCACCGTCGGTTGCAATTCTAGTATCAATTGTTGCTGCAACTTGAAATAATCTTTATACAAGCTTCGTGTAGACTTATCCACAGTTGAGTTTCTCGCTTTGGCCCACAACTCTTTGTTGAAATCAATTGGGATCTCATTGACAAAATGGATCGACCCAATTATCATTTCAAACTTCGGCGCCAACTCCTTCGCATATTCGATATGCGCGTCATTAATACACTCAACTTCAAACCCAATGACAATGTCCATTTTCCCTCTGTATCTCTGCTGCAATTCCTTTGCATGTTGCAAATAAGCATCGAAATCTTGATTCAAGTTGTTTACAGTGTACGACTTCTCTAGCTCTTCAGGGTACAAGAACAGATTACTCAAACGCGGCATGTGCTCAGTCAAACAAACCGTTTTGAACCCCTTTTGGAAATACGTCTCTACCATTGCCTCCAACGAGTCCACCGCATGGCTGATGTAATTGGAATGAGAATGGTGCGTATACATGGGGATGGAAAAAAAATCGTGCAACAATGATTCGAAAGTTATCGCCTACGATCAAGCAACAGCTAAGTAACCAACTACCGGGGTTGATTGAAACTAAAGGGTACATAAAGTCAATTAGAACGTCAAAGAATATTTCTTTTATTGATGTTTCAGATGGGTCGAGTTCCAGTAGTTTGAACGTTGTTTTAAAGGGAAAATATTCAAATCAGTTCCAAATCGGTCAAACAGTCTCATTCAAAGGTGATTGGGTGCGATCTAAAAAGAGTCAAGATTTCGAATTACATTACGATACGAATAATCCTCAACATGCATCTGAGATCATCGGCTCTGTGCCTGATGATTACCCGTTGCAGAAGAAAACCACCACCATGCAGTATTTAAGAACCCTACCGGTCCTCAGAAACAGAACTTCAACAATATCATCAGTAATAAGACTAAGGTCTTTTGTTGAGTTCCAGTTGATGCAGTTTTTCAACTCGGAGGATGTGTTTAAAGTGACTCCACCAATTATAACCAGCTCCGATTGTGAAGGAGCAGGCGAAAATTTCAAGATCCAAGACGGAAGAAAGTTTTTCAACAAGGATTCGTATTTAACCGTATCGACTCAGTTGCATCTTGAAGTTTTGTCGAGCGCCGTAAATCGAGTCTGGACTTTGAGTCCATGTTTCAGGGCGGAGAAATCAAACACAACGCGTCATTTGAGTGAGTTTTGGATGTTGGAAGTGGAGCTAGGATACTTAGATGAGTTGACGCCATTGTTAAAATTCACTGAAGAAATGATCAAATCCGTAGTGAATAGTTTGAAACTGTCCGATTACTTAAACGGCACTTACGTCTCGAAAGAGTTGATTGAATCAAGATGGAATACATTATTACAGGATTATAGAATCATGACATACACCGATGCTATAACCTTATTGAAATCACAAGGGGAAGATATTTCCTGGGGCGACTCGTTACAATTAAAACATGAAAAACTCTTAGCTGAAGCAGGGCCCATTTTCATAACAAACTATCCACAGGAGCAAAAACCATTTTACATGAAAGGCAGGGATAACAAGACAGTCGAATGTTTTGACTTGTTGTTACCTGAATTTGGAGAGTTGGCCGGCGGGTCTTTGAGAGAACATGATTACGACGAATTAATCACAAAAATGAAGACGCATGGGTTGAATTTGGATGATATGGAATGGTACTCTTCGTTGAGGAAAAACGGTACAATGCCTCATGGTGGGTTTGGTTTAGGATTCGAAAGGTTGTTGACATATCTTTCAGGTCACGACAATGTGAAAGACATTGTTACATTCCCTAGAGCCGTAGGGATCTGTAATTGTTAATTGTAAATAGAAATAATTCATTCGAAATATGAGTTTTCATTAGAAAGACTAATAGACAAATTGCACATAATCAGTTGGAGCATTAAGTAATTGAAATAAATTATTCAAATTGTGAACCGATAAGAAACTGTATAATACACCTTAATCATACAGCTCAAATTTAGTAGGGATATCCTATAGACCACACCGCCTTGTTTGCGCTACACAAATACCAATTACCTATGAAATCTGTATTCCTTTTTTGTGAACGCTTTCACTTTTTGAAAAAAGAAGTTTGATCTTAACCCAACCATACAAATGCCAAAAATAACACACTAAACACAAACAATTACACGGTGGTATTAGTAAAAATACACAGCTTTTCATAAACTCTCGTGTATTTCATTGAGGGTAATTGTGCCAGACCTTAAACGCTGATAGTAAGGTTCTTGAAAAACTGGGCATTTAGTTCTTTGCTAAAGTCATTTAAATAGTACTAGCTATAGATCGATAATGTAATATATAAATCTATCGGTATACAAGTCGATTATTAACCATATCTATCAAGAAGTACGATATGAAATTGCTATTTCTTAAAATTTCAATCTATAATGTGTTTTTAATAGCATATACAATATTCTAGGAACGTTTTGATTTGTCATACAACACTAAAAGGTGTTCACAATTGAACATCGGACCATAGCCTTACACTTGGTAGCTAGTTGCAGCAATTCGGCATTGACTCAACTCTAATTCTATTAAGCAGAATCAGTCCTCTATTTGTACGATAGACTCCCATCGGATTATCTCTGTAGTTACTCTTCAAGACTAACCTGCATTATATTAGTAGTCATAGAGTCACTGTCGTAAGATGTTGGCTACTAATAGATATAACACTTTACACAGTTTCTAGTATAAGCGTGTAAATAGCCAGAAGCGCCCTGGCAATTGGCTTTTTTAAAGCACAAAATAACAAGAGGAAGAAATTTTCATCTATTTTCGCAGTATAAAAAGTCACAAATTTTTCATCAATTCATAACTCAACAATTTGTCAAGTAAGGCGACACAAGTTAATTGGAAAACATATTCATTGCAGATGAATCAAGGTCGACAATAACTATACCTAGGCATCAACGGGTTGTCACTTTCAGGGGAAACAAAAATAGACTCAGAGTTGTAAGAATCGAATACCAGTCCACGATGTATTTATTAATCATCTTTTGTAAACAAGAGTTAATTTTCAATAAGAAGTCGGCTGGTAATCGTGGACGGACATACTAAACATTTTAGACTACATCTGTTTCTGTTACCTTTGAAAATGACCAATTGTTAGTTCCTAGCTTTATTTATAATCAATTCTGATTCGTCAACATTGAAAAAGTTTTCCGATTTTCTTCTGTATCCTTACAATGGTTTTTTAAAATCACATGTCTTAAGTAGCCACTTTGCGGTTAACGTCTATAAAAATCGAGTGATTCCAAAACCATGTGTATTAGAGCACCTTATGGTCCAAGAAAATTGAATCTGAGGCACTTTGATGTTTCTCTAATAAGTTTTATTACCGGTTGATAATTCCTTCCGTTATTGACTCGTACTCTAAGTTACTTAATTGGTCAATAAATGAAGTTGTGTTGTATAACGATGAGTTATCTCAATAAGAATATGTATACCGGTGATAAATATTAAAGAAACAACACTGTTTGCAATTAACAACCAAAAATTTCTTTAAAACCTTCTTTCTCATGAGTTAGCGTGTAATAACAGCTCATTTGGCGTAAAACATATTGAAATCCTATTTTAAACCTTCAGAAAGAATTCAAATTCAAATTTCATTTAATTGATAGACAACCAAAAACAAGTAACAAAGATCTCAGGCTACTAACACAGATTATTTCACTTTGTATATAGTGAAGACTAAAGATGCGACATGTGCCTAGAAGTATGTCTCAATTTACTGTTTCACATTTTTGGTGGCAAATTAAAAAGAAATTTAGTGACAAGTGTCTCATTCTATGTATAAATTAAACCTCATTTTCTTCCTACAACAATCATCTTTTTCTGTTACTATGTTCTTTAAATTATCTTCTCTGTTAGTTTATCCAAATCAAGTTGTTATTGATGGCGTAAATTACATTAGATCAGGTAATGATACTTTTGTTAGTAGACAATTATCAAAAGGTATTGCATTTGAAACTGAATTAACCAATTTGAAATTAGACGTTAAAGCTAAACACTTTAATCAAATTGTTAATTTGGATGCAGTTGAACATTTGTATATGAAAAGATCAAAGTCTAATACCAAAAAGAGGTTGAATGACGACACATTGATTGATTATGCTAAACAACACCATATTGTTAAAAAGCAAAAGACTTGCGATATTAGTAAGAATGATTACCATCATCAAGAAACTAATATAGTAAATGCTTTTAAGCAACAAAAGATTAGCTTATCTGATTTAGTGTTTGTTGCATTGAGCTTCTTTTTAAGAGCTTCAAACACATCGTCTATTGATCAATTTGTATCTCTTTTCAACATTGGGTCCTCCAATAAAACCGACGTCGGGTATAATTACGTTGAGATTAAGAAAGAGGAGGAAAAATACACTTATTTAGTTGGTTGGGAATTGTTTAATTGTACCAGTTCCAAGGTGAAAAACGCTGTTGATGACATTTTGAGCAGAGCTCAAAAAGAAGGTGAGATGGAGAAATTAGAGATAATCTGTTTCAAGGTTAATAATGATGATTGGTATGCAAACGTTAAAATGGTGTTGTGGAATGAAACTCAATTGTACTTGCAATCAGAGAACAAGGTTTATACTGAAGTAGTTTAATGTAATGTCGCAGAAATTGCAAAACTGACACTCTCTGAAGTGAACAAAAAAAAGTTGGTAACAACAATAGTAAAATTTTTCAAACTCGATTCTTACAAAGTGGATATACATCAATATGGATCAATTAAACGTAAAGGAACAACAAGAGTTTCAACAAATTGTTGAACAAAAACAAATGAAAGATTTCATGAATTTATACTCAAATTTGGTCTCAAGATGTTTCGATGACTGTGTAAACGACTTTACTTCAAACAACTTAACAACCAAAGAATCTTCATGTATTGCTAAATGTTCTGAAAAGTTTTTAAAACACAGTGAGAGAGTTGGCCAAAGATTCCAAGAGCAAAAGTATGTAAATTTAACAAGTTGAGTTTGATGAACCAGTACTAACCAATCTTTTCTAGTGCTTTATTGATGCAACAGGGTCAAAGATAAACAACTGATCGATTTCTTTGTATATATTTGTTATTTATTAAATAAACCATTGACTATTCTTACATTTCTTCACTGTTTGTAGAAAAAAAAACATCCTCCTACTATTGTCATGTCTCAAGTTAAAATCAACCCAGACTTACTGATCATACTAGTGAGTTCGGTGATCAATAAAAGTGTATCCGAATACAAAGCTCCACTAGATAACTCCAAAGCTTTTATACCTGTTGATAAGTTCCTACAAGATCTAAATGATATTACTTCTGAATACACTGAGAAATTTCCAAACAAAGATATCAATTTCCCATTGATGGACATCAAATTATTGTCATTCATAATTAAAAAGACTTTGTTTTTCAAGTTTGTCAATGTGACCAACGAACATGTGGTGGTAGAAATATTGCCCAATGGGTATGATAATATTTTAAAAAATATCGTAGCTACTTCAACATTGAGATACGCCAAATTTTTACTACACGCAGCCAAAGATTTACACGGGAAGAGAGAGCAACTGCCAGAGATACTAGAGGATCAGAAAGAGCATGCGAAAGCAATCAAACCTGAAACAGTTTCAAAGGAGGAATCACAGACGAAACCAGAACAGAATGAAGAAGAGGATTTTCAACCAGAGGAACAACAAGAGCCAGTTTCTGAAGATGTATCCAAACCAGATCTACCGGATAATGAAAAGATTGAAGACTCTGGAGTTCAAGACAATATACAAGTGTCGTCAGATGAGGAGTCTACGCAAACTACAAAAGAACCTCTGAAAGAACCAGAAGAAGTTGAAACTCAGAAACCAGAAAGCAGGAAACGATCGAAATCACCTGCTCCAGCTCAACAACACAAAAGATTCCAAAATATAGCAGTAAACTTATTAAACACCATAACAGAACACAGATTTTCGTCACCTTTCCTACAAGCAGTCAACGAAAAGGATGCTCCAAATTATTACGAAATGATATTGAAGCCAAAGGATTTAAAGTCAATCACAAGAGCGGTAAAGTACAAAGGAGACAATCCACAATACACAACTATCAAGCAATTGGAAAAAGACATTTTGTTAATGTTTGCAAATTGTATAATGTATAACAGATCCGATGACGAGTTGGTGAAACTTACAAGAAGCATGAAAAATGAAGTCAACGACATATTTAAAATGTTTGAAGAAGCAGAGGAAGAGATTAAGTAGTAAACTGGTAGCGGTTATCACCAAAAATGTATAAAATTTTTATCTGTTAGTTACTCAAAATTTCAATCTTTAATCGTCTTAGAAATTTGGTTACAATGACGAAACTTAGTAGTCCATTCGTCAAGCAGACTTCTTTTGAGGTCGATTACGCTCCTGCAAACATCACCAAATGGAGATCGCAGAGAACAGGACTACAACTCACATACATCAACCAACCATCGCCAATTGTGAATGGTTATTTTGCAGTTGCAACCGAGATTGAAAATTCATCTGGTTGTCCTCACACTTTAGAACATTTGATATTCATGGGTTCTAAAAAATATCCATACAAGGGGTTACTAGATTCTTTAGGAAATCGATTATATTCTTCAACAAATGCTTGGACATCTGTAGATCAAACAGTTTACACTTTGACTACTGCGGGCTGGGATGGATTTAAAACACTATTGCCAATATATTTGGACCATTTGTTCAACCCAACATTGACTGATGAAGCATGTTTGACTGAAGTTTATCATATTGATGGCAAGGGGAAAGAAAAAGGTGTTGTGTTTAGTGAAATGCAAGGTATCGAGAATCAGTCATGGTTTATCTCATTTCAAAAAATGCAAGAAACGTTATACTCGCAGAAATCGGGTTACAGTTCTGAAACGGGTGGGTTGATGTCTGAATTAAGACACCTCACCAATGATGAAATTAAACAATTTCATAAGTCAATGTACCGCCCAGATAATCTATGTGTTATAATTACAGGATCAATAGACCAAGATGAGCTTTTGAATTTGATGACTGAGTTTGATAATGAATTACCGGCAATAACTCCAAACAAACGACCATTTGTCGATTCAGCTCATGATGGTCCGCTCAAAGAAACTATTGTACAGGAAGTTGAGTTTCCTGAACAAGATGAATCAATGGGTGAATTATTGATTTCTTGGATTGGGCCAAATGGTAATGATACTTTGATCAACGTTGCAATCGATATGATTGGATCCTATTTCACAGATTCTCCAATTTCTTTATTCAATAAACATTTAGTTGAAATTGAAAACCCACTAGCCACCGATGTAGACTATACTACGGATGATTACTATAATACAGCGATCAACTTCTGTTTCAATGGTGTGCCTACTGAAAAATTATCCGAATTGGATTTGAAAATCAAGGAGTTGATTAAATCACAAACAAAAGTCAAAGACTTTGATTTGGATTATATGAAGCAAGTAGTCAATCAACAAAGGTTAAAGTTTATATCAAGCGCAGAGAAATCAGCATCGGTTTTTTCAAATATTGCAACTTTAGAATTCATCTATGGTGACAGAAATGGTAGCGATTTGAAAAAATGGGCCAAAGACTTGAACGAATATGAAACATTGTTTAATTGGACAAGTGAAAAATGGGTTGAGGTTATTGAAAAACATTTAGTGCAAAACAATTCTGCTACGATATTAGGCAAACCATCTAACAAACTAAATGATATAATGAAGTTGGAAAAGAAAAACTTACGTAAAGAAATTATTGATAAATACGGAGAAAGTGGGCTCAAGGAATTGCAAGATAAATTAGATAAAGCACAAGAAAAGAATGATTTCCCAATACCAGAAGAGTTATTGTCAATACCAAAACCAGATCCTTCGAAAATTTCATTCATTAAAACCGATTCATATAAAGTTGGTAAGTCTGTAAATACAAACAATTATTTACCAAATGACAAAATTTTAAAAGACACACCGAAAGATTTCCCTTTGTTTATGCATTTTGAAGATTTCAAATCCCAATTTACAACCATCCAATTAGTGATGTCATCGACAAAAATCAGTCCTGAATTGTTATCTTACATGTCGATAATTGAAGAAATATTTTCAATGTCTTTACTTATAAATGACACATATGTTTCATATGAGAAAGTAATTAGTGATTTAAATCACGATTTAATTGATTATCATCTTGATAATGGTTACGATTCCCAATTTCTTGAATTAATTACCATCAATGTCAAATTTGAGACTGAAAAATATCAAAAGGTCATTCAATGGTTGTACGATATCACACAGAATGTTTTATTTGAAGAACATAGAATTAAAGTCATTGTTGAAAAAATCATCAATTCCTTACCGGACAAAAAAAGAAACGGAGAGTTAATGATGTACTCTTCTCAATATAGACATTTGTTTCAAGAAAGCTCATTAAGGAAAGCGCAGGATTCAATGTTTACTGAGAACTTTTATAAAAAAGTATTAGAACAAATCGATAACGGTGATTTTAAATCCATTTCTCATGATTTAAATACAATCAAAAAACAATTGTTCCAATTGGATAACATGAAGGTTATAGTTTTAGGAAACATTTCAAATATTGAGCGTCCAGTCAGTAGTTGGAACAAATTCACTCAATTACCATTCAACCCATCCAACGTGATCCCATTTGATGAATTGCCTAGATCGTTCCAGTTCAAATCTCAACTAGGTGAAAATTGCAAAGAACAAGCATTTTTAATCAACATTCCAGCTGCAGACTCAACCCACTTGAATTCAATCACAACAATCCCCACCGATTATCTAGATGAAGATGTGTTTCGTATTGCGTTGGCGTCAGAATTTTTAAACACTGTTGAAGGACCATTTTGGAGAGGTATCAGAGGCACAGGGTTAGCATACGGAGTCAATGTCCGTCGAAACATTGAAACTGGATACCTCACATTTAACATCTACAGAGGCTCGGACGCTGCAAAAGCATGGACCACAGCTAAAGAAATTGTTGAAAGCTTTGTGAATAGAAAATCGCAGATCGATCCGCTAATGTTGGAAAATGCAATTGCGACGATAATCAACGAGCTCGCGAGCGCACAGGAAAACACCTACGAAGCTGCATGTTTCAAAATCTCCGACAACTTGTTCAAAAGACGAGGCCCAAACTATATAAAGTACTTCATCAAGCAGTTGAACCAGTTGACTGTTGATGATGTGTTGTATACCCTTGAGAAGTACTTTTTGAGATTGTTCGATGCTCGCCACTCGGTCTTGTTCACGTCGTTACCTTCTGGTCAAGTTGACGAGATGAGCAACTTCTTGTCTGATCGAGGATATGTGGTGCACGTGGAGGAGATCAATGCTGGTGATGATTACGAATCAGGGTCTGAAACTGAGTCAGGATCTGAATCGGAAATAGAGTCGGAGACGGAATCTGAATCTGAATAATATACATATAATTACAATACATAATTTTCTTTTGACTGAAAAATTTGATGCTGAGAGATCAATTTAGAAGTTGCACGATGTTTCATTCTTGAGCAGAGAACAAGGAAAATAATACTTGCTATAAGTGTGCTCTTATCGTCTTACCAGTCGTGGAACGTGCCCTTACTTTTTGCAAACCTCCTTCGTGGGCTTCTTTAAGCTTTACAGATGTACAGAGATCAGACGGTGCTTTGCACCACTTTGGTGAGAGTATCTATAATGAAATTTGTATTTAGAACGCACCTAACGTTAAAATTAAAACTTTCTTTTGGACAAGATAAAATAGTAATAACTCAAGCGTTGCAACATTAACAGTTGATATTACTGATTTCTTAGTAATAAACTTAGTTTCTATGCATGCGGCAACGGATAATTATACGATATCCGCAGTATGAAGTGTTAATAGGTTTTGTAGGCAAGACGCCTATCTGATCACTTTTTTTTTTTCTCAAAATTCGTAAGTAATAACTTCATAAATTAAAAAATAACATACAGTGTCGCAAATATTTCAAGACATCATCTTTGATATTTCCCATGTTACATAAATAGTTGAGTATAATACTATAATTATTCTATCGCTTTCACAATTACAAAGCCTGATGCCGCTGCTGCTGTTCTGAGTCTCTGCTCTGAATTTGGTACCATCATGCTAGTTAATTTTTATGAGTAGTGAGACCGTTTTTGTTCTTATTGTAGTTAGCTTTCTATGTGTCGTCAATTTCAGAGGAAACGCATAAAAAAAAAAAAAAAAAAAAAAGAAAACTTATTGCAGGCAAAAATTCGATCTGATTGCGAAGTGCACGGATAGGCGTGTTGACCCAAGATCATTCATGTCAATATTGTTGTACAACGTCGCAAATCATGAATTGCGATACAAAATCATGATAGACTTTAGTGAATGTAATTGTTTACTCAAAGAAACCGCATTAAAGAATAAGTAAAAGCGATGTAGGCAAGAAAGCAATAAACACTAAGGATTCAAAAAAGAACTGAAGATACTAAAGGAGAAGAGTTCTTGTTTTTGTGTTTCACTGAGTGTGCGGTTACATTCATGCGTGGTTAGGAACTCAATCTAATTTGAACACAGGTTGTAATGAAACAGTTCGGTGTGGTGTAAGTGCAAGCGCTCGAGTTTAGATCACACACAATTCGCGTTGAAGCATCATAATTATGCTTATGTTGTCGACAGTGTACAACTAACAAGTTATTTGCATTGTTGCTGGTTTGTCATGAATGGATTTTCCACGACGTAAACTAAGCAGTGAAGAGTAAGTTTTATGTAATCCACGTTCTTCACAGCAGTTTCATCTTCGAGATTTGTTTTCAATTATGAGCAATGCATACTTTGGTGTAAAACTTCCATGCTTGTATTTAACAGTCTGAATAAATCGGGTTCAAAACCAATACATCAAGATAAAAGAAGTGTGGAGCGTTTTGCTACTCAAGCGGTTGCTTTTATGTTGACCTAAAAATAGATTGTAATTCTCGTTCTAGTCGTACAACGTTTATATAATTGCAATCACAATCATGCCAATTAAAGTCCTTATTGAAATTGCAGCCAACCGATTTTGCGACTTATTATTGCGATTATTACATCTTGTGCTTTATCTCCGCAGTTGGTAGCATCAACCTAAGATCTCATAGCCACGGAATGAGATCAACATGGTGGGTTGCCACACCAATCGAAGTATAATAGATCAATTTGCAGAGGTACGCTACTAACTTGTTGGCTATCGCAATACAGTATCTAGGCTTAGAAAGGCTACGAAGTGTAAAAAAAGACAATGTTTTGCTGCTATTTTCGAAATCAATGGATAATAGGCGACGGAAAAAGTATGTGCGCTTAAGTCATTGAGTTTAGCTATTGTTCAATCTAACATAACCACAAGTACTAACCATATTCGCTTCCCGAAGTCGAATTAAATCTTATTACTATTGCATTAAAACCACAGTTTCAGTTGGAAGGGAGGGTACTGCTCTAAATATAAATAGAGCTATGATTTTCCCAACTTTTAAACTATATCATTGAAAATGTTACTCAAGACTTTATTCACTATTGCTTTAGCTATTACAGCCGATGCCGGCTTAATCAAAAAAGAAAATAATCAAGGTTTTATTCATTTGCCGCTTGTTAGAGATGTCAATGAAAACGAGTTGACCAAACGTGACAACTTCCCACATGACCAAATTGAAGCTTCTGTACTTCCATTCCCCACTTTTTATTCCACAATCGGTGTTGGATCCAACAAAGATAATGTCACTTTAATTGTTGACACAGGAGTATGTCAAATTTATTTAATATTATAGAAAAATCATACTAACGAAACTTATAGTCCTGGTTGACTGAGATTCTTGATAGTACTGTTAATTGTACCAACAATTGTAAAGCATTTGGAACTTACAATTCTTCAGCCTCAACTTCTGCAAAACGTTCGGGTATTTCTTACAGATCGTTCAATTATTATGGAGAATTTGTCACTGATGACATTCAATTTGGCGATTACAAAATCCCAGGTCTTTACTTTGGTGACGCCAACGTCGATCAGTCATGGCCAAGTGGTATTTTGGGATTAGCAAAACCTCCAGCTGCTAGTGTAAATGAAAGTATTCCTCATGTCGCTAAAAATGCTGGTGTTATTGGCTCAGCTTCATATTCTTTCTATTTGGAGCCAAATGATTCAAACAAAGGTTCGTTGATTCTTGGTGGTATTGACCATGCAAAATACCAAGGCGATTTGAAATGGTCAAGTATTGCAAAAACCGTTATTGGTGGTGTAATCGACTACATCTATTTCAATGGGGTCAATCTCACTTTAAACAAATTCGTAATCGCTGATACTGGAAGTGCTTATTTGCGCTTACCGCCTGCATTATACAAACAGTTCCTTGATGCTTTACCATATGATCAAGACACCAAGAACAAAAAGGGATCAGGAAAAATTGATTCTAGCTTATTGAAAGGTAAAACCATCGAGTTGGGTTTCAATAATAATACCTTTGAATTTCCATTGGATGCTTTCCTTGTACCTACTGATGTCAACTCCCCTAACGCCAGATTGGGAGTTTTAAATGCTACTGCACATAATTTAGGTTCATTCTTTGCTAGATATTTGTATTTTGCTATTAATTTGGATACCTATCAACAAGGTGTTGCTGTGGTTGCAAACTCCACTAAAAGTGACATCAGAGCGTTTTAAAATATATAGTCTTTTTTTATCGTACTACATCTGATTGCAATACATATACCTTTTTAAACTAATTAATGCGATTTTTTAAGTGTAAAGACGAACGAATAGTGGAAAAAGTAACCAGGAACACTAGTCTCACACTGAAGACACAGAACTATAAATCAAATGAATATACTCTTCGCTTAATCGATTGTACACGAGTACGTACATGAAACTCAGTGTGTATATAATATATGTATCTATCTACGCTATCAATTTCTTTTCTTCTTCGTTTTTTGCATCCGGCTTCAATTCTAATGGCTCGTTGTGTTCAGGATGTGATGTAAATATAGTCGACCCGGACGCTGGATCAAACGTATCAGTTTTCAAAAATTCAACATACCGAGTCACTCTATCACAGACTTCCTTTTGATCGAGTTTGGCGATGTTTGTCCAGTAATTCTCACTTTTTAAGAAATCACACGCTATGTATTTCGACAAGGTGTGGAATTTCAATTCCCAGTCCTTGGAGTTGAACGACTTCTGTATGTCTTTAGGCAACCCCATGTTACGTCTGCTGTAAACGCCATCTGCAACGTTTTCTTGACTGTTTTTGATAGGGTCGATTTTCGGATGGTTACAATGGAGGAACAAAACCCCTGGAAATTGGTAATCTATAACTCGGTGTGCAGTGGCCTCGTCTTCTAATTTGGCATCTTCCAAAATCTTTCTCTTGTAGTTTTTGAAATCTTCCATCAATCTGTCTGTGTACCCGCCACTTTGCCAAGGATTCAACCTTGTGTCTAGGTTTCTCAGGACCAAGAATAATTTCCACTCCTTGTAAAACTCGTACGAGTCTCTAGGATCAGTTTGACCAAGTGTGGTTTCTTTTGGTTGGCCATCAGCATTGTTGTATCCGTATATAAACACTTTTTGGAAATCAAGTGTGTATCTTTCATTCATTACGTGTAATGCAGGAACGATAGTTTCTCTATCACCTGGACCATACGCGCCTTGATAGATCAATTCTTCATACCATCCTTTCGAATTGATGTTGTAATATAAAGCCAATAATAATGATTTGAGATGTTCTCTTTTGCTAAATACCATTTGTCCGGTTTCAACACTGATTGGGTTTGGCAACCCTTCGTAATCGTGATAATGAATCTCATCTAGTTTGTTTTTTGTTATGTAGTCACTAAATTTTTGATCATTTGGTATACCGAATCGATGAATAGGTTCGCCCTTTTCGATTCTTAAAATTTTGTAAAACAAAGGACTGGTTAATTTTACCCATAAATCTGGCCACAATAACATTTTCGTTGACAAATACGGTTCGGTGGTCAACAAATTATCAACGTTTCTGATTGCAAAGTTATCGGCGTCCAAGGCAATAGTATGATCAAAAGAACTGACCAATATACCCAAGATTTTTCTTGAAAATTTCTCGTCAATTCTTTCAAAAACCTCTTTACCAATTACATCCTCAACAATGACACATTTGGCGTTGAATTTATTTGGCAACAATTTCTCACAAATGTCTTTATCATACTCGCTCTTTGTATCTAAGATTAACTCAATAGGTAGTTGTGAGCCTTGGTCTCTAAGGTTGGCGATTGAAGTCAATGCTGCTCCTAGCATGTTCCCACCTCCATTTATAACTATCCCGTATCCATTTATAAACTGCAATGGTGGGTCAGGTAATGATTTCAATTGTTTGACAACCTCATCGTGAGAAATTCTCAAACAATTAAATATTTCACCTGTTAATTTTATATTAGAAGATTTCAAATAGTTCTCACTAATTACCCTTGCATCCCATTGATAAGTTGGATTCAAATGAGTACCCAATTGATCCTGTTTGAATCCTTCGCATCTAGGTTTATTATTCAATAAAATATTGTTCAATAAATTATGGTAATACTTCTTTTTGTTGAAATAATTGGAGCTTGCTTCTTCCAACTTTTGTTCAAAATCAATTGGGAAACTGGTTTGTTCTTCTTTTATAATTTGTAAAAATCCAGCCATTTTAAACTCATCTTTATGTTCATTTGCATAATTTAAAGTCAAATCTTCAAATGTTTTAAACGAGACTCTATTCTGTTTAAAAAATTCGTTTGTTTGTTCTTGCTCAATCTCTTTTCTAACAATCTTTTTGATTCCTTCGCTATATTTAGTTCGAAGTTCGGATTTTAAAGTTTGTAAAATAGTTGTCTTTTCAGTTGCCGCTATTTTCTTTCTCAACTCTTCCAACAATTCTTCTTTCTTACTTTCTTCTAATTCTTTCATCAAAGAAGATGTAAACTCTTCACTTTCAACATTATTTACATGAGATTGTACTGAATGAGACCCACTGGTGAAGTAAGTTGCACCATTGATTTTAGGATTTTTTGTGTCCTTGGATGATAATATTGAAATATTGAATAGTACAATAGTTATGAACAACGCTCCTATTAAAACGTACAGTAGTGAGAACCTCCTAATCATGACGTCTGTAATAAAATGTTTGTTATTTTTTTTTTAGTTTGTTGAAGCGCGGAAAATAGGTGAAATTAAAATGTATACTAAATCTATAAATCTAATGCATTTCTCTTTTCCCATTCCAATATTAAATCATCTTTTGGGAAGATGGTTGCAAACACTTTGATCTCTTCACTCAAGGGTGTCTTGTGGTGGATTAAATTAGAATTCATAACAAATTTTCCCAACATTCCTGTAAACAACATCAACACATAATTCTTACCTAAACAAACGTGTGGTCCAGTTCCAAAAACCAACCAGTTTCTCTTGTACATGTCTCCAGTTGCATTCTCCCATCTTTCTGGTATAAATGAATCTGGTTCATCGTAAACTTCGGGATCATGTAATGCTGGGTATAATGTTGGAATAATCATTGATCCTTTTGGAGCGGTATAAGTCTCAGTGACTGGGAATTTTTCTTTGACAACATATGGAACCATCAAAACTGGTGGTCTGTATCTAAGTGATTCTTTAACTACATTGTTGGTGTAATGCATTTCATCAATCAAGTCCAATGATAAAGGTACGCTTGGATCATTGTTTCTGACTGAAAGTTGTTCTTTACGAATTTTTTCAACAACATCAGGTCTGTCTGCAACAATTTGAAACAACCAACATGCTAATGAAGAACTGGCATCTTGAGAAGCAAACAAAAATGTGAATATAGCTTCAGAAATCTCACGATTGGAGAATTCACGAACTAACAATTTTGAATCTGGATCGTCTGAATGTTTTTCTCTTGCTTCCTTCATTAAAGAAATCCATTCATCCATAACACAAGTTGGTTTACCATTCTCATCATTGATATGAACTTTAGCCATACCAGCACATTTTTCAAAAATCTTCATTGTTTCATCGGCGATTTTTTTACCATACCAAGTTTTTGTATAAGGTATTATAATTGGGAAATTGACCAATTCTAAAGCAGCGGTAATTCTGTAATAATTATCAGCAATCAAAGCAATTTGATCTTCTGTGATGTAGTCACCGCAGAAAGTTCTTAAACTCAAAGCACATAATAACTCTCTGAACTCAGGGAAAAACTCTCTTGGACCATCGTAATTCACAAATTTTTCCAAATAGATATCCATGTATTTTTCTTGAACTGGGATGTAGATTTCAAGAGCTTTTTTAGAAAATAATCCATTCAAAGATCTTCTATAATCAGTATGGGCTTTACCATCCAAAAAGACCCAATTTGAAGGTCTCAAAATCTTAATAGCAACGTCAACAACACAAGGTTTGACATATTTTGGAGATGACAAAATTTTTCTTGCCAAATCCCTACTACTTGCAATAACAACAAATTTATGGAAAATAGATACGCAACTAAGTTCACCAGAATCCCATTTTGATTTATACTCTTCAAATTTTGGATCCAAACTTTCCAAAAAAGGCCCAATAATTGGCCAAATTTTATATTTTGGGCCGGCAATAGAGCCTTTGTTCAATTGGTACTTGATTTGATCATAGGATAAGATCAATACAATAGCAGTAAAAATGATTTGTAACCAGGAAGCCTGTTGATATAACGAAAGTAGGGTGTTTAAGTTGAGGTAGTTGTTGGTGAAGGAGGAGATGTTGGTGGAGTTGAAGTTTCCAAAACCAATGGTGGTGATATTGTTAGTCATCCTATACCTAACCAAATAAATGAAGGAATTAAAAGAAAAGGAAAAAATAAACAAATGGAAAAAGCAGAATAAATAAGAAAATCAATTTTCGATGGTGATGCAGAAAAATAATAGATAAACAAGCTTTAAACGTGAACTAATACAATCCATTTGCAGATGGTCCAACTTCAGATCAGACTGTAATGCTACATTTGGCGTCATAAATCTTGTACCCATTCTTATATAAATCGGATTATCTGCCATGGCATCGGGTGTCTCGTATAGACATTTATTAAGGAAATTATAACTGTTTTGTTTTTGTGTTGTGCTCGTATAACCATTTTTCTCGTTTACACAATCAACTTAATTCTTGTACATTACTAATCGTCTGACCTTTAACAAGACTGACTCTATTTAAGATGATTTATCAAAATAGATGTGATTTCAATACTTTGCTACTTGACTTGTGGTGAATGCTGTGTTTTAGTACTTTGTCACGTGATTTTGCAGCCATTGAGTTTTGTGGCTGGTCAGCTGATGCTTGTCGTTCCGGTTTTGCGTATTTCTATTTTACAAGATTTTAATTTTTTGTTCGGAGTTAATGATGTTTCTAACATCTCTCTCATTTAGGTCTCGAGAGATATATGAGAAACAAGTGCAAATCCACAAGTCAAGAAAGATAAGTATTAAATACTTGGTGATACATCAAACTTCACTCTGTTTGATATATTGAGAGTTTTTGAAATTTACCGGATTAAATTAGATTGTGTCAATTTTGTTTCATTGGGCCTTTTTTTGAATTCGATTCGTTGCAAATGATACTACTTGTAAATAATGTCTTACTAAAAATACAACCTCATTTTGAATAACCACGTTTTTCAGTGACCCATCTGAATAGTGCATTTGTAATAATAGATTAATAATAGATTAAGTTAGACACATGAAAAGAACATTTGTTTATCATTTGCATGGTAAACGACTTAAATTTAAAGACATCACATCTCGTTTAATATGAATTTGGATCATTATTTTCTTTATTCAATATAGCATTAGATTATAAAGATACAGTAGTTTCTCGTAGTTCTCTACAATAGAGATAAATTTTGATCGCATATTGGATCTCGAGCCGCATTCTGATTTTGGTCAAACTCAAACATCTCATCTGAAAAAAATATACACTTCAAACAGTTGACTATGGGGAAGAGAAAATTGAATGTCAAGGAGCTAGAAAAAAAGAAACAGCTACAACAAGAAAAGGATGCACAGTTGTTGAGTGGTGTTTTTGGTAATGGATCTCTTTCAGATAATGAAGAAGAATTACAGCCAGACTGGGATAACGAAGAAATGGATTATGAATTACAACCAAGAGCATTGAAAAAGCAGAAAAAACTAGTAGAGAGTTTACCCATCAAAACGTCTGACGGTTCTTTACAAAGAGTAGTACGAGAAGTTGAAGAAGATGACGAAAAAGATTTAGAACCAGAGTCTGAACCTGAAAAAGAATCAGAAACTAAACCTGAAGAAGAAGAACAAGGTGAAGAAGATGATGATGATGAGTACAAAGACTTGTCTCCGCAAGAGCGTTTGATCAGGACTAAAGAAGAAGTTGCAGAATTGGCATCAAAGTTGATTGAAGATCCTGAGGAAAATGTATCTTGTCTCACAAGGTTAAGAAAAATGTCCGAATCGAAAAATTTCATGACTTCACAATTATCGATCATGGCATTGATTCCGGTGTTTAAAAGTTTAGCACCATCTTACAAGATTCGACCTTTAACTGATGCCGAAAAACGTGAGAAAGTATCTAAGGACGTCTCAAGATTGAGAAATTTTGAGCAAAACTTAATTTTCAACTACAAATCTTATGTTGATTTATTAGCTAAATTCTCGAAAATATCGTACTCAAATAGTGAAAATAATAACAAAATAACCAGTGATAGTTTGAAAAGAGGAAACTTGGCTATTAAAGCGGTAAATGAATTGTGTTCTTCGAGTCTTAGGCATTTCAATTATAGAGACGAATTGTTTTTAATCATATGTAAAAGACTCAATAAAAAACCATCAAATGAAGAAGATCTTAAAGTTTTTACAAATTCAATAAGAATATTCGAAAATCTATTAAAAGAGGATGCTGAACACGGAGAAATAACACACGAATTGATTAGAATAATGTGTAAAGTCATCAAAGAGAAAAAATACAGAGTTGATGAGTCAATGATAAACATTCTTTTATCAACAAGTTTGTTGGAAGATTATGATCCAAATAACAATAAAGAAGTTGAAAAACCGAAGTTGAAGAAGAAGGATAGAGTTCATATATCTAAGAAGGAACGTAAAGCAAGAAAAGAAAGAAAAGAAATCGAAGAAGAAATGAGAAAAGCTCAACAAGCAATCACTATTGAAGAACGTGAAAAATATCAATCTCAAGTGTTAAAATTTATTTTAACTTTATATTTAGAGATTTTAAAAGCCGGATCTAACTATCAAAACGGTAAAAATGATGCAACAAATTTGATTGGTTCTGTGTTGGAGGGATTATCAAGATTTGGTCAAATGTCTAATTTAGACTTGTTAGGAGATTTCCTCACTGTATTAAAAGAGATCATGTTGGACATAATAGAAGAGCACGAAATTGAAGGAGGATTGTATCAACATAAAGAACTAAGAACTATTTTGCTTTGTATTGCTACGTCCTTTTCGTTGATTTTGAACCATCAATCCATGGGTAGAATGCCATTCAACATTGACTTAAAACAATTCATATCAATATTGTATCAAATATTGACTGATTTATCATTGGACCCAGATTTAGAATTTAACAATAAATCGTTAAGATTGGTTGACCCGTTGACGAATCAATTGGACAAGCCAGCAGTCAATGTAAATACCAAAGCTGAATTACTAGTCAAATGTTTGGATTTCATTTTTTTTAGAACTAGAAATGGCTCTGACATACGAGCATCCAGTTTTATAAAAAGAATGTACGTTTTATTATTGCAGACGCCGGAAAAGACTAGTTTGACCAATTTGAAATTTGTCGGGAAATTGATCAATAGATACAATGATGGTCTTAAAGGTTTATGGAATACTGAAGAGAGAATAAGTGGTGAAGGTAGTTACATATTGGGAATCGAGTCCAACATGATTGACAAGCAAATTGAACTAGAGAGATGTAATGCGGGAGCTGCAACGCTATGGGAAAATGTATTATTAGATAAACATTATTGTCCAATGGTGAAAGATGGGGCTAGATCTTTAATGAAGAACTCCAAAAGTAAATAATCATATAGAAATCAACAACTTCAATAAGCATGTACAGAGCTGTTTTACAAATTTCTCTGCCTCTAGTGTAATTCTATAACAATAAACTCGGCTTTAATGAATCATTGAGAGATACACGTGTGGAGTAATTTCAATTGAAAAATCATACTTCAAATATTTGAAATCAATGTGAACATCGTTTATCGCACTTGGTTCTCTTGATTGCAACAACATTTATTTCACTCAGTTGTGACTTGGAAGTTTTTTAATGTTGTATGATGACTGGACCCCAGGCTCAAATGTGAACCAGTTTGTAGAGCTTATTCTTATTAAGACTTTATCGGCCACAGAGTCACGGAATTGAATCTTTCAATGTCAAGTTATCAAACCTGTCATTAATAATACATTCAATTCTACACAAACATAAAACACGACTTAATTAGCCAAAGTGACTGTGTTTAATGCCCAATCCCTTAAAAATATCTGAATCAAAAAGTTCTGTACCACTGCTCTAAGCTAAAAATAGTTTAATGACCATTTGTTTCATAATGTACCAATCGTATTAGTCAGAAAAAGTGGCAAATTGGCTGAATATAAATGCTGCGCGATGTTTAGAAAAATTGTTCTTGTGGTATGAATTTACAGATACAATTGAATGTAGATTTGCAAAATCATGACATACCTCCATACTCAAACAAAGCCAAACTACCGCCCGAACTATTGTCTGATATCATAAAATTATTACCAGAAGACAAACTACCACATCCATTGATATTTAAAGTTTCTGGTGCAAATGGTAGCACTTTGATTGGAGTTCAAGAATTTTCAGCCAATGATGATAGTATTGTACTCCCGGCAACTATATTGAAGGAATTGGATAATCCGACTACCGTAACGGTGGAACTAGTTGAAAATATTCCAAAGGCTAAATCATTGGCTTTAAAACCAAAATATTTCTATTCTGGTATTTTAAATTGGAAATATTTTCTCGAGAACAAATTGAACAAGTACTATACATTACTAAAGAACGGAGACTTGCTAATCATTGAAGATGACTCATTGAGATATGAACTATTTATTGAAGATTTGAACAACGGATATGATGGGTGGGCTAGCATAATAGATACTGATATTGTGTTAGATGTAATTCCGGCTAATGATGAATACGCAAAAGCACAATTAGATCAACAAAAAAGCCTTGATGAAAGAGAAATCAATGGTTTTGTCAACGTCAAAGTCTCTAGCTTTTTATCTCCTCAGTTCAAACCAGAACTTTTAAAAGTAGATCTAACGAAGTTTAAAAAATTGATCATAAAAATTGAAAGCTCAAACAATAATTCTATATACAATATAGATATGATCATTGGGTTCGATAAACTATTGAGTTTAGAAAATTTCAAATATACTACAATGAATCAAGATGAGGAAATACAAAAAAATACTACGGGATTTAAACACATTGAAATTGATTTGAATAGTGATGAAATTTTAAATAAACTTAACCGAGATGATGATGATGAGAATTCCAAATTCATATACTTGGTGCCTTTTAGCTGGGATCAAGATGATGAGGTCAAGATTGAGATTGTACAAGAGCTACCGATTGAAGCCATTGATGGTACAAATCTAGTTTTATGTGAAAACTGTTCCAAAATGATCCCTGCTGATAAAATCACACTTCATGAAGCATTTTGCAAGCGAAATAATGTCAAATGTTTGCAATGTGGATCAGTTTTTTTTAAAGAAATTCCTTCCACCCATTGGCATTGTCCAAAAGATTCATTCTACACAGAATCAAATTTATTAACTTTTAAACACAACAAATTTTATCATTTAACTTATACGTGCTGCGAGTTGACATTTCCAGATTTCTTCCACTTGGTAAAACATAAATCATCAACTTGTCCTAATAAACTAATAGAGTGTAGGTTCTGTCATTTAATCGTTAAGCAAGAAAAATCTACTTACCAAGATAATTTTGAAAATTTAACTCATCATGAAAATTTGTGTGGTAACAAAACAGTTGAGTGTTTTAAGTGTAATCGAATATTAAGACAAAAAGATTTTGTCAAGCATATGAAAAACCACAACCTTGATAAATTAGAATTCAATAAAACATTGTTGGTGCAAAAATGTTCAAATGTGAATTGCGTAAATACGATATCTTCCGATTCGAATGATCTTGCGTTGTGTGATTTATGTTACGGACCATTATTCAATACACAGTTGGACCCAAGTCATATAAAGTTACAAATGAGAATAGAACGAAAGTATATGATACAACTCACAAAAGGTTGCGGCAATGAATGGTGCAATAATCATTATTGCAAGACGTCCAATGCAGCTTTAGTCAAAGACAAGACAATCAAAGATTATTTAACATTGATAAATAATACTCTATTAGCAAAGATTAGTAGACCAGAATTACCAATCAATAAATCCAGAAAAGAGACTAAAGAAAATGAGATTTATTTTTGTGTTAATGAAAAAATAACATACGAGAAAATGATGTATGATTTGATAAGCTCAGAGAACGAATATGAAGCCTCAATTATATTGAAAGCAATAGATTCAGCAAATGATGAGAAGAGTATTAGAGTATGGTTGGAACAAAATGGTATCAAGAAATAGAGATGTAAAAATGTATTGTGACTGCACATTACGTCATGGCCCACTTTTGGTGCAAAATACACGAATCAGCTCAATAACCGAAATGAGACAATTCTTTATCTTATCTCTTGCCACCCAAGACAAAAAATGTTGGGGTCGTGTGCACTACCCATTCTGCTGGTAGCCTATGTTCCCACAGTTTAGTTATCTGTGCTGTCTCCACCATTTCCTTTATATAAATACAAGTTTTATCTACACCAACTTTTTATCTCTTTTCCCTTTCTTCTTCTTCTTATCAAAAGTTGCTTATCTTTCTTTTATAATTCATATTCTGTTAGACCTTATATCCATTATAGAAAAGAGTTAGTTTGCTTTTACACTTATCATGAAATTATCAAAAACTTTAGCCTTTTCCATCTTAACTGCCTTGGGGGTACAAGGATTAATCATTCCTTCCATTGGTGATGTCATTGACACCTTTGCTTTGGATCGTATTCACGATTCAATCAACACTCAGTTGGAAAAGATTGAATCTAAAATTGAATCAAAAGTTGATCAATTAACCTCATCATCGGTTTCTTCAGCTGAGAAATTGGGAATTCAATTATCTTCAACCTCTGCTCCTTTGTTTGAATCAGGTAGAGATATCATTCCTTTTAAATACATGATTGTTTTTAAAAAAGATGTAAAAGATCATGAACTCAATTTCCATAAAGAATGGATTAACATGATTCATTCCGAACAACAAAAAGACTTAGATTCAAGTATGAAAGATGTCAAATTGCCAAAAGAAATGGGTTTTGAATTTAAATTAGAATCATTTGACATTGGTGGTTTATTGAATGGTATATCAGGTTTTTTTACCGACGCCGCAATTGAATTGATACGTAAAAACCCACTTGTTGAATTTATCGAGAAAGATTCAATGGTTTATGCTAATGAATTCAACATTGAAAAAGGATCTCCTTGGGGATTGGCAAGAGTCAGTCATAGACAACCTTTAAGTTTATCTTCTTATGAAGAATATTTGTACGATGATCAAGGTGGTAAAGGCGTTGACGCCTATGTTATTGACACTGGTGTCAATGTCAAACACGTTGAATTTGAAGGCAGAGCTACATGGGGTAAAACTATTCCATATGGTGATGAAGATGTCGATGGAAATGGTCACGGAACCCATTGTGCCGGTACAATTGGTTCTACCAAATACGGTGTCGCTAAAAACGTCAACATTTACGCAGTCAAAGTTTTGAGATCTAATGGATCTGGTTCAATGAGTGATGTTGTCAAGGGTGTTGAGTTTGCCGCACAATCACACCAAAATGCCGTCAAATCAAAAAAGAAAGGTTTCAAAGGTTCAACTGCAAACATGTCATTGGGTGGTGGAAAATCACCAGCTTTAGATATGGCAGTTAATGCAGCTGTGAAAGCCGGTTTACATTTTGCTGTTGCGGCTGGTAATGAGAACCAGGATGCTTGTAACACAAGTCCTGCATCTGCCGAAAACGCAATCACTGTTGGTGCCTCTACATTATCAGATGCCAGAGCTTATTTCTCAAACTATGGTAAATGTGTTGACATATTTGCCCCAGGTTTGAACATTTTGTCTACTTACATTGGTGGTAGTAACGATGCCACTGCTTACTTGAGTGGTACATCCATGGCTAGTCCTCACATTTGTGGTTTGTTGAGTTACTACTTATCTTTGCAACCAAGTGTCAATTCAGAATTCGTCACTGAAGTCACACCATCACAATTGAAGAAGAATTTGATTGCATTTGCTACCAAGAACGTTTTGGCTGACATTGATGAAGATACCCCTAACCTTTTAGCATTTAATGGAGCTGGTCACAACTTGACCGAATTCTGGAGTGGTGATTAGTTTATAGTCTAGCTAAATATAAATATAAAGTTAAAGTTTAAACAGGTACAATTACTTCGTGCAGCTTTGGTTCTTCCTCTCACGCATGGGTCTCATAGGTGTTAGTTGTTGCACTCATAATAGAGGAGAGGAGGTTAACGTGTAGACCTATGGTTTTTTTTTTTTTTTTTCCGTATCTATTAGGTTAAAAGCTATATAAACTACTTAGTTTCTATAGAAAAACCTGGACCATTGTCTTAATTTATTCTATTGGTAGGTCTTATTTCTTCATGAGTTGTTTTTGATGTCGATGAAATTATTGTGGCCTAAGTTATACATAGTCGGTAAGTTTTTTGACCGTAATAATTAAAGAGTTCACCTCCATTGGTTGTATGGCTGTGACCAATTTTGTAGCTGAGCGTCGTCGTTTCCATAAATGATAGATGGTGGAAAGGTATCGGTCAATTATTCGGTAAAAAGGAATTGGGTAAGTGGTAGCAACCAATATACCTGTAACGGTGAAATGCCGGCTGGGGAAAAGAGATCTCCATATTAACTGAGATATTTTACATCCTTCATAGATGTGAAAAAACGAAGATTCTTCTTCCTTGCAAAACAAGCACATGGGCGAACATTTGTTTGGTGCTTTAGGATCATTTTGATTTGTGGAATGGTGAATATGCATTCTATGTCCTAAATGGAATCGGTGTAGCTCTTCCATCTGACCAGGTAGTTTAGTTTATACATTTTTAACATAAATACTCGATAGCTTTCCTATGGCAAAATGAACAACAACTTTTGCTTTCAGCAATGTAGCTGCAATGTTCCAACTGATTTTATTGTTAATCGCTACTTACTTCGCCGTTTCTCAAGCTTCAGTCCTTAAGAGGGAAAATGGAGATTTTCCATCGTTCGATTTGATTAACAAACCTGAAATCAATAAAAGAAACGTTTTTGGAAACTCGGGTATCAAATTATATTCTCACTATTCCATTCCGCTCAAAATTGGATTTAATAAAGACGCTGTTGACATGGTATTCGATACAGGTTCTTACCAGGCACTTGTGATCGAAAAAAACGCAACCTGTGTCAACTCAAACTGTAAAAGTAGAGGTACTTATGATTTAAGTAAATCGACTACTGCCAACAAATCAGGTAAGTATGCAGATTAATACTATGGGATTCCAGGTAGTTCAATCACAAGAATTAGTGGTGAAGAAGATACCGACGACGTTGATGTTGCTGGGATCACTTTGAAGCAATTCAATTTTATAGCTGTCAATTATTCAAGAGGTTGGCCAAGCGGAGTTTTGGGATTTGATCGTACTAATTCAAGAAAAGTGAGTGCACTTTTTACAGCTGCAGACAGAGGTATTATTGCCAAATCTGCATTTTCTTTTAATCTTGGTGAGGATTCAATTCCAAATAAAGTTTATCTTGGTGCCTACGATAAAGCTAGACTTGACGGCAATTTTTCTTGGTCATCGATTGAGAACATAAGACAATCAGTAAGCTTAGGTGCTTTTTGTATTAATGGTCAAATCATCACCGTCAACAAAAATTATCAAATTGACTCAGGTGCAAACTTCTTGGTCTTAGAAGAATCTTTGCACACACAAGTTTTCGCTGCTTTAAAACCATACATGTCACCTCATACTACCCTTAATTGCGACGCTATTGAAGGGAAGACGTTTCAATTATCTCTTAGTGGCAGATACTATACATTACCTTTAAAATCATTTGCTGTAGCAAACTCAAAAGGTACCGCATGTAATTTTGCTATAAGTAAGGGTCCTGCTACTACATTGGGCGCAGAATTTTTTAAGTATTTACACATTGCTGTCGATTTCGATAAAAATTTAATTGGTGTTGGTCAAATAAAAAAATACCACTGCTACAAACGTAGTTGCCTCTAAAGAGTACAGCAAAATACATATATTTGATTGCCATTGAGATGAGATACTTTCTACTTGTTAATTGTATATATGAGTCGTTTTTGCAAATAAAATAGTTTTTTTGAGCGTGAATCAAATCAAACAGTAGGACACTTATGTGGCATCTGTGCTCTGTCGAGATCAATAAAATGGTATTAGGTTCATTATGACATAACAATTAATTCTAAATTGGTACTTCAGAATATTCAAATTCTGCTGATATAAATTCCAAGCTTCACAAGGATTGATTTCATACTTGATAAAATTCGATCTGCCAAGCATAGTAGTCGGACACGATAACAGACACAATTCAAGGAGATGATGAAATTCAGAAATCATAATTCTGTCAAACTGTTCAATCCATCCGTTGTGAATGTCGTAATATGTCGGTCCAATCATTAGTAGTGTCTTTTTTAATATACTGTTAGGTCTGGTCGGTTCATCTAACATTCTATATGACGATAAATTTGATATAAATGCTCCTTAGCTGCACTAATATAGAGAGGATAGCTCTATTTATATTCTTCGAAACAAACACGTTATTTCTTATTTTATCTTTTTTAAGCTTACACTATCCTTTTCAATTTCAGCGTTTCTTTTCATTGATCTACACTACCCATTTCAGTGTAAACGTTTCTCTTCTATAATGTGCACTATCCCTTTCAATGTTCACATTTCTTTTCTTCAATGTTCATTATCCATATCAGTGATAACAGTTCTTTTCCTTTTATGAAAATTCTTTGTTCGTTGATAACCTTTTTGCACTAGGTGACTAACATTATTTTATTTGATATCAAAATCGTAGATTCTATTTCCAAATACCTTTTGCAAAAAGTAGCTTACTTTTTCACATTCAGGTAGTTGCAAAATTTCGATCTTTTAGGTCCGCGACCGAAAAATATTTTACATCATCAAGCTCATCTCACAATGGTCTCGTTTTCGTGTGAAGTTTGTAATGACACCGTCATCAAAAAGAAATTGAACCAACATAGTCAAAGATGCCATGGGGCTTATTTCACTTGCATAGATTGTTCGACTACTTTCCACGGAAATGATCATACCAAGCATACTCAATGTATAACGGAAGATGAAAAGTATCAAAAGAAATTGTATAAGCCGAAAAAACCTCAACAACAAAAAGTTGACAAGACACAATCCAAAACAGAAAAGAAGGATACCAAGTTATTCAAATATGTTGATACGGAATCCAGCTTATATAAAATATTGAAAAAAGTTGCAAAAGATGATAAAGTCTCACTCAAAGACACTATAAAAGATTTAAAAGTCAATAAGGAAGATGGAAAATTGTACATATATTGATTCACGCGTCATTCTGAATCACTAGAGTAACCTAGATTTAAAGAATTTGGTTGCGGTTCCTTACGCTTTAGTTTGATAGTCGTGGGTATTTTTATTCTTTGTTTTTCAACCACCGGTTGCTGAGAAATTTGAATTTCATCCACTTCGTTGTTCCTTGCCTTGTTACTTAATTTTGATTTTGCATTCTCCGCTAATCTGTCCAATCCACCCTCTGTGTTTAATTTACGGTACTTTGTTTCAATCTGTTCCAATTCGTTGTTAATCATTTGTTCTTTGTGTTGCTCTTCTAGACGTTTCTGAAATAACTCCATATTATTCCCGTCCTCTTGATCACTCCAAAACTTGTTGAACTTTCGCTTTTCATTTTTAAGTTTGTATTTCTGGTCTTCTAGTTCTTCTCGTTCTAATCTATCTAGTAAATCGTCTTCAGTTTCAGTTTTTGATTTTTGAGATTCATAGTTCTTGACGGCTCCAGATTCCGTAATGTAACTTGCATTCTTTGGATCTGTTTTGAAACTGATACTGTTGTTACAACCCGGACATGTTACGGTGAATCTGATAATCTTGATATTCAAGTACTTTTCTTTTGTGACTTCCTTTCTTGCGTTTATAGACCGCCTCTCGGCAATATATTCGTTACAATTAGTGCATCGCATTGAAAATGGTATCATCATTCTAATTTTGATATGGCCAGCTTTTGGCTTCCTCACTTTGGGAATTTTCGATGGATCATAGTCCGGAGGATAGTATTTGTTAATAGCTTTTCGTTCTGACATATGATCGAGAAAAAAAAAATGCGTTTACTTTTCTATACATTATAATTGTCTCTTAGTAAACAAATTCCACTGATGGGGTCTAGTTTTAATATTTCGTTACACGTTACTTTATAGCCTACTTTGAGGCCATAGTTGTTTGACATAATATCCACTTCAATTCCTAGTTGAATTGAGTATGCCTTGCATATAATAAAATGCTCGAGATGCTCAACAAACGTAACCACACATTCCAAAAGTGGAATTTTCTGACTTTCCATTTCGCATTGCTGATATAACCATTTCAAGCCAAGGAATCGTCGGTTTAAATAGGCTAGCTCTTTCGATTGATGCAAGGTTGGTAAATTAGTTATTGGTCCTCTCAATTTATATCCAAACTTGATTAAATGCTGAAACTTACCTGCACTATAGTGATATCCATAATTTGAATTTAACTTTGATTCAACTAAACTCTGCTGATAAAACAATATTTGATACTGATTGAAAAGTGCTTCCAACGTTGTAAATTGATTTATGACATCAACAAATCCATTTTTTAATCCCAATCTAGCATGACTACCACTTGACGAGTCTGAGATTTCGGGAGCTAAATAATTCACGGCAGCTATGCCAGCCATTGGAGATATATAACTATTGGCATCTTTTGCAATGATGCTTTGTTGATATGACTCTGATTCATAAGTGGGAATCATCAAATTATCATGTTGTATCAAATGTTTGTCATTCTGATGTATCGTTGGTTCTAAATATTGTTTTCGAATGAAAACAGGAATCTTGAATTGATGGCAATACTCAGAAACAAGATTTCCAGTCAATATTTGCAATTCTTGTAGAAAAAAAGCTGCAATTGGATGGTGCTCGTGGGAATCAAGTGAATTTTGTGGTGGATTCAGAGTTATAGCCCCGTTATGCTGTCTCATTTTAAAAAAGTGTTTTAAAACACCGTGTATGTAATTAAGATTTTGAATGTCCGTCTTGTTTAACTGCTGTTTCTCATTAGTTCTCCGCAAAAGATTGTACAAATTTGATTGTAACCTTCCAGACAAACTTTTCTCCAACATCTCAGGCAGCACAACTTTTAAATTCAAATTAGATAATGAATCAAAAGAAACCGATACTTTCTCGTCAAAATCATTGAATATATTAGACTCAAAAGTATTGTATTTAAATGAAATGGTCATGCATGTAGCCAGGGACAGTTTATTTTTTAGCTTCTTGTAATTCATGAATAAATCTACTTCATCTTCATTCTTTTGGCTTTTCAAAGATTTGGATCTTATAAACAGTTTATCAAACAATTGAAAACCTCCATTTAAATTTTCACTGAAAAATTTAGGCGACAATACAGTTGCAATATCGGGAATGTGAATATTTAGCACATACTTTCTGGAATTGATCGCTTCAATGGAGACGCCAAAAACAACGTTTTCATCTACTTGCAAACCATATATGACATGATCTTGATAAAACTTTTTTGTCCTTAAATGCGGAAAATGATCCTGATAAGCCCCAATCACTGGTTGTGGCAAACCAAAATTTTTCACAATTAGGTTCTTTTGGTCACGGGGGGATCCCGCATAATCGAGAATATGAAAAATATCGTCAATACCTAAATCACGTATTTTCTTGATAACGGAATCATGAGGGTACACGACAGCAAATTGCAAAACGTCCAAAAAATATTTGAAGTGTCTACCATGATAAACCGATAGGTACATATCCATTTCTTCTTTAGGAATGATCTTGAGTTGCTCGATAAAAGCTTTTAATTCTTCATCAGAGTGGTGAGCGTGTAGAAATTGGTTTATCAGACGCCAATTTTGTTCTGCATTGACAAAAAACTCAATCTTTCTAATAAAACTGTTGGAAAAATTCTGAAAGACATTGGTAGTTTTGTTATTTGGTACGAGACTTGGTACAATCCATTTGCATGAATTGATCAAATTCCAATAAATTCCTTGCAACAAGACACATTGGTGGTAAATCGAAGAGCTGATTTTTATGACCTCCGTTTCTTTAAATTTGATTCTTTCAATTATGCTTAACAAAGATATTGGTCTTACTGTTGAGCCAGTACTTTGCAAAAATATTTGATCTATGCTTGGATTTATCAATCTTTTCATTTCTAGCGAATCTTCTATAAATGAATTTAAAAATATTATGACTTGGCATCTTTCCTCATAATGCAAATCATACCGGTTGTTGACTATACTTCTGAAATCTAGTTGAGGAGAAATGTCATAGAAATGAAAATCTATATTTTGCGACGACATTTCAATCAATTCATTCTCACTCGTAAGAACTAAATATTTGTTGTATCTTTCATCAAACCTAGATAAAGCCTTTCGTATAATTAACCCGATATTTGGTTTTTCATTAGTGAATTGTACAATTGAGCCTTCTTTCGGTACGCAATTCTCGCCCTCGTGTAAAATTATATTAAAATCTTTAGGTGGTTTGCTTTTGAGGCTTGTATTATTTTTAACTGAAATTTTGTTGAAATGCTGGAAACTGTTTACCAATTTGATTTTATTGTTGTAGTATTTATCTATAATTTCCGTTTCTTCATGCTTTGAGATGGCTTTTTTATTTTCATTAAAGAAAGCATCAAGTGAGTATTGTAAGCTCCGCTGTCGTATGATCCATGGTTTATTTCGTCGTATTAGGGTTTTTATCATAGTAGGATTCGAATCATTAGTATTTCTGATAACTGTATAAATTTTTTCATTTATGTTCACGTGACATCAACTTAGTTTTTACAAGATGAGAGATTAATTAAACTCAGATAAATACGTTTATTTCCATCTTTGAACAATAACAGCATTTTTTAACTTAGCCTCTCCTATAGAGACCCCATCAGACTCTTCTATAGGTTTAACTGGAAATGCGTGGCTCAACAAAAACGCTCTATTTATGTTTTCTCTATTATATTCATGATTTTTGACAAATTGGTACACTTGAAGAATAGAATCTGTAGAATTAAATCTGTGGGATACTTTCTTGCCATTTGCAAACCTGATTTGAACTAAAGAATCGCCTTCACCGCCACCATTGCCGCTCTTTTGTTCACTTGTTTTTTCGCTCTGGGTCTCTACCACTTCGTTATTTATGATTACTTCCCCAGGCACTGGAGATCCTAATCTGTGACCAGATCCATGATAACCTCCAATCTTTCGTTTTGGAGGAACGTACTCTTCGTCGGTTTTTTTTATCACAGAAACATCGACATCTTGTCCAAATTCAACATCCAATATACTCATAGGTACCCTGCCTTGATTCAATTCTTGTAAAATGGTTGCGTTCTTTGGATCGTCATACCTATTCAAAGCTCCATCGCCAACAGCGAAGCCTTCTTTCCAAAATGTGATTGTTCGATTGACTTTTGTTGGTTTGAAACTTTTTAATTTTTCATTTGGATTTTCTACTGTTTGACTTTCATTCTGTCCATCACCAAGTTTGTAACCTTTCCCAGTAAATTGTATTTCATCCTGAGTACTGGCACTGGCTCTATCGTCTGGTTGTTGCATTTGTTCCCTTGCCTTTTGAAAGATTTGATCGATTATATTCTGATCTTGTTTTTTGTCCTTATTTGGATCTTCCACTTGCAACCCTGACTTTTCACCTCCGGTGAAAAAATTGTTGTTGGTCCTGTCTTCTTCTGAGTCATCTCCGTCGTCATTCAAGTCTTTGAAAGTCCTAACACCAGACCTTTTTGGTTTTTTGGATTGCGAACGCAAAGGTGGTTGATGTTGTGGTTGTTGCAGTACAGACCCTGAATCGTTTGCGTAGAAATCTTCAACAGCTTCCACTAAATCGTTGTTATTTCTTTGTAAATACTGTTCAGCCAAATATGTGGAAGAATTGGTTATTTGAATAAATTCAGCTACTAATTGATTGTCAGACATGTTCGTGGTATTTTTTTTTTTTTGCCATTCACTCACTAAATATGATAGAGTAGTTTTGAATAATAATCGCTGTAGTTTACCTAATTAAAGCAATTGCCACAAACTCAATTAAAACAGGGTCTATTTTTCGAACAGGTTGCTCGTGCTTTATTCAAAAACTATGGCTTAATGAATAGGTCAATCTGATGCTTCTATCGATCGAAATATACAGTTCCACAGTCGCGCTACCTACACAAGGCGCTTCAATATTTCGTTATTGCAAATAGTTCAACTACAAGTTAGTGGTTCAAAACCTTTCTCTGCATTTTTACCTTTTCAAGCGCTCTTAAACTGTTATATCAATTTATTTATTAATAAACTATATAATAAACCGGTGTTGAATCCCAATAGTACATAAAATTTTCATTAGTCATAAAAATAAAAGCAATTAAAAATGAAATTACATTAATGTTGAATAAATGTAATATTTAATCAAGCATCAACAATAAAGAATTGAATAATGCAAGAGGTTAGATAACCTAGTATTTAGCTCTGAAATCTTTAGCTGCTTCAACCATATTGGTTAAAGATTCTTTGACTTCAGCCCATCCTCTAGTTTTCAAACCACAATCTGGGTTGACCCAGAATTTGGATGCTGGGTAAACTTTAAGAATTTCTTCGATTCTAGAAACAAATTCTTGTTTTGAAGGAATTCTTGGGGAGTGAATATCGAATAAACCTAAACCGATATGATTTGGATATTCTGAAAATTCTTGAATGTATTTTGGATCGTCTTTTTTAGAAAATTCAATTGAAACAACATCAGCATCTAAAGCTTTAATGTGGTTTGGATCCAAGTCTGAGTAACAGAAATGTGAGTGGATTTGAGTAGTGTTTTCAACACCTGAAGTGGCAACTCTAAATGATTGAGCAGCCCAGTTCAAGTAGTCTGATCTTTCTTTACCGGCTCTCAAAGGTAAACCTTCTCTGATAGCTGGTTCATCAACTTGAATGACAGTAATACCAGCTTTTTCCAAATCATTGACTTCATCTCTTAAAGCCAAACCTAATTGTAAAGCTTGAGCTTTACCTGAAACATCATCTCTTGGGAATGACCATCTCAAGATAGTGACTGGACCAGTCAACATACCTTTCATTGGTGATTTGGTTAATGATTGAGCGTAAACTGATTCTTTAACAGTCATAGCTTTTGGTCTAGAAACATCACCAACAATAATAGGTGGTCTAACGTATCTTGAACCGTATGATTGGACCCAACCGTTGGTGGTGAAAGCAAAACCTTCTAATTGTTCACCAAAGTATTGAACCATATCATTTCTTTCTGGTTCACCATGAACTAAGACATCCAAACCAATTTCTTCTTGGAATCTAACAACGGTTTCCATTTCTTTGTTGATAAATTCTTCGTATTCTTGAGCGGTGATTTGACCTTTAGCAAATTTGTTTCTGTTAACTCTGATATCTTTAGTTTGTGGGAATGAACCAATGGTGGTGGTTGGGAATAATGGCAAGTTGTATTTAGCTTTTTGTTCAACTAATCTTTCTGGGAAAGCAGCTTTTCTTGTAGCTAAACCTTCGTTGATAGTGGTTAATCTTTCTTGAACTTTTGGATTATTGGTGATTGAAGATTCGTTTCTAGCTTTGATAGAAGCAGCGTTTGCTTTTAATTGGGCAGAAACATCTTCACCCGAAATGTTTTTAGCAATAGTAACAACTTCATCTAATTTTTGAGTGGCAAATGAGAACCAGTCTTTGATAACTGGGTCTAATTTGGATTCAGATTCCAAATCAACTGGAGTGTGTAATAATGAGGAAGAAGTAGCAACAACAACTTTGTCTTTACCAACTTTTTCAATAGCTTGTTCAACAAGTTTAGAAGCTTTTGTGAAATCGGTTTTCCAAATGTTTCTACCGTCAACAACACCAACAGATAAAGTTTGATCACCTTTAACAATTGAAGAAACATCTGATAATTGTTCTGGAACTCTGACGAAATCAAAATGGAAACCTTTAACTGGTAAGTTTTCAATAGATTTCAAGTTTGGTCTAACATCACCGAAATAAGTGGTCAAAATTAATTCTGGAACATCGTCACCGACTAAAGCTTCGTAAGCTTCTTGGAATTTACCTTGGACTGATTCTGGTAAATCTAAAACTAAGATTGGTTCATCAATCTGAACTTGTTTAGCACCAGCTTGTTTCAATTGTTGCAATAATTCTTTGTAAACTGGCAATAATTTAGATAATAAAGAAATTGGTTCTAAATCTAATGAATCTTTGTCAGCTTTACCCAAGAACAAGTATGATACTGGACCTAAAACAACTGGTCTAGTTTCAATTCCTAAAGCTTTAGCTTCGTTGAATTCATCAACTGGTTTGACACCGGCAGCGGTGTTTAATTTAAACTCGGTTGAGTGAGAAAATGTTGGTCTAACATAATGATAATTTGAATCAAACCATTTAACCATTTCCAAAGCAGTAACATCGACAGCTGGAGTTGATTCGGTAGCTTTTTTTTGTAAACCTCTACCCATAGCAAATAAGACATCAATTGGAGCTAAATCGAATTTGGTATATCTTTCTGGAATAGCATTGAATAACAAAGATAAATCCAAGACTTGATCGTAGAATGAAAAATCATTTGATGGAATGATATCGACACCTGCTTTTTGTTGTAATTTCCAATTGTGTTCTCTTAAGTCTTTACCAGTTTTCAATAATTCTTCTTTTGAAGTTTTACCACCCCAGTAAGCTTCAGTAATTTTTTTTAATTCTCTTTGACCACCGATACGTGGGAAACCTAAGACTGATGATTGAACCATTGTTATAATAAATTCAAGTTATGAAGAGAAAAAGAGGAAAGAAAAAATTGAAAAATTGTGGAATTTTGATAAATTATATATACAATTAATTGTTGGGAGGACTGAAAAAGATCAGAGTCAACGTGAAAAAAAAAAAAATTTGTCTAACGTGTCCTTGAAAAAAGTGAAATTTTTCATTATTTTCATTGGTAACGCTAATTAATATTTCCTACTAATTGTAGTACATGTATTGTTGAGTATATGAAGATAATAGGCTTCCAATGGTCTAAGCTTTCTTAAATCAAAGCCATAATTTAGACAACGTTTCTCTTAAACATGTGAAGAAAATTTTGATCAATATTTATGATAACACGTGAGATTAGAAAAATTTAGAAAAATTTTTGTGCCACTTAATTAAGATTGTTCCGGTTTAGGCTATGACAGATTTTATATTTAATTGCACTACCACGCCATTTTTGCAACAACACTGGTAGGAAATCTACGTACTGAAAATTTTCTCAATTCGTCAATAGCTAAAACTAGCAAACCAAACCCAATTGCAATGAAATAATACTCTACTGGCACTTGTGATGTACCCATTGCATTTTGAATTGCAGGGATATAATTGATTATAAAATTGACAAACAAAACAAAAGGAACCACAATGATGTATTTTTTATTTTTCATGATTGAATGTTGGAACAAACTTAAATGGCGGGTTCTTAACGCCAACAAATTGAATAATTGCATTATAATCAAATTGACAAAATAAATCGATGATGACATATTTAAGTATTGATCAACGTCAGGCAAGTTTTCATATTTTCCAAACGATAAAGCAAAATCTTCAAACTTGAAACCTCTTCTGGTTAAATTTACAAATGCAACCATGAACGATGTGAAAGTATAAAACGTGCCTAAACAGAAATAAGCATGGAATAGTAATTTGAAATCAACCAATTTTTCTCCAGTAACAATTCTTGGTTTCTTTGTCAACAAATTACTCTCAGCACTTTCATAAGCTAAGATGATTGAGCCAGCACAGTCAGTCAAGCAGCAAATAATTATCATTAAGAAACTACTCAAGATTTGGGGCATTCCAAAAAACACATTCATGATAACTGGCCATAATTCAGCAAAACTACCAGCAGGTAGTAAGTAACAAATAGTCTTTTTCAAATTCTCAAAAACCAATCTACCGAATTTCAACGCCTCAACAATAGATAAAAATAATTGATCTGCGTCAGAATTCATTAAAATTAAATCCGCAGCCTCTTTTGCAATATCTGAAGCTTCCAAAATTGAAATACCAATATCGGCTTGTTTCAAAGCAGGTGCGTCATTTATACCATCACCCGTCATACCCACTACTTGTTTACTCTTTTGGAATTGTTTGATGATCATTAATTTTTGTTCAGGTGTTGTTCTAGTGAATACTAGTTCATTGTATTGGACCAAATTTTCCCACTGTGAGTCAGTAAGTGAGTTTAGTTCTGGACCGGTTACTGAAATAGCTTCTTGAGCTCCGATGCTGAAATCTAAATTAGCCTTTTTACAAATTTTCTCTGTTGTTATTATACCACATTGTCTGGCGATTGAAACTCCGGTCAACTCGTGATCGCCAGTTATCATGATAATTTTTATTCCTGCGTCCCTCAATGTATCAATCACTCTAGTTATGTTTTTCCTTGGTGGGTCTTCAATACCAATCAAGCCAATAAATATTAAACCATTTGTAATTTCATTTTTCAACCTATTTGAGCTTTCAATTCTATCATTCAAATTAATAGAATCTTGTTGAATTAATTTTGAAGCCATCATAATTACCCTTTTACCATTTGACGACCATCTCATTTGTAAATCTTTTAAGTGATTCAATCTTTCTAAAGTCATTGGTTCTAAAACACCATTTTTATTCATGATAAATTCACAATTATCGATCAATACATCGGGCGCAGACTTGACAGTCAACAATAAATGATTACCGTGTTGGAATCCGATATTTTGCCAGACCGATGAAAACTTTGGTTCGACCAATGAAATCATATACTTGTCTTTAGAATTGAATGGAACTTCCAATTTTTTTATCCAATTATCTCTTACATCATTCGTTTTAACATTGGCCTCACTGAATTGCATGATAGCTCTGTCAGTTGCATTTCCACCTAAAGCTACACCATTGACTATCGAGCTTTCGTTGCATAATGTAGCTATTGTAAAAAACTGTGTAGTTGCAGCGGAATTTGAAATTTCTTCGTCTTCATTTACTTCATCGCCAATACAAGACAACGTAACTTTCATGTTATTTTGCGTCAAGGTACCAGTCTTATCAAAACACAACACGCTGCATGAAGCTAAAGTTCCACACATATGCAAAGACTTGACTAAAATTTTATTTTGTTTCATTTTCGACGCAGTCAATAATAAGACAAATGCAATTGAGACTGGCAATGATTCCGGAATTGTTGCAACCGCAAAACTAACAATTGAAACAATCAAATTTGCTACGTCTATCCAATCAGGATAGTCCCTGTGTAACCAAGCACACCAAATGATAATTACCAATATGACCAAAAATAAAATGATGAATGAAATTAAAACTACAAATCTAATAATTTCATATTGTAATGGCGATAAACCGGTCTTGGGCTTTGATGTCAACTTTGCTATTGAGCCAAAGATAGTGTCGTCTCCGATTGAAACAACTATACCTCGACCTGTACCATTAAGACAAAACGTTCCCTGCATTGCAATACAACTGCTTTCCAAATAATTCGAGCCTTTTTCTTCACTGAAGCTCGAAGCTATAACTGGTTTTGATTCTCCGGTTAAAATAGCTCTATCGAATGATAGGTCCGGCGAGTTGCTAACAATTCTGATATCAGCTGGTATTTTCATTCCCGAGTGAAATTTTATTACATCTCCAGGAACCAACTCGGTAGAATTTAATTTCAAGGTCTGATTGTCTCTAACGATGAATACCTCACTAGAAACTAGATTGTGAATTGACTCCATGACCCTTGAACTAGAATAATCTTGAATAAAATTGAATGCGGCTTGAATCAAAAATACAACAATCAATATAATTCCAAGAACCAAGTTTGCAACTGCCGGTGGGTCACCCAACGGCTTCCAGCAGATGATGCATATAACACCGCCAACCAACAAAAGAATACCAAAACCACCAAAGAAATACATAAAAATCTTCTTCAACATTCCACTTGGAGGTTTGGTTTGTTGATTCAGCCCGTAAATTTTTCTGTTCTCTTCGTACTGTGAAGAAGACAACCCAGTAATCATATCCGTACAAAATTTATCACAGATATCTTCGACTGTATCTGAATTGAAGGAGTAAGAACTAAACTTGTTTGAGGTAGCATGTTGCGGATTGTTATTTTCAATGTCAATTTTGTGACTAACGGTTTTAAATAAAGTTGGCAAAATAATTCCAGGCTCGACCCTTCTATCCTCACCTATGGGAAACAATTTTCCAACTGAATTGCTTCTTGAATGAATTGAAAATCTTCTTCTTCTACTTCTGCCTCGTTCTTGTTGCAATTCTAGCTCATTCTCGTCAAATTTAATAACGTCGTCGTTTTTTTCAAATTTTGAAAATGTACTTTCGGTGTATGTGGATTCCATTCTTAATTTTGAACAAATCCAGCACTTTTCTCACGCTTTATATAGCATCTTTAAAATTAGAATTACCAGCTTATAGCTAGTGGAGAAGTTTCCATATACTGTAGCAAAGGTCTTTGAGGTATTTTCAGCCAATTGATCGATCAATTAAACGCATTGTTTATTACGATCCAGATTTTTTTACTGCAAAAAGTATTTAATATCTATTTTTAATCCCTCATAGTGTAAGCCATACCAAATTGGCTACACGAAATTTTCGAGGAATTTGATCAATTGTTACAACAATTTGTACTGGGAATCGAGATAAAATAACACTTGTTCATCAGAATTTGTGACAAACTCATTAGTGGTGTCGGTTTGCAAGTTTTATAATTGCATCTAAATTGAATTAGTTTTCTGTTATGCCAGGTGATCCAATTTATTGCCAACTTACGTGTTTAATTGGTGTGAGGGATTTTGTAAAATTTTCACAGTAAACATTATGCCATTTGTGCTCGTGGTGTACTCAGAAAATAGGAACGTATCTTCGACTCCATGAAATTAAAATATAATTATAGTCGCAAAATTTTAATAACATTGGTGTGATGAACAAATTGCAGGTGAACAAGTAAATCTGGTGATGTTTAAAAATCGAAGTCTCCTTTTGAAGAAATTTTATAAACTAATTCTATATCCAAAGCTGGCGTTCCCTTAGCTCATGCTGATCAAAAGTCTCTATGTGAATCCTTTCTATATGCTGAACCTGAATAAGCTGTTTCTTGAAAACGAGCAAAATTTTTCTATTTCCAGTAATTGAGAACTAATCAGTGTGTGAAAGGCTGGTCGCAACGATCTCATTTCTTCTCTTTGTCGTATCAAATGGTTGCCCAAAGAAATGATTATTTAGCAAAAGGATTTATTGACAGTACACATCAGTACATATACAATTAGTTTTCTAAAATAGAGGCTCTATTTCTATATAAAGCTAAACCTAAAAGCGTTATCCATAAATTTATGGCATTAATGTGGATTGTTTGTCTAATCAGTTAGTTTACAAGACGGCCAACCAAAATAATTCATCGATTTTGCAGAGAAATTGTTGTTGGTCTATTTTGAGGACATAGCTGTGAAAAAATTGCAAAAATTGATCGTTAGATCTAGAGTAATAATACACAAATCTGTAAAATAAAGTGAGCCCACTATTCAAAATAGTCAAAACGCAACCAAGAAATTTCGACAAGTAAAACTATTTATTCCTTTAAATCTGAAACAAAGTTTAAATTTGCCTCGGGTATCTTCAAACAATATTGTCGATGTTGAACAAACGTTTGGACGCTTTTGTTATTAATTTCTGAATTCTCTCCTTGCAGATGCTACACCCTAATAATAGTAGATCAGCTAAACACAGATCTGACAGATTAAATTTTACACCTTAACTTGGATTCTGCGCTGTGCCAGATTATAAATTGATTAAAGTAAATAAACTTTAGTGGTTTTACATAATCGTGTTGTCTCCTTTGCAACAAAGATCGAACGCAGTCCAATTGACAACAAAACTCTTTATTGAGTAAATTAGGAAATGAAACAAATTTGTACTGTTCGTAAATATGAGAGAAGAAACTTTATTCGATTAAACTTCAAGCCAAGCTTTCACTTCTACGAGCGCAAAACAAATCTGACGGTGTTTGTCTCATTTAAACCACGTCTACCTAGCCTACTGAATAAGCGAGCATGTGATATACCAGATGATATAATTTATTGATTGAATTCAAGCAAAAGAATAGATATAGTTAGTGTAAAATCATGGACAGTGGGGCAATCTTTTTACGTAAACGTTTCAAACCGCAAAATAAATGGTGCAAAAGAAAAAAATATAAACGTTTGATAATACCAAGCCTAAAATTATATTAACCGATATAAACGAATCTAATTTCAACTACTCTTACTACGCGTTTTTATTCAGCCTTGTAATAAGTCCATCGTGTCATAGGTATATTCAATGACGTTAACAACAGTAAATAATAACAATAACAAAACAGAGTAGCAACATTAAAAATCCCAGATGATAACATGCTGCAAATTAGAAAGAGAGAAAAAAAAAAAACTGGCAAACACAAAACACAAAACAAAAACAAGATAAACCAAATTTGTAGTCGTAGGTTCCGTTTTTAGAGAGAATAAAATAAGCTTCGAATTAATACAGTGTTTCAAGTTTGATACTTGTTTAACGGAAAAAGCAAGCAATTAACATTTTGTCAACTACGATAAATAGTTCTTACTGTTATCCACCGTTTCAAATGGATTATATTGCTAAAAGATTTACCAGAAATTGTGTTTGATTATAAAAAATCATGATGGTATCGATAACAATTGTTTTGACGTAATCTAAAACCTTGGTTAAATTATCACATGTCAATTGATACTTTGTGCACGACAGTAGTTAAGAGTCAAACGTATTTGATTTTTTAACAGTTTTAGCTAAAAATCTGTGTAGGTATTTTAACCCCCACTGCATATATATTATTATCCCTATTTATAAAAATAATAACATGTATTTGAGTTATCTATGGTTACATATAACAACATATACATGTACATAACTGGCCTCCCACACCTACATTTTCACTCCCCTACACATTCACCACATTTTCAAACATATAAATACTTTATCAATTACCCGTAGGATACTCATCTCTTTCCTATTTTTCTTTTTAGATTGCCTTACTTCTTTAATCCATCAAATTGTCAAGCACAAAGGTTTTTCCTGCTCATTGCATTATATTTAATTCTTTTACTATTTAATCAACTTTCCCCTTTATCACATAACCACAACTACACACAGTCTTCATAAAAAATGTCAGAAATTGTCGACAAAGTCAAATCTCAAATTAAACCAGGTAAGAAATTTGATTCCAAAGTCTTAGGTCATGTTCAATCTTATCCTTTGATTCAATCCATAGAAAAGTACACCTTGTCATTCAGTTTGTTGAATGTCTTGTACACTCAATATTTAATTCCATTGGTCAATTTCATTAACATCAACGTATTAAGCGTATCACCAATTTATGATGTATTGTCTTACTTTGATTTGTTAGCCAACAATTTATTGTCTGTTTTCGATAAATATTTCCTTGAATATCCATATCAAACTTTACAATCAATTAACAAATCATACGTTTATCCAATTGATTCCAAATTAGTTGAAGTCAATAACCAATACTTGAAACCAATTGAAGCTAAAACAGAAGATGATTTATTCAAACTTTATCACACTATAATCTCAATTTTGTACAATGTTAAAGATAGCTTATTTGACAAATCAACAGAGATTCAAAAGAGCTTAGTAGACACTTACAATAAGGAATTGTCATCAACAAAACAACAAAATGTTTTGGGTAAAAATATCGAAGCAAGTTACAACACTGCTAGCAAAACTATTAAAAGTTTAAATGATGGTTACATAACCCCTTTGAAAAATCAAACACAAGACTACGTTGAACAAATCACTTCACAAACCAAACAAAAAACCAATGAGTTCATAAGTGATGCTAAATCAAAAGTCAATCCTAAGTTGGACGAATTAAAAGAGAAGAAAGACGACTTATTCAACGGATCGTCTCCTGTTGTTTCAGCATCGGCTTAAAAAAAACAGCTCAAAATTGCTATGCCATTATTATTAATCACTCTCGCTATTGCTTTTTTTTACATTTGTTTGTTACAAATATATAAGCATTTATATATATCCGTTTTGCCAGCCTGAAATTTCAGATAAGATTATAGAAATATTTACGAGGCTTAGTAGTAAATCTTATCAAACAAAAGTTTTTATGTAATCTATACCTCCGACGCACTTTGGAATTGTCAATTGATCATCTTTTAAAATATTTTTATAAATCTCAATTCCAACATCCACTGTTCTTAAAATAGCATCGTGTTCCAAGATTAACCCCTGATTTTTGTTTTTTGTTTTGAAATTTCTTACATCCAGGTAGATGTCAGACTCTTTGCGATGGTTGTTAACATCCAACATTTTCCAATCAAAAGTGTCGAAATCCCAAAGAACTGCCTGCATTCCAAACTGTCTTAATATTGACCGCACTCTATTGTCAATCCCGCCATAAGGCGGCCGGAACCATTTTGGGAGATGGTTGGCGGTCGCATTCATGGCCCAAATACTCCACTCAATCTGGGCGATAATTTCTTGGTTCGTCAATGAGGGCAAGAATTTGTGAGACCACGTATGCGATCCCATGATGTGACCTTTGCTGCTACTCTGTCTATAGATTTCAGGGAATCGAATGATATTAACACCCAAAGTGAATAAAGTTGTCTTTGTGTTGTCCAAAGCGCTCAATAATTTCAATGTATACAAAGAAGGTCCGTCATCAAAAGTTTGACTTAATTTGGAGCAAGTATAAACGTCATCGAACTCGACACAATTGTAGCAGTCAAAAGAGCACGACGTCGATAATCTCAAGTTCGGGTCTGAGCACATAGCTTGGTTATGCACTGGCACTTGGTTATTGATTTTCTGAAAGTCAATGAAATCTAACGGAATGTACGGCGGGTCCAATCCAGGCCATTCGTTCAACCCAGTAAAATCATGAAGCCATTTAGGAAAAGGCAATTTAATTGGGCTAGACATTGGAGATTTGATTTCTGATGTCGGAGTTGCTGGTGGTAAAAGATCATTAATCTTTGCAGCAATTGAATTTCTGAAATTCGTATCAAATATCTTTGGTGAAAATGGAGATTTTAATTTCAATACAGATTTATCGTCTTCACAAGTTACTATTGAAGTTACAAACACAAGTGGTATAACTCTACACAAATACATTTTAGATTTTTTGCAACCTAAAAACAAAAATATTATATTAAAGCAAAAAAAAAAAAATCTTTGATTATATATTTACTATGTACTCTTCTTTAAATTTTCCAATTCACCTTGCAATTTTTTAAGTTCTCTTTTTAGATTACGGTTTTCATCAATGATTTCTTCATATTTGGTGTTCAAACTGCCTTTTCTGGTTATTGGAGATTCATTTAAGGATTTGTGTTTTTTTATTGTACCATCTTGATTTGACGTCTCTTTAAATGAGTGATTGAATATTGGTTGTTGAGATACACTATTATTTCTCCCTAAGCTTCTAGACCCAATTGAAGAAGTTCGACGTGCAGGAGGTGAAGGTAAGTTTATCGGCTGATTTGTCTTAAGTAGCTTGTTTTCGTGTTTTAAACTTTCAATTTCTTTCATTAGTTTAAGAACAATTGCATCCTGTTCCCTCTCCATAAGGTCTATAATCTGTTCATTTGAGTATTCACTAAATGATAACTTTTTTGTAGAGGATGTGGTGTAATTATTGTTGCCAAAGCTAAAAGATCGTTGATGATTGCGATTGAAATTGTTGGTGGAAGTTATGCTATTTCTTGGAGATATAGATTGTGAAGATGAATTAGATGAGACGGATGGCAATGTTGGTGGCGGAGATATTGGTGAATTAAACATAAAACCTGACGATCCTCTAGGTGAAATAATTGGAGGTTTTAGATTTTGATTGGAAGTACTATTTTTCGGAGTAGAAAATGAATGATCATTATGTAAAGAAGGATTTGACATATTACTGGAATCAATCGAAAAAGATATTAGATGCTGTATTGCAATATTTATATAACAGATTATGACCTGCCTCAACTATGAAAAAAATAGGAGGAGAAACGAAGTGGATGAATTTTAGTGTACGTAAATCTAGCTCTTTTTGTGGCTACTCGATTGATAATGTGAGACTCAAAGATAATAACAAAATAATTAATTTTGCTCTTCAGTTACACGATTATGTAATCGTCAAAGATAAGTAGAAATGACCTTTTCTTTTTACCTCCTCAAAAAGGTTACATAATCTTGTTGTTACGGGGTAACGAAAGTCTTGACTTCACGAAACTCAATATTGCTGAAAGTCACAAATTAAGAGTTGCCAACGTGTTACCGAAAAATTTGTATGTTTACTGATTTTCTTATTTTTTTGTTTTACTGACTCATTCGTGATTCAGCTAAGCATTGTTTACTTTTTTGGTAAAAAAAACTGTTTTGTTTGTTGAATTAAGGTGTTTTATTTAAACTTGATCATGCGATTTACTTGGAACGAAGGTAAAAATTAATGTGTTTTGAGTCAACTTAAAATACCCACCTGGACTCACTCACACGTACACTGCGTGCAATTGTATGCATCAGTCTAGACTCAGTTCCGTCAATTTCGCGGTTTATTTCTATTTTTCAGTCAGTCATATTCTGTTCAGAAAATATATGTATTTATTGCGTTCTCTTCTATGAAAAGATCCTCCCAGAAGAAAAATTTTCCTCTCTTCCTTTTTTCTCTATGAACTATAGAAAAGCGTGTCGTAGCTTCATTTTTCTTGACACTTCCCCGATACTATGATGACAGTAAGCCTGAAATCATGTATCTAATCTTGTAGGAGCAGCTCGCATCGGTACCTTCAGACTGACGAAACATCGTAGCTTCCTCTTAGCTTCAGTGAAACTTGGTTTACTGAATGGTTTGGTGAACATATCGGCCAAGTTATCTTTAGTGTCGACTTCACAGATGACTATTTCTTTAGTTTCGATCATATCCTGTACATATTTGATTTTCTTATTCATATTCACATCTTTTGAATAGACGTGATAATTATTGCACCTTTGATAAACTGAATGGTTATCACCAAGACATATCATTGCACCCATGGCAATACCCAATTCTTCCAACATGTGTTTCATTTTTAATCCTTGTAAGATTGCATAATGTAGTGCTATTACTTCCGCGTCTGCAGTGGAGCTTGCATTGCAAGTTTGTTTTTTACTTCCCCAATCAACTAAATTGTCATTTACATATATCGCGTAGCCTGATAACGCCTTCTCATCACTGGATTGTCTAAAACCTGCATCATAAAATATGGTTATTTTCATTGATGATGTACTATTGTTTGAATTTTTATAAATTAACTTCTCAGATGGGAATTTTTTAATGTACCTAAAGCATTCGATGAGTTTATTGTGATCAGATTCAGTGGGAGCATGTGCTCTTGAGCCTAATTTGTTTGTTGTTAATGATAAATCAGGCCTGGTACATCCTGCCAACCATAATATACTTCCGACTCCTTGTTGATAAGCTTTAATCCCAGCATTATCTAGTAGTTTTGACTCGTCAGTTTCAGCTACAAAATAGTTATCACCAACATCAGTGATAATACTGTCTTCAAAGAAATTTTGTTTAACACGGTATGGTATGCTCATCTCGGCAACACCATCAATCTCAAATTCTTTGAGTAACTCTTGTACATATTCTGGCTGATCCAATGTTATCCCTCCTTCATTTCTTTCAATTTCGATGCCGAGGAACTTTGTTATTCCTCCAAAATATTTTAAGTCATAAATTTTAAGTAACTGATCTACAAATTCTTGTATCACTTGTTGATCTGATGCCACCATCATTATGTCATCAACATATACTCCTAATGCTAAGAATTGATCAGCTTTCTTGCTAAAAAATAGACCAGGAGTCGTTTTGCTTTCAACAATGTTCAACGATACCAATTTTTCTCTCAAATCCATCATCCAGTAGTAACCAGCCTGTTTCATGCCGTATATGGGGCGTAATAATCTCCATAATTTTTTACCTTTAGGCCTGAACCCTTTTGGAGGCATGACATAGATTTTTTCACCTTGTAATTCGGCATTTAAAAAAGCTGAGCTTATATCCAAATGATCAACAATGTAGTTATTCTCTGCGGCCATTGCAAGCATCATTCTTATTGTCGGTAAATCAGCAACCGAGGTAGTCGTCTCATTTTCATAATAGCTTTGATTCGCTAATTGCTTCGACCCATCAATACATAATCTCGATTTATATTGTTTCTCTTTTAAATCTTTAGGTTTGTATGTGTCTACCCAAATGGTTTTTAGAACTTGCTGTCCTTCTGCTTCTTTCTCATCAACGACTTCAAAAACTTTTCGATCCTCGAAGTTTTTTATCTCGTTTGCTCTTGCTTTTGCCCAGTTTGGATTGTTCATTGAGGCATTGCGGATCACATTATAGATGTATTTCCTGTTTATTTTCACCACTCTACCGCTCTTGGTTCGGTATTGTTTTACTTCACCCGTTATTTGCGGCTCGACCCTCGAGTCCTCAATTCTTAGATATTTTGAATCTTTAACATCTGTTTGACTTAAATCCCGTTTTCTTTTATTATCTGATTTGGCTACTGTACCTTCGGTATCAATTCTTGTATGTTCCTTGATTTTTTTTGGTGTTGATTTATTTGGAGTTTCTTCATTACCTTTTGTAATATCATCTTCAGAACCAATTCCTTTTGAACAATTATCTTCCGCACCATTACCTTCTGGACCTTCTGGAATATTATTTTCTTGTGAACCTGCATTTTCATTTGTTCCAGTCGCATCGTTATTGCTTTGTTCAGAACCATTTGTATTTAATCGTCCTTCTACAATTGACTTCAATTTTGCGACTGTTTCTTCAAGCTCCTCAAGTTGTCTTTGACCTTGAGTAATTGGATTTGTGTCAACTGCTGTATCATTTTGATTGTTTTTGATGGTATTTATGCCATCCGTATTTTTCATATCATCTATTTTCATATCATTTTTGATGGTATTGATGCCATCCGTATTTGTTATATCATTTGTAATCGTATTTTTCATATCATCTGTTTTCATATCATTTTTGATGGTATTGATGCCATCCGTATTTGTTATATCATTTGTAATCGTATTCATATTATTTTCATCAACTTCCATTATGTCAGTATTTGATTCTTCCCCCATCAATGAAGTTGAGGAACCGAGATCAGGAGCTGAGAAAGCTCCGTATTTCAGATGTAATGAGTTGATAACTGAGGAGGCATGATCAGGATATTTCTTCATGAGACTAGCAAGGTAATCATCACCATCGACCAGATCTGACATCAGTCCCAGCACTTGAGAAAACGGTGTTGTAGTAGCCAGGTCCGCAAAATTATGAGTATCATCTATAACTGGAGTAACATGTGCATCAGGTTCATTAGTAAAATTAGGAGTATCATCTATAACTGGAGTAACGTGTGCATCAGGTTCATTAGCCGCATCCAGCATTTTTTCTAAAGCATCATATAATCTAGCCCCAGAACTGCTAACCCCTGCTTGTACTTTGCTCACGCCTTCTAAAAACTTGTGAATGTTATTATATGTTGTGTAGAAAGCGACATTGGGAGTCAAACGAATGGGAAAACCATCGACATGTAACATGACCAAATAAGTATTGGAGTCAGTACCATAACCAAGAAAAGTACCCAATAAAACTTTAGGAAGATGTTTAGCGTTTAATCCATGTCTGATCTCTTCAGCCTTAGAACTCAATTTAACTGTCACATCAACACCAAACGCAATGTAGTTCGGAGTATAATCAGTGTTGTAGTAAACTTGGTAAGGCGTCTTGTAATTCAAAGATGTCTTAGGTGTATTGTTCATGATCGTATTGCAATATTTAACAATAAATTTGAACAAGCACATTACTTGTGGTATGTATGTGTTGAATCCAAGAATTACTTTTCTGATCGAACGCAAAATTTCCATGTTAAATCGTTCCAGTCTTCCGTTAAGTTCAGGACTATAAGCCGGTATATCTGATTTCTGAATGCCAATTGATTTTAACTGAGCAGCACTCGGCATTTCTTTTGCATTATCCGTACGAAATTGACTGATTGGATACAACGCATTCCTGTTGTTGATTATTTGCAATTCATCAAAAATAGTGTCACCAATAGCTTTGTCATTTGTCACAATCAAAGTACTCAAGTAGCTAAACTCGTCAATGAGGGAAGTAATATACATTTTAACTTCGACTAGCTCAAAGTTGGTATGCCCTGAAAGATCAAAACCTATGAACGGACCAAGAGTGTCCGAATGATAACGTTCGTTAATCCTGGTTGCTTTGTGGTTTGATGTGTGATTGTGAGACACTTGTTTCTGATTAATGATTTTACAAATACTGCATGACCTAATTGTTTGTTCATCCTCTTTATCCCATTTTATATTCTTAGTATCTGCGATGATTTTTAACTTGTCAAAAGCCATATGATTACTATGATAATGTAGTAAAACCATTTGACTCGCATGCAGCGGAAACTTACTTTCTATGCCATAAATAGTATTGAGACCAACAGATTTTAAAATATTGTTCACTTTGTGACTTGAGACCAGCTCTTTGGGCAATTGAAGACAAATTTTACAGGTGTATAGATTATTCTTCTTCCTTTTTCCTATAAGTAGTAACTTATCCTCTTTCATTAACTTGAAGGTCTTGTCAAATCTTGCTATGTATTTCCCTCCAGCTGTCAAGTCGGCTACCGATAATATATTGGACGTTAAGCTTGGAATTACGGCAACGTTCTTGATTCTGACTTCTGAACCTTGTTTTGTCTTAAGTGTCAAAACACCGAAACCTTCACATAACAAGTTAGACCCATCAGCATTTTCGAATAGTGAGTCAGCTAGCCCTTTCGATGGAACGAAGCTGTGTACTAGGTCTTTGTCTTTGACCAACGTTGTGGAAGCACCAGAGTCTACGATAAAATTAATTTGTTTACGTATATTAGTACTTCCACCTAATTGTCAATCATTTTTAACTAAATTGACTTGCTGATTAGCTGCTGGTGTAAACTTGACATATCTAGGATCATGTTGTATTTCTGTAACCCATGTTAAATACCAATCAACTGGCTCTGTTGTCTTGTCTTCAGTTCCATTTCGATGATAGTTGACATACTTACTTTTGACCACATTGTAGAACAATGTGGCGTTTTTTGTCGTGTACGCCATGCTTTGAAACATAAGAAATTCAGCCAAGTTGTTGTTTACTAAAAAACGATAAATTTTCTTATAAGCCTCCTCATGACAGATCTGGTTGTACTTGCTTCTCAATTCCACCAAATTTCCATTTTGCCCGAGGAACCGTAACCAATGGCCTACTTGCTTGATTCGGTCCTCAAGATGAGGATCCACTTCACAAAAACGCGTTGTTTCCACATATATGTCCCTCAAATCTTTTTTGTTGGATTTGTCACCTAGTACTGCTCTCATTTTGCAGAATAGAATCCAATTAAATTCCTCCAAAAAAGTTTGGGCCTGATCTCCCGTATAAACCTTGTGTAACAATTTGATGTTTGCATTTTTTGTCACTGGATTTTTCAAGTATTCCAAGAAACCGGTATAAAGATCATTCACATCCACGAAAATCTTCATCCATTCTTCTGCTGATTCCGGACGAAGTGGTTTAAGGGTTTCAATCACTGGACAAAACATTTCAGCTCTTTGTCTAGCTTTTTCACCTAAATCTTCTATCTTCATCTTTTTAACAATTGAATCAGCCAACTCATTGCCATCATATTTACTATTAACACTCATGTTAGCCTGAGACTTTTAATCTGTTCAGAAAATATATGTATTTATTGCGTTCTCTTCTATGAAAAGATCCTCCCAGAAGAAAAATTTTCCTCTCTTCCTTTTTTCTCTATGAACTATAGAAAAGCGTGTCGTAGCTTCATTTTTCTTGACATATTCTTTTACTCTCCATATTTCTTCGTCTCGTTCAAAGTTACCCTATGCGAGATATCACGTGTTGCACTTTGCAAATTTCTTATCTGATAATATACTTTATCAAATGTTTGTCATTGAACATATACTGAGTGAAGTTATTTGCAAAATATCGGTTGACTTACGGGAAAGGAAAGCGATGAGTCCCAATCATCCACTCGTTAACAATGCTCGAAAATAAAAATAATCTAATGAATTAAATTTTTTCAACAGGTTATTAAATGTTCAAGTATACTTGGCAATGTATTTGCAATAAATTACATTTGGAAACTCTTGATTTTCATCACAAGATTAAAAGTCTTTAAGATTGTAAAATTTGTAGTTAGATTATCATTGTGGTGTTTTTAATGTCTAAATCACTTGATTCGAACGATATTTGACAAAAATTGAAAGGCAATAATAACCTTGAGCGCATTTTTATCTAAACCAGCATCTCTCTATTTTTTTTTTCTTTTTACTAGATTTGTCAAGTCATTAGCTTGTCTTTTGACTGAAATTGCTTGCACCAGTGTTTTCCTTGTCCCTTGAATTTCAACAAAATCAATCTCTAATTTATTATTGGATAAAAAATTTGGTAGGTCTATCGACAACAAACTTTCAATATCATTCAGGTTAGAAAAATTGGTCGATTTTATTAAACCAACAATCTGCTTATACTTACTCAATGGAACAACTAATTTCTTGTCAATGTTGGATTGATCAATTTTTTGATCTTTCAATTGACAACCAATTAACCCTACACAATCTCCTATCCTGAATTCTTGTCGATATCCCAACTCTTTATAAAATGCATCAACAGTAGTTTTGCTGTATCTGTTTTCAACAACTAGATGCTCTATAAATCTACCTTTGGGATCATCAGGAAATAAAGGAATCAGACACACAGCCACATCTTTATCACTTCCAAATACATGTCCAATTGACCAATCTGGATACTCTGATATAAACTTTGAAGTAGAAAGACGATCGGATCCTGGTATTGACAATTTTTTTGTCCAATCAGATCCAATGGAATGTTCAATTATTGAGATCCACCAACTCAATAGCTTTTGTCCGTTAATTAAATGTTTATATTGATTTTTGAAACTTTCAGGGAACAAATACTGAGGAGCTGTTTTGGTAAACAAACAGACGTGTATATTTTGATATTGTGGGAGTTCTGCATAATCTTCATTTGGTTTATCTTCTTTCTTCTTATCACTGTAATAAGGAACATAATCACCGTTTTGAATTTTGCTCTTTAATTTATTAATCAAAACTATAGTTCCAGAGCTGTCTTCATGTGAATTGCTTTTGATCTTCTTGTTCCTAATTTTGTAGTCATTTAGATTATACTTTATTATGAATTTGAGAATCTTTTCAATTACCAAATTAATTTTAAAATTCAATTTCAATTTACCAACCGTATCACATTTGGATACAAAAATGTACTGATTTACAGAACTTGAAATCTCCAAATAAACCAAAATCTCAATTCCAAATATGGGTATATTCTTTTTCACCAATGTGAAAAAATGTCGTATCTTTGTAGTCTCAATCTTTCGATTTCTATATATAGGTGAGTTCACTTTCACTGGTTTTGATTGAAAATATAACAATTTAAATATTTCATGCTGTGGTAGTACATCCGATAAGTCAATCATTGAGGTTTAATCCTGGGAGAATGGACGCGCCTTATTTTACAAAAAACACGAATTTTTTTTTCTAGCACGTCTCAAAGTTGACAGATTTTGATCTGAAATTAGGGTCTCCTGTGCAGTATTTTTGTGTCACCTATCACCAGAATACATTACCCATTGGATTGTTTGAAGATGCCACTCGCTTTGTTTAAATATTGGTAGACCGAAGTGTTGAATTTGGGTAGTTGGGGCTTGTTCTCTATCTTGAGTAGGAGGGTTATTATTATTTGGTGTAGCCATTTTATAATCTTTTTCGTTATTTATTAAACTAGTTATTTTAGTCTCTATTTATATTGTTTAAATTGATTCTTCGTATTCTTATTATTTTGTTAAGTATTGTTATTGTTATTGTTATTGTTATTGTTCGTATAGTAATTGTTATTAGTAATTATTATTAATTGTTTTGTTATTGTTATTGTTCGTATAATAATTGTTATTAGTAATTATTATTAATTGTTTTGTTATTGTTATTGTTATTGTTCGTATATTAATAATTGTTATTATGATTATTATTATTAATTGTTGTTATTGTTCTTCGTATAGTGTTTCATTATTATCAACACGAAGCACAAGTTTTTTTGAGTTAAATGCAATACAATTGCAAATCTTATGTTAAAAGTTCATTCTGTTTAATTAGTTTTACCTGTAGGGAGTATGGTTTAGCAGAGAATCAATCTTATGTAGTGTAATACACTCTAGGCGTAGTATTTCTATCAATCGCTACACAAATCAAACTAGGAAAATAATGAGTCCCATTACAATTGAAACTGAAACTGAAACTGAACGGCTATTAGCATTATATTGTGCATACTGCGTCTTATTTATAACATCAGAAAACTCTTAAATGATTACATTCTTGATTTGATGATCGCATGTAACTGGAAAAAGGTACAAAAAGCATTAAAGGTACAACCGTTAAATCTATTGACTTGAACGCATTCCAAGTGTCAACATTTACCGTCACTAACCCAGATAATGTTTGATAAATCAAATCTAGCATAACGGCTTTCCTTTTTTATACATCAGGAAACTACAATGTTATGTATATTTAAAATGTTTCAATTGTTTATTGTTATTGGCTACATCCCTATCAATTCGTCACCCACATACAATCAGTAATAAAGCAAGGGTAATTAATACTTTTGAGCGGTGATTGGCCATAAGTAAATTTTTTAAATATTACGACACAAATTTGACTATTTTTTTTTTTTTTTTTTAACGGTATGTATTAGGAAACTATATAATTAGAAAACCTATGTTGGCTCTACGCCTCTATTAGTTGTTTGTCGTCTCTTTAAGACTAATTCTATGTTGTGCCTTTTGGCCAAGTTGTGTGGATCAAAAGCCAGTTCAACCGCGTCGAACCGAGGGCCGGCGACCTCCCTCCTAGCCCTTTTTCTGTAAAGCGCGCCCGTTAGGCTACCTTACAGAAAAGCTTTATATTAAAGTTGGAACGGCTTTTTTTCAACAAAGCTCAATTCGCTAGAGTAAAACTACATAACATATTTACAAACGAGGGTTCTTTTTAGGCTGTTTATTTGCCTTTGTTTTGTAAAAGGAAAGCTGAACACAGGGTCTGCTCAATTGACTTTGTCAAATATTAATTAGTTCAACAATAAAAATACAGTTTCTTGAAAGTGTCGAAGTTTGGACTAGCTAGCAATATAATACGATATCAAAAGTCATGGTCGAGTAGTTTCAAGTAATTATACAGAGTATTATCAGATATATTTGTTAAAATTTTTTTAATTCAAGAGCACGATTCTGTTTATCCTTTGACTTCGGCACGTAACACTAAATTAATATTCACGAGAATTCACCACTTGAGTTTTCTACGGAATTTCATTAAAACTGTGTGCTTCAACAAAAAGTGTAATGTAAACAGCTGGGTTCAAGCACTAGTAAGCGCCAACAAAAAAGCTCGTATAAAAAGGCTTTAAAACGATTATACTTTGATAAGGCTACAAAATGGGATTCACAACATAAAGTTAAAATCCCAACTGGTAGAGCGATATAAACTGTTGTGCCTGAGTACTTGACAGTAATTAATTATCAAGCTCTGTTCAACGTTGTCTTCTTTTTTTGTAGCAACCAAATGAGACAAGTGTTACAATAACGTGTACTTTCGGATCAACAAAAGAGAATAAAATATTGGACTTGGATCAATCATTAATCATTTTTTTGTTTGATTGTGTTCTGTTAAAAGAATTTTGTAGATTGAAATTTCCTCTTGGGTCGTTTAAAAGAATTTTCGAATTATTGAACAAACGGTTTTAAGTGCCAAACAATACAGCGATAACAAACTATAAATCTTTAGATTAAAGTGAAAAGAGTTTTTGAAATTAAGGTTAAGTATTTTCATAGAAACCGTTAACCGGGTATCTGATTTTAGAAGCTTGAATGTTGAGGGAAGTTTAATCATTTACTAACAATGCGGAGATATGTGGCAGCAATGAGTACAACAGTACCGTATTATCTGCAATATCCAGTCAGCGAACTACGATGCAATGGGAAGTAAACTCGGAGAGTAAATTCAGATCTCCAAAACTGCACCCATGGGGTAGCAAATAGAGGAAAAACAGTTTTATGTTTATAATAAACTGGATTGGGTGGCGATAACAAGCAAACATTTTTGATACGTCATTGATTTGTGAAACCCTTTTTCGATGTTTTACAATCGTAAATTTACAATTTACACATACACAAAATAACATGTAAAATATTATTTTGCAGTTTGAAGCGGAAATTTTTGCAAATCCGCTAAAAAAAATAATTATCTTGGGTCTCAATCGCACAATATGGCACAACAAAGGCGACAAGATGTATGGACAAAAATTTATTTTTGTGCAACCGCTAAACTCACCTATTTGTCCACAGAATATTTAACCAATTGCAGTACCGAAGAATAGAACTTATTTTTTCCATATTCTATTTCCTTTATAGGAAACAAGTGAGGATTGCTAACGGTTAATGATTATACATAAACAATCAAGATTAAACAACAATTTAATATCAATGTAGAACATTAATTCTTCTCGGTAGTCAACAAGCTAATGATCAAATCAAAAAAAATCGTCGTAATCGTATAGTGAACTATGAGACGGTTAAAATTTTTGCCTGACCGTGCATCCCACGAGATGACCCCAATAATTCTTTGGCTGACCCTGTCTAGAAACTGAAGTTTCGATTTTGCTTGATACGTTTTGTATCCCCTGATCTGCGGTGAATCTTCATGTTAATAAATAATTAAGTAAATTTTTCTTATTAATTTGCCAAACTAAAGTCGCAGTTTTGTAACAGGTATAGCGAAAATATTAAAAATAAGTTATCCCGCATAAACTAAGGAGTTAGACTGTATATAACGCAGGGATAGACTTTTGAAGTGGGGCAAGACTTCTAGTACATAATATAATAGAATAACAAGGTTAAAAGTTTTAAAGTGTTACCTAGACACAAAGACAAAAAAACGACTAACTCCGTTTTGCAGTCACACATAATTTCTAACACCATCTACAACATTGGAGAAATGTTTTCAATCCAAGTAATATTACAACAGTGTAACCAATTCAATTGCAAACATGAGCCAATGAAGATCTTGCAAAAAGTTTAGCTAGTTTAACACTACTTTAAAAGTGTGCAATTTACCAAATTTAATAATATAATTAGATAAGATAGCACAAAAATAAATTACAATAATAAAAATATAAATTCTTTTTTTTAAAAAAAAACTGTAAAGACAATAATAATATATTATAATTGTCTATTATTATTCTTACGTTGAAGGTTTGATCTTAAGTACTACTTCCAGATATATATATATATCTTAATTTATGTAAATCTCACCATTCCAATCCCCATTTTTTTCACAGACCATTCTATATCTATTCAAAGTCATTATTTATTAATTATTTATTATCCATATCTATTCACAATCTAATTCTCACAGTCACAGTATAACATTCATGTCTTCATCCACTTTACATCACTCCAGTAATGAGTTTGATAATAATTTGTTGGATATGTTTTCTTCAGATATGGATTTTGAACAAGCATATAACATGTACAATAACATGCAACAATCAAAAGTAATGGGTTCGTTCGAAGATTTGCAAAAAGTTCAAATGTTAAATCAACAATACACAACTAATTTACTTCCACCTAAACAGCAGCAACAGCAGCTGCCTCCCCAACAACATCAACAACATCAACCACAACATCCACAACAACAGTTGCACAACCATCAGCCGCAGCCACAAGTAAATCACCAACAATTACAGCAGACGCAACAGGATGAGTTTGCTTTTTCTAGACAACAAATTTTAAATGGCTTAGGAGAAGACAAAGTTAACAAAAATTACAATTTTAATGACTCATATTACATGAACCCATCTAACTCAGTTCCACTTCAGCTGCAGCCACAAAAATATGACGAAGAAGACGAGTTTGATCAATTCTTCACAAACACAGAATCCAATGCGTTAGAAAAGTTTCTTGATAATCTTGCCAACCCAACCAATAACAACCCATTGCAATTTTACAAAAATTCATCAAGTAACTCGAACCAACATTATCTAATAAATAATGATTTGGATTTTAATTTTGAAATGCACACAATGAAAGTACCTACAACTATGAGGAAGTCCCATACCATTCAGACATCTAACAGAGCTACTCATCAAGATCATGTTAGTTTGAAGAAAGAATTGACGGAAGCTTTTGCAAACCCAACTCAATTTGAGCAGCTTCCAACACCTAACGAATCAAGAACAAATTCATCTAATTTTTTCAATCAATCACCTTTGGAAAAACAACTAATCACTCCTCCAACTTCCGGCGATGAATGTAAGAAAAGGCAAAGCAGTGATGAAGAAGAAAGTGACGAAGAAATTTCGATCAAAAAAGAAGATAATGCTAATAACGAAGATTGCAATTCACCTTTGAAAAAAAGGCGAAGATCATCTAACAAACCTTTACTTTCTTTGGAACAGAAAAGATTAAACCATTCTTATTCCGAACAAAAGAGAAGACAGTTGTGTAAATTGGCTTATCAGAGATGCTTGGAATTGATAATAGATATAGATGCATTCAACAAATTACCAGAGCTTAACGAAAGTGAACGAAAATCAAAACGTGCAAGAATCAATAAAGATGGCTTGCCAAATTTATCAAAACATAATGCCCTAATTAGAATTAGTAATGAGATGATTTTAATTAAAAATATGAACCAAGGGATCAAAAACCTACTTGATAATAGTTATTAATATATACACCCTTGGAATGAAATACCTATCTATATTCTCACCGTTACTAAATGTGTAATTTATTAGTTTCAATCGGAGTACAAAATTCACGTTGTTGCGCTACCTGAGAAAAAATTTCACATGAAATTCTAGACTCGGGATGATAGTACCTGATGTAAAGGTCAAAATATCGCAAATCCTTCAAAAAGGCGCTCCGAATATGCTCCTTGAGTAATATCTTGATTGAACTTTGAAAATTTCTGCCACTGCCATCGTGCTGCTCTGGGACCACAAAAATAAACCCTTCGGTTGCGTTGCTCCAGGATTATTCAACTAAAAGTTGAGCTACAAAGTCTTGTTTTCTACACCTACAATATTATCATATATTTAAATATTTGACCTATAAATGACCAGCATTTATTTGATTAAGAAAATCATCTTGTTCAATCCACTTTTCATATTCTCAATTAATCTTGTAGATAAATCAATCAACATTTGTGCTGTTGAAATAGACTCGTTTGGCTGTTCTTGTTTTATATTGACAAAACATCCATAACCAATGCCCAATCCAAAACACACGCCAACAATAAAGGACACGATGTTATTTATAAAATCATTATTTAGATTTATCTTTAAAGGGTCTGGTTGTAAAACCGTATTTTGTAATTCTATTAAATTTTTTGATTCAGATAATTTATAATTGAATCGATCATTTTCTTCAGTATTATAAAATTCTTTAAACTTTGTAATCAATTCTGATTCGATTGATTGTATCTTCCATATTTGTGATGGAGGCGATATTTGTATCAATTCAAATAAATTATTGAAATAATTTGTATTGACTAGATTAATGACCACAATTTTAGGTTCATGCTGTGTTTTTATTTGCTTAAAATTGATCAAACTACCATCATTTATTATAAATACTTCTTCTGTGTTTATGGCTTCTGGATTTATTTCAAAACTAACAAGTTCAGATAACGATTTTTTAATTACTTGGCTCAAGCAAACATTTGATAATATGGTGACTTTAGGCAACAAATATACCGATGGCATAGTAAATGCTCTACTGCTATCTTGAACGGGAGTCGGGTGTCCATCTTGCTCGGCTTCAACTTCTTCATCTTCTGAAACTGATATGATTGATGGAATTTTGCTAGCCTCTTGCCACTCACTAAAATCTGGAGTGATTGACCTATTCAAATCTGGATTATTTAACGCTTCGTATATTGACAGGTAGGAATTGAACAACTTGTTACCATCATTGGTGTCAGATTTCATAGTGAGTCCAGCTGGGTAAGATATAGATCACAAGTGTATTAGAAGAGGGGTATATGATTTTTTAAGTGATAACAAAAAAATTAACGTGTCTTCTGTTCCCATTTTGGTACTTTTCTTTATCTTATCAGTTCAAATTTTGCACCAGCGCACACTAGTATAAATTATCCATAGTTTTTTCCACAGTTTTTAAACTGCACTTGCTCCATTAACACTTTTTAAATCTGTAACAGTGATAAAGCTAAACCATATAAAGCCCACCACTGGCTTTTAAACTTTGATTTTCAGTAAGTCATGACATTTGGTTCAAGAATTTTAAGTCCATTCATTCATGGGTGTAAAATTATCTGATGTCGTATTATCTGTATAGGTTTGTTGGCGATTTTCTCCAGACACCCACAATGTCACCATGATGCCGATGCAAAACTTCCATTGTTCGTCGAGATGGGTAAAATGAATCTGCAATTATGTTTCAATTCGTAATCATTCTCACGGGACGGGACATAATTTAAACTAACAATTAGGTTTTTTAGCACAACCACTAATTCAAACGACTATTGGCTGGAGACTTTTGTCAAGCGTTCTAAATAAAACTTTTGGAAACGTTTAAACTTTTAGAATTCAAAATTTTAGAGAGTACCGGAGATATATTTAATGCTGATCTTTGAATAATTACAATATGAAATTGCACAATTGTAGGTTTACTTTGAATAACTCTGTATAAACCAAATTTGTTTATTTAGCCGCAGATTCACTCGTATGTAAAGTTGAACATCTTGATCAAGCAAAAACGCGGATTTTTTAAATTTCAATGTTTACAATACAAAATTTTGGTTTTCGCGCGTTGAATTTGTTAATCTTAAGGCGGTTTAATTGAGGATTAGTTAGACTCTTCAAACTTTTACATCCAATAATGAGCCGAGATGAACTTTCCATGCCTACAAACACTGAACCATGTAACGCCTAGAAACAGTGATGGAACAAGATAGAATTACCATGACTTTAATCAACTTATTATTGGCAACTCATTTGATGCATCGTTCATTATAAAAGTATGCGCAATTGGTTTGTGTTTTTGAAAGTGTGGTGGAATGTTGTGCCTTAAAAATAGAATCGAGGTGGTTTAAGCCTTGCAACATTATTTTTTTTTTCGATGTTCCAACCCCATGTGTAGCTAAAGCTGCAAATCTTTACTCGATTATTTGAATTGCTGCAATAACGTAAATGGCCCAGACTATATAAACATTGTGGAATCCAAACTACTGTTCAACAGTATACGCAGCCATGAAATATTCCTTCGTTTTATTTACTTCAGTTGTTCTCGCCTCAGTGTATTTGGATGACGCTGAGAGTTCAAGCGAATTACCAGAAATAACTCAAGATACTGAAACTGGGACAGATGATTACTATTCCTACCCAACTGAGGATTATGATACTTACGCTACCGACGATTCTGATACTTATGCCACCGACGATTATGGATCATACACTACTGATGACACAACTGAAACTGATTCACCAAGTGTGATTGGTGTTATCCCATACAACAGTACCGCTGCCTACGCAAACAGCACCGGTATTACAGGCGTTGGAAGTTATTCGAATAGCTCTTCTTCTGTTGGTGGATATTCGAACAGTTCTACCGCCGTTGGAGGATATTCGAACAGTTCTACCGCTGTTGGTGGTAGCCACTCAAACAGTTCTACAACTGCTGTTTCAGGCAAAAATTCAACTTCTTCAACTCATCATGGTGGTGCTTTAGCTTCAGGATCGTCGGATATCTCAAGTGGAAAGTCAAAAAGTACTAGCGACAAATCTAAATCTAAAAGCTCTACTGAAGAATCATCAAAATCTTCCGATTCAAGTTCAAGCTCATCCAAATCAGGCTCAAGTTCGGGTAGTAGCTCAAGCGATTCTTCGTCAAAAGGTACTGCAGCTATTGTTGGCTGTGGTTCATTAATCTATCTTGCTGCTATTGCTTTATTATAGTAAATTTCTTAATATAAATAATTTAACTCGTACCAATTCGTAATTACCTAATTAGGAAAGATCGAAAAGATTGAAAATTCGATTTTTAGATTGAAGTAATAGAGTCAAAAACAAGTTGATCTGAATAGTCTACAAACCATCTCTTTGAACTTGGTATTTGTGAATAATCCTTCGTTGTCGCTAGCTGCTGTAAACCAACGTAACGCGGTTTTAGCTAAACCCTTCGAGTATGTTTATTTATTTCGCAGCTAAAACTCCTTCCTCAAGAAAAAAAAAAAAATACTTCCCATTTACAGTAATAACTGTAACGGTTCGTAAAACTACGACCATGAAAGCCTTTTCATATATAAATAAAACTAATACCGTTCAATTAAATTATTCAAGCAAATGCTTTATTTGTTGTTCTTGATATCTGTTTCATATGGATCGATTGCTGCTTACTGGGGTCAAAATGCAGGTGGCAGTCAACAATCTTTAGCTGATTATTGTTCTTCAAATAGCGCAGACATCATTATACTATCTTTTATGAACAATTTCCCCCTGGTGGGGTTAAATTTTGCAAATCAATGCTCAGATTCTTTCAGCGATGGAATACTACATTGTTCTCAAATAGGTACTGATATAAAATCGTGCCAATCTCAAGGCAAAATCATATTATTATCTTTGGGTGGTGCTACTGGAAGTTATGGATTTTCTTCAGATTCAGAGGCCACCACGTTTGCTCAAACTTTGTGGAACAAATTTGGAGGCGGACAAGATAACGAAAGGCCTTTCGATGATGCAATTATTGATGGATTTGACTTTGACATTGAAAATAAAAAACAGACTGGCTATGTTGCATTGGCAACGCAGCTTAAAAAATATTTTGCAACTAGCTCCAAAAAATATTATTTATCAGCCGCCCCACAATGTCCTTATCCTGATGAATCTGTGGGCGATTTGATGTCTCTGGTCGATTTGGATTTTGCATTTATACAATTTTACAACAATTATTGCTCTTTGGATGGTCAGTTCAACTGGGACACTTGGAGCCAATATGCATCGGGTAAAAGCATCAAGCTTTATTTGGGTCTTCCTGGCTCTTCGTCATCTGCAGGTTCAGGTTATGTTGATTTGTCAAAAGTTGAATCTGTGTTACCCAGCATCAAAAACACCGCCAATTTCGGCGGCATTTCTTTGTGGGATATATCTTCAACTCCAAGTGATTTTCTCAATGGTTTGAAAAATGCATTGTCAGGGACTAGCAACAGTCAAAGTTCCTACACCACATCCTCATCTTACGGTACTCTCGTTTCGACTACAAAGTCTTCACTTAATTCCTACACACTTTCTACTATAGTGCCCACAACCACTTCAAATAACCAAATTGCTTCAGTACCCACAACATTGACACAGTCCACGACAACAAATGCATTGTTGAATTGGTTGAATGGTTTGTATTCGCTGAGTACGACTACTCAAGCTATCACGCCCAAAGCAACAACTACTCAAGCTGCTATTCAAACTAGTGTTCAAGCTACCACAACTCAAACTTCTTCTTTCAATTGGTGGGGTTTATTTGACACAACCTCCAGCACGATACCCAAAGTTGAGGTCACAACTTACGTCACAATGACAACCACGGTATACCCACAACCCACTTTGTACAAAAGAGAAGAATCGGATGGTTCAGTTTTTAAACCAAGCTACTTACTTCTCTTTTTTATGTACTTTATATAAATGAATTTACATTTTGCATTATTGACGTCTAGCTCTATGCACATGTAGATAGAAAAACCAACTACAACGCAACTTGACTTAAAGCAAATTTGTACTGTTTGAAGGTAATGTTCACATTTTGACTTGCTTGTGCATCTTGCTCAAAACAGATCGCTAGGTCACTTATATCTATCAAATAGTTATATATTTTAGTGCTCCAAAAATTCCTCCAATAAATAAGGTTGCGAATGATCAAAATATTCTTTCAATAATAATCGTTTTTAATAAATAAACGGACATTATGTATTATCATAGATATTCATGGCATCACTCCAATCTGGAAAAATTCCGGATAAATTCAAATTATTCATAAAGTCTAAAACAGGACCATCATCCACCACCAACAAATTTTGAATCTGCATCGAGGATTGTTCGATATTTCCGTAATCATGCATCTTGTGTCTTAAATCATCATCCAAATCAGAAACTTTTCCAAATATGTCTTTTAACTTTTTCAAAGTATCTATCCAATTTTTCCCTAACCCCCATGAAACCAGCCAGCTTTTCAAAGTCTCTAATGACTCCTCCGCCATGATCGCGTACTTCTTATTTATACTTGGTTCTTCCGGAAACTGTTTTTTCATGATTTTGGCTGGGTAGGCTGAGATATAATAAGCTGTTGCGGCGGTTGTGAATACTTGAAACCCAGTGAACGGAGCAATCACCATTAAATTCATTGGTTTGAGTGTATTAGTAATGGAATTCAATTTGTCTAAAGTTTCAAATAATTGTCTGCATTGTAGATTCCACCAACTTTTAGGTGAAGAATTTGGTGAAGAATAAAAATATTCCCTATTAAGGAAGATCCTACATAAAAAAAATAGGCCATGGAAGTAACCATAATCAGCGGCTGAATTATCGACAATATGAGCTTGGATATTGAAATCGTTGAATTTTAAATAATCAGGTATGTTTCGTTCAAAAACGTCAAGCCTTTGCGAAAATTTATAGTATGGCGACTCGGTGTCCCAAGGGGGTAATTTCTCAAGCTTACCGCCTGTTTCACCTACCCATTTTGATATTTCCCTCCACGTTTCAAACAAAACAATCAATAATCCATTGCACGATATGGATGACAAACCTTTAGAATCAGAATTCTCAATCAATAACGCAGCTTCTTGTCGTGTGGGTTGTGGCTTGATACTTCCAAACAAAAATTCTTTTTCTGTACAAGGTAATTTGACATTTATGTCAGATAAACTTATACATGAGTTACTTTTTCTACCACTTGCGTTACATCTATCCATCATATAAACACTCCAAATTGCTCTACGTTTGATTTCTCTATGTAACGAGTTCTCAAAATCACTCACATTTAAATCTGACTTGGGCTCTTGGTTCAATCCTAAAATAAAAGCCATTCTTGCTGCTATTCCACTGTACATGAAGCTTTTTGTGGCGTTTCCTTCCCCCCATTCATGACTGCTGAGTATGCATAAAGCTTGCACGTTCTGAATCGTAGGCGAGTCAAATTCATTGCCGATTAGCCTTTTTGCGTGATAACCAAAATACTTTGAACAATTTGATGCTGAATTTGAATTGGTCACCGAGTTATACTCAGGGAAAAATCCGTCAGGTTCGTTTTCATCAAACTCACCATACACTTTTGGTAATTCAGGGTGTAATCTAGCACACAATGCCAAAATTGCCAATAAAATGATCGCATTGGGATACAAGAAATTGTCTTGGTTTGAATTAATAAAAGTAGATGGATCAAACTTTTCACTCTTTAAAAACTTTATAAATGAAGGTTTATGGAACACTGGAAATATTCCCTTGTATTGATTTTCAAAAAATATTTCCGTGCTTTCAATTATCCATTTTTTATCGGGTAGATAAACTTGGTCGCTGGCAACATTTGAAACCATAGGTTTGAATTGTTTTGTCAATTTTCGCTTTTTAAGTTGGGATGTTTTCAAAGTGTATGTACATTCAATGTTCAACGAGGAGCAACGTTGACAAATTGAAGAGTCGCAATTGTTGATACATTTCAATTTCGATTCACGACAAGTATTACAAGCTATAGACGCTCGTTTTACCTTTGTAGTTTTCATATCATTCAGAAGTTGTTGTATTTTGAAAATATTATTCGCCACAGTTTACACAAAATTGTTCAGGTAGCGCACGCAGATAAGGGAATCGACTGTGTATTAGTTCAGATTTAATCTCATCTATAAACTCGTCTCCTACTAGATATTGGTTCCATAACTCTTGATCAACTCTGGGTAACGGAATTAAAAAGTCTTCTATGACAGGTTCAAACATACGAACCAAGCCGCAATGTAGTCCAATCTGATTCGTATGGTAAATCTCAGAATTCAAGTCAGTCAGTTTGTCATTGAATGCTATGTTTTTGAAGCTCACGAATTTATCGTCGTTCAATAAAGTAGTGTTGAAAGTTTGGTGTATGTGGTCTCTGATTTGATTTTTCCGCCCAGTGTCAATTTCAATGATCGCAGGTATCACTTTTTTACCTAATGCTTTCGTTTCTAAATGAGGCAAAATTTTAATATACGATCTGGCGTCATACTTTTGCATTTTGCTGCTTTTTTCGTTATATGCCAATAATGGGTGTTCTATGATTCCTTGGTTTTCAATCAATTTTATATTGGACTTTAACATATTATCAAAAGAAATGAGTCCAACATACCTTTTTAAAACTAATTGCTTATTTAGTTGGTTTAGCTTTTTGGCGAATTTACGATTTCTGGCAAGAATTAAGCCTCCAGTAACATACTTGTCTAATCTTTGAACTATTCGAAATTGTTCTTTATTAAAAGTTGGTAGATGTTGTTTGAGCTCTTCTGAAACCAATTCTATAATATTATTTGGCCTCCTGTTATCGCAAATCACCCCAGAGGGTTTGTTACATAGTACATAATTAAAAGTCCTTTTTATTATTGTTTGTTTTGGTTGTGAAAAATTAGTCATTACAGGTCATAAATATAAAGTGATTAATTTTTTTTTTTTTCAAATCAGTATCAGTATGAAAGACTTAACATCAGATATCAGATTTCTTCAAATTTCGAAATTAATAAGGAAAATCAAGCCAATCACTATAAATGGAACACTGCTGAAAACAATCATTCAACAAATTAAAGAGAAAGAGAAAGATAATCCCAATTATTTTAAGGTGTATAAAAGTTATGCTAGGTTATCAACGTTGCAAAAATACTTATTGGAATTTATCAAATTACAACCTGAAGCCCCTGTTTACATATCTTTTATTTTAAAACCTTCTGATCCAGAGTTTCCCTATGATTTGGAAAAATTGAAGCTCAACATGACCATTCCAAATGATTATCCAAAAAATAAAACTCAAAAACCTAGAATAAACGTACTTAATGAAGAAATTCCAAGAGGATTTGCAATTAATATAGAATTGGGATTTAAGCGAATTGTGGAAATAGCCCAAGGTGTGACTAAAGATGATGAAGATATTGAATTAGTCGAAGGTCCAGGTTTGTATTCAATGATATTGACTTTGGACAAGTATTTAGAGTTGTTCTTATCTCAAGAAAAAAGGGAAACCATCAAATTCATCAAATCAAAGAGCAAGCCTCCTGTCGAGAAGCAAGCGCCAACACAAAAAACCGAACCAAAAATACAAGAACAAAAGACAGTGAAAAGGATAGGAAAATCTGATGTTAGTCAAGAGACTTTGATTCTTCGACGATCATTGATCCAAGAATTCACAGACAAATTGAATCCAAAACTATTTCGGAAATCACAATACGAGAATATTTACAAGTTGACCCTTCCGATCTTCAAACAGTGTCCTACCTTATGGTACACGAACAAGGTTTTGGACGTACTAATTACAGTACCAATTGACTACCCGGAGTCAAAATTATCGATAACTATCCCAAACAATTTCAACAGCAACCTCATACTTAAACAGTACAAGGATCAGGACCAGTTCGAGTTGGTGAAGATAACGAGACAGTATCAGAATTATGAAAAAAACTTGGTTACTAATTTTCATTTGTACAAATTCACCAATCACTCTATATTGGGTATCATGAATTATCTAGCAAACAACATCGATAAGTTTGTATTGGGTGAATCTGATTTTTTTGAATGGATCCACTTTGCTAAAAAAAGTGTACAAATTTAGTACCGGCAAATCCAAATCAATTTCGAATAGTTCTAAAAGCGCTCGAATTTTAATCCCAATTTGGTTTCTCACATTTACAACAGCGCCTGTATGCATTTGAAGAAGTTTCAAATTTTAATTAATGTCAATAAAATTGCGTAATTTAGTTTGATTAGAGTTTTTAATAGAGATGTTAAAATTGAATTTCTAATTTTCATTTCAAATAAATATAAACCTATTTCGATTATTCTTTAACTATGATTGAAGCAGCACCCATACCTGTACCGATACACATAGAAGTTAAACCTATTTCACCTGCTTTTAATATTCTTAAGATAGTTGCGTATTGTCTTGCACCAGTGACACCCAATGGATGACCTAAAGCAATAGCACCACCATGTAAGTTCAATTTTTCAGTTGGAACGTTACATTGTTCAGCACTGTATAAACATTGAGCAGCAAAAGCTTCATTAATTTCAAAGATATCGACGTCATCGACTTTCAAACCAGTTCTTTCCAAGACTTCTGGAATGGCGTAAGCTGGACCAACACCCATAATTTCTGGTGGAACACCGACGGTTGAACAAGCAACAAATTTGGCTTCGATTGGGTATCCTTTAGCTTCGGCTAAAGATCTTTTCATCAATAAAACTGCAGCAGCACCATCTGAAATCTGAGATGCATTACCAGCGGTGGTTGTACCACCGAATGCAGGTTTTAATTTAGCCAAAGACTCAGCATTAACACCCTTTCTTGGACCTTCGTCGGTATCAACTATGACTTCTTTTTCGACAACGTTACCATCATCGTCTTCTGTTCTAATAATAGATTTTATTGGTAAAATTTCATCTTTGAAAGCTCCACTTGAAATAGCTTGTTCTGCTTTTTTGTAAGATTCCGCACTAAAAGCGTCTTGTTTTTCTCTACTAATGTTGAATTGATTGGCAACATTTTCATTAGTGATACCCATAGGAATTAAACATTTGGCAACTTCATCGTCTTCAACCAAATGTGGATCAACTTTAGGTGGGTATTTACCGTAGTTTTTAGACATGGATTCGATACCACCACCGATACCACATTCAATTTCACCGGTTTTAATTTTGTTGGCAACGTCACTTATAGCCATTAAACCTGAGGAACATAATCTATTGACAGCCAAGAAAGATGCAGTGTAAGGAATACCGGCAGCTAAAGCAGCACCTCTATGTTCAAGAGCACCAGCAGCTTGATTTAAAACATTACCCATGACAACATCTTCAATCAAACTTGGGTCAACTTTAGTCTTTTTAACAAATTCTTCTAAAAAGTTTTTCAAAATGTATTCTGTACCAACAGATTTGAAACTACCTTTAAAGCCTTTGCCTATGGCAGTTCTGTAAGCTGCAACTATGACAACATCGTCAGGATTTTTGGATTTGATGGATTGCTTACTTGAAGGGCTTAATTGACCTGATAATTGATTTAATCTATCCATTGTTGTTTTATGATAAGATGATAAAAAATGTTAGTGGAAAGTAACTTGAACAAAAAGTTGGAAGGGAAAATGGAAAGTTTTATATATATATGATTATGAAAAAAAAATTATGTATGTGAAATTTAGAACAGTTTTATCTTTAACGCTTGTGATTTAATAGTTAGCGAATCTAAGTCTATCCCCACAATTTCCAACAAAATTGTGTTTGCCACTAAAATTACAACCAGTCTGACACCGAGGGATACCTGTTTTTTTTTCTGTTTGACCAGTTTTAATTTGGTAGTGCGTTTGGGTTATTTTTTTTTTGATCCGTCGGTTGATTAAGCATAATCTTTCGGCACTACCAATTGAGAGCATTATATTAACAGATAAATTTTTCGTAAATGTTGAACAAACTTCTTAGATATACCCCATTTATTTTTGTTAATGTTCTATTCAGTATACACCAGATACTCTATGTTATGTTTCGCGCTCGAAGGAAAAGATTCCGATAAATGGTTCAATATCGTCGGGCCTACCCTCGGGACACTTGCCTTTAAACACTAGCGTCGGCACACTGGTTTCATGTTTTATTTGATTTAGATCTTCAGCTCCATTTTTGTTCTCTTCTTGTATTTTCTCTATATCGTCGCTATCATCTTTTCGATCAATTTTATTTTTATCTTCGGTGTTTGTGTTATCATCCTGACTCTTAAACACTTTTGTGAAATCTATCCTTAAAGTTCCTTCTTCATCGACAACCACGTACAACTTGTATTTTTGATCTATTAAATCGTTGCTATCGTTGTAATAAATGAACCCTTTTGTACTACCAGTTATCAACCCCATGGTCGAGCCTATGCCCATTATATTAGTGCCTATGATTTGTATGTACATCCCACTCAACCCAAATGGCGAGCAATGTATTTCCAAGTCGCATTCATTTGCGTATTCGAATTTCACCTGGTTCTCAACAATTATATCACTCATGCTTCCAAGTTCTCTTGATTCTTGTCAGGAAAAAAATACATCAATAGTTTTGCATAGAAGTTTTTATGAGAATCGATAATTTTAGTCTTTTCGGGTGCGGCTAACATTTATTATTTAATCTATTTAAGTTCATGTAATTATCATCTAAAGTAAACGTTGGAATTCCTTTTGTTTATGGTTGCGCCGAGTTGAGAATTTGAATCATTATCATCTTTAATTGGGTGATGCGCTCTATGGGGAAAATAAACAACATTGACCGGCGGCAAATAATAAACATTTGAAATCGGATAATACTTGTATTTTTCATCCTTGGAATTTTCATCATTGGGATAAATTGAATTGAAAACTGATTGAGATTCATCAGCTTCCATGTTTCCTGACATTGGACTGCCATCTATTTCGGACGATGAGTTTGAATTCGATCGTTCTTTTTTATGTGCCTCGGAATTTTGTGTCGGTTGTAGATACTCTTCTTCTTGTTGCTCGTCATTTTCAAGAACTTGATTACCAGTAGTTTCTAAATCTTGATATAATTTCTTGAATGAAGATTTTGAACTTGGTGACCTACCCTTAATCAAAATATCTCTTCTTTCAGCATAAAAACTTGGATTACGACCTCTCACAATAATTGGTGTGCTAATTAATTCACATAATAAAATTTCGTTATTGCTGTTACAAGTCGCATTATCAACATTATCAATATCATTGATATAATCATCATAATAAATGTCGGCAACTATACAGCTTAGTTTGGTTTTCAAGTGATAATAATTTTGAAAAGATAAATTTCCATTATTCGGCGTTGCATTCTTGAACTGTAATTTTTTCACCACGAAGTATTGATCAATTTGGTTGTTCTCTATTATCGATTCATTCAAACTCACCACATGTTCATTCCCACCAATAAAATTCTGACGTATTTGATCATCATTCACATCATACATATTTGGCGAAGAAGTTGACTTTCTATCTTTTTCCCTTGTCTCATTTTTAATGACTATCGGTACATTTTTCAGATTGGATATATTCGTTGCTGCTGATATCTCAATTTTAAAATACTTAATCACTCTTGTTGTTGTATATCCATACTCGCTTGTTTGCAACTTTAGTAGCTTGGAATCATCTTTGAGTCCGCTAATATTCATGTTTAACGAAATTTGAATATAATTTCTACGATAACAAGATATTACTTTTGGATCTTCTTTTTGATTGGAGACTTTAGGCATTGTCTCATTTTCATTCTGACCTTTTGATTCATTTTGAGTGAAAATGTAATTATTATTGTCTAAATCATTGGTCAAAAATCTTCCATTCAAAAATCCATTAAAGTCAATATTCACAATATTATTATCTTTATCAATAATTTTGTAGTCGTTAACACTCGTTATTCCTGAAAGTTTGAAATCAAGCAAATTCTTTAATTTATGAGGCTTATAATCTATTTCGTGTTTAACATGTTTCAAATCCTTTCTTCTACTTTTCACCTTTTTTCTTTTTGGTGAAAGATTGCCTACTTCTTCATTATCATTATTAGTTTCGTAATCAATTTCATTAGTATAGTTCGTAATCATCAGGGTATCAGGTGCCTGGGATGGCTGTTGGAATTGTAACTTGGTGTTTTGGTGGAACATTAGTTGTTGCTGTAAAAGAGGCTGCTGCTCAAAATTAAGATATGGGTTATAATGATTTAAATGTGAAAAGGTCTGCTGAAGTGGTTGTTGGTCAAAAGCATTGAGCTGTTGGTTGGCTGACAAATTTTGCAGCAACAGATTTTCATTTACTTCGGGTTGACTATTGATAAAATTGTTATTATTTAAAAAATCCTGATATGAAGTTGCATTGTGTGAATCGTTTCGATGAAACATATTAGGATTCAATTGATACTCATTTTTAGATGAATTTTCATTATTATTGTTACCATTATTATTATTATCGTCGGCATTATTATTACTGTTGGTAATATTGTTGGTTAAATTAATTGAAGTATTAGATTGAGCTGAGCTTAACACATCAGGTAGAAATAGCAACGCCAAATCCTCGAGTCTATCTTTATTAGATGCATCCATCTTGAAAACTTGATCTTCAAAAATGAATTTTGTCTCGTGTTGTATATCTGGATTACCTAAGAACTTACTTAAGATGGAGATTCAAAATGTTTCGGAAACGATTTACAATTGATTATTTATAAGAATTGGAACCAAAGCTATTAGTTGATATTATTAATTTTTATGTAATATAAACTTTGGTATCAATGTTGAGATTGTTTTAAAGTTGTCTGTAGCTGAATCTTATAATGAAACTTTACTTCAAAAAGGAATAAAATCAAGACAAAGGAGAGTTGGAACTGAAATGTTTACTTTCTTTTATAAAATCAAGGATTGGTAATGAGCAAAATTTAACTCCAAGAATTTAAGTTGTGAAAAAGCTTAATTGATGATGAAAAGAGATAAATTGCAAAGATTAAAAAATAATTTCCACGCCTTTGACGTGAAGTGAAACTTTGAACTCGTGCCTATTAAAAAGCTTTTTGTTGTATTTGTGAAGTGAAGATTGCAACGTTAATAGAATTGCGATTTTTCAACTGCAGCATTAATTTTGAATGATCGCAATGTTGTTAAACCGCCTTAAATGTTGAAAATCAAATTATCACCTGACAAGATTTACCAGATGGTATGAAATACTACAAATCTAAATTATAATATGAGAAATCTTGGTATCTAAAACGATAAATACATCAATAATTAAATATTTTTTATTGTCTGTAATATTTTTATTTACTCCAACATTTTACTCAGGTTTCGCATGAGATGCATTGTCGTAAAATTTGCAAGCCAATATAAACTTTAGTTTCTCTTGCATATACTTGCGCATTTAGTGCTGGTGTTCGTGTTTGTGCTTCGAAAAATGATCTCTTTCAAAAAGTGTTTTTAAGTAGGTGCAAAAATTTGCCTTTGCTTATTGAAATATTAATATAATTAAAATTGTTTTGAATTAATATTGGTCGACCTTAACATCGCAATCGTTGATAGTAAAAAAGTAGAAAGTTTACCAAGAATGTATACTATTGTCTGCGGGGAGTCCGATATCGCTTCTTTTTCTGTTCATTTTCTTTACATAGCTTTGCTTTTTGATAGTAAATAAGTACTTTTACATTGGAATTGTGTAGACTATCAATGACAAAAAATGCCAAGACTTATAAAATGAAAAGTTTATTTTCAATTTAAATTGAGAATAGCCAAAATTATTATCTTTTTAATCAAATATCATCCAGATCTTACAAGTGACATGGTCTAAATCAAATGCATAATCTATTTTTAGATCGTTCCTATTAGCAACAAGAATCTAAGATGAAAATGACGATCAACACATCTTTGATTTCGAATCGACCTCATTTATTAACAAACTTTGTAAACAATATCTGTGAACTCCTCAGTTCCCAATACTAATAAACTTTTAGAGAATTTAACTTTTGAAATCATTCAAGCGCTTTTGCATTTTCCACATTTGACATCTATGTTTAAGATGTGTGTTCGTCAAAAATTACATTATATTTATACATGTTAAACATATAAATAATGCGTTTTGCTGAAATATTGTTATGCTGTGTTTTATCGAAATTTTGGTTCGATAAATATGACGCATAGAAAAGCTATAATTACTTCAATTTATCCACAATCAATTGGGTTTCTAATACAGCAAAATCTTGATATTTCTATTAATGCACGAGTGATAAAAATGTTAATCATCAATTATTAATTATAACTAAGTGATCTTTTGTTGCAATTTTTATTTCGACACCGTTGATGTGTTTGAATATATGCGAAACTACATAAATAAAATATCTTTAAAGTTGCAGCAATTGCTATTCTACCTAGAAACCTCTCTACCGTTGTCAAATACTCGTTTTGCCAATTGCTTTTGTAATGATTTGAATTTGGATAAACTTGAATTTAAACTAGCGTCTTAAGTGGTACGGAGTGGGGCAAAATCAATAGCTACCCCAAGAAATTGTTTAACATTGCTTTATTTGAAATAGTCTCCTTGCGAAACAAAACCTTTTAGAATATACTATCTTTGGACGGATTTAATGACGCTTTGCGCAAAACGTTAAAAACTTTATTATGCAAATTGCGTCTCCGCTAGAGTCTGATGTCATTCAACGGATTTAAACAATTTACTCACTTCACCAACACAATCTATCATAGCAATAAATTTCTTACATAAGGAACTCCTGAATTATGATTTGTGTAATAACATTGAAAATTTTCTAATTTAACTTGTTAAAAGGCATCATTTTGAATACAATTCATTGACGAAAGACTAGTTAGTTTTGAAAAAGTATTTTTCTTAGTGAAAGTAAGCGAAAAATAAATACATCTGTATTTGTTGTCAGTGGTACCCACAAAAATTTGTCAAGCCCAAGTCTTTGATCTAATCTTCAGATCAGCACCTAATACGGCAAAAAATTCCGCGCAAAAAAATTCAGTTCTATAAATTCCGTGTGGATTTATATAAATAGTATAACTTTCCAAAATCTTTAACAATCGAAACTACAATGATAATGGTCTTGCAAGAAGATTTCGCTGTTGAGCAATTTATGGACAAGTATGAAGCAAACATCAAGTACAACATGGCTGAAACATGCTGTGAATCAATCAGTTTCAATCAATTGTTCGACTTAGTTGATGATGAGATTGGAAAAACAACTTTGACGGATAAACTTTTCAACACAAAACTAACATACGGTCATATTAAAGGATCTCCGGACGTGAAAAGTGCCATTGGCAATTTGTATCAAGAGGAAAATTATTCTTTATCTCAAGATGATATTATTATCACAAATGGTGCAATTGGCGGAAATTTCCTTGCATTATACTCATTTTTGAATAAGGGAGACAAAGTTATTGTTGTTGATCCTACATATCAACAATTGTCCAGTTGTTCAAAAGTTTTTACCGATCAGGAAGTTTTGAGTTGGAAATTAACTTACGAAAATAACTACCAACCAGATTTTGATCAATTGGAGATTTTTATGAAGGAAAATCCCAAGCTTTTGATACTTAATAACCCAAACAATCCGACCGGTACAGTATGGGACAATTCTGCTATTGAAAAAATTGTTGAAATCTGTAAACAAAACGATGTTTATATTTTATCTGATGAGACGTACAGACCATTGTATATATGCCCAAAACTTGATGCTCCAAAATCCATCATCAATTATGGTTACGATAAGACAATGTCAACATCTTCAGTTTCGAAAGCGTTTTCTTTAGCTGGGTTGAGGTTGGGATGGGTAGTGACCCGTGATAAACAAATCATGAGGAACATTGCTTCAAAAAGAGACTATAACATAATATCGATTTCAATAATTGACGATCTTTTAGCAACTTTTGCTTTAAAGCATTACAAAACAATTTTAGATAGAAACTATAAACTTTGTCAAAAAAATATTGCAATTTTAGATCATTTTATAAAAGAAAACAATCAGCTTTTTTCATGGATTAAACCTTCTGGAGGCTCCACATGTTTTATCAAATTGAATGATAAACTAGATTCGAATGCATTAGCCGTCGAATTGGCTGAGAAATATTCTACCTTGGTTGTTCCTGGTGACGTGTTTAATTTACCTGGTTTTATTAGAGTTGGTTTTGGAAACAATACGGAACAAATAGTCAATGGTTTAAATCAATTAAAATTGTTCACTGAGAAAAATTAGAAAAATACAACCAACTAATCCACTTGTAAAAATTTTGTACATACATAAATTAGACATTAACGAATATAGATATTGCTCGATTTCTTATGTAGACAGCACGGCCTCCCCGGTAGACTGCATCCTTTTGACTTTAGTAACAGGATCTCCGATCGTACATTTTTTCTCTGGCTTCTTTCGACACATTTGCATATGCAAGTACGTTTAGTGCAAGATCTGAAAGATGGGACAAAAAAAAAATATTTACAGCCGTACAGAAATGTCGAGCCTCTAAATTATTATAATAGCCATAAAAATTACAAAACACTAAATCGAGGAAGAATTTGAACGGATTAATTACTATATTAGGTATTATTATAACCATTTGCTTGCTTCTCTACTGCCACAAAATATAATTAGATTTCAAATCTGATCGGATTTTTGCAGTAGTTTTCTTGACAAAATAAAATATTTAAGCTTCGGTTTGCAAATAATCGACAAATGATATAATTATAGCCTGTCATGTTTGTAAAACACTATTTTCATACTCAATCCATTTGAAGAAACAATAGCTTTAATTACTCCTTGCGATCAAAAAAGTGATGAGTTTTCAACAACTGTCAAGGTCAGTTTGAAATTATTTTGATTTGTCCACAATTTGGAATTGTATCATTAGCTTTACAATTTTACTCGGTCAAAATTCCTTGAAAACCGAACTTGTAAATCACTAGAACAAAAATGAATTTCGCCTCATGCTTCTGGAGATAGTATTGCATGGTTCAAAGTTTTAACGCCGTAGTTATCTGAGTTCACACAAATTTATTCTGCAAATAGAGTTACTTGGTTTGGAGAAATATACAAATTTGTGTATCTTATTTGTAAAAAATCTATTTTTAGAAGTTTTTGAAGATCAATAACAAATTTTGTTTTGGTAACAACAGGACTTCACTCAATCGAACTGGCAAGGTTATAAAGTCAGCTTCAAGCAAAATTACTTCAAGAGGTTGTATGTATTATGATATCTGAAAATTAAATAGGTGTTATCAGCCAGTAAAATGTAATTCAAATTGAACAAGTAATTATAAAATTATTCTTGATGCAAGTGAAGTGTGAAAATCAAGTTACTAAATCAGAATTAATGTTTTTTCATCAGATTTGAGAAATCTCTAACTTTGCTATTTTTAAATAATAAACACAAACATACATAATTCAGCTCCTGTTACCTTATTTAAACGTCTCGAATATCGTTTCGACTAAGCCTAAAATTTGAAATATCCTGTTTAGTGTTTCGTTCTTCTTCGGATCGGTGCAGATTAAATAGATTTCTATTTTTTTTTTCTTCGTTAATCAACATTTTCAATATTTAACTTCACATCGTCATGAGTGTTCCAGAAATATTTTATGGAAGGTCTGTCAATAAAGTGTATAACCAAGAATTTATAATAGACAGGAGGTTCAAAATAGTCAAAGAGTTGGGACATGGTGCCTACGGTATTGTTTGTTCTGCTAAATATGATGACTCGAACTTAGATTCACAACAAGATTTTGTGATGACTGAAGGAGAAGATACTAGTAGCTCGTCATCAGATGGCTCTTTTGTTGCCATCAAAAAGATTACAAACATATTTAGTAAAAAAATTTTATGCAAAAGAGCTCTTCGGGAGTTGAAACTATTGCAATTTTTTAGAGGGCACAAAAATATTACTTGTCTTTATGATTTGGATATCGTACCTAACCCAATGACGGGAGAATTTAATGAAATATATTTATACGAAGAATTAATGGAATGTGATATGCATCAGATAATTAGATCTGGCCAACCATTGACTGACTCACATTATCAATCATTCATATATCAAATATTATGTGGGTTGAAATACATTCATTCAGCAGATGTGTTGCATAGAGATTTGAAGCCTGGAAATTTGTTGGTAAATGCCGATTGCGAGTTGAAAATTTGTGATTTTGGTTTAGCTAGAGGTTTTAGTGAAAACCCAGATGAAAATAACGGGTTCATGACTGAATATGTCGCTACAAGATGGTACAGAGCCCCTGAAATTATGTTGAGTTTCACAAATTATACAAAAGCTATAGATATATGGTCAGTCGGTTGCATATTAGCTGAATTATTGGGTGGAAAGCCTATATTCAGAGGTAAAGACTACGTTGACCAATTGAACCAAATTTTAATGATTTTGGGAACACCACCAGAATCGACTCTTACAAAAATAGGGTCTCAAAGAGCTCAAGATTATGTTAGATCTTTGCCGATAATGAAAAAAATTGATTACAAACATTTGTTTCCAAATGCTAATCCATTAGCTTTGGATCTAATAGAAAAAATGTTGACTTTGGATCCGTATAAAAGAATTAGTGTTGAAGAAGCTTTAAGTCATAAATATTTAGAAATATGGCATGATCCAAAAGATGAACCAGAGTGTCAAATAAAATTTGACTTTAAAAGTTTTGAGAATTATGATGAAATTAACGACATGAAGCAAATAATAGTGGATGAGGTCAAAAATTTTAGAGAATTTGTGAGGAAACCAATTGAGGAACAACAGCAGATACAATTGCAAGTTCAATTGCAGAAGCAGAAAGAACAAGAACACCATAATTTACAACAACAACAACAACAACAACAACAACAACAACAACAGCTTCAACAATTTTCCGATTCCATAGACTTATCCAATTCATATGCAAATTTGCAAACCAATGTAACACAAGAGTTAGAAGAAGATTATCCAAAACCCCAAGAATTGAACGATTTTTCGTATTTAGACCAGTCAAATACCGAGTATTATAGATTAGAGGAAGACTTAGTGTTTGGACTAGATGGTAACATTTTTAATTAATTGTATATTTAAACACATCCCCATTTTTAGCAAAACAAAACAATGTAGTTTTATCAAGATAAAAAGAATCTATCTTCCCATCATGTATAAGGTACGATAGATCAATCGTGCATAAAGGTACAATTATCGAAGGCACTAATTTATCATTCACTATTGGAAATATAATTGACGAAAATTTCGTTTTCTTCTTATAATGTCTTTTCAATCTAATATCGAACAACGATTTGTATAGCGACATGATAATTTCCGGATCTGTTGAATTTGTCGTTTGTTTTTCTTCTTGCAAAACACCCGTCAAATTCATGGTTGTAGTAGATGTCAAATTTGTGAATGAAGGCGGTGATAGCATGCTATTTTTGGGTTTCCTTGATTGAATTGGCAACGTTGTTATATGATGTATACTGTGTTTCTTCTCATGCTTTTTATTTTCTTTCTTTAAAGGTGGTTTAATCTTTGGCAATGCTTTATAATCAAATTCCCATATAATTAATTTCCCATCAAATCCACAGCTAACTAATTTATAAGAATTCGTAACTGAATCTTCTAAAAATTGTATCGATTTCACGGTATTTGTATGTCCTTTTAATCGAGTAACAATTTCTATATTCTTTATTATCGGCGGATAATTTAATGGCTTCTCAATTTGATCTTGGCTATTAATTGTTCCACTTCTTGAACGTTTACCACTTCTTAGTAACCCATTGACATTGTAGTAACTCATTTTAAATATTTCAATTAAATCTCCTTTTCCAATTACAATCAAAAATTTAAGATCAAATGAAAATTTGATTTCCGTAATCCCACAATTAAAGTAATTAGATATTATGTCCGTAACAACGCTGTACTTATTGTTAAATGTGAATAGCAAATCTAGAAATTTTACAAATCCATCATCAGAAGCAACAGCCACGATCAATGGTTGTGCATCGGATTGACCCGCTTTCTCAGTAGACAAAGTTGAGCTTATAGACGTGATTGCTTTATGACTTAATTTGAAATGACCTATTAATTGATTACTGTTCGTAGCAAATGGAGATAAGTCAAATCTACGAAAATATGTAACTTTCGAGTCTTTGAATTCGGTAGTTTTCTGGTAATTTTCTTCGATGGTCTCTCCAAAAGGATTGATTATCACAACTTCTCCATTTGAATAACCAACTGTTATCAAAAATTCGTAATTTGGATGCTGTATGCATTCTATGGTCGTAACGCCAACAACATCTAGTTTATTTGTATCTGAATTAAAATTGTAATCAAAATACTGATATTTCATGTCTTTTAAATTTAACAAAAACACTTGTCCAGTATAAAAACCCAACACTATAAAGCATTCTTGTTTTATATGTAAAGTCAGAATTGCAGTGATAATGCAATCGTCATCAAACTTTAACCTCAACAATGGCTCCTCTATAATCTTTTCATTGATAGTTTCTTCTGTGTATGCAATAATTGGAGTTTTTGTTTTGCATTTCTTCGAATTTTGATAAATGTTGTTTTCAGTCAACTCAAATATGTTTAATATATTAACGTGAGTTGAGACCATCAATTGTGAAACAGAACCGATTTGAAAATTGGAGTTCTTTATAACTCTCACTCCTGCAAATTCCTTCAAATCTTTGAACTGGTTGTGTGGTTTTAAAAAATAAACTAATTTATTGAACGGGTTATAAGGTGAAGTATTCTTTTTCACCCTCGATCCAAGATCAATGATTCGTGTTATGCAGCCAGGATTTAAAGTCAAGTACTTGAAAGGATCATGATTTAAAGGACTGACATTAGCACCGATTTGCATGTTACCCTCGGAACATTTTTCATTATTGATTACAATTTTTTTAAACAAGTTTGTGATGTGGTAAGGCAAGGAGACATAAGTTGTGGATTCGTACTTTTTCAATGAAGGTCTCGCTATATTTAAATATGACAAATTTAATTTTATCGTACTAGAATTGTACATTATTTCTCTGGTTGATGTTGGAATGTCTTCATTTGATAAAGAATAATGTACATTTTCGTCCAAAGTTTCGGTGTATCCAGGACAAACTGAAGTCAAAAAAGGTCCTACTGGAGGTAGCTGGTTCAATGGCACATTAATGGTAGTCATGAATTTGCAATAGTAGGGGACTAACTGGATGCCAATAATAGATATGGAACAATATATGGATGCCTGTATATAAAGCCCTCACATTAAAATATTGAAAGTCGTGTTTGGTGCAAAACGAATAATACTTCAAAAGTTTTCCTAATATAAAAATTAATCTGCTATATAACTACTACCAACATTATTAATCGATGCAAAATACTCATTTGAAATAAAGATTAGAACACATAGAGTTTACTAGTCCCAATGTTCAGAATCACTGATTCCAACTCACTATGAATAATGGGTCTTTAAATTTGGCTTTGCAATTGCTAACATCAAAGTATTTGAGGTCGTTTTATTTACTGTGAAGACTATTCAAAAGAAAACTGCTCCCAGATCAAATTGATATCGCGAATATATTATTTTTATTCAATGGACTTTCTTTTGGTGAAGCGAAGTCGTTGGGTTCAAGATGTGATTCAGTAGAGCTTGGAATGACTGTCGTGCAATCAGCTCAAAAGGTAAAGTAGTGCAACGTAACTAAACAGTAGATTAGGATAGAGTTCGAATCTGGTACTTGCACGTCGTGCGAACACGCTATTGTTTCTTGTTATAATTATTGGACATCATTACATCAACACACTACCCCCTTTAATTCTTTCAAGTCAGCTGTTTTTTTGGTTTGATCAAACCAATTCAATCAATCGTATTGTTTAGTCAATTTGGTTAACCCAATCATCATTACTCGGGTGGTTTTTATTACAACAACACACAGCAATACCTATTAAATTTGATTAAAGGAAATTGTCGACAAAGTGTCATCCTCAACAACAAAAAAAAATTTTAACATCCAAACATACATATATTAAACTATCAACATTGAACGTCTTGGGTAAGTTATCGAGTTCATAAATAACAAAAGATTTAATGGCAATACCATCGAACACTGTCCGTTTCAGGCAGCGTAAGATATCGGTGAAGCAGAATCTACATATTTATTCGCAAAAAGATCTAAATTCTAATGAATTGGAATTGTCACAAGTCAACCATCTAGATAATCGAATAGGTAAAGAGGATGTTAATGCCGTTGAAACGGGAGTGGACAAAAATGAACAAGATGAAGTGCATTTGCAACAAGTGATCAGTGCTGCACAAAAACTTTTAACAACAAACAAACTTCAAGATCAATCAGTGTATATTCCTACTCCAGATGCGTCCAAGGTATGGCCAGACGCCTCAAAATATTATGACCAGAAGTTTGTTGAAAGTTCAAGTTATATCTGCTATTCGTACAAGATGGAAAGTTTTGGCTACAATATGGATGAGGAAGATGAAACTTTTTTTAATGAAACGTTAATTCAGTATCCAAAATCCAATAAAAAAAAAAACGAAGAAAAGTGTACCGAAATGGAATTCGAATTGATAATGGATAATTTTGAGAAAACGATTGATTCAAAACAACCTTTTTTGTCAATGGACCCTACTAATATATTGTCTTTTGAAACAATAAGCAACTACATAATTGAACAACAGAAACTGTCGACAAAGTCGACTAAACCGTACCTCGAATTAACAGGTGGACTACTAGAGTATATACCGACACCTACCTTGAAAGAGCGTTTATCTAAAGAAGTCAATTATTCCCCATTCAAAACAATTTTTGATGAAAAAAATAATGTGCAATCTCGATCAATCCTCAAATTATTAGAATTATTTGGGAAACCCATATATGAGCATTGGCGAAGCAGGAAAGAATCTAGAAATGGTAAAAGCGTTCAACCCAGTTTAAAATTTGAAGACCCAAATGCAAATGAAAAGGATAATGACAATGATCCTTATGTTTGTTTCAGAAGACGTGAGTTTAGACAAGTAAGGAAAACAAGGAGAGCAGATACATTGGGTGCAGAGAAAATAAGATTGTTGCAAAAATCATTACAGAAGGCAAGAGATTTAATTTTAAATGTTAGCGAAAGAGAGATTTTAAAAGCACAAACCTTTAAAGCAGAACATGAATTATTCAAATTGAGATGCGATGGTAAATCATTGAAGAGATCTTTGAATGTCACGGAAGGTGATGATCATTTGTATTACGCACATAAAAGGAAAAAAATTATCAAACCAAAGGAAGAAGAAGAAGACAAAAAGAGAGAGAAAAAGAGGGAAGAGAAACAATCCCAATCCCAAGCTCATACTCAACAGTCGCAACAAGCACAAGCACAATCGCAATCACAATCGGAAAGTACATCGTCGAATCAACCTTATGTCAAATTACCTCCTTCGAAAATTCCCGATATGGATCTCGTCACTGTCTCGTTGGTGTTGAAAGAAAAGAATGATACGATAAGAAGAGCTGTCGCTGAAAAATTGAATAAACGAAGAGAACAAGATCAAGGTTTTATTAATTTGACGGATGATCCTTACGAGCCAATCTTTAATATATCAACTAATAACCATACAGAGGAATTGAGTCACGTACCCTATTCCTCAATAGCAGCAACTGATTTTTATCAATTTAATACATCAAATTACATAGGTGAGCCTTTGAAGAAATTGATCAAAGATAATAGATCACTACCTGGTGTTAGATCATTTAAAGGGTCAAATGGCGAATTGGTACCAACCAAGCCTTTTTTGCATTCACTGCCATTATACCAGGGGCAGAAAAAAATTTCATATATCGAAAAATTGTTGCACAACATTGAAACTAATAATTTTAATAATTACGATACTGGATTTATGGCTGATCAAGAGATTGAAGACGAATACAAGTTATCGAACCCAATATTCAGATTACGTAAACGTCAGTCAAGGTTCAATCAAACTTTCATTGATAGAAAAGGGTTAATCAACAAATTAGAGCATAAAGATGTAATCGATGATAATTTGATTAGTCATGAAAACAGTTATGACATTTTAAAAAGGTTAGAATCAAACTGGAAATTTGATGACGATTTGACTGAATATCAAAAAGGATTGTTGGACCCATTTAGTTTGGATCCATCTAAGTTGAATAGCATAAGCGATGAAACACAAGCAATACGATTTGGATCGATGCTTTTATCAAAATCGTATGGATTACTCAAAGAATCAGTCCAACAAAAGCAACAAATGTATTTACAACAAGCTAGGTTGAGAGCATTACAAAACCAACAATTAGCACAAAAGCAACAGCTTCAAAATAAACAACGACCAACTCCACAGGCACAGGCACAAAAATCGACGCCACAAATACAAAAATCATCAAGTCAGAGCCCAATGTAAAAAGGACATTGTTAATAGAAAATAATTTTGATAATTATTTAATTGTATTATATTTAAATTGTATATAACTCTATATATACATTAAAGTTAGGTAAAAAAAAATCAAAGCAACCCTCATGGTAGCTTTCAGAATCGCTCCACACTAGTTTTGGTTGCTAATTTATTACTAAGCAGTGGCAGCGTGATACATATATAAATTGTTGCTGTTCTTTTTGAATATAACGTAAAATGTCGTTGGTCGTATTTGGAGCACACGGCAAAGTTGGGCAGAATGTAATTAAACTTGCTTCGAAGCAAGCTAAGCGGGTTACAGCAATTGTTAGAAATGACGAGCAAGCAGCTACAATTAAGAAAATCTCAAATTCTTCATCTAACATTTCCACAAGATTTCTTTCATTAGATGAATCATCAGTTTCTGATATTCAAGAGGTCATCAAAGGCCATCTGACAATTATTTTTACTGCTGGATCAGGCGGTAAAAACTTGTTGCAAGTTGACCTAGATTCTGTTGTAAAAACTTTTGAAGCTTCGGTCAGTGAAAACATCAAACGGTTCATTTTAGTGAGTGCTATTCATGCAGATTCAAGAGAATATGTTGACAAGTCTTCGATCAGAAATTATTATATTGCCAAACATTATGCTGACCGCATCCTTATTAATGAATTCAAAGATAGATTAGATTACACAATTATCAAGCCAACTTTGTTGACTGACGAGGAAGCAACTGGCAAGATAAAATTCATAAATTCATTAGAAGAGGACAAGGGATCAATCACGAGACAAGACGTTGCTAAAGTTTTACTTGAAGTCGTTGATAATACAAACACGTTCGGCAAGGCTTACAATATTGCCAACGGTGACTTGGTAATTAATGATTCGTCAATCTATTGATTTGCATTGTAATTTCATCTATAAAATTTCTAATCTACATTCTATCAAAATAATCCTTCTATCTCTCCTTCATCGTTGACTTCAACATTCATGAACCCTGCATGCGTAGGTAATCCAGGAATTGTCATGATTTCAGCTGCTAAAGCATACAAGTAACCAGCACCAGCTGAGCACCTGACCTCTCTAATAGGGACTGTAAATCCAGTTGGCACTCCTTTCAAACTTGGGTCGTGACTCAATGAATATTGTGTTTTGGCGATACAAATAGGCAATTTATCGTAACCTTGTTGGGTGTATGTTTCAATTTGTTTTTTAGCCAATGGTGACAATTCAATGTCTGCGGCTCCGTACATCTTTGAAGCAATGATTTTCAATTTGTTTTCCACTGAATCATTGACGTCGTACAAAAACGTTTGTTTATCTTGTGTAGATCTTTTGACTGCTTCAACTACTGATTTGGCCAATTCTAAAGCTCCAAAACCACCTTTTGCCCAATGATTGGAAGGAACAGCAAAATCTGCTCCTGCTTGTAATGCTTTTTCTTGGATCAATTTGATCTCAGACTGGGAATCCGTTTCAAATTGATTGATTGCCACAACAACGGGAACGTTGTATTGTTTTATGTTTGAGATTTGTTTAGCTAAATTTGAACAGCCTTTAGATAAGTATTCTAAATTCTCGGTTGTGTATTCTTGTGGTAAGGCTTGGCCTGGTTTAACATCAGGTGCTCCACCGTGTAATTTTAAAGCTCTGGAAGTAGCGACTAATACAACAGTATCAGGTTTCAATCCTGAAGTCCTACATTTGATATTAAAAAATCTTTCACCACCCATTGTAAAATCGAATCCTGCCTCAGTGACTACAAATCCTTTTTCTCCATTGTTGATTGGATTTGATGGTGAAGTTAATTTCAAAGCCAATTGATCAGCAATGACAGATGAAGCACCAATTGAAATGTTAGCAAAAGGACCAGCATGCACAAAAACTGGGGTACCTTCAATAGTTTGCATCAAATTTGGTTTTATGGCGTCTTTCAATAATGCAGTGATTGCACCTGCGCATCCAATATCTTCAGCTGTGATTGCTTCACCAGTTTCTCTTTGAGTACCAACAACTATTTTACCAACTCTAGATCTCAAATCTTTCAAAGATGACGACAATGCCAATATGGCCATTAACTCACTAGCAACAGTGATATCCATTCCGGATTTCCTAGGCGGAAATTTGCTAGCTTCATTTTTGCCTTGTCCCAAGGTAATTTCTCTAACAAATCTATCGTTACAATCGACAACTCTTTTGATTGTGATTGATTCAGGATCAATATTTAATTTGGCGAATTTTAAAATTTCGTCTTCGCTCAATTCATTTGGATCGGTTTTGGTTATACCCAATTTTTCTAATCTTTTTAACATAGACGGAGTAAAGCTTCTTTTTCCTTTTTTTGATGGCACTAATCTCTTGTAAAATCCACTGATTGTTTTTGAAGTCTCTTCGTGGAACATTCTGGTATCCACTGCAGCACATAATAAATTTTGTGCAGCTGATATAGCATGGATATCACCTGTCAAATGCATATTAAATTCGTCCATAGGTATAACTTGAGCATACCCACCACCGGCAGCACCACCTTTAACACCAAAAGTTGGACCCATAGACGGCTGTCTAACATTAGCAATTGAGTTGTAATTTAAGTGTGCTCCCAAAGCTTGCGTCAAACCCATAGTTGTTGTTGATTTACCTTCGCCTAATGGAGTTGGTGTTATACCGGCAACTAAAACATAATTACCCTTACCTTCAACTGGTCCTTCAACTTGTTCATCTAAACGATCAATAACTGCTTTAGGATTGACTTTTGCTTTGTAATGTCCGTATGGATCCAATTCTTTTTCCAATATACCCAACTCTGCCGATATTCTAGTAATCTTTTTTGGCTTTTGTGCTCTCGATATGTCGATATCTGACGGTACCGGTGTTTTTAACTTCAACGGTAAAGGTTTGAAAGCGTGTTCGTGAGCTTTCTTAGCATGTATCAATGCTGCATCATAAACATTAGAACATAACATTGCTACAGTCATTGGACCAACACCACCTGGAACTGGAGTTAAGTAGCTAGCCTTCTTAGCAACCTCGTCAAATGCAACATCTCCGACCAATTTCTTCCCGTTTTTAGCATTTGGATCTTCTTTATAATTTATACCTACATCAATAACTACAGCACCATCTTTCACCCAATCACCTTTCACGAACTCGGGTATACCAACAGCAGCCACTATAATATCAGCGTTTTTAACAACCTGCGATAAATCTTTGGTATGACGATGACATATTGTGACTGTACAATCTTCGTTTCTCAACATGGTAGCGACGGGCGTACCTACGATGTCTGAACGACCAATAACAACAGCATTCTTACCTCTCAACTCTATTCCAGTTGTTTTGATCAATTCCATAATACCGTTCGGGGTACAAGGTTTGAAGTGAGGTTGGCCCCCTCTTTTATTCAATTGTCCTACATTGTAATGATCAAACCCATCAACATCTTTATCTGTGACAACTGAATTAGTTATTAATGTTTCATCAATGTGCTTAGGTAACGGCAACTGGATTAAAATACCATCTACTTTTGGATCTTTGTTTAAAGCTTGGATCTCGTCAATTAATTCGTCTTGTGGAATGTTTTCATCGAAATTGATTAATTTTGAATATATATTTGAACCTTCAGCTGCTTTCAACTTAGATTTCACATAAGCAGAAGAATCGGGTCTTGATCCTACTTGTATAATTGTTAAACTAGGTCTGAACTTCAATTTATCATCAACACCGTAATGTTCTTTGTTAAATTTCAATACTTTTTCTGCAATTGTATTTCTAATTGACTTGGCTAGCTTTGTTCCGGAAACAATTTGTGCATCGAGTTTAGACGTAGACGCATGAAGCCGTCTGATCAAGGCAATAGACCTATAATTTCTAATCATTGCCTGCTCTAAGGAAGAATAAATGAAGATGAGAATGCTAGAACTGCTAAAAAAATACTTTTTGATATCATCTATTTTATATGCAGTACAAACTGTCAAGTTAAGATTAAAATTTTTCAGAACGTTTCAGCCTCCAAGAGTCGTGAGTAGGATGATTGAAAACGGTGGTACTTCAAAGTTTAAATCAAACAATGGAGCTTGAAACACGAGGTTTAGTATGGATATACACATGCAATACAAAATCGCACTCATTGACAAAAACAAAAATCAAATGTAAATATTATTTAAAGTCTGCGACTTAGTATTTTGACTTCTATGTCATTATAATTTTTTGCGTCCATACCGAAATAAGATTTTTGACTTCTTCAAGAAGTCAGACTTTATATTTCATTCTACAAAATCTCAATTACATCTTCTTCGTCTCTCTCTACACCTGCACCATCATTTCTTAATTGTTGTAACATTGCGTGAGCTCTTAAAGAAATTGGTTGATCATTTCGAGGACTTATTGATTCTGAATCATTTTGCTTGGTTTTTCTAGTTGTCAATCTTCTTTTCAAATTGTTTACACTTTCATATTTCGAAATATCCAAGTTCATAACGTCCAACTCTAGAGATTCCTCGGTTGAGTAGAACGACAAGGCTTTGGATCTGCGGTCTTTATTCTTCCTCGTTCTTGTTTGATTTGTCGATTTTAACTTTTCCAACAATAAATCAATTGCTGCTGAATTTTCTTCCATGTTGTCATCGGACTCTTCCTGCACTTGTTGCTGATTATTTTTCTCTTCAATCATTCTTTTCCTCGTTTCATAAACCTTTTGTTCTTCCTCTTTTTGCACATTTTCAATATGAACTTTTTTGAACTCATCAATGAAGGCGACAAATTTGTTGAAAAAATTATTCCTTGCTGACGATTCTTTCGAATTTTCTCCAAAGTAAAGCATTAAAGAATTAAAATCACTAATGGTCTTTTTCAAATGAGTTTGAAGTAATGAATTTTTGGTTTTTGCGTTTTGCATTGGTGTAGAAATTGTTGTCAATATTCTATCTTGAGGATGCATGTCTTTGATATTACTCAAATTTCCTTTTTCAATTGAGTCATTTATATTTTGAACGTTCTTTGCCATTTCTTGACATTCAGATTCTAGTTGTTCTATTGATATGTTCATGACAGAATTTAAAGAATTCAAATCGTCAACAAACGTTCCATACTCGGGGAAAGAGTGTCGTATAATTTTTTCAATGTAATGCAAAAAATTCATAGAATTCAGTTCGTCTTTCATAAATTTCAACCTTTGTAAAGTGTCCAACTTGAACCCCATAGCTTGCTTTGAGCCTTCATTCATGAAATTTCCAACAGATCTAATTATACCCAACACATTTTTTAAACTATCGGAATTTTTCAAACATGAATTTGCATTGTCTACTAGCGATAATTTCTTTACCAAATCTGTGTAATCCTTCTGATACGTTTGAATAAACAAAAGAGCTTTAGATCTGGCCCTCCAATAATGTCTCAAATTATAGCAAGTTTCTAGGAAAATTCGATCCGCCCTTTCTAATTCTAGTGGATCTTTCTTTGGTGGTTTCCCACTTCTGAGATCACGAGAATAAGGAGCCAAATTCTTGAACACACTATCGCTTATCTCAATCAACGAATCATTGTTGAAAAATTCTAAAACACTGGAGTTATTCAAAATATCTGGATGGCACCGAAGAATGTTACCCACAAGTTTGTCCTCGCTTAGATTTCCAAACATATGCAAATTGATACCAAACTGTTGAGCCAAATCTCTCGATAAAAATGTCAATTTGGTTGTCTTCTGTGAGGTCTCGGAATTTAAATCGATATCCTTCTTTTTCTTTATTATTGAAGCTTTTGCAGCAAATACTTTTTCAACCTCGCCTAAAACACCTTGCTCAATTAATTTGTTAGATAACTTATGATCTTCTAAGTCGTTCCAAAACGTTTCTTTGATATCATCAATTTTATCCCAATGCATTTGTTTTAATTTAGTTTTCGGTTTGATAGAAGGTATTACGTCAGCTTTCGATTTCTTAGGTTCATCTGCATTACTCGTATTAATAATTTCCGTTGAGCATGTACTTATCTTTGCTAAACTAATTGGTAACGGTGGGGGTGGAGGGGGAACAGAGCCAATTGTTGCAAGTCCATTAATTAAAGGTAAAGGTGGTGGCGGCGGTGGAGGCGGTATTGGCGCGGCATTACTAGATGATGACGATATCGGCGTTGATACAAAACCATTTATTGAAGGCAAAGGAGGAGGTGGTGGTGGAGGTAGCAGTGGTGTCAAACAATTTTGTCCATTATTCGAAGAATCAGGTTCAGACGATATCCGCTGTTTGTTATTCAAAAAATCAGGTATGGGGGGTGGTGGAGGTAGGGAACTTAGTGTTGAATTTGGCAATTTCAAAAAGTCGGGTATAGGAGGTGGGGGTGGAAGCGAAGCTGAATTCTCAAAAAAATCAGGTAAAGGTGGTGGTAGTGGTGGCGGTAGTGATGAGGCTGCAAGCTGACTGTCATTGTTCATAAAATCGGTTGACAATGAATTGCTATTCTCCGTTTTGATAAAATCAGGAATAGGCGGTGGAGACGGGGGTATGATTTGATCGAAATTGAATAATCTATTCTCAGTATTTTTAGCCTCTAGGGTATTAGAAATCAATTGATTTGGCGGCTCTGATTTGGCTTCTACTAATTTTTGTTTAAAGTGAAAATCACCCTTTTGATGTTCTTTTGCATCAACTTGCAGTTTGACGTTTTTGGACGAGTTTTTTGTAATATTGTGTGGCGAATTTATTTCATTTCTGAAAAACTTCAGATATAAACCTGGTGGAGTCGGTGGTCTGTTTTTGGAGGAGAAAGAATCACCTTTCAATTCCGCATAAACACCTTTACTAGCCTCTTTATTTGCATTGTCTTTTTTGTTCGACAAAACTTGTATATTTCTTTGTAATAGTGAATTTTGACTCTCCAACATTTTAATCGTTTCATCTTTCAGTAAATTTTCATGCCTTAAATTATTTATTGTTTCAATTCTGTCAATTCCAAGTTCTTTTTCTAATAACGATTTTTCTACCTTAATTTTTTTCAATTCTTTTTCCAATTGTTTCGTTTCTGCGATTGCCTGTATTGAAATGTCTTCGGTGGAAAGCTTGTTTAACAATCTTTGAATGGAGAAATTTAGCGTCGCATCTGGTTCCCCAATAGTGCTGTAGTCGCTTACATGCATTAAGATTGTATTCACTAGTACCAATATTTTACTGAAATCATTGCTAGATTTGCTATCTTTTAGTAATATCAAATTTTTCAAAATATTTATCACGGTTTCAGTATCTTCAGTCTTTGATAAATTTGTCACCAATAATGAAATTAGGTTTTCCGGTCGCCCAGCAGTGTTGCCAATATTAGTTTCAACAAAATCTGAAACCTTCAACTTTTTAATTTTATTTTTTGATGATTTCAGAGTCTTTTTCTTCTTGTATTCTTCGTATTCATTGAAATCTTCCTCCGCAAAAGATTCATATTTTTCAATTTCATCTTCTAACCTTCTGTTTTGGATCAATTTTAATTTTTCTAAAATCTGGTGTATTCTAGCATTAGCTAAATCTCTTCTAGTAGATATACGTTGTTTCCAAGAATCAGTCGATTCTATGATTAGATTGATCATACCCAATGTTATGGTGATATAATTCAAATGCACTGAGTCGTGATTTCTATTTAAAAAACTCTTATCTATAATTTCTTCCAAAGTATACATCCATGGCTGAAATAAAGAGTAATCTCCTGTCCAGTCTTGTAAACTAGCTAGACTTTCTAATATATAACTCAATATTTCCTTATTTTTGTCGAGCAATAAAATCACCAATACTTCTGTAACTGATGTTTTAGTCAGCATCTTAGGGGATATTAAAGAAAATATCAATGCTTTGATGACGTAGTTCATATCTGACCAGGTGCTTTTATCTTCCATATTTAAATGTTTAAAACATTGAACAATTAAAAATTCGATATCAAACTCTTGATTTGACTTTATAGATTTTTTGTTAATTTTGTTCAATAACACTGCCAATGCTGTTTCACCTTGCGCATTCATGAATGCTTTTACCCAAGTGACACCGTTTTTCAATTTTGAATTGTCCGACATTTTCTTCTCAAGTTTTTTAATGTCCCTCAAAGACATCTTACTTGCCATTATTCTTGAAACAAACCATTCTGGAGTCAGATCTTTGAATTTCGATTTTTTGTTAAGCCCTAATATAATTTCATTATCATTTGAATTACCAGAATTCGCAGATTCAAATGAAAATTTACTTGACACTCTTCTAGGCGTACTAACGGGCAGACTCAATTTAGTGATGACCACCATGTCTTTATATTGTTTCTCCTTGAAATACCTATCAGCTTGTTTTGATAATTTTCTCAAATCAAATTGAGCATTTGTTTCATTTTCGCTCAACAACAATTCCCATTTTCTTTCTACTGACATCTTTTTCAACTTTGGTATACTCTCATTTGGAAAAACTCTAATAGATAACAATTTATCGAATAATTGATCAACTATTTCTTTTCGTGGAAAAAGATTTTTTTGATTTGAAGCATTCGTGAAAGAGTCTACCGATTTGTTGATTGAAGTTGTGACATGTAAAGTCGGTGACCTGGAAATGAATTTCGCTGGCGTAAATTCGGCAACATCTTCTGATCCTTTTGAATTATTTGCATTTGTTGATTCAAACCCGCCAGTGACTAAACTTAAGCCACTAGAATTAACATCAATGTCTTTATTGGCTTTTGGATCTAAAGATGAAAAACTGTCTACACTATCACTATTCAACTCTGGAGAATACTGAGGTGTTGGTCGAAAGTCTGAAACATCTTGTACTTGCTTAGTATTGATTAGTTGATTAAAGTTCAACAACGATTTCGAATTTTGCAATCTTTTTATACTTTTGGCAAAAACACTCGGTTTCTTGATTAACGGTGGGTAGTCACTACCATCGCATTCATTTTGTGGCGGTAGATCATAATCATTCATAATCTCATTGAATAATAACACAGTGATGCAAACCAATAATCCTGTGAATCAGATCAAACTTTTTTCGCACTAAAATAGTAATACACTCTTCAAATTTAAAACGCGTAGCTTTGTTTTGTTTTGTTTTACAACCAAAGTTTGTACATAGTTTTAAATGGGTCATTATAAGCAGCCCAAGGTTCAAAAATCAATAGCATCATTTTTCCAAAGCTCTAAAGTTATTAGCAATGATTCAAAGAGTCAGTATGAAAGCGACGTCGAAGAAATAACAACTGCATCAAAACAGAATTCTTTACTATCAAGGACATCAAATGATTACGACCAAGGTTTTGATGATCAAGCTGACACATCCATTGACACCAGTTTTGAAATAAACAATCTTAAGACAACTCTGTTTACTCCTAGACAATCAAAATCGAACGTATTCAAAGATTCAACAAATACTACAAGTCGTTATTTCACAACCCTGTTGAAAAGGTCAAACTCGAGCATTTTGGACAGTATGAACTTAGGTCAAGCCAAAAAAGTAGCAAAAATTGAATCTAAATCTAGTGAAGATGGAACCAAAAGTAGCGACATTGCTTTAAACAAAGAACAATTAGATGTTGTCAAGGCCGTGGTTGAAGATGGCCTAAATGTTTTTTACAGTGGTTCTGCAGGTACGGGGAAATCCGTCGTACTAAAAGAATTGGTCAAAAGGCTAAGCTTAAAATATGGAATTCAAAAAGTGGGTGTTACTGCTCCAACAGGGATGGCAGCTTGTAATATCGAAGGTCAGACTATTTACAAATATTTGAATTTGGGTACTGGGAAAATAAAAACTGATCAGTTAGTTAAAAAAATTTCAAAAAATGAGTTTATGAAAAATAAATGGGTTAAGTTGAAAGTGTTGATTATTGATGAAGTGTCAATGCTAGATGGTGATTTATTTGAAAAAATAAATGAAGTCGGAAAACGATTAAGAGGCAGTTCAAGACCGTTCGGTGGTATTCAGATTGTTTTATCTGGAGATTTTTATCAATTACCGCCTGTTAATAGAGATTTGAGATACAAAAACTTTTGTTTTTTAAAACCAAGCTGGAACGAAACTATACACAAATCGATATTATTGAAAGAGATTTTCAGACAGAAAGGTGATTCTGAGTTTATTGATATGTTGAACGCTTTAAGAAGTGGTGATATGAGCCAAGATATTATCAACAAATTTATGGCGCTAAGGCGAGCAATTCTGTATGATGATGGGATTGTTGCAACAGAATTGTATTCAACTAAATATGAGGTCTCTAAAGCTAATAATTTGAGATTAAGCGAACTCAAGTCAAATCGAACATATCAGTTCAAAGCGAATGACAGTCATCAAGGCGAGCAATACAAAAACCAATACGGTTCTTTAATGTGCGAAGAATTGTTGGTATTAAAAGAAGGCGCTCAGGTGATGATGCTTAAAAATATTGATGAAAGATTGGTTAACGGTTCACAAGGGCATGTATTGTTTTTCTCACCACAAGGATTTTATTTTAAGATCTTGGAAAAATATCCATTGGTGGATCCAGAAGATAATCAAATGATTTCAGAATTGCAATTAGTGTGTTCCAGAATCGGTGTTACTGACGATTTTACCGACAAACAAATTGAAGTATTCAATAAAGTTCCACAATCTAGAAAATCGATTATCGAAGAATTGTGTCAATATGCATCGCAAGATTACTCAGGCTCAGAAAAATTGCCAGTAGTCAACTTCAAAACAAATGGGGACAATATAGTGCGTTTAGTTAATAGAGTCGAGTTTGCCGCTGAACACAAAATCCCGTCTGCTGCACAAAACAATTCACTATCATCATTAGCATCTAAATCACAAGTAACTAGAACACAAATACCTTTATTATTATCGTGGGCTATGTCTATCCACAAATCACAAGGTCAAACATTAGATCGAGTCAAAATTGATTTGAACAAATCTTTCGAAGAAGGACAGGCATATGTTGCACTATCAAGAGCTAGGTCTAAAGATCGCCTAGAATTGAAAGGATTTGATCCGCATAAAGTATTAACTTCATCAGTAGTGCTTCAATTCTACAAGCAGATTCAATATAGCAGCAATTAAATATAGAAAAACTGCATGTGGAATCGCTAACTAATTTAGTGCGATAAATCAGTTATTATTCCCCAATGGCTAGATGAGGTATTTGGTAATTACACGCCATTATCAGTTATTTGTGTGAATGTTACTATTACATAATAATTGCCGGTTTTATGTAAGATAGAAATGGTATAATTAGGTAATCCTACAGTTAGAGGTAAAACAGGATATTTCATGGTATATAAGGAATTGGAGATCCTGGCTTGAACTTCATGGAAAAATAAGGAATATAGTGGGTTTTATCGATAGTGAATATTTATATATATTGATAGTGGAATAACACATAGTCTTAAGTGAAGTCATCAAAATAGTAATAGTACTTTTCAGAAGTTAAAGATATAATAGTATCTTTGAATACACGTATTTCCTAGTCATTAAAGGAGAATACAAACAAGGTGTATTACTGATGATACTTAATTGTTTCGCAGTTAAGTACTCATCCTGTTTTTGCAAAACTAACAAAAAGTTTCTCGCACAACACTGCAGCAAAAAAAAAATTTATCTTTACTCTATGACACATTTCCAAGATTTGGGTTATAATGGATTTCCCATATCTCTCAATTACTTCACGCATCTACCTGATGTATCACTACTTTCTCGATCGGAATTAGTAGTGTTATTTAAGTCTTTATTGAAGAAAGACCCCAAAACGAAAGAAAAAGCTTTAAATGAATTATTATCGTCAGAAATTGATGAAATAACATTGATGTCTTGGCTACAACTATATCCTAAATTGGCCACTGACAATTCCAAGTCAGTCAGACTGTTATCTCATCAGGTACAATATAATTTTGTGGACCAATTGGGATCGAAAGTATTCACAAAGTATTTAAAAAGTTTTATACCAATATGGTTAATGGGAGTCTACGACAATGACAAATCTGTATCTAGCATTGCATTTAAATTATTGCTTCAACTATTAAACAACGATTCACAAAAATTCGAGAAATTGTGGGAATTATTCAATGAACAAATTATAAATTTGGTTGCAAACATCATATGCGTTGAAAATTATGAGACTTTGAGTGACAAAAGATATACCAATGAATCCGAAATGATTATAAAGTACGATAGGGTTTTGACCTGTAGTATAAATTTGTTGATCAAATTATATAACGATGATGAAGTTGTGTCTGAAATATTATCTACAGAATCTTTATGGGATAATCTATCTACCAGTTTGAAAGAAGAAACGATGAATCTAAATTTGTTCAAATCGTTATTGAGTTTGGTGAATGTCATTTTAAAAAAAGAAACAAAACTATTTAAATTAATAAGTAAAAAATTTTTTAAAATCAAGCTAAAGAACAAACAAAGTATCATATTTTCCAATATCATCATACCATTTTGGAAGTCTATCTTGTCAATAACTGATTATAAATTTGCAAAGAAAGATGTTTGGGATGGTAAGGAGAGTAAATTCTTTGAATACTTAAAAGTTGGCCCCTGCAATTCTGACCCAAGTTACTATGATCTCATAGTGGACATTCTTTACAAATTTAAAACAGAGAACAGAGTAGTTGATTTTTCAAATGAGGAAGAATATAAGTACTTATTCAATTTACTATTGAAACAATTCACGACTTTGCATGGGAACTACAAAACCAATGCCCTCAATTGTCTTTTCAACGTAGTTGCACTTTTCGACAAGGATTATGATGCTCTACTAATTGAAGTATTGGGGAACCTTAATACAAGAAATAGAAATGATTTAGAAATGATAATCAGCAAAAATTATACGAGCAAAATGAACTCAAGTTTTGCGAGTATCAGTGAGCAGTCATTAGATTCAAAAACAACGCAAAATTTGATAGATGTGTTGTCCAAAGTTGGTTTAATTGAAATTATAGACTCGATTGTATCGAACGCAATTGAAACTGTTGATGAACACCCTAAAAAGTCATTCCAAATTATCGAAGTTTATTTGCTGCATGAATACAAACCTAATCAAGAAGTATTAGATTTCCTACAAGAAATTCCAAGTTTTGTTGAACAAGATTTTGTGGAGGAGCCGTTAGAGTTATTGAAAATTTCACTTAAAGAAGATTATTTTCTGGATCATTGCGAAATGGTGAATGATTTTTATTTAAAATTAAGCACGGTAGAACCTTCTAAAATTGATTATTTCATCAAAGCGATCAATGTCAGATTTGACCAAGACAATTACCCTGATATTTACAACTATTTGTTGGAAAAGTCTAAATTTGATCCAGCTGACTTGGAGTTACTATGCTCTACAAAAGATAAAAAAATCATAGAGAATGTGGCAAATAGCACGTCAAACTCTCAGGAGTTTATGAATTTCGTGCACAAGTATGATTTGTTATCGATTCTCGATAACGATGAAAATATTTTGCACGATGCCTGGATTAATCAAGATAAACAGTTATTGACTCAACTAAGGTCTGACAAGGAAAAATATTTTGCGTCCATGTTGAAGTATTTTGAATCTAGGTCAAAAGACGATGAAATAGACATTGAATTTATTGAAGGAGGTCCTCTACCTATTGAGCAAATAATTGGTCGTGTTAAATCCGGTGTTGGTCAAATTGACGTGGAAAAGATTGTAGTTTCCAATCCGTTAGACACCGGAGTTTATTTGTGCGAATATAACGAAGAACCGGTTTTGGACGAAGTCATTCCAGTTTTAGGTAAATTCATTAGTGGATTACAAACAATACCTGAGCAATGGGAATTATTGGCCGTAGTGATTAAAGAATATTTGAACGACCTTGTTTTCATTGGTGATCTTGCTGAAATAGATAGTATTATGAATATTGCTGATTCCATCAAAATACAACCAATTTCTTGGGCGGATATCGATATAAATAATTATGACATTGATACTGACTTGTATTCATTTTACGTTGCAAGAGTTCTTAAAAAACAATTAGAAAACTGTTTGGAATATGAAACCTTAAAATCCTTTGAATCGAAACCAATCAATTTCGTTCAATTGGTCAAAAATCCACTAAAGTTTTATGCTGTTATAAATGGTATCAATAAATTTTCAGTATCAAAGTCATTGAATCGAATTCAAAATTATGTTTTTTCCGAAATTTTAAGCGTCAAGCAAAATAATATCGAGACCGAAGGATTGAAATGGGTGACCTTGAGTTTACCATTTTTCAACGAGTCTGTGATACTTATTCCACATCATAAATTGAGCATGATCATGAACCAGTTCAAAGAGTGGTTGAAAAATTTTCCTCTGAACCCATTGAGAGTCCAAATAACAAGATTCGTTACCAACTTGTATAAATCGAGCACAAAGCCGGACAACATCGACGATGTAATTGCGGATTTGTTTCATGAGAACTTTTTTATTGGAGGGTTGGATTTATTATATTATTCCTTGAAACTATACAATTGCACGGATGCTTCTTTGCCATCAATAATGGAAGTTGTTTTAAGTGACGAGTACCAACTGAATAATTCGCAGGTTAATGTTTTAATTGAAAGAGCTCTCGAGATTGCTTTGACTAAAAAAACAATAAGTTTAGAGAAAGACGTATGGTTAGAAACATTTTATTGGTCACCATCGGAAATACTTCAAAGAGTTAGTGCTTGGCATTTGGAAAAGATGATCATTAAAGAGCAAGAGGATTTGGTTATTGAGTTTGAATTATCAAAAGATATGGAGATAAAATTACCAGAAGCTTATACTGATTTGATTGAGTCGGCAAAAATGCATCTACAGTATTTTTTGACATGGTACTTGATTTTTACGTATTTCAAAAATGTTTCAATTAGAATGAGAAACATTTACATAAGGCAGATTGAGAACCATTTACCAATTTTATTTGATATATTATTTGAACATATTGAGAATACAAAAGACGTTACATTCGACATATTAAAAACAGAATCACTTGAAAATTTAGCAGTTTATCTATACTATCAATCAGTTTTATATTGTGGTTCGCACGTACAAACATGGTTTAAAGAAATCAGAGATAAACAATTGAAATCAAGAATTGAAAAATACACAGTCAACAACATTTCTCCTAAATTGATATCTGACATAATGGAACAAGTATCTAAAGAGAAAGAACGGATACAAGGCAAAGAAGAAAATATGTCAATTAAGTTGAATCTTAATGAAATCAAAACCACATATATTATTGACGAACAGAAGATGGAAATGGTTATCAAAATACCTTCAAATTACCCTCTAGATAATGTGGTTGTCAACGGACCTTTGAGGTTAGGTGTCAAAGAAAATCAATGGAAGGCTTGGCTATTGGCATCGCAAAAGATTATTTCGTTAACTAATGGGTCTATCATTGAATCCATTGAGTTATTTTGTAGAAACGTCAATTTACACTTTTCAGGCTTTGAGGATTGTGCAATTTGTTATTCAATTTTACATCAAGATTTATCATTACCATCGAAATCTTGTGCAACATGCTCAAATAAATTTCATGCTGCATGTTTGTACAAGTGGTTTAAGAGCTCGGGTAGCAGTACTTGTCCATTATGTAGGTCGGCTTTTAATTTCAAAAAATAATTTGTAAATATATACATTTATTCATCGTTTACTACGAGTAGAATTTGCCCATGGTGCTCTTGTCATCGGCATTGGCATTGACGTTGAAGCGCTTTTAGCACCGTCTTGACTGTTGTCTTCTTTAACGTCTTTTTGGTACACTGGTAACTCCAATCCGTTCTTGTCTTTCCACGGATACAAAACATTGCCAAACCAAAAATGCTGTATGACCGGAAACTTTCGCAAAACTTCATCAAAATACATTCTGATTAAACCTTGTCTTACTTTCGTCCACGAATAAACGTTTTGGTGAATATCGTAAAGTATAGGAGAATGTTCGTTGAACGGCCCCGTCTTCAATTTGAATATAAATGAAATTGCATTTATGTACAAGTTGGTCAATTTGAACGAATTCAAAATTTGCAAAGACAATGATCTTGATACTACAGGAGCCAACTTGTCGTTACAAAATTGAGAAGCTCCTAGAATGTATATGAAATGAAAATGATCATCTAGCCCCCACACGCCGTGTGAACCAGCGGGTTCTAAATTGTAAACCACAATCAACCTCCTTACCAAGTCGTAGTATTTACTGAACAACACCAAAAGCTCTGATCCATTCACCGGGAGTATCTTATGCTCTAGCAATGATCCAATAAATGCTAGATATGATAATTCGTGTCCAGTTCCGTAATCCAATCTAAGTTTTGAACCAAATGAAGATGCTAAATAATACACTCCTTCAATCAAATAATCTTTGATATGATCAAATTCCAAATCTCGACACATTGTTTCCAAGTTCAGATCGACTTTGTCATGCCATGAACGGTATGCTAAATTTCCAAATCGAGTCGGTCCTTTAATTGGAGGTGTTTCATCTATGTATTGATTCAATTTCTCAAGTATACCAAGTAATACTTTACCGTTGTTGCTGTATTCGTGATTGACTTGTGTTTGGGTTTCGATTAATGGTGGTAATACAAATGTAGATTGTTGTTTTCTGGTAACTATGTCGGGATTCAAAATATCTCGAGGCACACTTTTGTCTTGCACGGCAAGTACAATTTCATTAAGAGTGTTAGATAATTTTTGAAACGCTATCGAGTTATGGAAATTATTTAAATCACTCGAGTCGTATATTTTTTTACTAGGTTTTGAGTAATCCATTAATCTGTATATATTTGTAACTTAGTTCATGTATTTTTCCGTATGCTGCTACCAATTCAGTCCAATTCTATAATCTCCGGCTCTTCTTTATCAAGCTCGATAATTTCTCTTTTGACATTATTTGATTTAATAAACAGGGTCGTATCATGCTTTAGATCAGGAACCCTTGAGATAAAATCTGGTTTCTGATGGTCAAACGTCACTAGAGGCCTGGTTTTAGTAGGACTGATAAACGGATCTTCGTTCCTGTGTTTTGTAGGACTGATAAACGGATCTTGGTTCTTGAGTTTTGTGGGACTCTTTTGAAAAAATGTGTCTATTCCTGGTTGATCGTGTTCTTTTTGCATTTTCATTCTCTTAACCTTTGAAGGTGACACTTTTGAAGGTGATCTTTTTATTGGTGAATTCTTCATGGGTGATTTTTTGGGACTCAAATCCGAATTCTGCCTGGATATTTTCCACATAGTTTCTAAAGTCGATGTTTGCCTCGATACTCCATGCTTTTTTTTAAACTCAACATCATCAATCCATTTATAGTAATCCGATAATATTTGTTCTTTTTTCAATTTAATGAGCTCTTTTGGTACCCAAATATAATCTAGCTCGTCTAAAAGTTTATTAGTCCTTCTTTTTACCGCTTCCTTCGAATGAGGGAACAAATTGCACATTTCTTCCACGTTGTAACATAGTTTGACTTTCCTAATTCCGTTTTCTTCTTTTTCCCCTCTTATAAAAGTTTTATCAAGACACTTTGTGATTAAAAATTTCAAAGAGCCATTATAATCAGAACTGATTGTGGTTAAAACTGTTTGTTGTTTGGTGTCCACCAAAGGTATCAAGTAAAGCAAAACAAAAAACTCATCAAATACTAAATTTTCTTTAAAGGAGACTTGACGTCCAAAAACATCACGATTGTATTTTTGTATATAACAATTCATTTCTTTCAAAACTGTGTCTAAATTTGATTTTCGATCTCCTTCTGTTTTCAAATTCTCCCAAATCCAATGCTCGCTGTTCATGAAACAATCAATCAACTTACTTGAAAAATCAGGCGGTGGATTATCATTAGACTTGGCGTTTACCTCAAGCTTCAACTTCGTTCTCGTATAAAATTGAGATTTTTTAGTACCACATAATGCCAAAGAAGTTGCATTTTTAATCCCAATACCCTTGTTTCCTTTTGAATAATCTCCACCGTTCAAGGTAGCCAAAAAAATTAATCTTATTCTAGTTAACCCTAGGACTTTTCTAATATTTTCGATATTTACAGGAGTGACGTAGTATGTGTTTGTTTTTGTTTGATTTTTAACTGGTGATGACGTGCCATAGTCTTGTAGGATTTTAGAATAATTACGTAGAATTTTAGATCCGCCGAAAACTAAAGAATCCACATCGTTGGTGAGTACATAATCCACAACCCCCATTTTGTTCAAGTACGCGGCCTGAGCTTCGCCTTCAGAAGGAGCCTGGATAAAATTAATCCCATTTTGGTTTAATGCAATTTTTAATTTCTCAATTATAGGATTATTTTCAGAATAAACACGGGTTGTAAGAAGCTTTTGATAATAAGTTTCAAAATTTAAAGCTTGACCGGTTCTCGATTTGTCGGGTTTCAATTTCCCATCGAATACAACAACTGTGTCAATTCCTAAGGCAATCAAATTCAAGATCTTGCTCATGAAATTTGATATTGTTATGTTATCTTCATCTTGAATATCTCTGAATTGATTGTGCTTTGATAAATACACAAACAAATTACCATCAATTGCAATCTTTGGGGTTTTTCTATTTTCAATGATGAATTTCTCAACTAAGTTCTCGATAGAAATTCTTTCGTCAAAAGCTGGTTTAAGCGAATCCCACAATACAGGGATCCCCATACAAACTTACTTAAACAAAATTGCAACAAGAAAAAATAATCAAAATTTATTTATCAAATTTTTATGACATTTCATGCCGGGCAGTTAGTGGTTGGAGGATTTGAAGGAACCACGGTGACGCCACAGGCATACCAGCTAATAGTTGAACATCGGGTTTCTTCAATGATTTTATCTAGAAAAAACGCAGTAAATGTGGAGCAAATGTCTAAATTAATTCGGGATTTGCAATATATAGCATTTGCCCAAGGTCAATACAAGTATCCAATTATGTTTGCAATTGATGAGGAGGGAGGTCTTATGAATTCATTGGTTGATGTTGAGAATTTATCTCAGTTTCCAGGGGCGATGGCCTTGGCTGCGACCGAAGATTTACAATTAGTTTATGAAGTTAGTAAAGCTTTAGCTATCGAAATTAAACAAATTGGATTTAGCATCATTTTGGGACCAGTGTTGGATGTCGTTGCTAAGTTCAGCTCACAATTATTAGGTGTGCGTAGTTTCAGTACAAGTGTAGAAGATGTCACAAAATACGGACTAGTGTGTGCCAGAGGTTTACGAGACGGCGGATTATTTACAATTGGTAAACATTTTCCAGGAATGGGAAATGCATCCGTGGATTCTTTATTAGAATTGCCTATTATGAACGAGACATTGACTCAGTTGAAAAACTACAATACAATTCCATTCAAAAAATTAATCGAGGCTAATTTGTTGGACGGGATCAGTGCTGCCGGATGTGGAGTGCCAAACATTTCGCCAGACGAGACTCACGCATGTTTGTCTCCGATAATTTTGACGCAATTATTACGGCAAGATTTTAATTTTCAAGGATTGGTAATAAGCGAATGTTTAGAAATGGAAGCTTTGTATCATTCAATTGGTTTAGGACAAGGAGTTATCTTAGCGATTAATGCGGGTTGTGATTTAGTCATGGTATGTCATGATCCGAAATTACAAAATGAAGCAATTGATGCCATAAAAAAAGGTGTTCAAAATGGAAATCTAGATGAAGAAACTGTTATCAAAAGTTATCAGAGAGTAGAGAACTTGCAAATGAAACTACCTAGTTGGGCGCAGATTTTTCCGAGCGGTGATATTTCAGCAAAAGAACCAATAACGCTATTTAAAAATGAATATCCTGAAACTTGGCTGAAACATCAAACCTTGTCTAAAATAGCTTATCAAAAAAGCATAACTTTAGTGAGAGATTATGAAGAAGCATTACCAATAACAAAGCACCTAACTGGTGATTTTGATAAAAAACCTGATTCAATACTACTACTCACGCCATTATTGAATCCAATCTATCCATTCAAACTGACCGAAAAAACAAAATTGTATTCAGGAGAAGAAGTCTTTCAAAAATTTGGTGATTTATTATCAAATTGGTCAATTCCCAAAAACTACAATGTGCTACACACAACGTATACAGCTAACGGATTAACTCAGCTACACGAATCTTTAATCGAAAAATCTAAGGTGGTGCTTATTTTAACTAGCGAAGCTTCTCGAAACATGTATCAAATTGGAATAGTGAAATTCGTATCAATACTTTGTAGCGGTAAAAACAATGGCAAAAAACCATTAATCATTATTGCAACCTCCTCACCTTTTGACTTTTTGCATGATAAAAATATTGGCAGTGCGTATTTGTGCTGCTATGATTATACAAAAAATGCAATGGAAAGCTTGGCTCAAGTATTAATGGATGAAGTTAAACCACAAGGAAAGATACCGGGAGAGGAAAACACGGTGCTAAATAAGCAGCCGAGATACAACAACAGTTCAATACGGAGAAAATGGCTAGTTGAAGAGTTCAATTTTGAGAGAGACTGGACAAGTTTTATCAAATTATGGAATTTGGGCAATTCAAATCCAACAGGAAAATATTTTAAAAGGTTGAATGGGTTATTTGTCACAACAAACCAAAAACATTTTGTTGTCCGAAACTCTTCGTTGAATATATTATATGGGATCGTATTGACCTGGATCAATGACAGCGGTGAAAACAAAATTGGAAACATAGTGTATCTTTTTGTTGAAAAATCCAAAAGATTGCAAAACATAGGTAAAAATTTATATACTAGAGCACTTCGGTATTTAATTAAGGAAGAAAACTGCAATGAAATTAAGTTAGGTATGACTTTCCCATTGATAATGTTGGATAATGAAATGGATCAAAAATTTCTACAATGTATCAATTGGACAAACGCGGATCGAGAAAAATTGTCCGTAATGGTAATAAATAACCTTTCAAGTTGGCTGGTACCAAAAAAAATTCTTAAAGAATTGATGATAGTTGGTATTCGGTTTGATATTTGTGGCGATGCCAATACATTAATAAAGTGCATTGAGCGTTCAACCCAGAACCAAACATGGAGACAAATATATAGAGAAGCATTACGGAAATTCAAAATAAATTCTCCGCTTGAAGTCAAAATTATTATCGCTTTAGAGGCGACTAGCCAAAATGTGATCGGAGCTATAATTATTTTTACAAATGGATCAGAGCTTTCCAAATTTTACCCGTTTATAGACGATATCAATGTCAACGGAAACAATAAGGTAATTGGAGGAATCATTTGTCCAATTATTGATCCTACTTATTCCAATTTAGCAGAGATATTCAAATTTGGTCTAATTTCGTCGGCTATTACCTTTTTGAAAACAAATCAAAATATGGATCAATGTTTAATAATAGATGTGCCTGAAAGTAAAAAAGATGATATGAAAAATATGGGGTTTGAGTATTATAAATCGTATTATAATTATAACACTATAAAAACTAATAAAGATTTTAATATATGATGCAAGTGGTTCTAGAAACCATGCGATAAGAATTTTTAAAAAAAAATTATGTCAAATATACGACAATTGCAACCAAACAGTTTACCCTTTTCTCCGAACATTAATTCATATCCATTTCTCGCAAATATGTACACTAAATACTCACTGAAATCATTGAGTTGAAAGCGCGTATAAACGGGAAAATTCGAAAGAAAAAGATGAACGATTCTAAAATTTGCTTTCCTTTGATCCGACAAATGTAAAGGAAAAAAAAAATTAATTACATCATTAACTCGTCAATATTAGAAAGAACAAACAAACACAGTCAGCGATTCTAAAAATTTCGAATCACTGAAAAAAGTTTAAATTGTAAAAGTTTGAGAGACAATGTTTATTTGACGATATTGTATGAATATACCAGCTCTGCGGAGCTACCAACCAGTATCTTCCAGTCTGTTCAATTTGTGATTTTTTTTTTTGAAGCTAAGTTGGCTGTGGTAGGCTAGCAGGGCTTAAAGACCAATTTGATGGTATGAATCTGTCTATTGTAGGCAGCTGAAATTGATGCTGAGAAAAAAAATACCTCGTCTTAAAGGTGAAGAGCTGGAATTGGAAAAGCGGGGAAAGTGTACAAAAACAAAAAACAAAAAACAAAAAACAAAAAACAAAAAACAAAAAACAAAAAACAACAGAATTCAGTAAAATATGAAATACTCATCTCTCACTTTACTCTTGCCTAAGGTATTACTCTGGTCCGGCACCGTAATCAAGGGCGTAATGTCGGGTCCAGAATCATGGTGAAAAAATGTGTACTTGTGATTATCTAGAAGTGTTGTTGCACCACTTGGATCCCCACGCGACACTATACTGAAGTGAGAGAGTTCACAAATTTTATCACTCTCAACAAAAAACTCCAATTATTTCTTGCGTTGTTCTCCGGGATTTTTACTTATTACTATGTATAATACTTTTCACTATACTTTCTTGTACTACTTAGGTTCATAATTTTAAGCAATTGCAACGAGATGATATCAGTACAATCTGGTCATTAAACATTTAGTAGCAGATCGACAGAATTAATCTCTATTAATAAACTATCCTGTGATTAAATATCAGAATAACAATACCAACTGGTTGGCGTCGGCGGCTATAGCGCTCTCGCTACAATTGCTTCCAATCAAACAAATATAATTACCCACCGGCATAAATTTTTGAAAATAAATTTGGTTATGAGCTCGGAGTAAAATCTTGGTTGTTCTCCCTCGTCTTTCCGGAACTTTTTGTTGGTAGCAGCGGAGGTTCTCGGGAAAAAATGGGTGGTTTGAAACTTGTAACCCCAGATTTCACGTATTCTTGTTTTTCTCATATGCTTGTACGAAAATTTAGCAGTAAATTCTCTGCCTGATTTTCAGTTAAGCAACATAAAATATTGTTCTATATATCATCATAATTTTTTCTTCTGTTGTATAAATATCGTCCGATTCCCACCTCCAACATCTGCTTGATTTTTCTTCTATAACTTTTGTTTATACATTTTGAATAATCACTATACAATATGTCTCCTCCAACTGCTGTTGAATCTTCAATAAATTTTGAAGGTCACCCAACTATCAAATCTAACGAAGACCCATTGGTCAAAAAATTATCATTAAAAGAAGATACTGTCATTAGACACAATGCTCCAGCTCCAACTTTATATGAAGATGGTTTATTAGAAAAAGCTACTACTATTTCTTCAACTGGTGCTTTAATGGCCTACTCAGGTAAAAAAACTGGTAGATCACCAAAAGATAAAAGAATTGTCGATGAAAGTACCAGTACCCACAATATTTGGTGGGGACCTGTTAACAAACAAGTTGATGAATTAACTTGGAAAATTTCAAGAAGCAGAGCTCTTGATTATTTAAGAACTAGAGAGAAGTTGTTTGTTGTTGATGCATACGCTGGTTGGGACCCAAGATATAGAATCAAAGTTAGAATCATTTGTGCTAGAGCATACCACGCCTTATTCATGACCAATATGTTGATCAGACCAACACCTGAAGAATTGGAAAACTTTGGTGAACCAGATTTTACCATTTACAACGCTGGTCAATTCCCAGCCAACATTCACACTAAAGGTATGACATCTTCCACTTCAGTCGAAATTAACTTCAAAGATATGGAAATGGTTATCTTGGGTACTGAATATGCCGGTGAAATGAAAAAAGGTATTTTCACCGTTATGTTCTATTTGATGCCAATCAAACACAAAGTCTTGACTTTACACTCAAGTTGTAACCAAGGTGTTGAGAAAGGTGATGTCACATTATTCTTCGGGTTATCTGGTACTGGTAAAACTACTTTATCTGCTGATCCAAACAGAAAATTGATTGGTGATGATGAACATTGTTGGTCTGACAATGGTGTTTTCAATATTGAAGGTGGTTGTTACGCTAAATGTTTAGATTTAAGTCAAGAAAAAGAACCAGAAATTTTCAATTCTATCAAATTCGGTTCTATCTTAGAAAACGTTGTTTACGACCCACTCACCAAAGTTGTTGATTACAACGATTCATCAATAACTGAAAACACTAGATGTGCTTACCCAATTGATTTTATACCTTCAGCTAAGATTCCTTGTTTAGCTGATGTACATCCAACAAACATCATTTTGTTAACATGTGATGCTTCAGGTGTTTTACCACCAGTTTCAAAATTAACCAATGCTCAAGTCATGTACCATTTCATTTCTGGTTACACCTCAAAGATGGCCGGTACCGAAGAAGGTGTTACTGAGCCTCAAGCTACTTTCAGTGCTTGTTTCGGTCAACCATTCTTGGTCTTACATCCAATGAAATACGCACAACAATTGAGTGACAAGATTTCTCAACACAAAGCTAACGCCTGGTTATTGAACACAGGTTGGGTTGGTGCCAGTGCTGCTAGAGGCGGTAAAAGATGTTCTTTGAAATACACAAGAGCCATTTTGGACGCTATCCACTCCGGTGAATTATCCAAAGTTGAATATGAAACCTTCCCAACTTTCAACTTGCATGTTCCAAAAACTTGTCCAAATGTTCCAAGTGAAATCTTGAATCCAACTAAAGCTTGGACCGAAGGTGAAGCTTCATTCAAAAAAGAAATTTCATCTTTGGCTGGAAAATTCGTTGAAAACTTTGTAAAGTATGCTGATCAAGCTACAACTGAAGTTAAAGCTGCTGGTCCAGACACATAAATTTAGCTTGCATTTTGAATACATATGTCATTTATTTATTAAAATTATTTCTTTAAAGTGTAACATCTCTCTAAATGATGAAAAATTCAAACGTCTTTTTTAAGAGCAGAGAGCTATCAAAATTTGGGGTAATAAAAGAAGACTATTTAAAATGAGACTTCTACGAGTACATTCTAGCTCACAACACCAGTGTCAATACATATGCATAATGTGAGACGACAATACAAACGAAGAAGAATTGCAGTGTAGATTATTATTTTCTGTTGCAAAATCAAAGATTTCTAGATTTTTCACTGTTTTCTCATCAGAGAAAAAATAACATCAACAAATATTGACTAAACTACATTCAAAATGACTTTGAATTGGTCATCAGAATCGTTTCAAACGATATACAATTTGATAAATCTAGAAACAGATTTGGATATTATTGATTTTTCAGAAATAAAAGAGGATCTAGTTAATATTTTGGTTACTCCCCTACCTTCAACACAATTGAAAGAAACCGTTAAATTCTCAAATGGCGATGAAGTGAAACTAAATCAGCCTTTTGTTGAACTAGCTACAATATTATCTTCAGAGTTAAATTTAAGTGAATTGGCAAGTGCAGAGTTGGTGTATTATTCGAATGAAATTAGCTTTAATAAAGGAACAACTTTGATCGATTCAGCTAGACTAAACTACCACAACAGATTAGAATACATTTTGAACATTTTGGGCTACTTGGTGACCCAGAAAAGATTGGATTTATTAACCAAAGATTTCAATATAATATTTGATAATATAATTGCAAGTTTTGAAAAAATATACAAGTTGCTTGATTTGCTTAATGATTTAATTGACAAGCAAAAAGTAACTAATGATATCAACAATCTTGCATTCATAAATTATATAACTTTTGCCAAGAGTCAGTTGTTCAAAGACCACGAATTATTAGGCTCTATATTGTTTAACTTTGCCAAAATTTACGAGACTACATCCATGAAACAGTATAAGCAAGTTTTGGGATTAATTGAAAAATACATCAGTGACGGAGATTTGCTAATTATACATTTTTTGCCATTTGGTATGGAGTTCATACAATTTATCGATCAAACAGAATTTCATAAATATCTCATTGACAAAATTAATGTGGACAAGAATGTCTTGACTGAAACAGAAGTTGATTTATCACAATCAAAAATACACGGATTTGAAATATTAATAGGTTTCATGTTTTTAACACAATTCATATCGTGGTGCAAAAAAAATCAGGCCAATATAGATTTCAAGGTACAGATTTTGAAATATTTAGAAATTTTAATAAGTTATGGGGTTATGGAAAGATTGTTGTGTTACTGTGCGGAAATTACATCAAAAGATACGCATCATGTTTATGATTTTAGAGGATTATTACAAACCAACATACCGATACTATCGCCTGTGAAATTTGTCTATACAAATTCACAAGAGTTGGCAAATTTAAATTCCCCAAATGTATCCAAATTAATAGATACGAGTTATTTGAGATTGAATCCACAGTTAAATGAAGATTTGCTTGCGCCATTTTTCCTGAAATTTTTCAGCAATTTTGTAATTGATGCTGCGTACGTGTTAACCGTCTTGAGGGATTTAGAAGAAGACTTTGTTCTTTCGAGTGAAAACGATTTGGAAGAGATTTTACAGCGTGGTGATTTGGAACGATTTTATTTGGCCTTTGCCTACAATTTTAAAAACAGACCTTCATTATGTGACTCATTCTGGAATGATGAAGATCCAAACATACTTGGATTTATTTTGTGGGGGTTATCCAACAATACTGCTCCTTTAATAACTGCGACTTTTTGTATATTATTAAGTTGTCTTTGCGTTACTAAATCCGATCAAATTTATGAAATATTGATGAACAACAATCACCATGGCTTAAAAAAAAATGATTATTCTAAAATATCAATCGATTCTTTGTATGAATCTTTAAATTACTACATTGAGTCTATAATCGAAAATTTTGAAAACGATTTGAACGAACAAATTAAAAACAATCAAAAACGAAATGAGATTTGGCTAAACGATGAAGAAGTAGAATCGAAAAACACCAAGATAGTCATTGAACTAGCTGAAGATTCTGTATTATTTATTTGTGGTTTTTTCCAATTATTATCGTCCATTATTAAAAACGCTCATTACGACCTCAAATTCAAATTGTTCAACAGATTTTCTCCTTTGGTCAAAAAGTTTTTGAATTTTGACAATTTGATACAAGGAGGTGGACAGGTAGACATCAATTTAGGAACTGGATCGAAATTTGTTGACATCCCAAACATAATAATAAGCAATGAATCTAGGAACATATTAATAAACTTGATTTTAAACTATTTAAATGATACCATTCATAGCTGCCAAAATTCCAAAGATGAGTTGTTTTTGAAGTACGACGTTTGGAAATTGTTAGACTGTTGGATTTATTTTGGATTCAAGGACAAGAAATATAAAATTAAAAATTTCAACAAACCATTCAGCAAGAATTTGGTCGAAATAAATCAAATTGCCAATTTTTCGAGGTTGATAGATTCACTTTTGAATAACACAACTGATGAAAAGTTACATTTGTCTTTTCCTTGTGATTTGGGAATTGAATACAGGAATTTTGTCGGAATATGGCCATACGTCGAGTTCTTGATGTTGGAAGTTTTTGCGTATACGAATGAACTAAATGAGCACAAACATGAGCTTCAGCACATTTTACTAGGATTGATGGAAAAGTTATTGCGTGAGGTGGATTGGAATTTTTATAATCAAGTTCCAGAACTAATCAAAAAATACAATTTTCAATTCGAGTCTTTAATACCTGGGATTCAGCTAGATTTCAGGATATTTACAAAATTACACCCTGCTTTAGCTGTCATGAATTTCCTATTTGAGAACAAGGTATTTAGCTCTTTATTCAAAATTGTCAACAATGAAGATAATCCCTCTGAATTGATTGTACAAAGTTTGCAGATTATAAATTCAATACTTGATTTGCAGGATGTTTACATTCATAAATTGTTGCCAGTATTGAAAAATCGAACTAAAACTGATATAATACTTGCAGGTTCGATGCTAATCGACTGTATCTACATTCCCAAAAACGTAGGAACACACGGAGTTTCAAGTTTTGACGAAATTTTGCTATTCAATCTACCTACTGTTGTTCATTTTGCATTGTATGTCAACAACACCGATTCAATTTCATTACTGGCCATCCAAATATTGAACAAATTAAGCCAATCTAAATTTTTTCAACGCAAAATCCAATATGACACTTTATTAAATAAGGACCGATTATTGACAACGTTTGAAAACATCGACGAATCAACTAAAATTAAGTATGCTTTTATTGATAAGTTTGACGAGGTGACGTCTGATTTCTGCATAAAATATGCCATTCTTAAATTTTTGATCAATAATCTAGATTCAAAAACAATCACAGTATCTCATTTCTTATTGGGCTATCAAATCAGAGGAGATAAATTAGATTTGCAATTAAGCTCCAAAGAGAATTCATTGTTGATAAATTTATTGGCATTTTTGACTACGGATATCAATTCTACAAAGTTGTCCTCATTGATTTTAGAATTGATTGTTAAGTTGTCTCAAGACCCGATCTCGTCTTATGTAACGTTGAATCAGTTGAGAGATTTTGAATTGTTTGAAAAATTAATTCAGTCTCAACCCAAATTGAATATGGATACTTTGTGGAACGGTATCAAGTTTGATGGTGATTTGCAATGCGATCAGGAAAACCAGTTTTTAAACAAAGAAAGCATAGAATTATTTTTTAATTTCATCAATCAAAGGGATTTGGTATTACAGTATTTATCATTGGAAATCTATTCGGTCAAGAAAGTATCTAAACGAAACTACTACTTTAAATTGTTAACTGAAAACAAAGAGTTTTTAAATAAACAGCCCAAGCTACTCGGATTTCTTGACGTATTAAATTACTCATTCAAAAACTTTGAAATCCAAAAATTTGAATTTTTGAATGAAAACTTCAACGTTGAAACTATAATAAATAACTTACAATTCAAAAATAATCTTCAACCAAATTATAACTTCAATTTTGAAATATTACTGAAAATTGATAATTTGGTGTTGGAGACCAAGCTTGACGAATTTGTAACTAAATATTTGATTGTTGAAGATTTAAACAAAGTGCAGCTTAAATGCTTACACTCATGGTGTCAGCTAATAGAAATCCTTGTGGGTGAAATCGAATTACCTGCTCCATTACCAATTTTGGAGATTTTACAAGTAATTGTACCGAAAATTAACGATTCTTACGAAACCAACGTATTATTTTCCGAAGAATTGGTGTCATTATGTGTTCTATTATTTGATTTGTATAAAAACGATTTTGTTAAGCTCACACCTTTATTCCAAACATGTATATTGGGTATCACTAACACGAACTCGACTCCAAATTTAAGGAGTCATTTGTACGTTTTACTCAACAAAATATTGTTTCAGAATGAATCATTTAAAAATTACATGTCGTTAGACAACTTTAATTTGAAATTCATCAACATTGTAACAAATGATTCAATTTACTCAGAAGGGTCATCAAGAATAACATCATTATTATTGTTGGAATCTTTGATTCGCTTGGATGATGTGTTGGACATGTTGATTAAAAATAATTCCTTGCTTTTATTGATTAGGGGTTTGAAGAGGACTAATGATGTGATTACAAAAAACAATTCTGCTATATCATTCAATTACCTTGTTTTTGAATTGACGTCATTTAAAATAATGTTATATTTATTTATCAGAATATCAACGATAAAATATGGCAGTTTGAATTTGATTCAGAATGAGATATTTCAAATATTGAATAACCTAGTGTTTTTAAAAATTGACCCCGATTTGGGATTGAATTTGAAACTAAATGATGAACAGGTTTTGATAGCAACTACGGATAAAAAAATTAAAGGAACGAATTTCGTATCATTATATGAATTTTTAATTCCTATTTTTCAACTCATATCTACAATGTTGATAACCATGGGCCCTGAATACAAGCCGAACATAATACAAGTCAAAGAAATACTACAAGATAAAAGTAATTTGATCAACGGCTTAATCAAAAAAGACATATTAGATGCTCAACAAAGCAGCAAAGAGTTAAAAAAGACTATTGATTTATTTGTATTGATAACGTCATTGATTGAGGAAAACTGATATTAAATAGAGGTAAAATAAAAAGTTAAATGTACCCTTTATAATTGCAAAATCCGCGCTACCGACTATATTGAATTTTTTTTTTTCATTATTGTGTATATAGTCCTTCACAATAATTATATCATAACTTCAGGTAATGTCATCCGATATAAAAACAGACCCTTCAAAATTTTTAAGCAACATCATAGGCTCCGAAGTTGTGGTCAAGTTGCACAACGGCATAAAGTATCAAGGAAACCTACAAACTATCGACGGGTACATGAATATAGTTTTAGACACTTGCAACGAAATCATAAATACGAAAATAACAAACAATTACAAAGACGTCTTCATCAGGGGTAACAACGGCATGTATTTCAATATCTGCATTCAAGTGGTATACTAACAATCGCTTTTAGTGTTGTATATAAGCGAAGCCTAATTTAGCTTTCACGTTAACATCATTCGAAATTCTTTAATGTATACTTTGTACTATTAGTATTTGCTTCATCTTGTAGCTTCCCTTCAGTGTACTCGTAGCACTACAATTGTACACTCGGTGTTATATTGGTAACATCCAACGAATCAAAATCAATCAAAAAGTCGTGTATTTTTGTAAGCGATTTTGGTTTTCATCAATAGTGCGAAAATTTTAAAATAGAGAACTCTATTAAAGATTTGTTGAACTTAATAAACTATTCAATAATGTCATTTGTTGTTAGAAGAAAATTGTCAACTTTGATTCCACCAAAAATTGCATCAGCAAAAGTATGTCCGACTTCAATTAGCTGTTGAATTGAGCTAGATTTTGATTTTTGATACAGGTTGTCAATTGTATCTAGGACACTGCATTGAAAGAGTTGTTACTAACATTTTAGAATATTGGATCTAATCCAAACGCCAAAAGAATGGCCGAAGTCGTTTCATTTTATAAAAAATTACCACAAGGTCCATTGCCAACTGCTAAAAAATCCTTGAACCCAGTCACAAGATACTGGGATAAATACTTAGGTGGTGAAAAAGGTTCAGGTAAACCATTGCTTCATTTGGCTTTAGGTATCATGTTGTTTGGATACACATTAGAATACCAACATTTGAAACACGCTGAACACCATTAGGCAAGTTACAGTATCATAAATATACATAAATTCTGTTAACTATATGTAAACAAAATATTGTAGAAGATCGATTTTCCCTACTATATGTCTCTCGTTCTCTAACGGAACAGTTTCTTAGAAATTGAAATTTAGTTTGCAAGTTGTGATGTTCTAGGTGCTCAGCGTCGATAGGCGATAAATTGTTAGGCTTAAGCAGTCAGCCAGTATACACAACAATATCAACTGGAACAAAAAAAAATTGATAAAAAAATTACATATAATTTAACAACATCATCCTCGCCTCAACTTCGTGGTTACACCTAATACGTATCCATGTATCCTTCTACATCTTCTGTTCCGGCAACACCTAGGATGTTAAGAAGTGTGAGTGGAACATTGAAGAGCAAAAGTGATTTAGTTTCTTCCAACGATCAACTAGGCGCAAATAATAATAACAATAATAACAGCCACCCAGGCAAGCCATCTCAGGACAGCACAATGAAAAAAGATCAATTGTTGCCGCCTGCTCCTATACCCGTTCCCTCGTCCAACAATCCCATGTCACCGTCTAAACCTCAACATCCACAGCTACAAACTGACCAACAACATCAACACCAACAATATCATCATAATCATCACCAACAACCTTCCCCTCGACAATCATCATCCCAACAACAAGTGCCTGCACAGTCACAGCAACAATTTCATAGAAAATCTATTGGGGACTGGGATTTTGTCAAAACAATTGGTGCAGGTTCCATGGGTAAAGTCAAATTAGCACAACATAATAGCAGTCATGAAATTTGTGCAGTGAAAATTATTCCTAGAGCAGCCAAACTTTACCAAAGGGCTCATGCAAATGATTTGCCTCCTCAAACTACTCAAGAAGCTGCCCAAAGACATAAAGAATTTGAAAAAGAAGTAGCAAGAGATAAGAGAACAATCAGAGAGGGTGCTTTAGGAAGATTATTATATCACCCATATATATGTAGATTATATGAAATGGTACCAATGACTAATCATTATTACATGTTATTCGAATATATTGAAGGTGGACAAATGTTGGATTATATTGTTGCTCATGGAAGTTTAAAAGAAAGACATGCAAGAAAATTTGCAAGAGGTATTGCCTCTGCTTTGAGCTATTGTCATCGCAATAATGTAGTTCACAGAGATTTGAAAATTGAAAATATCATGATTAACGAAAAAGGTGATATCAAAATTATTGATTTTGGTTTATCGAATTTATATACCCCGACTCATCTATTGAAGACGTATTGTGGAAGTTTGTATTTTGCTGCACCAGAATTATTGAGTGCTAAGCCTTATGTTGGACCTGAAGTCGATGTATGGTCTTTCGGTGTTGTGTTGTATGTATTAGTTTGTGGTAAAGTTCCATTTGACGATCAAAGTGTTTCCGTTTTACATGAGAAAATCAAAAAAGGTAATGTTGAATATCCAAATTTTCTAAGTAGGGAATGCATTTCATTACTTTCAAGAATGTTGGTTGTCGATCCAACTAAAAGAGCTACATTGTACGAAGTTTGTCAACACCCTTGGATTAACAAAGGATATGAATATAAGGTAAGTAATTATTTACCTCCAAGAAAACCATTGACATTACCCTTAGACCCTGAAGTTATTAAAACTATTGCTCAATTTGATTTGGGCTCGGTCCGCAATGTGACTGAAGAATTAACTCAGTTATTGACCAGTGTTGAATATCAGATGAGTTGTGAGAATTGGTACAAAGTTATGAACGAGGGAAGGGAATACGCATCAGCAAGCAACTCTCATATTTTGCCTGATCCAACAGGAGGTTTTCATCCATTAATATCAATTTATTATTTAGTGGATGAAATGAAAAAGAGAAAGAAAGCTAAAGAAGAAGCTTTGAAAAAGAATGTTCCAATTATTAAAGTCCCTCAACCAAAACCAAAAGAAGACGTCCAAGTTGCTACACAGGTGGCGGTAATGCCACATACTCCACAACCCAGATTAGTTGAAACATTTACTAATAGTCCAACTCAAAGAACTCTAGATCCTATGAAATCAAAACCATCAACTCCAACAAAGAAACCACCTACTTCACCAATCCCAGAACCCTTATCTGTACCACAACAAGCTCACACGATCATTACAGCAAAAGATGAAACAATAGAGCCAAAAGCGGAGCCGATCGTAAACTTACCGGATCAACAAGAAGTTGAAGAAAAACAAGGTTTCAACATTATGAGAAAGTTGTCGACCAAGAAGAAGGAAGATCGATTATCACCTGATCCGATGGTAAGAAGAGGTGTTTCCATGAAAGTGACAGCTAAAGAGAAACTGAAATTAAAACCTTTACCACCAACTTCGTTACAACAACATCAACAACAACGCCAGCAGCAGCAACCACAACAACAACTGTCTAATAATCAACAGCCGGTTGCGCATCAAAGAACACCTTCTAACAAATTTCAAGGATTCATTCCGGTGGAATATTTACCACCTTTGCCAAGCATTGATGCCAATAATCACTTGATACCAAAACCCGTAACTAATTCATTGTCTCCTAAAAAGATGCATCCAACAGCCAGAGCTAAATCTGTCGGTGGTAATGTTAGAAAAGATTCATATGGAAGATCTAGATCAAATAGCCAACAAGTAGCATTATCCAATAATATGGCTGATCAAAACTCGGATGAAGTCGATGGTTTCTTTGATGACATAAAATTGGAAGATGTTGATTATCAAGAAGTCCCACAATTAAGTGAAGAACAAATAATGGACCAATACAATAACGCCAAACCTAATAGTATGCCATCTATTGAACATTGTAAAACCTTGTTTTTGAAGGGTTTTTTCAGTGTTCAGACTACTTCGTCAAAACCATTACCAGTAATAAGGTATAACATAATTCATGTTTTATCTAGATTGGGAGTTAAATTCCAAGAAGTTAAAGGGGGATTTGTCTGTATACACACAAGATCAGTGAAGGATGAAGAAGACGCTTTTGCTGAAAAGGAGACATTGAGCAATTCTCCACAGTCACCGACAACTCCAAGCCAACAAGGCCACAAATCCAATAATTCAATCAGTTCAAATTCATCTCAGCATCGAAGAAAATTCTCAATTGGTAACAACTTTTTAACGCCTTATAGAAAAAAGAATGGTTCCCAAGTAATGATGCCACCGCATACCCCTGCCACAGCAAAGGTCATATCCGGTTACGAAAATGAAAATGAAGACGACGAGGAAGAAGAATTTGAATACGACGACTCGGCCGATTCTTTGGGATATGTTGGTGGAAGCGATATGTTAGTTTCTTCGCGTATTGAACAAAGAGCTAGAACGCATCACCATCAGAGATCAGCTAGTATTGATTACAATAAAACAAATCAATCTTCCAACAGCCCGTTGAAATTCGAAATACATATAGTCAAGGTGCCTTTAGTAGGGTTACATGGGGTTCAGTTCAAGAAAATCTTAGGTAATACTTGGATATATAAAACATTGGCTGGTCAAATTTTAAATGAGATGAATCTATAGTATTTTTAGTTAATGTAAACCCAAAATTACTCGCTTTATGTAATCACTCGCCATATTTTTTTATCTGCGACATTCCGAATTAGAACACACATTGAGACAAACTATCAACAAACTATTGAACAACTTTAATCACAACAAAACCTGATGTGATTCATTATGAACCACTGTTGTAAATAATCCGTCATCATTTTCGTATGAAAGACTTATTTTCGCCAACTATTCTGCAATGTCAGAATATTGCTGAAACATTTGCCCTCCATTTATCACTAGATTTGTATTTTTTTCTTTTTTTCTCTTTATTTTTTTGAGGTTAAAATTTTTTAACGTGGAAAATACAAGATAATGGGTCAAATTCTTTCACAGCCCGTTACTGAAAAGCATTCAGAGGATGGAAAAGACGAGTATTTAGCCTACGGGTTATCATGCATGCAAGGGTGGAGAATCAATATGGAAGATGCGCATGCCACAATTTTGAATTTATCAACATATACAATAAAAAACAGTGATGAAGATGATGACGCTGATGAAGAGAAAGATGATGATGTGAAACAGGATTCGAAAGATCACGTTGCATTTTTTGGTGTTTACGACGGACATGGAGGAGAAAAAGCTGCTATATTTACCGGTGAACATTTACACCAAATCATTAAAAAGACGAACGAGTTTCAAGCACAAGATTACACAAATGCATTGAAACAAGGGTTTTTGAGTTGTGATCAAGCCATTTTGAGAGACTTTTTCATGAAGGATGACGAAAGTGGTTGTGCTGCCACATCAATCATAATAACTCCTGAAAAATTGATCTGTGGTAATGCTGGGGATTCAAGAACAATTATGTCGATCAACGGTTATGCCAAAAACTTGTCTTTTGATCATAAGCCAAGCAACGAAGGGGAAAAGGCAAGAATTTGTGCTGCTGGGGGCTACGTTGACATGGGTAGAGTTAATGGAAATTTGGCTTTATCTAGAGGTATTGGTGATTTCGATTTCAAAAAGAATGCCGATTTACCAGCAGAAGAACAAATTGTCACTTGTTATCCGGATGTGATACAACATGATATTGATTTCAGTAGTGACGAATTTGTCATATTGGCTTGTGATGGTATTTGGGATTGTTTAACTTCTCAAAAATGTGTGGAATGTGTAAGAAGAGGCATTTACGAAAAAAAGTCCTTGACTCAAATAGCAGAAGAGATAATGGAATTGTGTTGTGCACCAACTTCAGATGGTTCAGGTATTGGTTGCGATAATATGTCAATTGTGATTGTAGCATTGTTAGATTATAAAAAGAAAGAAACTTTAGATCAGTGGTACGAAAAAATCATTAATAGAGTCAATGAGTCAAAAAACAACAATGGTGATGAATACGATTATAAATACGGTCCTATCTCCAAACCATACGAAGAACTATATAAAGAGATGTACGGAGAATATTACGAAATAGGTCAACAATCTCAAGGTGGAAACTCAAAATCTTCAGCCATAAATATGTCAAATGGCGGCTCGATATTTGGAAGAGATAGCTACGGTGAAGAGGAAGGGAAAGAGGAGGATGACGAAAATGACGAAGATCCAGGATTAAACTCTGGTGCTATTTCCTTACAAAAATTGTTAGCTTCTAATGCCATAACAAATGAAAATGGGGTGATATATTTAGACACTTCAAGCGCTCAATCATTATTGGCTCATTTTGGTGTACCTGATTCGAATGAAGACGGCGAGGATGGAGATGACGCCCATTTTGAAGAAAAAGAAACCTCTAAAGTTGAGGAAATTCAAGGTGACGACGAATTGATTGAAGATATTAAAGATGATGGAAAAAATGCAAAAAAATGATCTGTAAATATTATCCTTTAGATGGTTGGTTTACTCGAATATGATTTTTTTAATTCAATTCAAATTTATTTCTTTTTATATTAAATTTTGTTAATTATACAAATATACAGTTTAATCTATTAAAGGATACGTTTGGTAAACTGATTGGCCGTTTTTGGTACCTTTTGTATAAGTGTCGAGTATGAAATCGAATAAAGATCTTGAAATTTCGGGCACGTTGAATGGCACCATGTGAGAAGCATTCCAGACGTTAACAAATGTTAAACCTCTGTCGCCCAAGACGTAACCAGCACTTTCATCACCGTAGTACCAGGGAGTTTGAGAGTCACTAGAGAACCCGGTTGAACCAGCCCATTGCAATTTCTTTATGTACGAAAGTACCCCTTTGGTGTTACAGATTATATCAAGATCACCGTTGTACAACACAATAGGGATTTTACTCAAAATAAATGGTAACAAATGAACTGCCGGTCTGAGATCCTCAACCAATCCTTGCAAGTTTGAGCATTCTCGCCATTGCTCCTTCGTTTTAATGTTCAATGCCTCTTGTACTTTTGCGGTGTTCAAGTACGTTGTAGTCTCGGGCAAATAATTTTGCGGCCAATTGCTTCCACATGCTGGATAAGAATCTGTCAATTTATAATCGTAAACATTTAAACATTGTCGGTTTCCATTGTCGTCAAAGGTAAGCGTTGCTTGTAAAAGATAGCTCAACATGTTATTACACTCACCTCCACTTAATTCATATTGATGTACCTTTCCATCATTGAATGTAGAATCAATTTGGGCAATGGTTTTCTCGCATTTATCCTGTGCGTATTGTAAATCATCCCAATCGTCGTTGGAATCGTTGATTAAACCTTTTTCAACAAAGTATGACAAAAGCTCTGAGTTTTGTTGTGGTTGTGAAACATAACCGTTTCCAATAAGTAACCCTTTTAAGTTGTAAGCCTTTTCGTTTGCACCTAAGTTGTCGTTTCTATTCAAAATAGCATCAGCTATGAAAGGAATGTATTGACCAGCATAACTTTCACCAGATATGTAAATGTCATTGGTAATTTCATCGGGGAATACCTCGAAATAAACTTCTAAAAACTTTAAAAAAGAATATTGAATATTAATTTCATCAAATTGGTTGTTACCGGATAATGTGCTGAATCCTGTACCACCTGGCTGATCTACGTAGATCATATCCGAACGCTTATGCCATGAACCAGTGTTTAAAGACAAACTTTGATCCTGTTCAACTCTAAATGGACCACTTTCTAACAACATTCCGTCCATAGACGAACATCCGGGACCACCATTTAACCAAAAAGTAGTTCTATGTGAATTATCGTTGGATTTGTTTTTGTCTACTACTTTCCAAAAGAAATAATTTGTATTGTTATTTGTGAAAAGTTCCAATTCTCCCGCATGCATTAAAGGAACATCTTGATCTGGAATATTTTGCAAACCAGGTAAGTTTTTAACCAAGTAATCGTCTGCATTTGTTGAAGCTCTTTTGACTGGAGAAGCTAAAGCAAAGATTAACAAGAACGATTTCACAAGTAGAAAGCTAAGCATTGAAAGTGTTCTGAAGGCAAGCAATAGGATTTGTCACCCATTTATATATTGAAAATAATTGATGCCGTTTGAAAGCTCTTACCCGAAATACAATTGACATTTATTGAAAATGCCGAACAATTCACTACTTTAACCTCCAAAACAATACAAAATTCAATTTGTAACATGCACAAATAATAAAATTAATTGAATGCATCAATTCCGTGCGTTTAACAATGTGGCAAGAAATAAACGTTAATTCTATCTTTAACAAGCCAAAAAAAACGCTGATCCATTTTGTGGATTGGTCGTAAACTCAACTGACTAATAATAAAGTTTAAAAATAACTGAATTGCGCGCAATATTTTTTGCAACTGCATATGTACGACTTTGTAGCACTTGATTTGATAGGATGTGCCCACTGATTGTTGTTGCGTCATGGTTAAGAAGCTCTATTGTTTCCAATCGTCAATTTGATATATCCGCGAAACAAATTGATCCAACCGAGCACACGGCACCAATTGGCGTTTCATATTTAGGTTCAAATCCAATTCCCAAAATGTGAATTTCACCATTGACTATTTCTTGTATTACCCTAACAATTCTTGATTATCATACAGAGAGTTGATCTGTATGAGTATAATTCAATTATGTAATCAATTATGTAACTTTTTTTTTTTTTGTTTTTTATCAATGTGCGACAGTAAGGTAGAGTGTAAACAAGTGTACAATCTGTAAAACATAGTCAACCACATACATGAAATCGTACTGATGAAACTGCATTTTTTGAATCAAATTAAGATTACCAACAATCATGTCTACTCGAACATAGAGCCGACTGATTTGAACAAACGAAGTTACAGAGTGAAACCCGTTTACGACTACAATATTAAAAAGTTGATCGAAAAGACTAAAGATTACGAGGATGATAAGGATTGCTCGTTAGATCCGAGGAGTTCAAAAGTGTCGGTTAATTTTGAAAAAAACCGTTTTAATGTAACAATAAAATATGACTCTAATTTGTCACTACAACAGAATGATCAAATAGATACAAAACCAATAGATGATCGAGAGTTGCCATATAAAGGTATCTTGAAGTATCCCGATTGTGTAATCAACGACACTGATCCAACCAATGAAGATCGGAAAAATTTTGCGCTGTTTCGTGACCAAGGCACAAAGTTACGAGATATAACGACAAATCAAGAAAACCTAAAAGAAGAAGAATCCACCCCGATCCCATACACAAATCTCAACAAATCGAAGATCAACCGAATAGTGTTGAGGAATTACGAAATCAATACTTGGTACATCGCACCATACCCGGAAGAATATTCTCAATGTGAGGTATTATATATTTGTGAGCATTGTCTCAAGTATATGAACAGTCCGATATCATATAAACGACACCAATTGAAAAACTGCAATTTTTCCAATAATCATCCTCCGGGAATTGAAATTTACAGAGACTCGGTTAATAAAATTTCAATTTGGGAAGTCGATGGAAGAAAGAATATCAATTATTGTCAGAATCTATGTTTACTCGCTAAATTATTCTTGAATTCAAAAACTTTATATTACGACGTTGAGCCATTCATATTTTACGTATTATGTGAGATAGATGAGAAAAACTCAAACACCTATCATTTTGTGGGGTATTTTTCGAAAGAAAAGTTGAATAATTCTGATTATAACGTGTCATGTATATTGACGTTACCAATATACCAGAGAAAAGGATATGGAAATTTACTAATTGATTTCAGTTATTTATTAAGTAGAAGCGAATTCAAATTTGGAACTCCAGAAAAACCATTGAGTGAATTAGGGTTGTTGAGTTACAGAAATTATTGGAGAATTACCTTAGCTTACACATTAAAAAAGTTGCACGACAAATACTCAAATTCGGACAAACTATATCTATCTATTGAAACTTTAAGCAAATTGACAGGCATGATCGCGTCGGATGTTGTCGTCGGATTGGAACAATTACATGCGTTTATCAAGAATCCCATCACGAACAAATATGCAATTGCAATAAATTTGAAGAAAATCAATCAAGAGATTACTAAATGGGAAAATAAAAATTACGTGAAATTGGACTATTCGAAATTGTTATGGAAGCCAATGTTGTTTGGCCCTAGTGGGGGAATAAATTCTGCCCCAGCGCAAATCAAGTCAAATACAGTCATACCACAAAACAGTATATCTTTGATATCCAACTTTTTGAAAGACGACATAAACAACCCTTACACGTTGGAGGAAGAGAGTTTTAAAGAAATTGACATGTTTAATGAAATGAACGAAGCAAATAACGAAAGCGTGAACGAGTATGTGGTATGCCATCCTGCCATGAAACATAAAATGATGGTTCCGATTAAGCACAATTACACCAATGACAACGAAGACGATGCCAAGGTCGATATTTTGATGGATGACGATGAGCCGGATTTTGTAGATGATGGCGATGTTAATGACACTGACATTGTAGACTATGACGAAAACAATTTTGCTGCATATTCAGATGCGTGGAGAAAAAGATCTTCACCAATAATTAGGAAAACTATCAACGTACTAGAAAATGACCACTCAAAACGCGGTCGAGGAAGACCAAAAGGTACTTTTAAAATCAACAAAAATGTAATATCAACCATCAAAACAAGGCGACGTTAATGTCTATTAATCAAACAATTTACACGAATTATGATAAATTTGATCTATAAATGCTTCTATTTCTTTTGTATCAGATATGTTTCGTAATTTACACATAATTTCAGCAATCAGCCCTACATTTACTGGCTCATTCCTTGATTTTACCATTGGTGTAGCCAACAAACCAATATTAGTTTCCAAATCTGGATCTATTTCAGTAGTTTTACGAACAAAATCTTGATGCTTCGAATAATGATCATACTTTATAGATGGGAATGGTAAATTTTCATTCAATTTGAATTGTTTATCATTGATAGTCTGTTTAGACGATATTTCAGGGTAGAAAGTATTTGGATATGAAGATAGGTATTTATGACTTGAATGGCTTTTTCGTATTTCGCACCATGGTGCATCTGTTTCAATTAAAAGTTTATCAACGGGTATTTTAACAGCGACTTTGCAGTTTTCTTCTGTTTTCAATGAACATCCATTCACACTTATATAAAATCCCAACTTTAATAACTCATTTAGTTCTTTCTCGTCCCCTGTGAATGAATGCACAACTCCATTTTCAACAATTCCTTGTTCGATGTATGGAGTCAAAATCTTTATAAAATCATCACAGCAAGATCTCATATGTAAAAACAATGGCAATTTTTTCAGTAGCTTCTTATACAAGTCCAACTGTTTGATAAACATGTCGATTTGTTGACGTTTGTTTGAATAATGTAATCTATCATAATCTAGTCCAATTTCCCCAAATGCTTTGACGTAACCTTTGGAAATCCCTTCCTCAGTGATGTCGTACAACTCTTGTAATTTTGCGTCAACATCATCTAATAAATCATCACTGTAACTTCCGTCTTTGTTCTTCCGATAAAACTCACTTGCTACTGAGCATGGATGAACTCCCGCTGTCGATTTAAAGTGATTTGGAAATTGCTCTACTAATTCGAAATGCTGTTTACTTTCTTGTATAGTTGAAGCTGTTATCAACATCTTATCAACATTGAATAAATGAGCACGCTCAATTACTGCAGGTATATCGCATGGATGTTTCTTACTACCGTGGTAGATACCTTGAAACATAGAGTCAGAAAAATTGACACCTATATCATAATATCGTGGTTTCCAGGACATAGTTCTGAAAAATAATCTCATTTACAAAAAAAAGCTTGAAGTGATGGATATTGATAAAATCTTGTCGATCGAAGAATCACAGGTCAATAAAGACAAAGAAATTGACAGGATTTTATCATGCTTCAAATATGATTATTTTGAAATACTCGAAATTGATCCCGATATTATTACGTCCCCGGAATTGTCAACCATAATCAAAAAGATCTATAGGAAAAAGTCCTTGTTAATTCATCCAGATAAAACTAGTAATCCTCTCGCGTCATCTGCTTTTGACTTGCTTAAGAAATCTGAATCAGTTTTATCGGATGACGGAAAAGAGAAGCAAAGATTGGTTAGCATCTACGATACAGTTCTCTCCAATGAAAACCAACATGGTGTTGAAAAAGTTCGTCAACAGGTAAAAAGTATACTCGAGGATGAATTAGACCAAGTGAAACTCGAGCAAATGTTTGAGCAACAGACTGAAACCGAAAAAAGCAAGAATCAAGAAAAGATCAAAATGGAGAGGCAGCTTAAAAAACAATTTGAAAACAAGTGGGAAGACGAACGAGATTCACGAGTGAAAAATTGGCGGAATTATAATCATAAAGTTGAAAAAAAATCTAAAAAGAAGAAGAAAGCCAATCTCTTAGCATAGAAAAAAAAAATCTCATCTCGATGAACCAAAATATAACCTTGTTATCAGTAGGGATAGTATCTTTCATAACGGGCTACTACGTCAGAAATTATTTTAGTCCAATATCTGGGACAGAATTAGAGGAATCTGACGATGATGAATCAGATGATGATTACGACGTCAACTCGCTATCGTTGAATGAAGTACCGGGCGAAGTGAAAATGACACTTGTGATACGTCAAGATCTAAAAATGTCAAAGGGTAAAGTGGCCGCCCAGTGTTCTCATGCAACGTTGGCTCTCTACAAAAAAATCACCACATCTAACCTAGATTCATACAATCCCGAAATGGTCAAGCGTTGGGAATATTTGAATGGTCAAGCGAAAATCACTTTGCAGGTGCCCAACCAAGAAGAAATGGATTTGTTGTATGCAAAGGCCATAAGTTTGGGCATAAATTCATACATTGTTCATGATGCCGGTAGGACTCAAATTGCGGCGGGGCTGGCCACAGTTTTGGGCTTGGGGCCTGCTCCTAAGAAAATTTTGGACCAAGTTACTGGAGAATTGAAGTTATATTAATCGAATACACAATCTCTATTTTTCTCGGGCGATTGCCATGCTTGCTCTTCGTTTCTTCTTTCTTGCAGTGAAATTTGCATCGTCATCTATCAATACATTATCGTTATCATTATCGTCGTCGTCGTCAATTACTCCGTATTTGCCAATCACTTCGTCTTCTTCGTCATCGTCGTCATCGTCATCGTATAGATCTATCAAGCCAATAGATGCTTGACGATTTCGACGTAAATCTTTACTCGTTGACCTATGACTACCGTTTCTCAATCTTTCTAAATGATCGATTCGTTTCCAGATTTCACCCTCTGTTCGTTGGGGTAATAATATCGATAACTCTGCAAATGAGAGCTCTCGATTTCTTCTATTGATCAATAATTCGTCCTCCTCCATTGTCCACGGAATTTCAAGTTCTGGTGGATTTGGCTTGCCCTTCTTACGAGTGATTGTTGTTGAAGGGAGATTTTTCCGCATCTTGTTCAATTTCTTATTGTTTGCCTCGATTTTCTCTTTATCGATTTTCAATGGCAACTCATCTGAATTGTGGGGTATCACGACTGAACCTGATCTAGAATAGTAGCCATTATTACTGCCAACACTAGAGTTTCTCAAGCTGGATACTGTAGTTTGATGAACATTGGGTCCACTTATACTCGATTGTCTAGAGGGTCCGGATATGCTGCCACCCGCGCCACCAAACAATACCGGCAAGTGAGCCAAAGTAGTGTTTCCCGTCTGATGATGTGGGATGTTCATTGATTTGGAAGGTAGAGAGCTCACTGACGCTCTCCCCAATGACGAAATGCTATTTCTTTCTTCATTGCTGATCTGAATTATTGAATTATTTCGTAGCGCTGCTGCTGCTGCTGTTACTGATGGATGATGGTGATGATTATTAGTAGAAATTGAGTTTCTAGGTGTTAATGCTAAAGGTGTTTCTGGATGTGATCTATTATGCGGTAAATTCATAGTTGGGTCAACTGAGACTTCTGCATAGTAACCTCCCGAGCCCGTGCCCGGTACAATCTGTTGAGAAGACGTGGTTATCGATGTGGTTGAAGATCTGTCTTCTGATTTAGGGGAATCGGGTGAATGCTCATACTTGACTTTTGAATCATTAGGACTGGCTAAAGTCTTCGGAGTCACTGGTTTTGGAGATGATATGTAAGACGGTGAATTTGACAATGCATTTAATCCAGCCAATGCAGTTGATATGTTATTATCGAAGCCTTGAAAGGTTCCACTAGGCATGGGATTATAATTGAACTCATTTTTTGGTAACTGATGTTGAAATTGAGGTGTTGGTGATGATTGAGTCTTCTTTGGTTTCTTAAGCGTGGAATTATTCATATTCGGGTTCTGCTTAAACTGAGAACCCAATGCAGCTGCTGATTTTGGTGGATTTTTCAAATTTCCTGATTTGAGTCTTCTCCATCTAAATTGACAAGCATTGGGTGTTCTATTAGTAAAATTGGATGCAATCTCCTTCCAACCTAACTTTTGATTATCTTTCAAGTGCATCAATAAAATATCGTCTTCTGCATCCCACGAAGTTGGCGTCCTCGAGGACTTGGTAGTTGCTTTTTCTCCTGAATCAGAATCCTGCGTTGGAGACATCTCTAGCTTCGTAGAGTTCATTTTGTGTGTTTGTGTGTTGATAAGACTTGGTTATTTTCAGATGATCATCGACAATAATAATATTCGAGGTCAACTCTTATATTTGTCCACTACAATAATATTGCAGTTTGGATGTTTGTTTAAGTTGTGTGCAGGTGTGTATATTTTACGATGCTACCAATTTTTTAATTACAACGTACCAACTTTTTCAGCCCAGATTTTTTCTGCCTCCACAATCGTATTATTGTTGGCCCTCATTTTGTTCACGGTTTCGATATATTCCTCGTATTCGTCTGAGTCGAAAACAATACCACCACCAGCTTGTAAGTAGGCAACGTTATCTTTATAAACCATAGTTCTCAAAGCTATACAAGTATCCATGGTTTTACCATCATAACCCCAATGGCCAACAGCACCAGCGTAGATGCCTCTTTTTTCCCTTTCTAAATCTCCAATTAGTTCCATGGCTTTGACTTTTGGCGCCCCGCTGACTGTACCGGCTGGAAATATTGACCTGAAAGCATCAAATCTATTCTTGTTTGGTCTCAAAGTGCCACTGACTTCACTGACCAAATGCATGACGTGGGAAAACCTTTGGATAGTTAACAACTTATCCACGCTTGTTGTTTGAGGTTGACAAACTCTATTTATATCGTTTCTAGCTAAATCTACCAACATGATGTGTTCAGCTCTGTCCTTTAGTGATTGTCTTAAGATTTCACTATTTTTTTCATCTTCATCGTTAGTTTTGCCTCTTGGCATTGTTCCTGCGATTGGATGAGTTACTACTTTGTTTTCGTTATTTGTGGAAACTAACAATTCGGGGGATGCCCCTATGATTTGAAAATCTAACAAATCAATATAAAACAAGTAAGGACTTGGATTGACTGTTCTTAAATGTTTATAGATGTTAAAAGAATGCAAAGAAGTAGGTCTTGCAACTCTTTGTGAAGGTACAGCTTGAATAATGTCACCATCTAAAATATGTTTTTTCAAGTTTGTAACGTGGCCCTCGTACCCTTCTTGACCAATGTTTGAAGTGAAAGTTTGGTTCAACTTAATTGGACCTTGTTTGGGCAATAGTTTCTCCATATCGACACTCTCCAATAAAATTCTTTCAATTTCTTCAATTTTGCTAACACCGTAATCGTAATTTTTTTGCAATTCGTCTATTTTAATGTTATATATAACTTGGAATCTTTGATATACATGGTCGTAAGCAACAACTAAATCACAAAACATGAATACAGCCTCAGGAACTTTCAAAACATCTTTCAAGTCTCTTCTCGTCTTTGGTTCGAAGTATTTTATACAGTCATAAGATATATATCCAGTGGCACCACCGCTAAATTTAGGCAAATTTGATAAATTGGCTTGCTTGAAATTAGATAATTCTTCTTGTAACACGGAAACGGGATCAACATTGCAATATTCGTCCGGGAATACCGAGGAATCGTCACCGGTTTTGATGATTTTTGTCGGATTTACACCAATAAACGAGTATCTATCCACGGTATCTCCCTTGATGGAACTTTCAAATAAAAAACTTGGAGATCTGTTTGAATCATTGAGTTTGGCCAATTTCAAATATGCTTGGTGAATAGTGATGTCATTATTTGGAACGTATTTGTAAATTGGATAAACATTGGGCGAATCGGCTTGATCGTTCTGATTAATAATCTTGATCAAAGTTTCTATAGATGGTTGAGCAGACTACATAGTTAGTACCTGTTTCATTAGAACTATTGATCTCACATACCATTTTCAATGAGTCAAAAGAAATAATTTTTCGCATCATTAAATATCAACAATGCCCACACCGATCCCGGACCACCCAGCCAATGATTTGGCAGTAGGACTACTAGAGCTAATCAATCAGTTGGCGAAGCTTCAGCCTGTGACATTATCTAGTCAATTATCCAATACGTTAGATGAGTTGAGAGTATCGTACAAATATTTGTTTGTTTGTAATTGGCTTTTTCATTTCAGGTCGTATCTTAAGATAAATACCATTTTCGACATAGATTTGTTTGAGCTGGAACTACTTGGAATATATCCCACAACGGATATATTGGCGAAACTCAAAACGCAATTGTGTATTTATTTCAAAACTGAAAGCCTCGAACAAGCTTACAATGCACAAAAGAATGAAGAACAAATTGAAAATTTTGACTCACTTTCGTTAACTGAGAAATTTGACGTGCTCTTCAAATTGTTATCCATTGTTTCCAAGTATTCTAAATTCAGAAATTGGGCAGAAACATTAGGCTTTCAAGTGGAAGATCTAAGAGTAGATCCGCTCAAAACTTCAGATGACAAAGAGTATTTCTTGTTATTCGATAACAGGTTGTACAAAAGGACGGTCATTTACAATGCTATCGAGATCCCTAAATTGAGGAAGTTAACAACAATAATTGATGAGGACAAATTTGATGTACAAGATGTTAAGTTTGAGTTGTTATTTAAAAACATATATGAATGTAATGAATACATGCTTGGAATCAAGAAATCCAACAGGCTGTTGTACAACTCATTGAACAGGTTGGTTGATTACATTATAGAAAACGAGATTAAGAAAAGGAAATACATAGCATCCAAACTCAGGGAAAGTCAAATCACGAGTCTTTTAGCTACCAGGAAAAGGTCCAGTAGGATTGAAGCAATAGAGGCCAAGAGAAAGGAAGACGAGCAACAGAAAGTAGACGAAGAGAACATGAAATACACCAGTGAAAGTCGATACGAAAGAAGGCAGAAGTTGAGAAACTTGTAAATGATGTAAAACGCTTTTAATATCATTCAATAGAATAAGAGACAAATTTATTATAGAGCGAGACCTACTGAAACTGTGTAAGAAAAGCGTGTAAATTATTCAACCAGTCGCGTCAGAAATAAATAAGCAGAATCACGATCTCTGATGACTAAGCCTAATTGTTTAAGACCGTGGAATTAAAATCTGCCTAAACCTCTCTTACTCTGTAGTAACAGCTGCTTTGAATTATACCTAGAAACTCAAGTGCCTTGTAAATTAACCAATGAAAACCCATCACAACACAAACTCTTCGTAAATAGTGCATCGACGATGAGTAATTACTTATTTTTCATTGCGAAATCTATTTGAGCTTCTATATTATGTTTGCATCTACACCAAAACCACCATACTACATGGTTTCATTCTCCTCGATTACTAAAGATGGTATTGATGAGGATTATTCGGTAGTCGCAAATCGAATGGTGGAGTTAGCTGTCCAACAAGAAGGTTATCTAGGCCACGAGAGCGCACGCGACCCAGCAACAAGATTTGGTATAACTATTAGCTACTGGGAGAACAGGCAAGCAATTGTGAAATGGAAGCAAAACTGCGAACACGTGATAGCTCAACAAAGAGGGAAAACCGAGTTCTATAAACATTTTGAAACAAGAATCGCAAAAGTAGAAAAAGCATACGGTTTATAACTTGTATAATTTAATCTATATATTTTATTTCGTAGCTACTTTATTTAGGTCCCCAAATACCACTGCTGAAAGGTTGGAATCTTGAGTTTATTTCGTTCGTATTAGACAATGGAGTTTGCGGTTGTGAATTATTATTACTGTTATTGTTATTGTTGTTGTTGTTATTGTTATTATTGTTGTTGTTATTGTAGAATTGTGGTGGGTGTGGCAGCGAGCTTTGTTGAGCAAAGTTGTTATTCAATGGTGGTGCAGATCTAACATCTACATAAGACCTGTTGCTATTCGATCTCAACAATGCTGCGTTTGTTTTGGGCTGCGGAACTTGCTGGAATTGATGATGATTATAAATTGGGAAATTTGATTGGTTCGGAGTGTGAACTGGGTTCATTGGCTGGATCGGTTGAATTGGAGCTTGGTTTAAAGGAGGTTCTTGCAATTGTGGTTGAGATTGAGATCTCAATAATGGCGGGATTTGCTGTTGATTCAATGTTTGGTTTAGCGGTTGATTTAATTGCTGATTTAATGGCTGATTCAATTGCTGGCTCAATGGCTGATTTATCGATTGATTTAATGGTTGATTCAATGGTTGCTGTTGAGGTTGAGTGATTTTTCGTCTAATTATAATTAAATTTGTGCCATTGTCAAATAGTTCAGACAAATTCAAATATTGGCACAAAGATGTTATTGTTTTCCTTTGATATAATGTTAAATTAGGCGAAATTGCAATTTCAAATATTGACTTACTAATATCATCCCTATAAAGAACCAACTGAGTGTACAATTCTAAAATTTCGGGATCGTTAAAATTCAATTCCATTGGTGGTTGAGTAAATGATGAGTTGTTGAATGGTAGGTTCAAAAATAATCGCTCAGTTGTATGCAGCGGTGTAACGCCACCTGCTACACTCAAATTTTTAGTAGCCGCGGTTGTTGAAGCTGCAGATAATAATGAAGCTAATGAAGCATTGGAATTTGATCTATGTTGTTCCTCTAACTGGCCCCTCTTTTCTCTTTTTTCTCTCTCGATCCTTTCTCTTTCTTGAAGCGGTAACATTTTTTTATATTCGACTCGTAATTTTCTACCACCAATTTCCCGGCCGTTCAAATGGTTTACCACTAACGCTGTTTCGTCGGTGGAAGTAAAATTTGCAAAGGCCAATCCACGAAAAACTCCATTGTCAAAATGATAATTGAATGCATAAGGTAAAGGTAAATTTAATTTGGTCATAACGTCTAATAATTGTTCTTTTTTTATAGCAAATGGTATGTTTTTTATCACAATTGCTGTTGGAATTAAGTCGTCATCATCATTATCATCATTGGTAGTGTCATTATCATCATTCGATTCGGGTTCGTTTGTAGTAGTTTCGAGAGTTTGTTGTTGTTGTTGTTCGACCCAGGGACCAACATTTGACGCCGTATTTAGCCAATTATTCTGTGCTCTTGTGTTACTTAACCTTTGATTCGATAATCGTGGCGTATTATTTGGGTTCGTGTTGCTGTTGCTACTGGTGCTATTCGAATTGTTGTTTGTTGTGGAATTGGTTGTGTTATTGTTTTGTTGATTACCACCATACGTAGATGAGGAATAACCAGATGCAGAACTCAAAGAAGACAATGAAGGACGACGTTGCATCACCGAATCCATATGATTTGGAGTAATTGATAAATTTCTAAAATCCATAACCAATGTCCAACTTTGTTTCTGATTGTGAAAATTATCGCCCAAGTTAAATTTTTTTTGTAATGAGCGTAGATGCACGACCTATGGATTATTATGTCTCACTATCAACAACTGAAAAATTTAATACGTGGTATCACAAATGGTATGTTGATTATGAATGTTTGTTGTTTCATCACTCAGTACTAACTCAATTTAGTCTTCAAGTCAAGCTCCGGGAGGTTTAAGAAGCGCCGTAAAAAGAAAATCTACTGCCGATAAGAAGGCGCAATCGTCAAATGCTACACCTTTGTCCACAAGATCTGCAGGTGCTGGTGGTTCTTCATCAACAATGATGAAATTATTCACAGATGAAGCACAAGGTTTAAGAGTTGATCCATTGGTTGTTCTTTTCTTGGCTGTTGGGTTCATATTTTCAGTTATCATTTTACATGTCTTTGCAAAGATTACCGGTAAATTTACAAGTTAGTTACATATCATTTAATAAAATATTTACAACCTCATTTACTTTATCCTTGTGGACAAAATGCTTGTCATTATTGTTAGCATCAAAAGTCACGGTCCATTGAAATGCATTATTGTGTTCCTGGTGTTTATCTTTCCAAAAATTGGAATATCTTTTGCCTCTAACTTCAATTTCAACAATAGGGAACGATTTTCCTAGTATAATTGTTAGAGGAATTCCAATTAAATTGCTTAATTTAATCTTTTTACTGAAATTCTCAGTTCTATCGTCTAATCTGTAGTCGAATGATAAGCTCTTGCAGAAGTCTGTGAAATCTTGCTTTCCAGCGGGAACGATAGTTACATCCCAAGGGGATATTTTACTTGGCCAATTTAATCCTACATTGTCCTTGTTGATTTCTGCAATTGCTGCGATAATTCTGCTGACACCAATACCATAGCAACCCATTTGTAAAATTTTGCTACCGTCTTGAGTATCAATTTTGCAGTCCATAGGCTTGGAGTATTTGTCTCCGAGATAAAAAGTATGACCAACCTCAATCGCTGGGGATGAATTTAATTTTCCAGATTCACACTCATAGCAGATTTCTCCGTCTTCTGCCAAAACTATTGGTATATCTGTTAAAGTCGTTATGAATGATCTATTTACAAAATTGATTGGGAAGTCAGGAAAATTGGATCTGGAATGCAATCTGGAGTCCATAATTCTAACAACTTTCTTGGACAAGTCTTCTCCGTTGAAGGGTTCTAGGTCAGTCGTCTCTATCAAAGTTGGGTAAAATGTTATAAATTTTGGCTCCAATATTCTATCTTTCGGGTAATAAGCACAGATTAAAGTTGACTCGTCTTCAGTTTTAAAATACTTGACAGCAACATCACCTGTATAATCTTCTTTTGGTAGGGATAACGTTTTTTCTACATTAGATATTTCCCCACAAGAAGAGCAGGTGAATAAAAGGTCCTCTCCAGATTTATCTATGTAGTGCCATTCATGACTCAAATTTCCTCCTATATCACCTGAATCTGCTTTCGCTTTAATGTAAGGTATTTTCAATTCAGTGAAAATACCATGGTAAGCCTCGATCATTTTGTCGTAAGTTTTCATTGCCGCTTCCTCATTTAAATCAAACGAGTAACCATCGTTCATTAAAAATTCTTTCCCTCGAAGCAACCCACCCCGAGGCCTTTTTTCATTTCTGAACTTTGGATTGATTTGATATAGTAAAATGGGTAATTCTTTATAACTTTTGATATTTCTTATAACATAGTCGGTTATTTGCTCTTCCGAAGTTGGTACTAACAAGTTTTTTTCACCCAATTTGAAAATCTCTTGATTATTCCACCTACCCGTTTTCTCCCATAACTCTTTCTGCGATACCAAAGAGAGTTTTATTTCTTCTCCGCCAATCAGATTCAAATGCTTGCGAATGATTTTTGACAACTTCCTTTCGATCTCTAGCCCAATTGACCAATTCACGAATCCAGATGCAGGGTACGATATTATGTTTAGTTTGGAAAGTAGTTCATGAGTCGGCATGGACCTAGAATATTTTATGGCTTCATTCCCGTAGAATTTAGGCACTCTTCTTATCATTTAATATATTGTATTTATATTTTTTTTTTTCGCCTACAAACTAATTAAATAAGTCTTTTACTTTACCTTTGAAATCATTGTAAACATCATCACCGTACAATTTCAAATTTTCCAATGATGAATGGGCGTCTTCTTTTGCTCTTTGTAATTTTTCTTGTTTGTTTGGATCGTTTCTTAATTGTCTACTCAATTCTTCAAATTTACTCTTGGCTTCTTCGTATGATTTAATAGCTCTATCTTTTTCTATTAAATATCTATCGTTAATTGAGTCTTTAGTTGAGTTCCAAGATTTTGATAAGTCTTTTTTGGTAGATTCGTATTGTTTGTTCAAATTGTCGCTAGCTTCGTCGACCTTTTTAGATGACCAATCGACCAATTCGTCTTTTTGCTTTTCAGCCTCATCAGCCTTTTTGGATCCCCAATTGAACCATGAGTTCTTGGTTTTTTCAGCTTCTTTTTGGGCAGCTTCAGCTTTAGCTGATCCCCAGTTTGACCATTCCTTCTTTTGTTGTTCTAAATCTTTAGAAGCTTCGTCAGCTTTAGCTGATCCCCAATTTGACCATTCGTTTTTTTTGGTTTCAGCTTGGTCAAGTTTCTCAGAAGTCCAGTTGGACAATTGTTGTTTTTTAGCTTCTGCCTCTTTCTTAGCTTCTTCAGCTTTAGCTGAACCCCAGTTGCTCCATTCTTTTTTCTCTTTTTCTAAATTTTTTGAAGCTTCATCAGCTTTAGCTGATCCCCAATTAGTCCATTCTTTTTTCTCTTTTTCTAAGTTCTTTGAAGCTTCATCGGCTTTAGCTGATCCCCAATTGGTCCATGCTTTTTTTTGAGCTTCAGCTTCATCTTTGGCTTCATCGGCCTTGGCTGAACCCCAGTTGGTCCATTCATTCTTTTTGGCCTCAATCTTGTCTTTTGTGTCGTCTTTTTTAAATAAGCCACCAAAGATTGGTTTTTCTTTTACTTCTTCTAATTCACCCATTGATGAATATTGGGTTCTACCTGTTTCAATTTTGCCTTCACCTAAGGCATTGATGAAATCAATGTACTTTTGAACCCCCTTTTTTAAAACACTTTTTTCACTGTCGGGTGTAACCTCATCTTTTGCGTAATATTTTAATTCTTTCTTGTCGTCATTGAGAGACTTGTATAGTTTTGAATCCTTAATTGAATCGCTAAGAGATTCTTTCTTTTCTTTCAAAGTTTGTTTGCCGCTTTCGATTTTTTCGGTCAATTTGTTATTCAATTTAGTTGCATCTTTATCAATTTGGTTGGTGTGTTGTAATAATTGCTCGTGTTGTTTTTTTGGTAAAATTGGGGAAACGAATTGGTCGTAATAATAAACACCACCGACAATTGCAGCAGTTCCTAAAAGATATTTTCCGGCAGACATAGTTGGTTATTCTTGTTAAATAGTAAAAGGATTCTCGAGATTATTTATAGAAAGAAGTCAAAATTAAATGAATGATTGTGAAAAATTTATGTTTGCTATTAACCTCCAAAATTCACAGCAAATTAAGGGGTTGCCACTTTGGGACACACACAGTTAAAAAATATAATCTATTTGCTAGCACAGTTACGTCTCACATTTTTATTCTTTCTGTTATTTGCGACGCGGTAAACACAGACTATGTTGTTACATTGACGTCTGGCAACGAGTTACATTTTCAGTGGGACTAGCAATCATCAATTGTGGAGATACCATACACGTTGGAAAACAAATTCAAAAAAAATAATAATGAAGGATGCGAGATTCGAACTCGCGCGGATAACAATCCAACAGATCTTAAGTCTGTCACCTTAACCAACTCGGTCAACCCTCCAATTTCCAAAAACGGAAAAAACTGGGTTTATTAAGTTCTCGATATTTTTGGTACGTGACTCAGTTTTTTAACTTATAATAAACGGGACAAACATGAGTACAACGCTGTCAAACATTCGAAAAGCCTAAATAATGTTTAATGGGCTCATTTAGATTAGAAAAAAATAATATGTTAATATTGCTGTGTATCTGACAAAGGTGTTTAGTCAAAATGCCGACACCAATTGAGAATTTAAACATGAATGCAGTTGAATAAATATCACAAAACGTATTGATGTCAATATTGATTAAAAGAATATATCATGAACAGAACCAAGAAGGCATAATGAACAAAAATATAACATAACACAAACCCTATGGTCAGTTTTTAAAAGGCGAATTTCGTAAAGATTTAGCAGCTAGTATGTGTCTAAATCCTTATCAACAATTGTTTATTGTAAATTTTTTGTAAGAAGTACTATGTTTATTGTAATAGAAATACCGATAGTCCAGATTGACCTTCATATTTAGGATATTCAGGCCTATTGAAACGAGTTATCGTATTTCCATTTACCGGAAATAAAAGGATTTGTCTAGAACGTTCTAATAAACATTCATTGGTCAATTGAAGTAATGACACATAGTCTTAGTCTTTTAGGTTTTTCCAGGTGACAAACCTAGATTTCTTATTAGAAACAGTTATGGGCCTTTTTAAAATTTACGATTATGGGCGTAGTTCGCATAATTCGAGTTTTAAAATTCAGTTCTTGCAGCCAAAACGTTGTAGCGCCCATTGTGGCCTTTATCTAGTTGGACATGTGCATACATCTAGGTAACTCTAGCTTTACCAGATAAATTTAATAACCTTTCTACGCTATGAAATCTGAACGTGATTAGAAAAACATTATGACAAACTTGGATTTGAGCAAATATAAATCAAGACTAAATTAAGACCTACCAATAGATAATTAAGACAATGGTCCAGGTCTTTCTATAGAAACTAAGTAGTTTATATAGCTTTTAACCTAATAGATACGAAAAACAAAAAGAAATTACAAAATATGGAAAAGTTTCTAAATGATACCAATATAGATAAATCAACGCAATTGATATATAGCTACTTCAGCAAGTCAACTTGTACCGAGAAGCTGGAATGCACTTTTCCAGCTTTGAAGAACAAAATCAAAGCAAACCTCAACTCGTAGCTAAATCCATGTGACGATACTTACTCTCATACACTCCTCAAACTTTAAAAAAGACGCCATTAAATGAACAAGTCAAATGCACATGTGTTACAATAGTTTGTGAGCTCTCTCATGAAAAACTTACTGTTCTTGCAATAAAATAGAAATATACGAGTAGTTCTAGCACGTATTCTCAGTGTATTGCTGATCAAATGACCAGTCTTTTCTTTTCTTTTAATTTGAAGTATTTTCAAATAAACTACACCCTAGTTACTTTTCAATTTCGATAGTGTTTTCAAAAGTTGTAGCCACAGTTGGACGTGATTATTTTCCAGTTCAAAGATAATTTTATTTTTAATTTCGAGTTGGTTTTCTTCTTGACCTTCACAAGAATCTGCAGTATCCAATCACAACCTGTGTATCTTTATTGGGTTTTGAAATTCCTTGAGAAGAACTTAATGATTAAATCTCGCAGTTTTGATTGTGACGGGGTTCCCTGAAGCGAGTAAATTTTTGCTGTATGACAATTGCTGCAAACAAAAATAACTCCTGAAAGCCGCTTTACGAACAATTTAAAAAACCTATTGTGTGATATCGATTGAAAAAACTGTTTAAAATTTCTAAACCTTATTTTGAGTCTATGCTTTAGCGATTTTTGTAGAAAAGGCTCTGATAGAATAATTCTTTACTAAAAGAACTTGCACGTATTTGTGCAACCGACTACATTAATTAAAATAAGTTGCTCGCACAAAACCCATCAAACTAAAGAAGAATCAAAGTTGTTCCCGAAATAAATAAATATATTTAAAAACTTATAAACTTTGAAATGCCCACAGAGAACTGAAATTCAATAAATAAAAAACGTTAGTCATCAATCTAATTCGATTATACTCATGTTTCTGGTACTCAATGGAAACTCATCAGCATCTTGATTATAATCGTCATCTTCAATCACTTTCAAAGGAGTGATTTGGTTCTTGCCCATTTCAGGTTTATTATTTGTGATTACACCGACTATATTTCTTGCTGACAAGATTGGTGATGAGACAGGAGAAACATTTTGAATAACAAATGGCTCAGAAATTTCAGTTGATAAAGTTAAAAATTGTTGTTGAAGCATGTTACAGAGAAAGGAAACCAAAAAAGATTATGGATATATGTATGGTTCCTGGAGTAAAAAGTCCGAATGAATGACTAAGGCATCAATGACCCCTATTGTTGCATGTGCAATGCCCTCGGTTAAAAGGTTCGTGCGCTCTTACAAAATATATTTAATAGATAATCAAATGTTAATAAAAAAAAGTTTGTATTATATTAGTTTGAAGCTATTTAGGCAGTAGCTTCTTCTGGTGAAACTTCTTCAGCTTTCTTTTTGTAAGATTTGACGGTTGGAGCTGGAACAACTTCATCTTCGTCTTTAGCTTCTGAAATTTTAACAGCATCAGGTAAGGCTCTTGGACCGAATCTGTTTGCAGCTGGGTCTTTCATAATTTTAACTTTAACACCTAAGACACCTTGTCTCATCAAAACGTGTCTGATAGCAATGTCAATGAAATCGTTGGTTGGTTGACCGGAGTGGATCATGAAACCATCAGCGTATTTTTGTGATTTAGCTCTGGCAGCTCTCAATTTACCTGAGATGACAACTTCAACACCTTTAGCACCTGCACCCATAGCAAATCTTAAAACACCATAAGCAGCTCTTCTGATCGGTAAACCATTCAATAATTTGGCTTTCAAAGCTTCAGCTTGAACAGCAGCAGATAAACCTCTTTCTTCAACTCTTTCAGCGTAGATAGCAATACCTTCTGGGGCTAATTTAAATCTCTTGGTAATCAATGAAGTTAACTCGTGGATTCTTCTACCTTGTTCACCTAAAACACCTTGAGTGTTTGAAGCTTTAACAATAACTTCTAATTTTGATGGGGTTTTTCTAACTTCAACACCAGCGTAACCTTGTTCAGCTAATTCTCTGGTGAAGAATTCGTTTAATTCAGCGTAGAAGACACCGTCAGCTACTAACTTCTTTTTTTTAGATAAAATTGCGTTAACCATTGTTAAAGGATGTGATTAAAGATGAAAAATTTGAAAAATTATTTTTCTCCTAGATTAATAGAAAAAATTTTCTACATCAAAGAAATAATAATATGCAGTATATTCACCCGGAAGTTCTTAAATACGCTTTATCTTTACATTCAACTATACATCACCTACCCATGCTCTAGCATTCTTGAACAACTCTATCCAAGGACCATGTCCACCCCAAATGTTATCCTTTGGATACCATGAATTTGACTCTTTTCTTGTGACCCTTTCTGGATGTGGCATCATAGCTAAAACTCTACCATCAGCACTAGATACACCAGCAATGGAATACGCAGAACCATTTGGATTAAATGGGTATTTATCCGTTCTGGATCCTGTGTTATCAACATAATGAATCGACCCTATGTCCTTGCTTGTTTCTTTGAATACAGCTTGACCTTCACCATGAGCAACTGCAATCGGGAGTTTTGAACTTTTCATATTCTTCAAAAATATAGAGTTGGTGTTATTTGAAACTTCCACCATTACAAATCTGGCTTCATATTGCTCTGATTTGTTTCTAGCAAACACTGGCCAATCCTCGGTTCCAGGAATCAACTCATTTATTTGACTCAAAAATTGACAACCATTACATGCACCAAACGCAAAAGTATCTTTTCTTTGGAAGAAAGTTTCAAATTCTTTTCTTGCTCTGTCATTAAATAAAACAGATTTTGCCCATCCAGAACCCGCTCCTAAAACATCACCATATGAAAATCCACCACAAGCTGCAAAACCTACGAAATCAGCTAATGATACTTGGCCAGATAAAATATCTGACATTGTGACGTCATAAACATCGAAACCTGCTTGTTGGAAACTCCATGCCATTTCTTGCTGTGAATTAACTCCTTGCTCTCGCAAAATGGCAACTTTAGGTTGTGTTTTATAAGCTTTAAAATCAGTTGGGTCGAATGTCAATTCGTAATGTATACCTGGGTCTTTGTCATCCAATATCGAATCATATTCTTGTTTTGAAGTTTCTGGGTTATCTCTCAATTTTTGAATATGATAAGATGTATTGCTCCATAATTGCTGAAGCTCACCACGAGTCGAAGAATAAACTGGAGAATCATTGAATGAGATATCAATAGAATGGTTTTTCTTTGGTTTACCGATGACTTTGATCAAAGTCTTATCAAATCCGTGTTGTTCAAAAACTTCAACAAATTTAGAATAATCAGTTATCTGGAAAACAGCACCCAATTCTTCGTTAAATAACTCAGCTAATAAGTCTTCACCTTTGATGTTCAAATCTAAACCGCATCTACCAGCGAATGCCATTTCTAATACTGTAGTTAATAAACCACCATCTGATCTATCGTGATAAGCTAAAACTTCTTGCTTGTGTAAATCAATTAATGATTCCAAAAACAGTTTCAAGACTTTGTTGGAATGGACGGTAGGACAAGTGTTACCAACTTGTTTAAAAACTTGAGCCAATGCTGAACCACCTAAAGCTTTGGATTCTGACAATTCGACAAGAACTAATAATGAATCAACATTTTGTAATTGAGGAGTCCAGGTCTTTGAAGTGTTACTAACGGGAGCAAAAGAAGTTACGGTCAAAGCTAATGGAGCAGTTACCTCTTTGTCATCCCATTTCATCTTCATTGACATTGAATCTTTACCAACAGGTATTGAAACGCCCAAGTCTGGACACAAATCTAACCCAATAGCTTGAACAGCTTCATACAATTTTGCACCTTCGCCAGGGTGAGAAGCAGCAGACATCCAATTAGCACTCAATTTAACATGACTCAAAGAAGGTATGTCGGCAGCAAAAATATTCAATAATGATTCTGCAACACACATTTTTGCAGAAGCTTCGGCTGATATTAGCGCCAAAGTAGGTTTTTCACCCATTGCCATTGCTTCACCAGTTTCAATTATAGTTTCTCCTAAAGAAGTTGCAGTAACACCAACGTCTGCGACTGGGACTTGCCACGGTCCAACCATTTGATCACGATCAACCAAACCTGTGATGAATCTATCACCAATTGTAATTAAAAAGCTCTTAGAACCAACTGCAGGTAATTGCAAGACTCTTGTGATACACTCCGTTATGTCGTTTTCAATTTTCAAAGCTGGCAATTTCAAATTTTCGGTAATGGCTGTTCTAGACATTTTTGGAGGTTTACCAAATAATACTGACATTTCCAAATCGATGGGAGTTGTCTTTAACAAAGAGTCGGTCAAAACTAATTTTTTCTCTTCGGTAGCTTCACCGACAACAGCAAATGGAGCTCTTTCTCTTTTACAAATAGATTTGAAAAGTTCTAAATTTTCAGGCGCTACACCTAAAACATATCTTTCTTGGGATTCATTACACCAGATTTCCATTGGAGACATTCCTGGTTCTAATGATAGAATCGATCTTAATTCAAATTTTGCACCCAAATCATTATCGTGTACCAATTCCGGAAGAGCATTTGATAATCCACCGGCCCCAACGTCATGGATGGATTGAATTGGTGTGTTTTCACCTAAAGACACACAAGAATTTATAACTTCTTGAGCTCTTCTTTGTAATTCTGGATTACCCCTTTGAACAGAAGCAAAATCTAAATCTGCCGATCCTTCACCACTTGAGATTGAGGAAGCAGCACCACCTCCCAAACCAATCAACATTGATTGTCCACCTAAGACTATCAATTTAGCACCTGGTGTAATTTTGGTGTCCTTCAATGCCAATTGCGGTCTAATTGCACCCATACCACCAGCCAACATAATTGGTTTGTGGAATCCTCTAAATTCGTTACCGTTGACACCTTCGACTTCAGTCAATAAAGTTCTAAAGTATCCATTAATTGCTGGTCTACCAAATTCATTGTTAAATGCGGCTGAACCAATTGGGGCTTCAATCATAATGTCTAAACTTGACGCAATATGGTTTGGTTTTCCTATATCTCTTTCCCAAGGTTGTTTGAGAGATGGTATGTTTAAATCAGAAACGGAAAATCCTGACAATCCTGCTTTGGATTTGGAACCTCTTCCCACAGCTCCTTCATCTCTAATTTCACCACCAGAACCAGTGGCTGCACCAGAAAACGGTGAAACTGCAGTTGGATGATTGTGTGTTTCAACTTTAACTAAAGTTTGAACACTCTCTTTTATAGAGCTCCATTGTTTTGTTTTGAAATCAGGCGCAAATAAGTATCCTTGTGGGCCTTCAAAAACAGCCGCATTGTCTGAGTAGGCAGAAACTGTGAATTGTGGGTTTTTAGCATGTGTATTTCTGATCATTTTGAAAAGTGATAGATCCTTTTGCTTACCATCAATTGTCCAATCTGCATTAAATATTTTATGACGACAATGCTCAGAGTTTACTTGAGCAAACATAAATAACTCGACATCAGTAGGGTTTCTTCCTATAATGTTTGTGAATGCGTTTGTTAAGTAATCAATTTCACCTTTGTCTAAAGCTAAACCAAGATCTTTGTTTGCAGCAACAATATCGCTAACTTCTACCAATGGTTTTGGTTCATGATGAGCAAATAAATGATCATATTTTGGATTGGATTTGTAAATTGTTTGAGTCATTCTATCGAAAACTGAGGTTAAAATGTCTCCAGTCAATTCAACATCGGTCTTTATTGACAATGTCAATCCTCTTTCAATTCTCTCAACATAATCGCCCAACCCACAAATGTTGGCAATATCAGTAGCTTTCGAGCTCCAGGGAGAAATGGTTCCCGGTCTTGGTAAAATTCTGATCAAATTTGTTTCAGGAAAGTCTTCCGCAGGTGTATCGTAAGTCAATAAAACTTTCAATAAACTCAATTGTTTCTCATTCATTGGTTTTTTCAATGAAACATAATGTGTATAACGTGTTTTAACTTCTTCGACACTTGTACCCAATTTCTTTTCAATTTCAGAGACCAAATTTTGAACTCTGAAAGATGAAAGTGCCGTTGGACCTGGTAATACAAGGAAGTTGTCTTGACTCATGGATGTTACAACGACAAAATTAATTTTTTTTTTTTGACTCTACTCATCTCATGGCACAAGGTAACCTAAAATTAAAATCCAAGTCTACCTCAAGGACAACCAAAAAACAAACCAACCCAAAGAAAGCTGCGCCTAAGATTATAAAACCGAAGAAATCAAGAGCCAAAGAAGATCAAAAATTAACAAAAATTCATCAAGGTCAGTTGATGAAAAGTACTGAAAAGTTGATTGCAAGCAGAGTCGGACATTTAGAATTAATTAAAGGTTCAAGAAGACAACTAGAGAAACTTGAAAAAGAGAAGAAATGAAAAGCGTTGCTGAGATTCTATCAAATTTTCCTCGTCATCAAATAAAAGAAGCGCCAAAGATAACTGTAACTGTTACGGAGTCAGCAGAGATCGCAAGTAGTATACCCAAATGTACATTAAGGTAATTGTCTATTGTTAGCTTCTTGAGCTTCTGTTTCTAAGTTCTTTCTTTTAATTTCCTTTTCTTGAGATTTGACATACAAGATCAATACTGCACCAAGAAGAGCAGTTAACAAAGTCAACAAAGAGTTGATTGGAGTCGGATTCATTTTGAAAAACTCGTGTGTGGCCTTGTCCATGACTTGTTGCAACACGTTGCAAACACCAGAAAAGGCGATAATAAAACCATAAACAGTTCCAAAGTTGTCGTAACCAAATACTTTTGCACAGAAATCACTGACTGCTGTGTAGTAAAATGGTCGATAAACGACTAAAGCAATTATGCCTCCGTAAGTTGCAGGTAACCACGATACCAAGCCACAAACACCTATAAACAAAGATAACCCTGTCAAAATACACAAGACAGCCAAAGTTGACAAATTGTCTAATATTAAACCTATGAATGGAATTGAAAGCAACCCCCCTAAAGGCAAAGCTAAGTCAAAGAATTGATTAATGATGGTGGCGATTTTTTCATCTTGGTACAAGTAAAGCTCTTGTGATTTAATGGTTGCAACAAAATAGTTAATTCTCAACATTTGGATAGTAGTGAATAGAGTCATTAAGAAAAACCATGGAGAAAGTAATTGTTCACTGATTGAATAACCATGTAAAATTCCAAATACTCCAGAAGTTTTGAGTAGTTTCGCATCTGCTTCTTGTTCATATGAAGATTTAACAGAGTTGTATGAAGCTCTCAGAATCGTAGATTCTCTTCTTGATGCTCCTGATGCCCTTCTCATCAATAAAGAAGTTGTTTCTGATATAGTAGGCTGGTAGCAATCTTCATCACTTGCTGTACCCAATGGCTTACCGGTTTCATCTATACCAGTTTCAGCTATTTTAGCAAGTGTACCCACTGTTTTGTAACTATCTCTTGGCATGATAAACAATTGACATATTAAAATGAATATAGGAACAACCAAATATATAGTGAAAAAGTTGCTTAAAGATAATTTTTCAACTTTAAAGTAAAACAATCTGTAGAATAAAAACAATGCTGATGAAGAATCAAATGCGCCTGTCAATAAAGCTAAGATTAACCCTGAGTTTTTTGGGAAACTGTTTGCTAATTGAAAACAGGATATGAAAACAAATGGACCGCCCAAAGCCAATAATGTATAACCAATCAAATATCCATCCCAGCTCATTTGATCAGCAAATTTCAAACTTAAACTTGCAAGGAACAAAATTCCAGAGCCTATTATACCGGTAACTTTTGGACCATAAGAGTCCAATATGGATCCAACTGGTAAAGCACTGATATTTGTGACCATGCATGCCAAAGTAAATAAAAAGTTCAAAGACAAATCTTGTTCCACGCAAGTATCTCCACATTTGGATTCATAAATATGTTGATCAATAAGAATAGGTTTCAAGGCGGCAAACCCAAAAACTGGTCCCGCGGCCACTAAGCACCAAGCTATAGCACATATGACTTGTATCAATGGAGACATAGAGTTGGTAATGATATGTAAAATATTTTTCTGTTTATCTTTTTTTCCACTTTATAGATGAAACGAAACGGCTAGATCCGACGTATATTAAAATGGAGATTTTTCTTCCTCAAATTGTTTGTATGAATTCGATGAGTTGGAAAGTTTGAGATAAACATGGTGTATACAAATGACTAGAAGATTCAAGATTATAAATCCAAGTAACGCAAATACAAACCGAACACCAGGCTGATTGTAAATTTTGTGATTGTCATCTCTTATTTCAAGACTGGGGGTGGGATACATGGCGTAGATCAAAAAAGCTATAGCACTGATGGTTAATATGACCAAGTTTGTCATGTTGGTTGAAGAAGAAAGTTGAGATTAAATGTTTGTTTTCAAAAGTCTATTTTAAAATTGTTTACTTTTCTGCGAAAATAGAATTTTCAACTCATCATGACTGTGTTATTTGAAGATATGTTTGTTGTGGACTCTACTGATCCAGGTAGATATACAAAAGTGTGTAGAATCACAGGCCACTCGTCCACTTCACAAGACATCACAATAACTTTGGATATAAATAACGAATTATTTCCAGTAAAGACAAAAGATTCATTGACAATCACATTAGCTTCCTCACTAGGAAACGATACTTCCATGATCACTTCAAATGGATCTTGGAGACCTCCAAAGCCCGACGACAGAACAATAGCTGATGACTACGATTACGTCATGTACGGTACTGTTTACAAATTCGAAGAAAATGTCGATAACGACAAGATGTCTGTGTATATATCATTTGGAGGTTTGTTGATGAGATTAGAAGGTGGTTATAGATCGTTGTCTAATTTGAAGCAAGAAAATGCTTATATATTGATACGTCATTACAAAGATAATTAATACACAAATTTTTCTCACTCATGGACACTGACAAACGTAAGTAAATACACATGCTTCTGAAAGTACAGCCACTAACCATTCAGCGGACCCAATCTTGAAGCAGGTGCCACTCATCAAAAACCCTTCCTATCAACCTCCAAAACCTGTTATATTAAACACAAACTATAACAAGTTGAACCTTTCTTTAGTGGTGCCACCAAAACTAAACATTGATAAGGAACAATTGGACGAATGGATCTCTACTCTAGAATTAAAGAGAAGTTATAATTCCGATTACAAAGAATGGATACATAATCAGAGTGTGAAAGTTGCTCCTGGGTTTGAATATGTTATCCAACCAAAAAGTATTGATGAATTAAATGAGTTATTAAGTAAAACAAATATATAAAAAAAACAATGAAATTTCACCTCAAAAAAGCTGTCATCCTCTTGGGTATTCTATTTTTCTTATGGCAGTATACAAAGATAAAACCTGTTCCAAAAATAGATATTATCAACCAACGAAGTAAGCTTAAATGGGTTCCAAATTGTAAAGTAAACTTGAAGTTGCCAAGCTTTGATCCACTAATATACAAAAAGAAGAAATGGGTGAAAGACCAAACCAGAAAAGCTAGGAAATTACATAAACATGACGAATATGATTACATGAAAGATATCAATAATGAATATAACATGTTAGCTTTTCAACAATCCCAAATTGAAAAATCAATGTTTGAACATGTAAATATAATGAGAAATGATTATTGCAACCACAAAATAATGTATCCTTGGATGGAAAACACTGTGGTGCAAGGTAAAGGTAAAGGTATCGTGATTTATTTTACAAACCTTAATTACACAATGAGATTGCTTAAAGTACTTAAGGCACTTGACAATAAGTTACCGATCGAGATTGTTCATGGATCTATCTCCGATCAGGACAAGCAGGAACTAAAAGATACAGCCTTAACTTTAATTGATGTCTCTCGATTCAATCCCAATGAGTATTTACTAGTTTCATTAGCTGCGCTATTCAACACATTTGAGGAATTTGTGTTACTTTCCGAACACGTCCTTCCTTTAGTCAATTTAAATGAATTCTTTGAAAACGACAGATATCAAAAATACGGCTTATATTTGTTCAAAAACCCGACGTTACTATCTAATAGAATTAAAAAGTTTACACCTGGTTTTCATGAAATTACAAATTTTATAAAACACAACTTGATGCCTAATAATAGGGACGAAGGGTACACTACTAGATTTTATAACCAATTCCAACAAATTATGGACCCAAACGTGATTGTCGCCAACAAAAGTAAAGTGTACAAAGGACTTTTGATGTCTGTGAACTTACATTTGTATTATCAAGAGATATTGAAGTTAAGATTCACATCGGGATTAGATCATGACGTGTTTTGGCTAGGCCAAGAGTTGTCGGGATTAGAAAAAATTCCATTCAACTTTAACTTTGCAGTTGTGCCAGGTATATATACCCCTGACGAGAACTTACCTACAGATGTTACAGAATCTTACGAAATTTGTTCAAGCTCTTACGGTCAAATATCAGATAGAGACGATATCACGCTATTGTACGTAACCACACATCAGTTGGAGAATTGGCTTAAGGACAGAAAAAGATTTCAAACCATATTAGGAGACAAATATAAATTTAAGAAAACTGAAAATGTCAATAACATGTTTAAAGATACAACGTCAATGATCAATATTGAAAGAACCGATCTGTCGATCTACAAAAAGCTTGAGCTTAATCCTTTACTGATTGAAAATATCTTAAAGCCGCCAACTTTATCGTCTAAGATAAATGTTCACAATTACAATGAACCTGATGAGGCGTGGGTCCTACAAAAGAATTCAAAATTAGAAAACCCTTTTTATTGTACATATAATGTAATTGGTAATCCTTTCAAAGAGGGCGTGAGAAGCATAACCTTCAATGTGCCTGAAAAGATGCAAGACAAGTACAAGTATTTAGCTGAACTTTGGATCAGTTGATACCTTGTCGCTATTAGAATAGGTATAGGATAATACTTTTGCCAAGTGCTGAGGATATTGGTTCTGTATTGGCTTAAACATGATTTTGAATTTTACTTAGGAACTATTTGGTATCAAAGTCTACACAAGCACACATAACCTTGTAATATAGTTTTTTGCAACCAAAATCCGCTAGAAATCAAAGGTTTATTTTTCATTTTATGGGTATATATTTGACTTTTCATAACTCTATAGTGTATTCAAGTGAACAGGAATAATCTTGAGGGTCAAAGCTTCAAATGATGAGTTTTCGAAAGTCCTTGTAATTAAGCTTAAGCTTTCCGTTTTATCCCAACACAATTTAAACTAAAACTAGAAGATTTGGTTTATTGTGAATCTTTCAAAAGCATCTTACAAGCAAGTTGAAGTAGCTTTAATACAAAAACATTTTTCAAAAGTATTCAGATTTTTGAGCTTCTCCGTAGCTAGGTACCATAAAAATATACGACGGTTTTTTTTTCATCTAAACACATTTCTTTAAAATACACAACATCCACTTGGCAGGCATTCAGCTCGGCAAAAGTTTCAGATGCTAGTGTTTTTGGCGAGAAAGTTTTGACTCGTGAATTGATTGTTAAAGTGACTGGTTGCTTGCCAGGCACCAAGCAAAATTGAACATGACCAATTTTCACTTCTATGTTAACAATACTTAATATGTTGGCCCATGGTGTACATATCAGTTACTCATACTAAGGACTTTTCATTAGCGTTCGGCTTGTGATAGCAAGTGGTAAAAAAAGTACAACTATCAACTTAGGTCGAGCTGTCATTAGGTCAATATGAAAGTCCTCGCAGCCTAGGAGTTAAGTTACAAGATGCATTTATGCAAATTGAGTAAATATTGATGCACCGTAGTAGAAAATTACATCACTAACAGCAATAAGTCGGTGTACAGTTTTCGTTGAAGACTATTTATTGCTCATACATAAATAATAATTGAGGATTTAAACACATATTAACTGCTAAATCTTTACATAGTGGAAAACGTAAGAGGAACTAGAGCAAGAAAAAGACAAGGAAAGAAAAATGAACTTGAAGAAACACAAATTAGACAAGCTGAACTGTTGAAGAATTTCATACTCGAAGGAAACGAGATAGAACAGAAGATAATACTTGAAGCACAAGAGAAAGAAAAGATGAGAATATTTGAAGATATACAAATGAAACTAGCTGAGAAATGAAGAAAAGAGACCACTTGAAGAATAGGAACAATTTAAACAAGATGAACAAGTAGAAAAACGAAAAGAAGTAGAAGAAGATCTAGATCTCATAAACAGAATGGATAGTGATGTTGATAAAGGAATCAAGCGCAAAACCGCACCGCGTAATTTGAGATTTTTATTCGATAGTCTCTGTCTATCAAACGCTTTTATTTGACGACCTTTAATCTCAGCCCTGGTGATTCGGCGAAAGAAGCCGACCAGCTTGAAATCGTTGATAACACACAAATATTATTGAGCATACAATTTTGCTACTTAATTGCAATCATTCACTATTATGTTCTTAACTATTTAGTGAAAATAACACCCAATCAAGGTTCGAATTAATTAATTTTCATCATTGCTTTCATAAACGATTTTGCTCAATCAGTTTCAACTTTTTTTATACGGGATGATTAAACAGATTGCACTAACTTTAGAAATAGCTATAACAAACATTCAAAACTCATGTGGTTAATCTACAAGTTACAATAATTTGGAATTTTTTGGGTATGAATTTGCCTTATGTCACTCTCTAAAAAAGCGTTTTTGCAACCAAGCAGCCGAATTGGCGCATTCGTCAATTTGACCGAGTAGGTTAAGGTGAAAGCCTGCTATACAATTGCTAGCTTTTGTGCATTGCACGCGCAGGTTCGAATCCTGCAGTTGACGTTATTTTTTTTGCAACCATTTAGAATATTTGTATTTTTTTAACTTTTCTTTACTGCCCGTTTTTGTGAACTTGTTTATGTTATCTACGTTCCGATCAAGATTTCATTGGTCATAAAGAGAGTTTATACAATTACAGTACGAATTTGGAATTTAAAAATCAAATTGAACCATTAAAGTTGAAAGACTGTACTTGATGTTTATCTTTTGAGGCTTATTTATAGTAGCAATACTACATATACTGTGATGACTGTGGAATTAGTATTTTTTGTTAAATTTAAGCGAAATATTTTACTTAAATTCGTCAACGAAGATAACTTGGAACTATATATTACGAATGATGTTACTCGTTTAAAATAAAACACAATGCTAAAGGTGAATTTCAATAATATCACACAAGTTTTGAATTGTGATAACGATTTTACAATTTATCAGCACCCAAGCATCCGCTCTCAGGCGCTATTAATATCATCAAACAAGTGTGCCCCACGCACTCCGTGTGGAATAATTTTTCTAGCCTTGTGTCGTTTTAAGCGGCGATGCATTTTGAACGCGAGGTGTGTTTGGATCACGTTTTCTTAACGCGACTAATCCCATATTTTAGCTCACCACAAAAAAGTGAAAATTTAACTATTCAGCAACATGTCCACTAAAAGACATACAAAGTCACAATCTACCTATGTATGTGTCCTATCTTTGTTTCCAAGAAACTACTAACAAACTAGGCTTTTGACAATACTGCAACCAACGTTGCAGCATCTCAAATGAGAAATGCTTTAAACACTTTGTCGGATACAGTTTCCGATTCCAAGGATAAACAAAGATTTGAAAATGAAATGGACAATTTTTTCACTTTGTTTAGAAGATACTTGACTGAAAAAGCTTCCGGAACCACATTGGACTGGGAGAAAATTAGATCTCCATCAGCAGATGAAGTTGTCGAATATCAAAAATTGCCTGAAGCCAACAATACTTCGTTGTTAAAATTAGCTGTTTTGAAATTAAACGGTGGATTGGGTACCTCTATGGGTTGTGTTGGTCCAAAGTCAGTCATTGAAGTTAGAGATGGTAATACTTTTCTAGACTTATCTGTTAGACAAATTGAACATTTGAACAGAAAGTACGATGCTGATGTTCCTTTATTATTGATGAACTCATTCAACACAGATGCTGATACTGCTAAAATTATCAAAAAGTATCAAGGACATAGAATAAGAGTCAAGACGTTCAATCAATCTAGATTCCCAAGAATTTTCAAAGATTCTTTGTTGCCAGTTCCTGAATCTTATGATGATCCAGTTGAATCCTGGTATCCACCAGGACATGGTGATTTGTTTGAATCCTTGGTTCAATCTGGTGAATTGGATGCTTTGTTAGCTCAAGGCAGAGAAATTTTGTTTGTTTCAAATGGTGATAATTTAGGTGCCACCGTTGACACAAAAATTTTAGACCACATGATTGAAACTGGTGCTGAGTATATCATGGAATTAACTCCAAAAACAAGAGCAGATGTCAAAGGTGGAACTTTGATCAATTATCAAGGGGAAGTTAGATTATTGGAAATTGCTCAAGTTCCAAAAGAACATGTTGAAGAGTTTAAAAGTATCAAAAAATTTAAATATTTCAACACTAATAATTTATGGATCAACTTGAAAGCAGTCAAGAAATTGGTCGAACAAAATGCGATTGAAGCTGAAATTATTCCAAACCAAAAGCAAATTGGTTCAGTAAATGTTTTACAATTAGAAACAGCTGTTGGAGCTGCTATTAGACATTTCAAAGGTGCTCATGGTGTTGTTGTTCCAAGATCAAGATTTTTACCAGTTAAAACATGTTCCGATTTATTATTAGTAAAATCCGACTTGTTTTACTTGGAACACGGAGCATTAAAATTGGATCCAACAAGAGATGGTTTTTCGAATCCATTGATCAAATTAGGTTCACATTTTAAAAAAGTTAGCGGGTTCCAATCAAGAATCCCTCACATGCCTAAAATTTTAGAATTGGATCATTTAACAATTACTGGAAATGTGTCAATTGGTAAAGGCGTTCAATTGAAAGGAACGGTTATAATTGTTTGTAATGATGGTGATAAAATTGAAATTCCAAACGGATCCATTTTGGAAAATGTAGTTGTTACCGGTAATTTAACTATATTAGAACATTAGTTTATATATTCTTTAGCAATACTTAAATCTTCATCTCCTTTATAATTCTGCACATATTCTTTGAGATCTTGCCTATATTGTTCAATTTTCTTTTTGACTTCAGATATCATACGTTGACTTTCGTCTAAAACTTCTTGTTGTTTTTTAAGTTCGTACTCATCGGCATCTTTCATCAGTTGAACATATTGTTTTTGTTCTTTAACTTCTTGCTGGTACAAGTTCTCTTCCTTGATTAGTCTGCTCAATGCGCTAACTTTAATTTGTAATGGTGAAGGCATATGTATATTAATTAGTTAAAAATATATAATGAAGATTTTTTGGATCCCAACCGCCGCTACCAGATCCTTTATCAATTTCTTCTTTAACTTTATTTGCCTTTATAACAAAATATACACTAGTGTCGTTAATCTTTACAATTGAGTTATGCCAAGGAGTTGGAATGTGTAAGAAATCCGTGTTTTTTGGCATTTGGTGATCCGAAATACTGTTGATGGGATGACACTGATCGGTGCCCAACAAAGAGACACCAAATTTTGGACCCAAATTATTATGCGCATGAATTGAAAACCTCAAATGAAATGGAAACATCAATTCAACTAGGTTGGAGTATGCGTCGTTGCGTTTAATCATTTCAAATGCAATGTTGGCAACAACTTTTTTGAACTTCTTTCTTGTCAACTTGGCGACTTTCGGATGCATCTCTAAGTCCTCCGTCATGAATTTGGAAAACCCACGAAATAAAGCCAATCTGGGGTGTCCCTCTGTTGTGATATCTCGACGTAACTTACCAGCGTCTGTGTCGCAAGAGGTGACCAATATTTTCCTGCAAAGCTCGCTTTCTTCGTCAATTTCAGTGTCTAAATAGTGACACAACTCAACATCAACAAGATCTTTTTTGAATGATGCATCAAGGTTGAAAATTTCTGACAAGGAGCTGAAACTGATGGGATCTGAATCTTGTATAATTTGTTTATATATCATTTTCAAACATTTGGAATACAAGTTGACTTTTGCATCGTCAACTCCTATACAGTCACTGAATACGTGCCCGTCACTTACAATTGAAATCTTAATTCCTGGCGGATATATTTTGGAAACTGATTCTGAAAAATTGATTAATCTTTTTAGAGCCAATTCCTCTCCTTTATCCGGCAAATCGCCAGCCACTTTTTCTATGTTTGATGATTTACATGGAAATGCAGGTAAAACAGCCTTTATGGGCTGCCACCGTGAAGTGAAGAAATCTACGTTTTTCAAAAATAAATCTCTTCCGCCAACATCCCATTTGTCATCTGTAACAGTGTGTTTCAATTCTTCTGCAAATTTGTTGGTAATCAAATTGGAGTACACCTGATGATTATTGTTTTCCAATGTTGCAAAATAAATTTGGGACGACGAGACCAACAATCTCAAAAACCAAATATCAAATTCGGAAATTTCAAAAATGGGGGTCAAGACACCTTGCCAAATGTTTTTTGCAATCTCATATTCCCAGACGTAGCTTCCACGAAAAGTTGCTCTAGTTAGCTTCTCGTCTAAATTTATTTTCGAAAGATTCTCAAAGCTTGGTATAACTTGATCGTTGAAGCTGCGAAAACTTAAAATCTCATTTTCATTGCGGCTATAGATTAGTTGCACAGATTCATAAATAGTAGTAGATTCCATTGTTGTTCTAACTAGATTCGTGAAACTTTATATATCTTCACCAAAAACGGTTTTCACTTTCCTAATATTCATGTGTAATATGATGTAGGTTATCTGGGAAAGAACAAATAAATAACCCAACGATTGTCTAATGTTCATCATGTTTTTCATAATCAAATATTGCTTGATAGGGTTTCTAACTTATATGCTACACCTAGCTCTTGAGATTACGGTCCCGCCTTTTAATTTTCCAAAAAACATTCCAACAATTCCATTCTGGGTTTTGTTTTTGAGCAGCTACACAGACCTAGATCAAAAAGATATATATGAAAAGTATCTCAGACATAAATTAGAAAAGTACGGTGCTGTCAAAATTTATTTCGCGTCAAGATGGAACATATTAGTATCTAGACCCCTGTTTTTATTACAATTGTTCAAAGAGGATGCGTTTGCTAAAAGTGGAAACCATTTAAAAATTCCAAACTCTGTGTTGGCAACATACACAGGAGACAACATCATTAGCAGTGAGGAAAACTGGAAATTATATCGAGGCATCGTTGCTCAAAGTATCTTGTTTCCAAAAGACGATTGTATTGATGAAAACTTGAAAAAGCTAGATTTTTCAAATAACTTAAACGACACCTTGCAAAGGTTCTCTTTGGCAAATGTGGGCGACGCTATATTAGGTATTGATTTTCATGCAACTTCCATGCATGAGAAAATTAAATATGTCAAGCTGCAGATTTTCAAACCTTTTTACTTGAACTTTCCTTATTTTGACAAATTTCCAATTTTTAGTAGACTAAAGGCTAAAAAAGAAGTAAACAAGTTTAGGCTGTGGTACGGAGAAAAGTTAATAGACGAGCATAAGGATTTGGCTGCAAATAAATTAGTCGAAGCATTCACGCAGGAAAAATTAACATACAAACAGTTTTTGGATAATGCTATAATTTTGATGGTTGCGGGGCATGAAAATCCTTTATTGTTGATGCTCTCTTTATTGTACGTTGTCGCCAAGCATCAAGATATCCAAAACAATATTCGAAATGAAGTTGACCCCAAACAACCGTATTTAAACTCAGTTATTTACGAAACTTTACGGATGTACCCGCCATTGGGTCAGATAATCAACAGATGTACAACCAGAGCAATTGTTATGGGCGATATATACATACCTAAAAATGTCTATATTGGGTATAACAATATGGCAACTGGAAGGGACAGAACTGTATGGCAAGATGCAAATTTATTCAACCCGTCGAGGTGGGGAACCACATTTGAAGAAGTCAATTCAGAATTTCAAAATGCAAAACGGTCAGCCAGACTACCTGCATTTCACGGTAAAAGAAGAGCTTGTTTAGGAGAGAAATTTGCATTAAACGAAGCAAGAAAGCTTGTTACTTTTGTTGTGCAAAAATATAAAGTGTCGCTTGACGCAAGTTGGGTTGAAAAACTCACTCCTGCAGGACCAATTTCACCACTCAATCTAAAATTAAATTTCGAGCCTATAGTTCCCTAGTGCAAAAATATATAACCTTTGATCTATGTAATTAGCTGAATATGTCTAAAACAAATCAAGAGCCCATCTATTGTGCGCTAGAACTTCATCGTCAAGCGTTGATTATTGCAATTGTCACTTTAGCGGGATGTTTGGGTCCGATAGCTGGGAATATTTATCTTCCTATACTTCCACAGATTAAGGACATTTTTGCTGTATCGACTTCTGCAGTGAACGGAACAGTATCGGTATTTATGATTGTTTTTGCAATAGCCCCTTTATTTTGGGCTTCCTGGGCCGATTATGGCGGCCGCAAAATGTTATACTTGATACCTTTGATCATATTTATAGCCGCCAATGTTTTGTTAGCGACAGTTCCAGCGAATATAGTTGCGTTGTACATTTTGAGAATCTTTCAAGCTTTTGGTGCTTCTAGTGTAATGTCTGTGGGAGCAGGAACGGTTGCCGATATCATTGAGCCTAAACATCGTGGCAAAGCCATTGCGGTTTTTATGTGGGGCCCACAGTTGGGACCGGTTTTAGGTCCATTATTATCGATTATCTCAACAAATGATAACTGGCGGTGGATTTTTGGCTTTTTAGCATTGTTCGGATTCTTCATTTACTTGTTGATACTCTTTCTACTACCAGAAACCTTGAGGTATTTAGTTGGAAATTGTGAGGTCTACCGTGATAAGGGTATGGTTGTAAAACCAAAGTTATTCCAGAAAAAATTGGTTGAAGGATATCCAAAGCCGCCTAAGCCAAGTTTGAAAAACTATTGGAAAATACTCAAATACAAACCGGTTTTGTTGTGCTCTATAAACGCCGGCTTACTTTTTGCGTCGTTTTACGGCTTGATGGTTACTTTTGCAACGGTTTTGCAGCAAAATTATGGTTTCTCCGATATTGAAAGTAGTGTCAGTTATTTGTGCCCGGGGGTGTCATTAATTTTAGGATCCACCATTGGCGGATGGTTGTCAGACAAACTCAGGTCAAGAATGGTCAACTATGTACCGGAGCACAGATTCTTGTTGCAAATATTTGGATTGCTCATTTCATTAATTGGCATTGTAGGGTACGCTTGGACCATTCACAAAAATGCACACGTAGCATCCGTGTTTGTGTTCACTTTTCTTTCTGGTTTTGGCATGACTTGGGTATTTGTTTCAAATACAACATACTTGACCGAGTGCTCAACCAACCAGCCAGCTACAAATGTAGCCATAGGTAACTTGATGAGAAACGTGGCCGCAAGTATCTGCACTGCAATCATTTATCCACTTATCAAAAGTATGGGATTTGGATGGTGTTTTACTGGTTTAGGATTAATCAACTTAATAGGAATCTTGTTTGTAGTTGTATTATTGAAATGGGGTCCAAAATGGAGAGAAGAATATAGATGATTCCTCAAACGATCAAGAAAGTGTAGTTGAACTGTCCAACAATAAGTGATTACTTGCAGCATCTTAATATTTTCAATAGCTTTAAGCCATCTCAACAGATGGACTTGTGACTCAAAGATAGCTTGATGAAATATACGTGTTTTTGCTCTCTTCTTCGTTAATTCCGTGCAAATTGAATGCTAAATTTTTTTTTCTAACATCCTAATAAAGAGGAACTGAGAAACGCAATACAATAAATCAAATGGAAAACACTTAAAACAAAACTGCCATGTTTCAACTCAATAAATAAAAATTGTGAAAAAATTAAATGGTTGCAAAAAAAAAAACCTGAGTGACAGGACTCGAACCTGCAATCCCTTGATAACTTGGATTTACCGTAGTCAAGTGCCTTACCATTAGGCCACACCCAGATTTTGTAGCTTTGTTGCTTTCTCAAAAATACAGGTAGAGTCACTTAAATCCCAAAATAGGCAAAAATAGCCGGGATAATAAGGTGCTGACGCAGCGTCAACAACAACAGAGCCCCAAAAATACAATGTACTTTAAAGAATCAAAGGTCATAGACGACAGCCAGCTTATAATTAACTGACCACAGACTGAAATGTTGCAAAAACTCTTGGAATCAGTCAAATTACCACCAACAACACACAATCCAAAACAGCATTCAAACAGAATCTATTTCTATTCGATTCTTGGCTCAATTCTGAAAGATTTATGCTAGAACATTTCTCATGATACTTGTTTTACTCCAACAACAACACGGCTTTCAGAATATGTACTAATCATAACCATTTTCACAAAATCACATTGCTTATTCGATCGAAGCGTTGCAATAGAGGAGCGGATGCAATCAACTGAAAAGAAGCTTTCAACTGTAGTTACCAAAAAGCCTAGGTAGCTCACGATCAATAGATAGGCTCACATGAATATGTACCCACTCCCGATCCATTATTGTCTTTATTATAATTAATTTCAAAAGCTACTTCGTACTTGTTTATCATATGTCGGCAAAAAGTTGATAATCTGACCACAATCCGAATATGCAAAGGCTGTTTCATATTCATTTTATCCATGCTATTCCTAGCGCACCTCAATCCAGCAACGTTTGTCATGAGATTCAGCACGACAGCTCTTGAAACACAGATCCAGGATAGTATCTCCAATTTTGGAGGTTCACCGAGAAGAATTCGCTAACCTCAGCTGTCGCTGGGTTCTGGCGTCGAGCGTGAAATAACATAATCATCCATTCAAGGTTTAAGTACCGTTCTTTGATTGCGCTTTCCGAAATCCTTGATTAATTATGTCAAATGATTGACGTTCCCATATTGCATTTATCATTCTTCAACTCATTTGGAACATTTTCGAGATACTTGAAAAAATCTTCAACATTAAAGTTATTTCAAAAAACTCGAATATGGTTGAAACAGAATTGAGTCCGTCAATCAGAATAAGGGAGTTGACACCATACTTTTGCTGGCTTTGACAACTAACAAGGAATAGCAATATCTTTGTTAGAAAGCCACTAGATTATTTTCAAAATTATCATTTTTTCAAATCAAAGAACTACCGTAATATCATAAAAGACTAAAGGCATGTCAATTGTACTTGAGTTTCAATAGTCAAAATGTATGAGTTTCGATATTACGGAATTTAGCAATAAAGAACCAAACGTGAAAAAGTTTTCAATGAAAAACCGGTACACCTTAGAAGGCACAAACTGACTGAAAGATCGGTTAATATGATGCAAAGTCATTGATATCACATTCTTCAACTTTCAATCGATTTCAGTAGCTACGACAAATGAGTCGCACATGTTGCGTTTCATAACTATTCTTCAATGATTGGCGTACTTCAAAAATTTTGATATATAAATTGTTTCACCATATAATTCTGAAAAATTACTTGATGGAATATTGAAGTATAGTGAGCTTCCGTCAAATTCCCCATTTGTGATTGAAATACAGCCATATGCTTGTAAATATTCAAACTATTATCTATCAAAGGTGCAATAAGTTTTAAATACTGAACAATAAAAAATTAAATTTAAAGTAGAATCATTGTCTAATATTTACTCTTCGGTTGATTCAAATTTAATATTAAATGTAGGAAAGACTCAACAAAGTCACAGCTTCAAGGCAGCAAGTAGCTAGCTTTAGTATTTTCGATAATCTGAAACATTTCCTATCTTACAATCGATTCATTGCAAAACACTGGTGCTTAGATCAGCGTTCAATGATAAGCATCACATTTTTTGCCCCCCTAACAAGACAAATCAAAGTTAAATATTTCTTTTGATTCCTAAATGTGGTAGTTTGTTAGTAGCAATAATTACCTTGTGGTAGACATCAACAATTAGTTAATGATAGCATTGCCAGTATAAATTAAGAATTTAATTATAAACTGGTATGATGTCAAAAGTAGTATTTTTTTTGTCTTCACAATTACCAGCGCAGTTCGTTTTATGCTACGTAGATTACAGCAAATGAATGCTTGAAAGCTATGAAAATCAGTTGAATATTGAAGTCAACAGCTGGAATGGTGGGATGATCCAAAGTACAATAAATATATTCTATTCTAATCTAACGTAATCTAGTCTATTTAATCTAATCCAATTTAGTGTAATATTTCTCGCCTTGCTCGAAAACCCAGTCCACCGCATGTTCAACGGGCTCATCGAACATGTATGGCAAGAATGGCACGATACCTAAACCAATACCAATTGGGCCGTAAACCTTCAATGTTTTCACCTTTGAATTTTTGAATAGGGCAGCAGAGTAACGCACCGCACTGTGTATGGTCAATGCGGGCAACGCCATTGAGGCAATGCTTTGGAACACACCTCTTTTGACGGCACTCAATTTCCAATCAGAATCGACCAATGAGTTTTCCGATAAGAAAGTCTTTGCGGCAATTTCATTTGGCTCAGGAATAGGATCCCATGGTTTTAATCCTGGTATATATCTACCTTCAGCTTGTAATTTAGTAACCCAGGCTATAAAGTTAGTATATTTCCGTTGAAAGACAGAAAGACTACATACAAGCGTAAGAAACATCACCCAAGATATAAACCCAAGAAACACCGTAGGCAAACTTTATGGCATATGGGTGTGCCACCGGACGAAAACTCTCACCCAAGTCACTACTGTAGGCAATTAACCTGTTGTAATTCTTGACAAATGTTTTAGCACGATTTATGAAAGCAGCGTATCTGACTACACCTTCTTCGTTTTCAGGCTCGTCTTTTGCCCCTTGGATTTTGGCCGTTGTAGTAGACATGATTGTGAAATATATTCGCAGCAAACGAAACAAACAAAGAAAATAAATATTAATGAAAATCAATAAATAATGAAAATCACCTTTATAATACGTTTTACCAACTCGAACTCGTCCTCGGTACCAGATTTACTGATTCTTATAAGCATAAATAGCAAGGATGACGTCAACAGATTGATTAACGTTTCATGGTTGAAAAGTACAATCCGAGAGAAAGTCTCTCAATCGTCAGATAAACGGTTGAGATTGATATATAATGGTAGAGTCTTGAATGAGAAAACAGATTTTAAAAAAGAAGTGCTCAAGCCAAACGTAGAGCAGTTTTATATTCATTGTGTGATTGGTGAGACTTTGACTAGACAACAGTTGGTCCAAGAAAATGATAATCAACCACAAGTTTCAACGAACCCGGAAGTGATAGGTTTTGATCGGTTATTACAACAGGGATTCACCCAAGAAGACATAACGGATTTGAGACGTCAATTCAATTCGATTTATGCGGAATCAACAACAAACGCTGACATTGTAGATGTTGAGGAAAGCGAAAATCGACAACAAACGTTGAGGCAACTAGAGGAGCGATGGATTGAATCAACAGTGAATAATGACACTAATGACAGAGCACCAGAAGAGCAACAGCAACAACAACCTTTAGACGAAACTCATATAAATGAAGATTTGTTACTAGGGTTTTGTATTGGAGTGTTTCTAGGTGTGGTTTCTATAGTATTCTTGTTAGCTGATGATTCGGTGTTTAATAAGCGTCAGAAAATGTCCATAATAGCTGGTCTATTTATAAATTTTTCTTTAGCTATAGTTAGAGGCCAATGGATATAATATATGATCTACCAGCCCGTATTAATTTGTTTAGAAGTAAACCAACACTAGGGCATTAAGATGATCAAATCATTCTTCTCGCCATAAAGCTTGACGCTCGCCAACTCGTAAGATATAGAACAGACAAGCAACACGGTAATAGCTATGGCTGCCGCACAAAGAAGAAGAGGAAAGCAAAAAAAAAGCTTGAAAAATTTTCAATTTATGCGCTACAGAGAATTACCCTGCTTTTCGATTTGAACCTGTCGTCTAGAACATGCAGTGCAATTTACGAGAGTATAAATAAATCTTTCATTGATGCTTTTTCTAACCTTTTTTTTTGGTAATATAGCTGGTTGTTCATCTACAGTAACATAGAAGCAAAATGCGTATAAGGTACGGATGACGACAAAGGCTAATGCTCCAATGGTTTTACTCGTGACAATTGAAAACAATGCAGATCAAAGTAGCAAAAGCTAAGCTAATTTTGGTCTTTTCGATCCAAAGTTTTGTTTTAATTACTTGTTGTCAAAACACAGATTTTCAATTTAGACAGTTTTGAACAGTTGGTACATCCAAAATCAACAAACTTTCTAAACTAGAGTGTGCCTTCTGACATGGAGGTCTCATTACAAGGACGATGACAGCTACGATAGAAGTCTGCAGTTTAGGTTATTTCTGTAGTGAGACCTCCATGTTAGAACGTGAACTAGTTGGTTGGAAAATTTTTTAATATTATGTTTGTTAAATATCCAAGAGACCAAGGTTAATTTTTTTTCCAGATCCTCGGAGTTCAAATTATCATGGCTTTTTTTCACCTTCTCCAGATTTTTCTTTTCTTTTCAGATTTTTTTTTTTTTCTGCAATGACTGTTAGTTCGATCAAAATCTTGCGTACGGTGCAACAGGTCAGACAATGGAGGTTTCTGTTGAATAACCAGTCAGTTGGATTTGTGCCCACCATGGGTGCCCTACATGCTGGCCATTGCTCATTAGTTCGTGAATCCATCAAAGAAAACGACTTAACAGTAGTCTCGATCTTTGTGAATCCATCCCAGTTCGGTCCAAATGAAGATTTAGACAATTATCCGAGGACGTTAGATTCCGATCTCGATATTTTACAAGGGCAGTTCAAATCCAAAGTTGACGCTGTCTTTATACCAAAAGTGAGCGAAATGTATCCGCTGGGAATAGAATTGGATGTATCCAAACAGAAGGGCACTTTTGTCACGGTCCACGGAAGCAGTGAGCAATTAGAAGGAGTCACAAGACCGCAATTCTTCAGAGGAGTAGCTACGGTGGTAACCAAATTGTTAAATGTTGTCCAACCTACTAGAGTATATTTTGGTCAAAAAGACGCTCAACAATGTGTGGTGATTAAGAATTTGGTCAAAGACTTATTGATCCCAACTGAAGTTAGAGTATTGCCCACATTAAGAGAGAAGAATGGTTTGGCAATGTCAAGTCGAAATAAGTATCTATCACCAGACATGAAAAATAAAAGTTCATTAATATATCAAGGATTAAAACAAGGAGAAATTAAATTCAAAGCCGGGGGTTGCTCAAAAGAAATAATACAAATAATTAAACAAGTAATTGAACAGGATCCAGAGTTTGAAATTGAGTATATAGCTATCAGTGACCCCGATACCCTACAGGATGTCGAACCCAACGTTGGCTGTATAGTTTCAACAGCTGTGAAAGTGCCAAAAGGAAATGGCGAGATGGCCAGACTTATAGATAATCTTATATTATAAATTATAATGCCCTTCTTCGTTTGAATAGTACCTTTTTTTGCGGTTCATCTTTTTTCTGAGTCATCCTTAGTCTCTTTTGATAAATCTCATCATCTTGTTCCAACTCAGAGCTAAACCATTCGTTAGAATTGAAAAATTTATAGCCAAACTCCACCAACCATTTGGGTTCCACACAAGTGACATAGTTCATATATTCTCTTGTGGTAAGAACAAGCTCATGATAAACAACATAATCCGTACTTAAGTTGCTGTTGAGCAAACTACTAGTTGGATGGAGATACATCTTCATGTAAGAATGTCGAAGGTTCACAAACTCGGGGTTCCCGTTTATGTTCATGGCTGAAAGTTTTGCAGATTGTTGATAGAACGAAGCACACAAACATTTCCGTACATCGTCATCATTCTTAGATCTTAATATAGGTAACTTTTTCTTTTGCATGATCAAAATCAACTGGTCTTTTATTTCTTTTGCTCTGTACAAAGACTTTAACTGTAGAAAGTTCTTCATACACCATGCGTTCAATTTATTATGACTTTTCAATTTTTTGAGGTTTATATCCCACTGGTTAAACACATTGTATAATGTAAGATGATCGGATTCTGGAATCACAAACCTATCTCTTGCTGCATCGGCTTCGTTTGCACGTTCCTTGGGACGATGAAATATACCAGGCACAGATAGCATAGCAACAATCGTCACGATTTCCTCACTGCAATGAAACTGCGGTTCTGTAGATAACAAAATGAGTTTTGATAACGTTGGCTCAATTGGAAATTGAATCATCTGGTAACCTAAATCCGTGAGCTCCCCGAAATTGTCCAACGCGTTCATTGCCCATAAATCGTATAATGAACAGCATAATAGATCCTTTGGTGGAGGGTCTAAAAATGGAAACTTATTGATGTCTTTAATATTCAATGACTTTAATAATAACATTATGTTACTAAGATTGGTTCTTTGAATTTCTGGGATGGGTTGCTCGTACATGGAAACTATATCCGTGGCTCGTTCTGTGTACAATCGATATGCTACACCAGGTGCTGTTCTTCCTGCTCTACCACTTCTTTGTTGCGCATTAGCCAAAGATATGGGAACCATTTGCAAAGTATCCATACCCAATTTTGGATTAAATACCTTCACTTTCACTAATCCACAATCAATCACATATTTGATACCATCAAGTGTAAGTGATGTTTCAGCAATATTCGTTGCCACCACCACTTTTCTTCTTTTTGAGTTGGACTTTTTAAATATCCTTTTCTGCATTTCCTGTGGTAATGTTGAATATATTGGGAATATGTCTATCGGAGGTGGATCATCGAGCAACTCCAATTTCTCTTTCAATAACTCACAAGTAGTTTCGATATCTTCTTGTCCAGTCATGAACACTAAAATGTCCCCGTCGTTTGAAGAGTTCTTTAAATGAATAGATAGTATTTGTTTAACTGCATTTTCAACATAATCAATAACAACATTCTTGTTGAAATATACATCAACGGGGAAAGTTCTTCCTGGAATCTTGAACTGGGGAGCCGAGCCAAAAAATTTAGTGAATCTATTTGCATTCATTGTAGCACTAGTTACAATCAATTTCAAGTCTTTTCGTTTGGTGATTAAATTTCGAAATAAGCCTAGTAAAATATCAGTGTTTAAAGAACGCTCATGTGCTTCGTCCATTATAACACAGCTATATTTTGATAAACTTGGATCAGCCAATATCTCTCTTAGTAGGATACCTTCAGTCATGTATTTGATGATTGTTGACTCATTTGATTTGTCATCGAATCTGACAGAATAACCAACTTCGTGGCCTAGTTTGCAATTCATTTCCTCAGAAACACGTTTTGCAACCGAAGTTGCAGCAACTCTTCTTGGTTGAGTACAAGCTATAATTTTTTTTTCCCCACTAACCATCCCATAACCATCCTGATGTAGATACTGCGTCAATTGTGTTGTTTTACCCGAACCAGTTTCACCAATCACTATGGTTACTTGATTATCTCTTATAGTAGTTAGCAAATCATTCTTAACTGAATACACAGGCAAATCTCTTCTCAGTATCTGATCATTTCCTAGCTCCGGCTCTATTTCTACTTCTTCTTCAACTTCGTCTTCTTCGATTCCAGCCCGGGCTTTAGCTTGCGAAGCTTTCTCCTTTTGTGACCGACGATTGGCGACAGTCGAAGAGCCTTGTTTTGCCATCGAAGCTAATTCCGAAGTCGGATCCTTAATTGGATCAATTGTAGGGCCAATCTTGCCGCTACTGGATATTTCTAATTGCAAGTAATCCTTTTGATCTTTCAAAAATGGTGGTATACAAACATGACTAGTTATTGATTTAACCTCATCAATTGTTTTAGGTTTTTCTTTCTTTATTTTTTTAAATGATGGTGTAGATACCTGTTGTTTCTGAACTACTCTTTTCTTCACTTTGATCTCTAGCTCATCGTCCAAATCCAGTTTGAAAGAATCTCTAATCAAAGAGTGAATCTCATCAGCGTTTTCTTGGGTTAATCCTAAAACTTTGACAAACTTACAAAATTCTTGATACAGCTTGTTCTTGTATGATTCCACAACCAACGTTGTCAATGATTTATACACTGGCTTATTCAAATAAGTTGATAATTTTAGCGTAAGAGGATCATCCATTGATAACGGAAAAAATTAAACTAGAAAATTAAAGTGATGAAGGTACAGCATCTATTTAAATCTTATTTCCGCAATGCAGTGCTTGTCCAACTTTCAATAACACCTCCTCCTAGAAATTCTCTAGAGATGGAATACATAGTGAGCAATTTCAAAAAACTAGCACCCATTGATTGTTTTCTGACCATTAAATCAGTGGATGGAGAAATGTCTTTGAGTGTAACGTTCAATCCATGTCGAAAGAGTAGTTGGTTTGAGCCAAATAATGAACTTTCAACCCAAGATAAGGAAGATACAAATAGAAAATTTATTTCCACTATCAATGCTTTATTAGCTCTACCTAGATTTTCCTATATCGAGAATGACGAAAAATACTTTAACAATGTAAGACATATTGTGTTTCGTCACAGTTTACCAAACAAAGCAAAAGATTATGAGAACAGGTACCAATTAACCTCATCATCGCAACAAACTCCATTTATACTCATTAAGAACCATGATTTATCAGTAAACCTCGACAGATTAAGGTTTTATGTTCGATTTAATTTCCAAAACTTTCATAAATTCGATAAAATAAAGGTAATAACAAACCCATACAAGATTATTCAAAATCTAGAATAAAGTTTTCAATTTGGTGGAGTCTTTTTCTAAAATGTCGTTTAAATAATTTAAACCCACTTGTTGCTTCAATAGAACATTTGATAATTTTTGTATTATTTCTTGAGTGTTTTGTATTTCTTTTTCACTGTTGGCACTATCCAAATCGTTGTTTAAAATGTTTACCGAATAATCAAATTGACTGATCATTTCTTGAGCTTTTTCTTTTAATATTGAAAGTCTGGCAAATATATCGCTCAATTTTGCAATAGAACCATTCGGATCATTCAATCTGGTTGATAATAGATCAAACTGTTTGGAAATTTCTTCCTCTTCTGGTAGCAAAGGGTATCCTTTCAATTTTAAAATGGCTAGAATAGTAGCTAATCTTAGTAATCTTCTTGATAATTTAGTATGCCTAGACTTGGCTTTTAATATTCTTGTAGTGTTTTCTAAATCATGTTTCGAACTCAAATTACTTAATTTTTCATTTATGTTGTTTAGCAATATTCTTGATTTTGCAACATGATCCAATTGTATTTCAACTCTTTGCGCCACTTCATTGAAGGATGTTATTTTTATCGGATAAGATAAAGGCCCTGGTCTGTTATTCATTGCATTGTCCCAATCCTCACTTGTTTCATTACTTGGTCTTTGTTGATTTAATAAGTATTCAACCTCTTGTTCATTAAATTTGTTGTAAAAATGTGTTTTTAAAGCACACTTTTGAGATTTTGGATCCCATTGCTCCCATATCTTATTCAATTGATCATTTATAGCGGGGGTATAGTTATTTTGATTTTGATTAGGTTGTTGTTGAGCAACAACTAAAGTTTGAGATTGCGTTTGTTGTGGTTGACTCCAACTAAACGAAGGTTGCTGATTATTTAAAGAATTCTGAGTCTGCCCATTGAATGTATTCTGGTTATTAGTTGTATTTGATCCAAATAACCCGCCTGTGTTTGTATTTGCATTTGTACTGTTGCCAAATAGCCCACCGCTTGGATTTGAACCTGTATTGGCATTCGCGTTGCTTGATGAAAATAGTCCCCCACCCGTGTTAGTGCTTGTATTATTAGATCCAAACAATCCTCCGCTTGTATTAGAGCCCGTGTTTGTTGTCGCATTGTTATTTGATCCAAACAACCCACCACTCGTGTTTGAGCCAGCGTTTGCATTAGAATTTGATCCAAACAATCCACCACCAGTATTTGGGCCAGATATGCCACTATTTGTGTTTGTATTATTGGATCCAAATAAACCACCACTTGTATTAGTGTTTGTCCCAAAACCTGAGCCACCGGTGGCATTTCCAAAAGTTGGTTGTTTTTGACCAAAACCTTGGTTATTCAGCTGGCCAAACAACCCACCGCCCGATTGATTTGTCGGTTGTTTCTGTCCAAACAACCCAGTGTTATTATTATTATTATTATTACTTCCAAACATTGGTAAATTTTCAAATGAGCAAAAAAAGAAAAAAAAAGTTACAGATATATTTAAAACATTTACAGACAAATGACTTTTATATGTATTTATGATTTATTGTTGTGATTGTTTGTGAAATTGATCAACTTGCTTTTTATCGTTGGAATCAATTGAATAAACAGGATTCTTTTTCGTGTGAATCTGTTGAGCTTCGTCTATACCTGGGATTGTTTTGGTCAATTTTAAATTTGTAAATATACATTTACTCAATAATGATTCTGATTCACGACAACGACTGAGATATTGATTATTTTGTTCCAAACAATTGTAGTTTAATTTGAATTCATCAAAACAGTGCTTGTTTATATCTTTGAGAACACTTATGGCACATCTGGTAACCCTTCTACCTTCTTTTAAACAGTCTATGGAACCGCCATTATTTTCGTTCTTACATAACATGAAATCTTCATTGTATGGTTTACATCTATCCCCAATGTAGAAAGATGCAGCTAAAAGTGGAGCTGAAGTTGCTCCAACTTCGTCTACTTCGGGTATATCTTTTGGCATGGGAGTATGCTCAACATTCTCCCACAGTTGACCTCCAACGAAAGCATCTGAACCTAACATTTGCGACCTATTATAAACTAGTAATAGAAAATTTTATAATTCTCGTTTTTTGGTTGGTTGAATATAGTGGCAGAAGAAAAAAAAAAATAGTCTTCTATTACGCAGGAGTTTTACCTATTAAGCTATATATGTTTAGTATCTCGACCACAAGATCGTTTGATAGAGACCGATTCTTGAATGTTTGATCCAAAAAGCTTGAAAATTCTAGCTTTATGGATGCAACTTTGTTGGTGAGATGTTGCTTTAGCTGACAAGAAGGTATTGTGTCAAATAATTGAGTAATTGATAAATACAATGCCGTCAATAGCTGTAAATTTTCTACTGCGTCGATGATAGCATTATCAAATTCTTCACACTGATTACTCAACAAGAGCGCAAGTTTGCAATTGGTCTTCAATTCTACCAAATTTCGTCTTTTCTCTAGAACCTTTTGTAGCCTTTGTAAATCCAGATCAAATTTTTGATCATACTTATTCAATTCAAACTTAAAGTCTTGCAATTCATGAATGGTCTCATTGATCAACTCAAACCCTCCATTGATAGATTTCCCAAGTTTTATGAAGTCATCATAATCGTTGTTCACAAGGGTTAATAAATTCTGATTTAGTCTTTTCTTCAAGCTAGTTAGATCTTTGATTAAATTGTCTAAAGCAGTAAATCGATGATTTTGAAATAAAAACGTATCTATGCTTTCAACATTGAAGTTTACAAAGTCGGTTGTTACAATAGACTGTGGATAAGGAAAGTCATCAGTTCCATTCAAGATATCAACTTCATCAATTTCCATAATTATCCAATTGAGAGTAGAAAAAAATTGTACTGTATACACGAACCATTAAGTCATAATTGAAAGCGTAATGTGGGTCCAAAAGTAGGTTTTCTCAAAAAGTTTAAATGTTGATCCGAAAGATATCAAGTGGATAAGGTTAAATTGTTGATGAATTGGCTAAATTCTCGGCTTCGAGTGATGATGAACATATTAAGTTTAAGTTTCTCAGTCTAAAAATGATTTATAAGACACACGGATAACTTGTTTTAACGTTTAATCAGATAAATAAGATTTTACGTGAGTGCTTACTGGAAATGCATAAAATCATAAAAACGTTATTTTCAGAAACGAATAATTGACATTGAAAATAAGATGCCGTTCAACGGTTGACAAAAAAATAAAACTAGCGTCAACAATAGAGATGAAGTTTACAGAAAGGGACAACTACTATTGAGGCATTTATAATTACAAAATGAGCTCAACTTCAAAGTTTGAAAATCACCTGTAAATTGAGGCATTTGATACTCACCACATGTAATGCTTCCCTTACTAATCGCATATCTCGTTATCGTTAAGTTTTATCAGTTGTTATCGAGAATAGGAGATAGTTAAAATTGGTTGGATGGCCCATGGGTTTTCCCACATATGTTGTCTTTTTTTTTTTTATTTTTTTTTTTTTAGTATTGATTAATTATATTGTTTTAACAGTTTCTACAGCGATTTACACAATGTTAATTACACTGAGAATAAATCGGTAGCTTAACCACTTTATTTTTGTCTTGGCATTGAATGGTGTCAATCATTGATTGTGAAAGTTGCTTTTAATTGGATTGAGTAGGCTGTGCTGTTTTTTGATGTATTTATCTACGACGTATATTGTGTTCAATTTATATTGTTATTAAACAGTGCATATTGATCTATGATCTCTAATTCGAATCAATTTCTTTTATATCCTACACAATTAAAATGTATTAGAATAGTCTTGAATAAAATAATGAACCCATTTTCTTGCAGAAACTATTACCCTGTTTTTCTAATTGGCGACTAAAAAATATATCAGCAGTGTGTTCGGTATGCCGAAAAAATATTAGCATCGGCACAGTTGTTGAACCACAGAATAATAAAAAAGCATTCTGATCGAATCAAATAATTAGATGACATCTTGAAATGGGAAAGTTTAGCAGAAGTATTCTACGAATGGTAAGTGCGTTTAATAAAATGTAACAATCTGCAAACGATCTAATTGTATTGCGTTGGTATTAAACGTAAATCCTCAACCTGCGTCACAAAACTTAACAGAAATTTAAAGTGCAAATAGCACCAATTGGAATTATTTTGAATCTAAGTTATGTAATTACAAAACTGCATCTGTGCCAATACCCGCATGACTTAAATCTTAGAGTCACAGCGTTATCTAGATGAATTGGACGTTGCATACAAATTGTATTATTATTCACACCTTTCTTGAAATTATCAATTACTTTTCGGAGTTATTCTGCTGATTTTTTTTAATGGATTCATGTGACCAGCTGAGTTAGTCATCGACTATATTTTTTAAGATAGTGGAATAAGTGTGGTGCTAAGATAAGATATTATTTGACTTACACTTGACAAAGTGATGGATTTAGTCTTTTACCCATTTTAAACGCTTGCGCATAGATAATATGATATTTATTATAACAGCATAAACGAAAAAAAACATTGCAACTGACAGTTTGCAAAAATAATGATGTCATCACCACCATGTGAAAAAAAAAAAAAGTGTTAATACCTCAGCTTCTAATTGTTACAGAGTTATTGGATGGTGAATAGCTAGGAATGTACACTTAAGCTAACCCCATGTGTATTTCTGCAGGAGAAACGTAAGATATAAAAGTGGCAAAAACAAGTTGGTAATTTGTATGCAAGTGTCAAGGTTGTTTTGATATCCAAGGAAGATAAAAAACCTGCAAAATGTATGCAAACCACTAATAAACAACTTCAAAGTAGCACAAACTGGAAATTGCGACAATTTACTCTCCCCTGACTTGAAAAGGATATGTTGGTTGTCAATGGCTTATGGTTGGTTTCTACAAAACTAAAGTCTAATTTTCCAGTGCAAAAAATTAAAGTTTGACAAATTCACAGTGCTTTCGTTACAAACTTACTTTCACTAACATACTTTATCAATCTAGGTTGGTCGTAACCTAAATAAGTTAGTACAAAATGATATTAGAGCGGCAGCGGTTACAATTCCAAAAACTCGACAACAAGTGCAAATCCATTTATAAAATGGCGCTTTCAGGTGTTTGTGGTGATTGGATCTGTCTTTGTACACACATTAGTGTGATATGACAGAATGCACTACCTTTATCTGTTTCAATATTTGTGTTTTGTGTAATTGTATAATTAAAGATAAAAGCAATTTATTGTTATTTTATTAAATTATTTTTTTTTTTTTATTTATTTTTATTTCTTAGTATTCCGGTGCAACTATTGTTTGATTTACTTTTTGTGTATCGGAAGCTCTGTGCTTTAGAAACTGTTCTCTACACACTTAGACACATTTGAGTGGGATACTTACATGGGACAATCTTATTTATCTTTCCACACACCGATTCCCTACATGCTATATACATTTATATATTACTGTAGTTTAATCCCACCTTAAATTTCTGTTTTTCAAGTTTTACTACCAAGTACAATTCATCTTTTCAATTACTCCAGCGTTATATTTCTTAATATTCATTTGTTTTTGAGTCCTGTCATACATAGTTTCACGTCATCTAGTTATCAATGTCTGCTGCTGTTTATTTCAACCATAATATGACCATTGATGATTTACGTGCTAATAATAGCGCCTCTCCTGCTACTTCAAAGCATGTTTTGCCGTCCTTATCCCAAATTATTCCTCCTGTTCAGCAGGAAGATGCGTCTCCTAACGCTTATTATTACACTCAACAACCCCAATTGCAACAGCATCAAACTTCGGTGGATTATAATTCACCAACATCCACAGCACAAACAACTCCGTCTACTACATATGCACCGTATGGACAAACTTTACGTCAAGATTATTCCACATCACCAACGCTTTCAGTTGGTACATCTCCCACTTCCTCAACCACCTCATTATCATCTGCAAATTCTTCGAGTGTAAGCAAATGCATATGTAAGTTGAACCCTAACAAAATTCCAAGGCCCAGAAATGCATTTATTTTGTTCAGACAAAAATATCATCAAACTGTTTTAGATGAAGGTACTGTGATACGTACCAATCCAGAAGTTAGTAGGGAATTGGGTAGAAGATGGAGGAACTTGACACCGAGCGAAAGAGAGCATTGGACTAATTTAGCAGAGGAAGAGAAGAGAAATCATGCAAAAAAGTACCCAGGGTATAAATATACACCAAGGAGAAATGGTAAGAATAAGGATTGTCAAGTTTGTAAAGATAAAGATAAGAATACTCAGTTCCAAAGACATCACTCTCAACCAGAAATTAACCAAAGCCAACAATTACAACAGATTGTACAAGCGCAAGCGCAAGAGCAGTATCAACAATTATTGAAGCAACAAGTTATTCAACAACAACAACAACAACAACAACAACAACAGTATTCGGGGTATCAATCTTACATGGTACCCCCACCTGGTAACACAACGAGTAATTTGTCACAATTGACACAGCCACAATTCCAGCTCTATGAACAGGATAAATTGTCTCCTTTAAGTACGATGTCACAATTCAATGCAGGTCATGAATTACAACCACTGCAGCAGCAGCAACAACTACCACAGCAACAACAACAACAACAACAACAACTCCAAGCACCTCCGCCAACACAACAACAGCTGTTTGTGGTTAACAATTACTCAACTTCGTTATCATCAACTGGGGCCTTACAACAACAACAACAACAACCCGCTACGGAATACAACATCGGTTCATACGATCAGAGGTACAGTTTCGCACACCCACATTACCAAAGTACTAGTTTAGGATCTGCTGGTCAACCAAATAGTACTACTAGTTATGCAACACCTTATGATGGATTCACTCAACAATAGAGAACATGGTGTAGAATTTTAAAGTTTAGATAAAAATATATAAATTAGACATTTCTTTTTATTATTACCCTTTTAATTACAGTGAATTGCTCCTGAATCAGCTGTACGTACCATTTAGTTGCCGACAAACGTGGAGCATTATTTCTTGATAGCTTTTTGACAGAACCAAGGTTTTTTTTTAATTCTTGGAACTAGATTTATTATATTATTACTTTGTTGCCACTCACTAATTTAATTCGGTGGCAACTGCACTTTGAAAACAATTTGTTCGTTTATGGTTCTTTCGTCCTAATCGGTTAGGTCTACCCTTTTTTTTTTCGTTTTCCCTGCAAATATCAGAATGTGTGCGATTGTAGATTCCGTATATGTCTATTTTCTAAATATAACTTTAGGTACCTTAATTTCACAGTAACTCCAATGCACGCATATGTGCAAAAGCAAAATAAAAAACAAATAACCGCGATACATTTAGATAAAATGTAACATATTTGCATTTTTAATTGTAAAGAAATAATAATCCATTGTGCTTACAAAATTTGCCTCGGATTTTGCATCGTTGAGTGTCGTTGGATCTGATTGTCTTGTTTTATTAGAACAAGTCATTTCAGATTTTTAGTGTCACATTTCTACAAATCCATTGTCTTTTTTTTTTTTTATTTTTTAACTTCTAATTTGCTCGTGTCTATTGTTTGTTTAAGGTACCAGGTACGTTTTGAAAGATTTTTAACTGAAATTGTATGCACAAGTTGTACCAGAAATTTTGGATCTACTTGTTGTAGCCAACCAAAATATACATTCGGGGAACCGTCACAATGCAACAGTAATGACATATTTGTAATATTTTGCGTTAACTAAAACTGTTCCAAATAATTTAACACAGAACCTAATACGCCATCTGTTGTTGTGCATACGTAAAACGTCTTCGCTTATGAACTCAAATCTCGATTTTCTTAGAGCACAGTTTTCTATTTTTTTTAATCTCTATTATTTTCGATTAACGTATATTTATTTAGATATCTCCTTCAATACCATCTAATGTGATAACTTCCCCAGGCTTGAATGGCGGTAATCCGAGATAGGGACACCCATCACACCTAAATGCATCACCTAATGCACAGGATCCACAGCCTCCTGTTTTACCTTTTATTGTGAAATCAATTTCAGTTAATTCTTCCTCTTTAAACTTGACTTTGTTTTTTTCAAGCCTCTGTTCTATTTTCATTGCTTCGTCATTAGCTGATCGCGCCATGTTACTCAAGATGGAATCTTGTAATGTTCTTTGATTCTGCTCCTCCATTTCTTCAATCTCTTTTAAGCCACAAGTACAATCTTTGCATGCTTTTCTTCTTCGTTTCCCATTTGGTAATTCACACTTCTTAGGTATTATTAAGTTTTGATTGTTGGTAGCTGGTATTAAGTCATCTTCATTGATCATATCGTCTTCTCCTTCATCCAGAGAGTTGTCACTGAAATATGTTAGTTTCGCATTGACAAATTTTCGTTTGGTAGTATATTCATTTTCTTCGTCAGTATCAGGAGCACTCAGATCAGTCAAACCTGGAGTTGGAGAAGAAAGCTTTTTGAACATTGGTGATAATTTTTTAGAAGCCGTTTTTCTTTTCAATAATACTGTTTTTTGTTTTACTGGCTTCAACCATTTGTCGCCATCTATTATAAACCCAGTCATCAACACGTCCATATTTTGATCAGTTGGCAAATCACCAGCAAAACTTCCATCCTCAGCCAATAGCTTGTATATGAGTTCAATCAACAGTATTGGCATTTCCAAATGCTCCTTGTTTGGATTCACGTATATGATCTCATTGTATGATGACGCGGGTAAATCGACATCTCCTTTTGTTATACGATTTATAATCTGTTGCTCTAAATGAAGATCTCCATGTCTCGCATTTATATCTTGTTTGATTTTAAATACAGCTTGCTCGTCTGTTACTACCGTTGGATGTAATAATAAAAGTATCCTAGCTGTCATTTTGAAAGAAGGTGATTAAAGATTGATTAGTTATCACCAGAAAAAATTTTGTCTATTAATAATTTCTTTTATTATTATATGCAGGCAACACATATAAGTAATCAATTTTATCAATTTGATCATTGGCCCGTTTCCGGAATTATTAAACTGATATTTTGTTAGGAAGAAATTTGCAATTTTGAATTGTGCAAACATACGTTTTAAACTATATGGAAATACAAAAATTATTTGTCTTATCATTATGTTACGTCTATATAATACTTATCAACATGAAATTAATCGTCCGTCTCATCAGTTGCATCAGTTTCGGGATCCGTCTCTTCGTTATCTTTCTCTAACTTGCTTTTTTCTTTAAGCATTCTTGATAATGGCGGTAATATAGGCGGTATTGTGGGTGAGTGTATCGGCACTGATGAAGATCTTGAGGGTATTGGTGATATGTTTCCACTTAAGCTGTGGTTCCTTGAGTGAGAATGAGAAAATTTGACTGACTGGGGAGAAGATAATGACATTAATGATAAAACTGCTTCTTGCTCATTTTGTGGTTGAGTTTTTTCTCGATTGAACGCAACATTTAGCGGAGGCAATTTCATGTCGTTTTCTTGGCTAAATGATTGTCTTGATTTTCTGCGCTGTCTTGATAAGGCAGCCAACAAGGCATTGTGAGCACTGGATTCTTCCTCAGGTAAAACCTTATCGTTTTGAAATACGGCTTCTTGGTTTTGTAGTGGCGATTGCTGTAATGTTTGTAAATTTAAATTTGCTCTCCTCAAAGAATTAGATGGAGTCCAAACTCCAAGATTTTGCTCGAGGCTTTTCTGATTTTTTGTTGGCGAAGCATCAAATTTTAGCTCAGTAAATGTAATTTTTTGATCAGAAGTTTGTAGCTTTCCTATTGCTGAACTAAGATTATTCTTCAATGTTGTACTTATCTCCGATAAATCTTTATTTGGAGATTCTTCTTTTTCCAGAAAGACTTTCTTTGCATTGGCAAAATACTGTGGTGTCTTTTGTAACTTCAATTTCTTCTCTTCGTCATGATGTCTAGGAGTCTTTAGCAAATGTGCTGCACTGTATGGTGAATTTACATTTTGATGGACAATTCTTCCATCTGGCGATTTGTACGAGCCGGAGCTTGTTCGTTTATAAGAAGGGGTGAACGGTAGTTGATGACTTTTTTGCTCAGGTGTTTTCAAAAATTGACCCGAGTGTCTCTTTTTGTTTGTGGGTGGTGTGGAAGGTTTGGGGATCTTTGGCGACGAGATTGGGGTTGATGGATTCATTATAAAAGAGCAATTCCGATGATGTATTAAGATGTCGAAAGATTGATAGTGTTGGTAGAAGTAATGAACGATGTATCGCTGATCTTTCTATTCATCAATTGTTTGTTTATTGTTTATCATGACATTGCGTGTTGTGTTATGTTTTAGGATTTGGTCGTGCATAATGTGTCAATCGAAAAAATTGTTTTTCTAATCAACTTTTAAACTGTAAACATCTATACAGACATGAGTAAGTCCACTATCCCAATGTACCAGGTACGGGATAGAATGCTGTTTGGCTCCAACTCGAGACAATCTTTCATTAATGATACTCCGTTATCACAGCCGCATCAACCACTTTTGAATGGAAAACGAAGGTCCACTTTGCTATCAACCCCGGCTTCAAGTATCAAACGAAGACAAAGTTCTAACTTCAATCCTATACCCGTGCCAACTCGTCCACCATCATCATCATCAGCCCAAACTCCACTACGAAATTTACAGACAATACAAGATACTCGTCCGTTGAGAGATAAAAAGTATCAAGAATTAATACAGAAGGAGATATATTCATTTTTGATTGCAAATAATTTCGAAACAGTCACCAACATCACATTGAATGAAAATGTGCTAAAAGTTCCAACACAAAAGAATTTTAATGCCATATTTAAATTTCTATACAACCAGCTAGATCCTTATTATATTTTTCAAAAACAATTTGACCAGGAAATAATAACCGTTTTAAAAGTGCTACAGTATCCGTATTTAAATTCAATATCAAGATCTCATTTTAGTGCAGTTGGAGGTTCCAATTGGCCCACTTTCTTGAGCATTTTATTCTGGTTGGTGCGTTTGAATCTAGACATCCTAAATATAACAGAAACGGACTTTCAACCCGATGATGAATTTGATAAAATATTTATCAAGTATTTAAAAAATTCTTATAATTTGTTCATAGATGGTGAGGATGATTTTGTGGATACATATTATGAAGAAATGAAAAATCAAATTTTGGATTTGGAATTGACATTTAGAACAGAATTGTCAGAGTTAGAAAACCAAAATCATATGTTAAATGGAAAAATTCTGCAATTGGTACAGGAAGTCAAAAATCGAAGCTTGATAGATCAAAAAGGAATTGCGTTGGAAGAGGATTTCAACAAGTTAAAATCATACAATGAGAATGTTCAAAATCGAATACCCGAATGGAACAATAGATTAACTCAGCTCTCAAATGAAGTCACTTCTTTACAAGACAAACTCAACTTGGCAAGTGCGGAAAAAGAGGAATTGGAAATGAAATTACAGCTCCTGGAAAAATCCAAAGATAAAATTAACGAATTGTTTATAACTAGGGATAAGTTATCAAAGGATATAGAAAACGTGACAGAAAAAATTTTGATTTCGAAAGAAAAATTGACTGATAGGATAAACGAATTTGATTTTAATTTGAATAATATAAACAATTTATGCAACCAATATAATGAAACAGCAAGAAAATTAAATTATGAATCGGACTACAAATTTTCAATTCAACTCAAGGAAAATTTAAACAGTCTTGACGTCAAATTTGACCGATATCAAATACTCAATAAGAACTTGAAACAAGAAATATTGGAGTTACAAAAAGTTGAAAATTATGCGAACCAACAAATCAACACCGAAAAGGAGATTTCGCGTAAGAAAAACGACGAAACTGAAGTTATTACCGAGAAGATTAATGAACAAACTTTGCATCTCGAAGAATTGAGATTGCAGGATGATAAGTTGAAAAAAAATATCGAGGAGACTCAACAACATATGTATTTAAACCAGGACAAATACACCAAAGAGATAAACAAATTGGATCATCAAAGTAGAGACATCAAGAACTCGATATCAGCAGATATATTGGAGTTGGAAGGTAAACTACGAGATACATATATTATTAGAAGCAAAGTCTCCGAGGAAATATCATCGAAGAGACAAGAAATGAGTGAACAAGAGCTTAAAATATCTTCTTTTGTGATCAATTTTAGAAGAAGTATACAAGAGAAGCTAATAAAAGTGGATGATCTAATACAATTGGAGCTTGAAAAGTTGCAATAGGCGCTACCTACTACAATAATGTAATATTAATATTCTTTTTTTTTTTTTTTTATTTTTTCAATGTTTTTTAAGTTATTCTAATAACAATGTCTGATTTGCATATATTTGTCACCTCTGATTTAACGTCATCAGAAAGAAGAATATCGCCACAGTGGAGCCTAAGATACCTCAAAGAAAAGTTGCGAACAATAACAGGGATTGAGCCAACCAATCAATTGATAAAGTATTATCCAAATCAGTTTACAAATGATTACATTGAGATATCAACAGAAAACGAAGAAGACACGCTAGTTTCCCATTTGAATATAAAGTCCATGTCGAGACTTCATGTCGAAGACTTAAATCCTGACTCGGAACTACACGAGTTGTCGACCGATACAGTTCCTGAGTTCAAATTGAGCGAAGAAGAGTATGCGAAAAGAAACGACTCAATTCTAAGTTGGAAACAAAACAACAAGTTGGGCCGTTTCGATCCTAATTATGAATTGATGAATCGAAAAAATCAACTTGAAAATGAGCAACGCATATCTGGGATGAAAGTAGGGGATCGATGTAGAATCATCAATATAGAAGGGGAGAGAAGAGGATGTATTAAATTTATAGGGAAAATTGATTTTCTAGATGAAGGACAAAATCACTGGATTGGAATTGAATTCGACGAGCCCGTGGGCAAAAACAGTGGTTTCATCGATGGGAAACAGTTATTTGAATGTAGGCCCAATCATGGTAGTTTCGTCAAACCGAAGCAAGTTGAAGTTGGTGATTTCCCAGAAATTGATCCGTTTGATGATGATGATGATGAAGAATTGTAAAAATATATAACCGAGAAAAATATAAATCAAAATATACACCACAACAAAAATCTCAGCAAAACATGGCGGCGTTTGAAGAAATATATGATTACGTAGATAAAGACACTTTTACCAAGTACTTCAGGCTTTCCATATGTGTGTTTGCTTACTTGGTTTTTAGACAGTATTATAGTAATTGGGCTGCGAAGAAACAAACCGACCACCAATTAAAATTGGATGCATTTGAAAAGGAAAACAAGCCGGAACAAGAGAGAATAGCAAAAGAGCAAGAGCTAGAAGTTTTGGAGAGTGAAGCCAAAGAGTTTGGCTGGGGTAAAAAGACAAGAAGAAACATCAAGGTGACTCAGCATGTTTTGAACGATATTGCGGCGGAACAGTCGCTTCATAACCAAAACTTCTATAACGCACAAGAAGACTCCGATATTGAAGATTTATTAGAAGACTAGATAGTTAATGTATAACATTGTATTACACGACTAAAGTGTGCTTGGTTTTAGATGCCATCGCACATAAAAAAAATTTAATTGAAAATCATCATCGTAGTATGTCTGATCCATTTTTATCAGATCCTTCAAAGAAAAGGAAACGTCCAAGTCAAAAAATAGTGGATGAAGAGATAAGTAGTGAGTCAGAAGTGGCGTCTGCTTCAGAACGGGAAGATTTAAGCTCAGACGAAGAATTCCAAGATGAAAATGCAGCTGATAAACGTAGAAGGTTAGCCAAACAATACCTTGAAAACTTGAAATCACAAGAATTGGAAGAAGATCTAGAAACATTCGACGCAAAAGATTTAGATGATGATATTGTGTCTCGAAGATTACAAAAGGATGTAGCTGAAACTAAAGGTCATGTATATAAATTCATTGGTAACAAGATGTCTCAGCAATTGGATGATGAAAATTTCATAAAATTGGTGGTCACAAGAATAGGAAGTCAAAATTTAACAAGCATGGATGTTAGATATCCGTATTTATACACTGTTTCTAAGGATATCGAAATTATAAAATGGAATATCGACATAAATAACAAGAAACCAAAGAGGATAAAACATAAGAAAGGTGGGTTAAAATATTTCAATGTAAATGAAAACATGAACTTAAATCATCATTGGCAACAAATCAATTGCATTGCTGCCTCGCCAGATGGAAAATTCGTAGTCACAGGTGGGTCAGATTCTAGACTAATCATATGGTCGAGTGAAAATTTGTCATGTTTGAAAATTCTTGAAACAAGGTCATCTGTGAACTCGATAACTTTCAAAAAAAACAGTGATCAATTGTATGCTGCATGTGCCGATTTAAAAATAAGGACATACTCAATAAATCAATTTACACAATTAGAAGTGTTGTATGGACACCAAGATAATATCGCCGATATAGACTCCCTCAATAGAGAAACATGTGTGTCAGTTGGCTCTAGAGATAAGACAGTTATGTTTTGGAAAATATCGGAAGAATCAAGATTAACTTTCAGAGGTGGTGACTCCATAGAGAAAAAGAAAGTCGAGCCCAATTTCCACAACGAAGGTTCTATTGATGTAGTCAGCATGATTGATGAATCCCATTTTGTAACTGGATCAGATAATGGAAATATTGCATTGTGGTCGTTGGCGAAAAAGAAAGCATTATCTACCAAACGATTAGGTCATGGATTACAACCTGAATTCAGGCCCGACCAAGCAAGTGCTGAAAACGAAGACGTTTTAGCAAAACAGCAAATTCCACCGCCACAACCATACTGGATCACCGCAATTCATGCTATACCATTCAGTGATGTATTCATTACAGGATCTTTCAATGGTAGCATTAGAATATGGAAGTTGGACGAACAAATTCGAAGCTTTACTTTACTAGGGGAAGTCAATGACTTGAGAGGCTGTGTTGTTAAAATCAACACCTGTGAAATAGAAAAAACACTCAAAGTGTTTGTGTTGTTAAGTAAAGAGCATAAATTTGGTAGGTGGTTAAAATTAAAAGGCAAAAATGCGTTAATTAGTTTTGACATAAATATATAGCTTAAAATGCTGCTTCATCGTTTCCATCGTCTCCGCCGTCGTCGTCATCTCCATCATCGAAATATTTCTCTGCATTGTAGTCATCGTCGTCTTCATCTTCGAATTCATCGTCGACATCTTCTTCCTCATCACCTTCTTCTTTTTCATCGTCGTCATCTTTTTTCTCATCATCTTGTATCAAATTTAGCATTTGCTGTTTCAACTGCTTGACTTTTTCTTCTTCCTCCATATTCTCCTGTTTATCGTCGCTTAAAAACTCTCGCAATCCACCTTGTGAGTTGAATTTAGATAATGATAGCAACTTTTTTTTCGTTTTGTTCGTTATCCCCATTACGGAATATAACTCTTCTGGGAAGAACTCTAGATTGTATGGATGCTCTTCGATTGTGCGGCCGATTTTTTTAGTCTGCTTGTATCTATCGGAGTATCTCTCTATTCCATCATCATTTGTCGTTTGATACACCTTCTCTTTTTCTTGAATATTATTTAAATCCCCTGTGAAGAACGCTCCATCTGACATTAGGTTGGCAAACGTTATTGATTGTTTTGCAATATTAGTTTCCAACTCCGTGACTTCTCCGTTTATGGGCAATAAAAGTTGAGGCTTTTCCCTAACCTGGGAAGTAGATAGTATATCGGCATAATCCAAACCAAACGGTAATATAGTTCTTGTTGCCCCACCGCCTCTACCACCTCTAAATGACATTTGATCTCTTTAGTGAAAAAAAAAAAAAAAAAAAAATATTTATAAAGACGTAGAACATGATGAGAACATGATGAGAACATGATGAGAACATGGTGAAAACATGCGAGTTGAAGATGCTAGCGAGAATACAACATACCTCACGATTACTGTCATGTAGATGTTGGTTGTAGCCCATTTCCATTTCCATTTCCATTTCCGTTTGAGCTCAATGGATCAAAAATGGTTTTGGCTTATCATACAACCAATAAACGATTGTCTGCTATAACACGACACCCTAAGTTATGGCTTGCATTCTTTTCTATATGTACAACTGTGGTTGGTAAAAAATACTATCAATCTCTATACAACTGTCAACTCTCATCGTGCTTTCCCCTTTGAGATCAAAAATAAACATTACATAAAAAATTATGTAATCATTGAACTATCCAGGCAGTGAAATTAATATATATTAATGACTGCAGCTATTCATATTAAAACTATCTTTCACTTCAATGTCTAGTTCTAATTCAATGCTCATAGAAGATGATCATCCACAGTCTGCCGATGGAACGTTGGTCATAATGGTTGTACGAGGCAGACATTTACCAAATCGAAGAAAATTGGATAAACAATCACCTTATGTGGTGATTCGATTGAGTACAACAGCAAAGAAGACACCGGTAGATTTTCGAGCTGGTCAAACACCCGAATGGACCCACGAGATTAGGTTTGATCTATCACGAGATAAGAAACCAATTCTAAAAGTTGATATTTTAGATGAAACCAAAGGCGATCCTACACCTATCGGAAGTTGCGAAATCGATGGCTCCAAAATATTTTCAAATGAAAACAAAGAAAACGGGAAATACATATATGACAAATGGTACGACTTGACTCAGAATGGAAGAAGGGCGGGCATGGTTTATTTAGAAATGACGTTTTATCCAAGTGCACCTGTATTACCGCCAAAAACCACCGTGGAATACGAAGTCGATAGCTATCCTAGGCCGATACTGCCAATATACTCGTCAACGAAGCAGGAAAATTCGAATCATCTGCCGACAAACGATGTTTTTGTCGACCTGGTAAGCACAAAGAGATCGTCAATATTTCTGAAGAAATATAGCCAGAGTGATTCTTCCACCAACGTATTCATCACAGAACAACCCGAGAATTTAAAAGGTGCTAAAAAATATGCTAGAAAGTTTGCCAAATTAAAAGGTAAATTGACAGAGGCAAAGCCAATATCTGCGCTTTGGGGAAATAATGACCCTATAATATCCAACGATTACAATGGGATAAGACGAGATATTTCGCCTTTGAGTAACTATGAATCAAATGACTTGGACGAGTTGGAAAAAGACATGTCACGTATGGAAGATGATTTTGACGTGCCGCCTATACCACCTCATCAAGTTTCTAAACCTTTACCTTCACCTCCAAAGCATAGGAAACATCCGTCTGAAGTTATGAAATATTCTACTTTGGATTCAACTGCAATACCATTCTCGGCGGATTCAATAGGAATGGACGAAAATGATGTTCCATTACCGACAAGAGTTTATATGTTGGATCAGCCAGTTAAATCTTTAGCTTACGACGCAAACAAAGAAAATGTAACTCACTCAATTACAAAAGACGAGATTGATCCCAAATACTATGCTCCTACTCCGTCTGAGCATTTCAACAGAAGCATGAGATTTCAAAATGGTGGAGTCACGAAAGACGATTTAAAAATAGACACTAGAACAAGTCAAACTGGGTACCTTGGCAATGGGAAATTCTCTCCAAGTGTATTTCAAAGAATTATAAACACAATCGATGATGATGAAGATAAACCTCAGGTTCCACCAAAAATACCCCAGGGTTTAACAGAAATGGAGTACTATGTACTAGAAAAAGAGAAATATTTGAGAGACTTGCAAGGAAAAAGAACGTAAATAAGTTAATATACAATTATAATAAAACAGCTGCAATAGCAAATAATGCGCCTGCCAAATCAATTTGATATTTGTTTGCCAACCCTTTAGACGACGACTCATTATTTGTGGTAATGAGCAAGCTAGATGAATTGGTAGTTTCACTTGAGCTAGTAGGAACATATGTTGTTAAATGCTCAGTTGATGAATAAGTAGAAGTACGATTTGTAGCGTTGTAACCGACTGCTAAACCTTTGAAAGCTTTTGTTTCGTAAGCTTTCGAAGCGTAATATAAAGCTGCTGATTTGGCTGACATTAGCGAAGAAGCAGATAATGCCGATTCGACGGAAGCCACTGATTGCAAGGACTGCACTGATTGTACCGATTGCATTGATTGCACCGACTTGACAGAGTTTTCCGAATAAACTGATTGTAACGAAGCCACTGATTGTACTGATTGCACTGATTGCACTGATTGTACTGACAGAATTGAAAGTGCACTTTCTAAGCTCATACTGGCTGACTCCTCTGGAGTGTACAATGTCTTTGTAACAGTCACAGTCGTTTCGAGGGTTGTATCGATTTCTTCTGCTAACACTACTGAAATAAAGACGAAGATTAATTGTTTAAACATCAAAGAAAGACTAGGGTGGGATACAGCTACAAAATTATGGGGAATGTAAACAATATAAATATCACAAATTAAAAAATATACAAAGTTATAATAAAAGAGCCTGGTATAAAATAATTTAAGCTAATTAATCTTGTCGCATCATTTATTATTGAATGACATTGCCGTTCTAGAAACATTGGCCTCATCCGCCTGAATCAATTTCATAACAGTTGTGGAACTAAGGTCGAGTCTTTGCATCTCTGCTTACATCATTATTTTTCACCAAGGTCTCAGTTACATTGTACACAAAATTGTGAAACCGCTTCGTGAGAATCTGTAGAATTGCAAAACCCGGCGATTGTAAATTACCACATTCGCGCTTGCATGAAATAGTCGTACAAAGTACCCGCATCAAGACATTTCATGTATCAATTGGGAAGACGGTAGAGGGCGGGCTGCAGAAAGACGCTTTACTTGGCGCTTTTTAATTTGAAAGTCCAAATGAAGCTTTTCTGCACCATACACAAGATCTAGATTTACGAGCGGAAAATAACAAGCCACGCATCATTAGTGATGCCTAGTTTTACTACACGATAACTCTAATCACTTGCATTATACCTGGGTTTGCTCTTCTGGTTGTTTGGATTCTGTTTCAACTTGAATGTTTTTTTCACCTTTATCCTTTTCATCGTCGTCATAAAACTCATTTTCTTTTTGAATTTCTGTATCTCGAAGATACTGAGACCCGCCCTTTGTATCAAGACTATCTTGCATGTCTTCATCTTCATCGTCATAGGTTTCAACATCGTTAGGTACTTGATTCATTTGTACAGATGGAGCATGCTTGGTGTTGTCCAAATTTGAAATCACTTGTGTCAAAATCTTGTCTAAAAATTCTTTTGAATTTGCATTATTCATATTGGATGATCTGACGTCCAATTCATAAGTTGGGGCATAATATTCATAATAGCCGTTATAAGGTAATTCTTTGGGCAACGAAACACCATTGCAAATACCTGTTTCAAACGCCCAAGTCCTTGCAACGTTTCGTATCGTGTACCCACCTCCACCCAATACCATCATGGGCAAGCCAAAAGACCTCACATAGTTGACACAGTTGGCATGGCCCCTCATTGATAAATTAAATGGACCTAGTCTATCACCACTCAAAGAATCGCCTCCACATTGTAGCACTATGGCTGAGGGCTGGTACCAATCAATGATTTTGCTTATTATGGGCTCAAAGATCGATTTATACGACGCATCATCTATACCATCTCTCAATGGAATATTCACAGAATGATATTTGCCTTTGCCAATTCCAATGTCGGTCAAGTATCCTGTCCCCGGAAAAAATTCACCAAATTTATGAAACGAACATGTCATTACTCGGTCATTGGTGTAAAATGCTTCCTCGACACCATCACCATGATGCACATCGGTATCGATATATAGAACTCTGGGATGGTATCGCAACAACTCTATAATAGCCAACACTATGTCATTTGTGTAGCAAAATCCAGAAGCTTCTGATTTTTTGGCGTGATGTAGCCCACCAGCGTAGTTAATGACAATGTCTGCAGATCCATTATTCAATCTTTGAGCACCTTCTATAGAACCCCCACATGATATTTTACAATATTCAGCTAGACCATCAAATACTGGACAATCTTCACCCACATTGAAAATAGTTTTCTCTCTTTCAAAAAGGTGAATGTTATCCGGAGTAACTCTATTTATGAAATCTATGTATTCATCAGTGTGGAATCGAACCAATTCTAAATTAGTGGCTGGTTTTGCTCTATAAATTTCCATTTTTTTGTACAATTCGTAGTTCATAATAAGTGAATGAGTCATTCTAATTCTATGGGGTTTCATACAATGGCCAGTCCCGTAGAAATAGTTACCCACATCTTGGTCGTAGAAGTATGCAACTCTTCTTTTTGTTGTGTCAACTTTCAACTCAGTATCAAACGGTAGTTCCTGATACATTGTGTGACAAAAAAAATCCCCGAGTAAATTATAAATCAGTTTACATTATTTCCTTCACATTTCTAGCGGTTTACAGTCTGAGAATTCCGCAATGAAAATATCAATTTAACATTGACCTTTTTTTGGAATCTAAGCTCTCAATTTGAATAGAGATCGATACTTTGAGGTAAGCAACCAATCTCGGTCCGTTCTCAATCGGTTTTACAATTACTTCAACAAACTAAAAATCATCTGTCTATATAATACGTCTGAAAGTCTATCAATTATATATTCTTTTTTGTAGATCTACCACACTCATTCAACTTGTAAATCCCCAATAGATATGCTAATCTAGTCACGACTAAATCTATAGCCATGGCTATTGAGTCTCTAGCTAAATCAACTTTTGAACCTTCAATTTCTTGCCAGTTTACTGCAATTTCCTTCAAGTTGAAACTTTGAATTTCACCAAGCAACAATACTTCAACATCGAATATCCATCTTTCTGTATGCATGTGGGGGAAGATGTTTTTCACAGCTTCGTAATTAAACATTTTAAAACCACATTGAGTGTCTTGGACTTGTCTGATACCAAAGACAAATACTAGCGCGTGCAAACCATACATTAAGAAATTTCTGATGAATGATCTTTTCACTACTGCATCAGTGTTGACCATGTGAGCACGAGATCCAATCGCAATACTAGGTTTCGTAGTACTTTGCAAATAAGCTATCAAGTTTTTCACGTCTGAGAATTTGGTTGCACCGTCTGCGTCGGCAAATAAAGAGTATCTGCCGCGGGCATGCAACAAACCATGTGTGACAGCACCACCCTTGCCTCGATTCTTAGCCAACTGCACAACTCTCATTATATGTGGTTTCAAATTCAATTGAGTAGCTTTTTCAATTGCATATTGTGCTGTACCATCGGAAGAGCCATCATCAATGATCAAAATCTCATAATTATCAGAATGGTGTTCTTGCAAATAGCCAATTGACTCGTCCAACATTTTACCCAATCGCTCAACTTCGTTGTAACATGGAATAATAACACTTATCTCCACTTCATGGTCAGCAGTGCTATCGGGATTGGTTCTGGGTGGTAATGAGTATTTCTCATTGTTTGAGTCATTGGTGCTGTAAAAAGATTCACTGGGTAACGGGAGTCTAGGTTGATGACTAAATGCTATTATGATACCATAAACCAACGCAATTACTATTAATAGTATCACAATACCATAGAGTAATGGCATAATAGCTGGTTGAAAAATTAATATTGACAGCAGAAAATATTACGTGTAAAAAATGCTTGTCTCAAGAGAAAAACGGTTATCGTAGATCCAAGTACCATATACAAGAAAAACTGATATCAGGTGTCGCATTAAAACCGAGTTATATATCTACAAACATTCGCTTCGCTGGTCCAGCTATACTTATAAAGCTAATTTAGTCACTCTGTTGTTCAAAACTCTGGCATTGTTTAGGAATATTTCAACAATTTCTTCGAGTCTGAAATTATCCACTCCCGTCGTTATTTTCTCAATTGCATTAAACACTTCCAAAACCTCAATTTCCAATTCGACTTCGTATTTCGTGTCGTGCTGTGTTATTTTCTTCCCCAGTTTAGTTTTGCTCTGCTTTGGTTCCAGAACTCTAGTTAGGTCAAACTGAGTTAACGTAGGTGGATGATTCCAGGTAGTTCTTCTCTTCTCTCTTGTCATTATTGGTGTATTCTTCAGTATTATTGAGTCTATGTTTCCCTCAGGTACCGGTATTTCCAATGACAACAGCAATCTCAAATCATACATTGAATGAGGATTATGGATGTATAAATCTGATATTCGTTTCTTTTCAATGCCCACGTATCTTGGTGGTGTTAATGTGTTATCTTTGGAAATTCTCAACTTTCTTTGCTGCTCTCCCTTGTTGCCTATTTGATAAAAATTGTCCGTTGTGTCAGACTCTAAAACATTGAATTTTCTTTTCAGAGTGGCATTTTTATCATTAGCGTGTTGATTTTCCAACTCTTCGAAAAGTTTTCTGATATCTTTCCAAGCTGGGTCTTCAACCTCCATGTCAAATCTCACATCGGAATGGTTTGTAAAAATACATTCAGTTACGACGTCAAGGTTTATTCTGTTTCCCGATCTTTTGTCTATTATTTTGCCAAACTTCAACTCCAATTCAACATTCTTTTTATTTCTCTCTTCGATATTGGAAAAATTTGCAAATATCCATTCAGCAATGGTACGTGTAATCGAACTTGGAGGAATTATGCCGGTAATACTACATTGTAGGTCGATACTACCTGAAGAAGTATAATCAAAAACAGGCTTGTCGGATATCCTTGAGTTTGCAACAAACTCAATCTCTGTTGTCTGTGGATTCCACCTTTGAGCCCAAATTGGTGGTGTTTCGTAACGTTTTGGTTTTTCAGATTCTTTTATTTTTTTAATTTTTAGCAAATCGTCTTCATCATCTAGAATTGAAGCAGAAGCTTGAGTTTCATTGCTTGTATCATTCAACATGTTTGTTATAGAATGTCTTTGATGGACTGTCTGTGATACATCCTTGGGTGCATCGTTGTTAAGTATGGAACCAACGTTCATAGATGCTACAATGCGAAACTGAAATTTTTTTTTAAAAATAAATAAAACATAAGTATATATTAGTAACCTAAATTCTTATTCAATCTGCTGGCAACAGCATCAATGAATTGTTCAGTTGTGACGTAGGATTCTCTGTTAGTTTTGCCTTGTGTCAAGGCCAAATCTTTAGTCATAATGTTATCTTTAGCTACAGTATCAATCACGGCTTTCTCCAAATCTTCACCAAATTTGACAACATCTGGAGTATCGTCCAATTTTCCTCTTTGAATCAAACCCCTTGTCCATGCATAAATCGATGCAATAGAATTCGTACTAGTTTCTTTTCCTTGTTGGTGCTGTCTGTAGTGACGTGTGACTGTTCCGTGTGCTGCTTCAGCTTCAAATGCTTTACCATCTGGAGTCATCAAGACAGAAGTCATCAATCCAAGAGATCCAAACCCTTGTGCAACAATATCTGATTGAACATCTCCGTCGTAGTTTTTCATTGCAATAATGTATCCACCTTTAGATTTCAACATTTGCGCAACCATGTCATCTATCAATCTATGTTCAAACCAAATTCCTAATTTATCCATCTCGGCTTTGTATTTGGTTTCATACAAATTTTCAAAAATATCTTTAAATCTTCCGTCGTATTTCTTCAAAATCGTATTCTTGGTGGTGGAGAATAAATTCAATTTTCTGTCAATGGCCAATTTAAATGAACTTTCTGCAAAATCAGTGATTGATTTATCTGTATTGTACATTGATAAACCAACACCAGGTCCATCAAAATTATAAACAGGATATTCTACAGCTTCGCTACCATCAGCTGGTTTAAACACTAATTTTAATTCACCTGCTTTTGGAACAATAATATCAGTGGCCTTGTATTGATCTCCAAACGCGTGTCTACCAATGATAATTGGTTTTTCCCAAGCAGGAACAATTCTGGGGATATTTTCAATAACTATTGGTTCTCTAAATACAGTACCTCCTAAGATGTTTCTCAAGGTACCATTTGGAGACAACCACATTTTTTTAAGATTGAATTCTTTGACTCTAGCTTCGTCTGGAGTGATTGTGGCACACTTGACAGCAACACCATATTTCAATGTAGCTTCAGCTGAATCGATGGTGACTTGATCATCTGTTTCGTCTCTGTATTCGATACCCAAATCGTAATATTTTAAATCAATGTCCAAGTATGGAAAAATCAATTTGTCTTTGATGAACTGCCAGATGATTCTGGTCATTTCGTCACCGTCCATATCGACGACTGGGTTTTTAACTTTGATCTTTTTAATGTCGGCCATGCTTTACAAATTTGATTTTTATGCAAACACTTTTTATTGAGAATTGAAGGTTTATATAATATGAAAAAAATTTTTTGGTGCCAAGGTGGGGTACAGACAGAATAATTCCGGGGCTAATTAATAAGACCAAACTGCCGGCACTAATGTGGGCCCAACAACTTAGTGTTAGGCTCCAGTGCGCACGTCGCGTAAAGTCTTTTTTGCAAACGCGTGATAATCAATTTTGCAATCAATAACATTGGCCAAGGGTAATGTCGGAGTTGTTTTCCACTCTTGACAATGCAACGTTATGTGGTACCCCGAGTGGTTGTGGTGTTGATAGCGCTAGTGGTAGCTCCCATCTTGCATCAGATTCGCGCACTAAACCCAATTTATTATCAATCATGTCAAGTAATGTAAACATCCATCATAAGTTATTGCCCAGTCGTTCGCAGCCAACAAATCAATATGGTTCGACTTCATCCACACCAATCAAAAAAATAAAATCTCTTGGGAACCTTGTTTTCAATGACAATACTTCTTTTCGCACAAGTTCCTTAGCATCAAGGTTTTTCAATGATAGATTCCACTTGATCCGCAACTTCTATAATGATTTCACAACCATAGACTGGACAAAGGCTTACCTACAGAGCAACCTGTTCAATTTTGCATTAGAACATCAAAATCTTCCTTTTCACTACAAGACTTATTTGATTCTCGGCAAATGGCTTCTTTTGGTCTTGATTGGATTCATGTTTTCCTTGATTGCATTTATCATTGATAAATTTGAGATTCTATTGGTTGGTTTCAAACACGGTTATTGCGCAAATAATTGGTTTGCAAGTCAAGAAAACTGTTCTGATTGGTTTAGTTGGTCCAAATACCAAAGACTTGATTTTGTCATTTATGTTTTTTTAACTGTTGTTTTGGCTCTTGTGGCATGTTTGATCACTTTGACTACTAAAATAACAGGTAAATCAAGAACCTTGTATACAGCCATGGGGTCCGGTGTGCCTGAAGTCAAGACGATATTATCCGGATTTGTCATTCGACGCTTCTTGGGCTTTTACACCTTAATTGCTAAAACAACTGCGTTGATTTTGGCCATTGCTTCAGGTATGTGTTTAGGAAAAGAGGGTCCTTATGTACATCTAGCCACGTGTTGTGGTAACATCATGCTACGTTGGTTTCCGTTTATTTACGACAATGATTTGTTCACAAAACAAATTCTATCCGCTAGTGCGTCTGCAGGTGTGGCCTTGGCTTTTGGTTCGCCTTTAGGTGGTGTTTTATTCATTTTAGAAGAAATCAATAACTATTTACCAGCGCATCATCTTTTCCAAATATTTTTTTGTGCAATTATATCAACTTTATTTTTGAAGTTTTTGAATCCATATGGTACTGGAAATACAGTTTTGTTTGAACTTAATTATTCATCTGATTGGAAACCAATTGAATTGGCTTTTTTCGTGGTGATTGGTGTTTCTGGAGGTTTATTTGGGGGCTCGTTTATAAAATTTGTGGGGTGGTGGAAAGATAAAAAAAGAATAGATTCGATAAAAGAAGTTTTTATTGTGAGTTTGATTACCGGTTTGATCACATTTTGGAATCCTTATTTAATCAAAGCTAGCTCGGAATTGGTGCTAGATTTAGCAACTCCCTGTGAAAATTGTCCCACCACAAACGAGGAATATCTGTCAGAATTGAAGAATTTGAGTTTTGCTTTTGTCATAAAGATATTTTTGACGTTTATCACCTTTGGTTTGAAAGTGCCATGTGGTATATATGTACCTTCAATGGTAGTTGGGGCATTGTTTGGTAGAATTTTTTCAATTCTTATTAAATATTGCTGTTTTTTAATTAAACTTGATTTTGATTTGGATGTGGGAATTTATTCAATGATTTCTGCTGGTGCGTTTATGGCTGGTGTAACTCGGATGAACATCACTTTGGTGACAATTTTGTTTGAGCTAACTTCTTCATACACCTATGTTTTACCTATCGCTATATCGATAGCAGTGGCTAATTGGTCGGGCGGTTTAATTGAAAAAAATTCATTATACGAATCATTACTAACTATGAATGATTATCCGTTCATGTCGCCAGAATCCGAGCCAATAGATCCAACCAAGACAGCCGTCGATCTAGTTTCAAATCTCGGTAGCGTCGACATAACCAAATCATCCAATATATCGTTCACAGTTTTACAAAATGAGCTCCATTTGTTGGCAAAAAAGTCTTTATTAGATGGTTGTTTGCCAATCATAAAAAACGAATTTTGTGTGGGTCTAATATATTTTTCAGATTTGGAAGTTTGTCTAGATCGTATAAAACAATTTCAAACCCAATACGGTATAGATGAGATTTATTGCCAGTTGGATAAGAGCGTGGACTGCAAAATCGATTACCAACAGGATAATCATACAAACATTTTTAATGATCAGTCTTACGATGTAACAAATCTAACGCCATTTATAGACGACAAGCCAATATTTATAAATTACAATAGTGAATTGAGCTTTGCGAATCTCATTTTTGATAGAATAGGGACAAGAGTTATAGTGTTGCTAAAAGATGGAAAGTATTTTGGAGTGCTACACAAAAAAATATTAATCGATCACCTCAGATCTTGATATATGCTTAAATTTGTGATTTGCGTATAGGTAAGCCATGAGCATTTTAAATAAATTCAAGTTATCTTGTAATTTTACAAAACTAATTTCGGTCTTTCGGAGTTTGTAGAATTTTTCCAATTCGATCGTATCGTACTTGCAGTTTTCATATTCTTGAACTAACAAACAATTCGTTGAATATTCGTCTAATAAATGTGAAATTGTTTTCTTAAACACCTGGTCACTTAAAACATTGTATTTTAAGAATAAAACTTTCGAGAAATCAATTATTGAATAATTTACATTTGGACTATTTTTGAAAAATTGTAACAATAACCTCATGTATATTCCCGATAAAGGTAACTCTGAATCAAAAGTAAAACAACTTATTAGATTAAATTTGTTGTTGATTATGTCAGTCATTATCGTGGTTAGTTCTGGAGCTAGAATCATTGTTTGTATTCGAAGCTCAGCAATAGGCACAAGATCCAAAAATCTATAAGTTCCCAATACTTTTACTAAATCAAATTTTTCAATCAAGGCTGCTAACAACTGGAGCAAAGTTATGACTTGTTTTGATTCAGTAGCGTATTTCATCCAGGTTATGAAATACGAATTTTGAATAAATCTCTCCAACATTTTGCCAGAGTCTAAAATTAAAAAACATTTCAATATACTGAAAACAAACGTGTTTGTATAAAAGTATTGAATTATTTTGTTAATTTCTACTTCAAACTTTGTATAATACAAATTGCCGATTCTTGAAGCCGATTTTTCAAAAATGTTTAATAAAATTACTAAGTAATTTTCAAATTCATTTGTATTTGGGTTTCTAAAATCTTCATTTTGATATATTTTCAAAAATTTTTCATTGAAATACTCAAGTATCTGGCAATTATCGTGCAAATAATTAAACAATTCCTGTGACTTGTTTGATAATTTGAAAAACCCAATTAAATTTTCCGTACTATCATGTTTTAATAAGTTGAAACAGAGCACAAAAAGCTTTTTATGCCAAGCGACTAAAAAATTTGGGAACCTGTTACAAATAACGATAATATTTGATACCACTTTTGATACATACACATCTTGGTATTCAATAGACATTAATTGACCTAGATGGTTTTCAATTACAATGTTAATTAGACTTTGGTATTTAAGTGAATCTTCATCTTGTATCACAAAGTTGATAAGTTTTTTAAAAAACAAACCTTCTATGTGAAACAAATTAGGGTCATTCAAATTGGTGGTAGATATAGTTTCATAGAACCCCTTATCTAATAATATTGGTACTGACTCTTCATAATCAAGAAGCGTTTTCAACTTGAAACATAAATCGTCAAAGGTTTGTTGCGTTTCACATTTCTGTTGTTAGTCAAAATCCATGTGTTTTAAAATTGACATACTTTTAATTCTAAAACGGTGCTTTTTACACGATCTAGTAAATAATCCAAGTGTCTATTAAATTGTACTCTTTTCCGTAACATGTTTGTGGAGAAAAATTATAAATATGTATACTTACAACAAATTTGGTTCAAGAGCATCCACTGCTACAATTCCCACGTCTGAGGATGTGAGGGCCGGTCTTGATTACTGTAACAATTATATCCACACTGGCATTTACCCTACAACATATATCCAAAATATTTCAAATCCAATTGAAGGGTATCCCAAGTTGCAAAAGTTACACCAATTGAAAAAAGACCAAATTGAAAAACATGCTCTACAACCTTATGGTGTCAGATGTTCACCAGACAAAATTGTGACTACTTTGAACAATTGGATTTCCAATTACAATCTTAAATTTGATGTAATTATGATTGGCGCTTTAGTTGAAAATCAATTCATCTTGCCTATCCTCAATAATATCCCTATTCACAAATTATGTGCCAAACCTGGGTTTTTGTTTATCTGGGCAACAACACGAAAGATCCAAGAGCTCACACAATTATTGAATAATGAAAATTTTAATAAAAAGTTTAGAAGATCCGAAGAATTGATATTCTTACCGATAAACAACCAGTCCCCGTATTATCCTGATTCAAGTGATTTGTTTGAGAAGCAGCAATGGCATTGCTGGATGTGCATCACCGGGACTGTCAGAAGATCAACAGATAATCATTTAATTCATTGTAATATCGATACTGATTTACAAATCGAATCACCCACATCAACATTTAATGCCGTCCCAAATTGTATCTACAAAGTAGCCGAAAATTTTTCCAATTCAAATAGAAGATTACACATTGTACCTTCGAAATTAAATATGAATCAACCGATCAAACTACGCCCAGGTTGGATAATCATGAGTCCTGATGTGTTGATCAATAACTTTGATCCATTGAAATACAACGAGGAATTGTATGCAAAATCTATGGTTAAGCGTCAAGAAAACAAGGAGCAATTCTTGATTGAAGTCACCAATGACATTGAACAATTGAGACCTAAAACTCCTAAATAATCACCCGGATATAAAAATGTTGATATAAATGGGAAAAAAAAAAATTAAATTTTCTTCTACTCATCACTTGGCTTGTATGTGTAAATTTTGTTTATGATGATAACCTACTCAGCTCACTCAGAGTCTACGATGCTGATAACTTTTCCTATCCAACATTCATCAAATATCTGATAACAATAAATTTCAATAATCAAATACTAACAGATTAGATTCAAGTACTTAGTGAATATATATTAATTACAATTGATTTGAACATTCAGTTTCTTAAAAGGTTACTACACTTTGCACCTTTATTCAATAAGCAGTGTAATAATTTCTAATGATGGTATTTGTTGCATCATATGAAGTGATAGCATTGCACGAAGCTACCAAGTGAGTTAACGTTAAAGTTGCAACACAATTTGCATTTGATACTGTACTGCAGGCTTATTGTCGAATTGAGAAGTCGAATCTCTTGTAGGTATTAGTGCAATTCGAGTAAGTATAGACTTTGATTCTGTAATGTTTCACCAAATCATTGTATTCATATTTTTAAACGAACCTGTGTTGAACACGCAGAATCTTTTCATAATCTTCAATAATTCTAGTAAACACTTCAAATTATCTCAAAGTTTTCACTTGCTACGTCCGAAGAGATCAGTACACCTCTTTTGATTAATGTTCTATTTCCAAAAATCTCCTCTACGAATTGAACTACAAACCATGAAGTTTCAAAGCTTTGAAGAATGCTATTGGTTCTGCATCCTCGAATGATGTGGGAGTTTGAGGATAGACATATAAATTGTCAAGGAACTACTTTTAAAAGGTTACGCAAGAATTATTTTTTATTGAATACGTCTTGAATTATAAGACAAGCTTTGTAATTTCAATAAGGTAGTCATTTATACCTAATTATTAATTAAAAAAATAGACATATTAGACAATTTCTGGCTCAATGATTAATTACTAAAATTTTAAGGTTTTTTTTCGAAATTTGTACATAAACTTACAATTAACTACCTATTTCCTATCCAACATAAAATTCAGTTATTTTTTTGATAAAACCACTTTACGAATAACTTCGAGTTTTTAAATTAAGACCTTAAAACGTTATTTACTTTTAAAAACGCTATTGCACGTGATATAAATATACTAGCTATGTATAAGCCGCAAATTTTTTTGTAAAAAATGGGCGCGTGGTCTAGTTGGTTATGGCATCTGCTTAACACGCAGAACGTCCCCAGTTCGATCCTGGGCGTACTCATTATTTTTTTTTGTTTGCAGTACGATTAATGCGAGTTTAAAATTTATATTTTCGACCGATAACCGAGTTTACCTAATAAGTGATCAGATTAGTGAGAGAATTGTTCTTTCTGTGTAATATAAATTTTGAAAGGGTGACATAGCCGATGCCTAGATCATAAAACACAACCAGTGAATTATTTTTAATAAAAGAAAAAACCTAATTACGCGATTCTTTAGCTGATGAAATCATACAACTTGGTTAGTAAACTTCATGAGGAAGTCAAATCAAATTTGATATTGGATCCACAGGTGGTGTCACTAATACAATCATTTGTAAAGTACTTAAAGGAGCCAAGATATCAGTCACCACTAACTTTAAATGAGTTGTCAAATTTGTTCAAAAAATTTTATCAAGATTTAAACGTGCTAATATTATGTATATACACTCAGCATAATTCAACCAAAAAACAATTAATATCGAATTGTGATTACTTCAACGAGAACCCAAAGATCTTTGATTACCTATTAGCCATTGCAAATTATAGTCCCTCTTCCATTAGGTTGTTGAAAAGAGCAGATAACGATGCATTATATCAACTACGAGTATTCAATTTTTATAAATTTTTGGTGGTGCTTGAATCTATACATTTAGCAGAATTAGAATTATTTAGATCCGGTGATGACGTTCCCTTGTATGAAAAGATATTTAAATTTGATAACAGAGACATAATTTATCAAGAATTTTTACAAGAAAAGTTGGATATATTGAAAGATTTGAAAATTCCATTTGACAAGTTTACAGATTCAAATATTATTTTCGACTTCACCGATGATGATTTGAAACCATTACAAACGAGTTTGGACGAACTTAATAAAACCCAAACCCCATACACAAAGTTGAAATGTATTGTATCATTACAAAAAAGTTTGATAAGTTTACTAATAGCCAAGGGGTGTAAAAATAAAGATATCAATAATGATGTTTTACTTCCTTTGTTGATTCATTTGATCATATACAGATTGAACCACAAAGATCTATATCTCAATTTTGTATTTATAAAAAATTTGCAAAATATAATTGACCCAAATCCGGAATTGTATCAATTGAATTTATATTTGTCATACAATCCACACTCGGAAAGAATTCCATTAAACAACAGCAAATACAGAAGGTCGACATTATTGGAATATTTGAATTTACAAGAATCTCAATACCTTGCACAAGAACACATTATTGATGAAGAATTTGAATTTTTCACAAACGACAAAGATTTGATAACGTTCATAAATTCAACTTACTTGAATGCAGGCGAGCTCAACTATTATTTGACCAATTTTGAAGCGGTCATCGTTTATCTTTCAAACACAACCGTAATGGAATTGATATCCTCGATTCCCGATGTCAAGAACAAAAATATAATCAAGTATCCAATTGAAAAATTAGTGGATGAAGAGTTATTGACTCATTTCCAATTCCCCAATGGTCAATTGGAGGAGGAAATTAGATCTAGATCATCTTCGTTGTCCAAAGAAACTTTTCCTACTATAGAAGATGATAACACTGGGTTTTCAATGATGAGAAGTATATTAGGTAGGTTCTCGAACACTGATGATGAAAGTGTGTCCTCGCCAACAAAGCGTTCCAATTCAGTAATGACAAAAATATCACCAAGTCATTCTAGAACAAGATCATCCTCAATTGAAAATTTGACTAAAAGGAATTCTATAACACAGAAATTTAGTAATGGAGTGAGCGAATTCATGACAAAATTAAACCAGCCACAAGCAAATTTGCCTGAAGTTAATCCGTCAAACGTTTCTTTACAATCCATTGATAACGAAGAGATTAAAAGACCCGATGCGGGCAGAAATAGAACAACAAGTCTACAAATATTGGATAAATGGTTCAACAATTTGTCGGTTAATAAAAAACCAACCGTTAGTGAAGAAATCGATGTACAAGAATTAACAAAATATCAAAATCTCGATTTTGATAACTTATCAATAAAAGATTTGAAGAACATGAAATTATGCTACGATCAATTGTGTTCAAGCGTCTTGAGAGATAAGAAAGATGCAACGGATTTAAATTCAAAGGCCGAATCAATAGATTCAGGAAAAGAAAGTAGTAGTTTATAATCATATTATAATATTAAAATAGCTGCAAAGTATCCTAAACTGCCCACCATCAATGAGGCTGCTCCTCCGACAGTAGCTGTAGTAGTAGTTTGTCTTGTAGTGGCGGTGGGGCTCGTTGTGGTACGACCTGTGTTGGTGGTGGTGGTGCCCGTGTGGGTGGTACCCGTAGTGGCGGTTCCAGTGGTTGTTGTACCATGATTTGTCTCTGTACCATGCGTTGTTCCAGTCCCGTGACCTGTTTCAGTCCTGTGAGTCGTCTCGGTTCCTTGACCTGTTCCTGTTCTGTGAGCAGTCTCCGTGCCATGAGCGGTTCCAGTTCCATGTTCAGTTCCAGTTCCATGCTCAGTTCCATGAGCGGTTCCAGTTCCATGCTCAGTTCCATGCTGAGCGCCAGTTCCAGTTCCAGTTCCAATTGTATTCGGAATTCCCGTGGTCGGACCTGGAACAATCACAGTTTGAGTTCCTTGGGTGATAATAATAGTCTCTTCTGCTAAAACAGTCAATGCCAAAAATAAGATAATCGATTTCATTAATTTTCAACAAGAGTGGAGCTTAAAGCTATTTGTACTAAACTTAAACAGAATTTTGCAGATTATTTATTACGTCTCTATACTTAAATTAATGCTAAAGCAGCAATATACATCAAGCTACCATACGACAAAACATTTGCACCCGCACTAGACGAGCCTGAACTGGATGATCCAGACAGAGTCGATTCGGATGACCCTGATTTTGAACTAGATGAGCTAGATGAACCTGATTTCGAGCTGGATGCAGCAGATCCGGATGAGCTTTCTGATTTAGATCCAGCAGCACCACTGGTAGCAGAAGCTGAAGATGAAATACCCAAGCCTGAAGGTCCTGAGGAAGATCCTGTTTCTTTACTAGAAGCAGCGGTAGATGAACCTGTGACACTTGAAAGAGCACTTTCTCCACCTGCAGAAGCTGAGCTAGCTGCTGCACCCACTGCTGATGTGATTGAGTTTGAAACACCGTTGGCGACAGCTGAAGTAGCACTACTTTCAGCACCGAGGATTCCCGAAGTTATACTTTCACCCACGCCACCTATGGCTGACGTCGCAGCACCTCCGACTGCAGAAGTTGCGTCGGAAATAACCGCCTTCTGGTCTACTATGTTATCGAATTGTTTGTATGCTGAAGCGACTGTTGCTAATAATAAAGTGGAATATCTCATGATTGTTGAACATCAACACCAGGATTTTACCCCATATTTATAAGATTTTTTAAGTGGCACAGCAACTGTCAAATCTGGGTACGTAATTGAAATCAGGGGAACACTTGATTGTGACACGATCTTTAGCAACAACCCTTTTAGAAAAAAAAATAATTATGCTGGCTGTTTATTGTTTAACTGAATCAAGTAAAACATAGCCTTGCTCAATTTTGTTTCTTGACACTACTACCGCAATGATCAATGCCTAAACACGGTAGAGAGGACGACTTTATTGATCTATCAGGTAAACGGATCAGGCTTGATAATCTCTTCCAAAATCTCGACATTAATGAAAAACCTAAATATCCTACGATAGACAACTACATCAATGAAAAGATAATCAGTCATTTTCAAAGTATAATCAAATCATCATTCAAAGTGATAAAGTACTACAACTACCGGTTTTTAGTTTTTTACATATTTCAAAAATGGGTGGTGAAAATGTTTTGTAGATTTATTAGAAAATACAATGAGGCTAACAATACGCAATACAGGTTTAAAAAGTTTGATGAAATTATGGGGCTAATGAGTTATGATGAAATAATGAGTATCGTACTACAAGAAAATCATCTTGAAAAAAAGAGATTAGAGTTAAAAAAAGAAATAGTTACTTCGATGGAAATAGATTAATTATGAATTTATATAATCTCCCTAACGAACTAATAAGTTCCATATTCCAATACTTGAGTCTAGATAAAACTCTAGAGCTTATTCAATACTACCATCATTCAAAATCAAGAATACTTTTCCTACTCTATGCAAGGTTTTATCAGCATTTGATCATCACCAACGAAGATCCAAAAGAGCACCAGAGTAATAGTATTACCATAGATAAATTTGAACAAGTATATGAAGCTATGCAGTCACTAAAGCCAAAAGTGACTTTTAAATTCACAAGACAGGTTGCAGACTACAAATCGTTTATAACGCAATTACATAAATTTCAACAGCTTCTAAGTAACAAAAGATACGAAAGCTTTTTAACTAGAGTCGATGTTTATATTGACACAAATTTGGTACATATTGAAAATCCAGACTCATTTACATCTGTGGTGATTAAGATCATACTAGATTTATATACTTTACCAGTTGAAAATTTAACCATTAAAGCAAGCGATTTGGGACGAATGTTTGTCGACAAATGGTCACAGCTATTTACTTATCCACTAAAAACCCTAAATCTACAGCAAAATCTACTAACTAATGACTATCACAATTACTTAGATATATGGAGTTTACCAAAATTTCCAAATCTTACTCATTTGTATCTTGACTTTAACCTGTTCAAGTATATTTCGGAGAAATTTCTAATAAACCTACCGGACACCTTAGAAACACTACTGATGGATCAGAATATTATTGAATACGTTGAATATTGTGACGTATCTAAAACATTACCTAATTTATCTCATTGGAAGTTGAATCACAATAGACTAGGTGCGCTACCACCCGAAATGTTTGAGTCATGTGACTTGGTGCTCGAAATAAAATCAAATTATCTTTGTGAACATGATTTGGAAAAAATCAAAAAATCTGTAGTATGTTTAGATTAACTCGAACTCGAATAAAACCTGTAAATATATTACGATTCAATTCCACATCTACAAGATCCGGATTATTTAAATTGGTCCGTTTGGCAAAACCAGAATCGAAATCATTATTTTTTGCATTGATATGTTTGGGGGTAACTTCAGCAACAACAATGTCTTTACCATTGATCATTGGGAAAATCATTGATGAAGACAAGGAAAAGAAGATCTTTGGACTCGAAGAAAAACAATTTTATTCTTCATTGAGTCTTTTGTTTGTCGTGGGAGCAGCAGCAAATTTCGGAAGAATATATCTACTTAGATCAGTCGGGGAACGATTGATTGCCAGGCTAAGATCACGAATTTTTCTGAAGGTGCTATCTCAAGACTCATACTTTTTCGATATAGGACCGACGAAAACCGGAATGAAAACTGGGGATTTGATATCAAGAATTGCAAGCGATACTCAAATAATATCCAAATCATTGTCGATGAACATAAGTGACGGGATGAGAGCTATCATTAGTGGCTGTGTTGGATTGACCATGATGTGGTGGGTATCTTGGAAAATGACCCTATGTATGAGTTTGATGTTACCGTTCTTATCTGGTATGAGTTGGGTTTACGGACGAAGAATAAAGGACATATCCAAAAAAATTCAAGAAAACATTGGTGACATGACCAAAGTGACTGAAGAAAAATTGAATGGTATCAGAATTATCCAGTCGTTCTCCCAGCAACAATCAATGGTGCATAACTACAACCAGGAGATAAAAAAAATCTTCAACAGCTCCATGCACGAAGCAAAATTGGTTAGTTTCTTCTACTCAATGAATGGATTTATTGGAAACATCACCATGATTGGTTTGCTAGTTATTGGAACCAGGTTGATTGGTTTAGGTGAATTGACAATAGGTGATTTATCTAGTTTCATGATGTACGCAATCTACACTGGATCGTCTGTGTTTGGGTTGGGTAATTTTTATACAGAATTGATGAAAGGTTTTGGTGCAGCCGAACGTGTTTTTGAACTATTGGAGTACAAACCCAAGATAAATCATTTAGGGGAAAAAGTAAAATCACTAAATGGGGATATAAAATTTACAAATATAAACTTCAAATACCCTTCAAGAACATCTGAAATATTTGAAAACTTCAATTTAACTATTAAACAAGGTGAAAATGTATGTTTGGTAGGACCTTCTGGCAGTGGGAAATCGACTGTATCTCAGTTGTTACTTCGTTTTTATGATCCAACGTCCGGTAGAATTCAAATTGGTGAGAAATACATAGATAATTTGAACATAAACAGTTACAGAACAAAATTGGGGTATGTTCAACAAGAGCCTTTATTATTCAGCGGCACGATAAGAGAAAATATATTATTTGGTCATGATGATAAAAATCTAAATCAAGCGTTAAGTTTGAGTCACTGTACATTCATAGACAACTTACCCGGCGGATTAGATACTGTGGTTACATCAGCTCAGTTGAGTGGAGGACAAAAGCAGAGAATATCGTTGGCTCGGACTTTGATCAGACAGCCGAAAATTTTAATTTTGGATGAAGCCACCTCAGCTTTAGACTCAATAAGCGAAGAAGTTGTTATGAGAAACTTGATTGAATTGAATAAGGAAAAAAATGTAACCATAATATCCATTGCTCACAGATTATCGACAATAAAGAATTGTGATAGAATCATTGTCTTAAATCAAGATGGTAATATAGTCGAGGATGGAAAATTTGATGAATTGTACAACAAAAAAGACAGTGAATTCAATAAATTATTGAACGAGGAAAACAAATAGTCGAATAATCAAATACCGATTAGAGAATGATCTGCCAGTATACAATTAGAGAGATTTAGCATTGATTTCTCAAACTTAGTTTATGGTTTAAATGAACAGCCAAGAAACCTGTAGTTTACCATTTACCACACTTATCCAGCGATAAGTTGCATAGTCATGGAACAATTATTCAAATAAAAATGCATGTAATATACATAGAATTTTAATCCTATGATAGTTGAGTATCAATGTAACGCCATACTCGGAAGAAAAAATAACTCTCTTTGTCATTTAAAAACGAAAAAAATATTAGAGTTATAGTTTGAGCTAAATATATAAGCCAATCAAAGCTCTCGACTTGTGTCTGCTTGCATGAATCCCTAATATTGTCGGGCGCATCATGCATGAATCGCCTGTTTAATTACTAACTATCAACAGCTATGGTTTTAGTCGAAAATGGACGCTGTTTTTTAGGCGCAACAAACAACGTTATTTTAGCCATCGCAGGTACTGCTCTATTGTAATTTTTGCACCTGTACATGCCGATCTATGCATAATGGTTAGGCACAAATTTTAAGTCGTGCTTTTATTTCTCCGTAAAAGTTGCTGCAGCAGAACAAATTTTAGATAACCGATATGTCAATTTTTAACAGAGTCTCTCAAGGGATCCACAAACATTTCGGGAGTGCTGATGTCAGTGAAGACGAAACTTCAGATGAGGAGGATGCAGCCAAGCCTTCTTGTGACACCGATTTTTTTTCAAACTTGTTGAACTCAACGTCAATTTGTTCCGGACTAGGCACAATACACAATATAAAAAACTTGAATTTTGAAGAGTTACTCAAGCCCAAGAAAGAATTCGAAGAGGAGAGTAGTGAAGAGGATGACGAATTGATTATTGAGCCTTTGGAATCAGAAGTGACTTATGTCGAGACCCCGAAAGTTGAAATATCGGATGAGCAACTCAATGACTTATCTCCGTTGCAACAATCAATTGTCAAAAATTTTGACCCTCATTGGGTAAAACTGGGAACCATAAGTAAATTCAAAAATGTGGATTTAGTGCAAAGCCAAGAAGACCGGAAGAAGTTACGGCTACAACTTGCATCCAAGTTGGAAAAGACCTTTAAATTAGATCCAGATGATGTTTTTTACGGTAATTACAACGCTTGGTTAATTAAGGATGTTATCTTGCAAGGCCACTTGTATTTGACTGAAGAAGCGTTGATGTATTTTGCCTTCTTGCCCAAGTACGAAGAAGAATTTGTTATCCATAAAGGTGCCCTAGGAATGAAGACAACGAAATTTGGCGATTCAATTTTCAGTACAATGCTTACGCATCGTTACTGGGCTATTCTCAAGCCCGACTCCTTATCAGTGTACAGTTCTTCAACTGATTTATATTTTCCCTTGTTTGTAATTGATATGAGAAGTTGTTTATACGTTGAAGTACTAGATAAGAAAGAAAAAAGCAAAATAGTGACATCATCAGTTAAAGGCATGGACTTTCTAGATGAAGAATTTGAAGATACGGTAGACACATCAAGTGTTTGGTTCAAAGTGGTGACAAAAAAAAAGACATACAAGTTCCAATGTGATAATTTCTTTTCTGCACGTCAATGGTGCAATTCATTAAAAAAGTTGATATTTCAATCAAAGAATTCAAGGTACAATGAGGTTTTGGTCAAGGTGCCGTTGGGTAACATTGTTGATTTCAGTAAGAAAGATCTTTTCAAGGAAGAGGGTGACGACATACCACTAAGTTTTAATGTGAATTATGATAAGGAAAATTTGAGCTTTTTGTTTCCCAAATTTGGTATGGATTTTTTTGACCAATTCAAAATTGAAAATAAGAAAAAGGGTGATGTAATTTCAACTTTAACTTATTCAAAAAACACAATAGCAGACTCGGCGCTTGTTTCTCAAAATGAGGAAACAATATCTTTACCAAAAGCTTTGTCTGCAAGAGGACTAAAGTCTCTCGGAATTACATTTGAAATTAGTTTAAAAGAAATAGGATCTACTGTTGAAAGATTCGATTCTGTACCTTCTTTGACTGAAGCACCTGAACCAACCAAGAAAATTTCAAACATTTCGCAAAAATTATCTGCTGCTCCAAACCATTATGTAGAAGAAGACAAATTTTACGTTGCAAAACCGGAAGAAAGAGATGCAGCTCAAAGTCATTTTGAGCAACATTTTAGCTCCACGTCTAGGTTGTATGCATCTTATTACTGTCATTTGGTAAGAACAATTCCAGTTTATGGTAAATTGTATGTTTCAGAACACGAAATGTGTTTCAGAAGTTTGATTCCAGGTGTCTCTACAAAAATGATTGTACCAGTGCTGGATATTGTGAGCATAGATGCTTCTGGACTGAAATTAACATATTCTGAAATCAAAATATCAGTGAGCGATGAAGATTTCACTTTGGAATTTGCATCTTCTAAAGCTAAAGAAGATTTTTACAACGTTGGGCTAGAAATATTAGAAAAATTTCATCAAAATGACAATTTCAGGCCAAAACCACATCAATGGGGAAGCAATTACAATTTGGAATTAGCGAAAACCAGAATGGAATATACAGATTCAGAGAGAAGAAAAATCGATGATGATCTAACTGATACAAAAATGGCTGAGAAACGAGTTCAATTGGCGCGAATCAAAATGTTTGAAGACAGGTTGACAACAGCTTCCGGATTAGACGTTCCAATAATCTTAGAAGATTCTCCGTTTTTCAATACGGAATTGAAACCGTCTACATCTTACAACATCACTTTATTGACAATTGGGTCAAGGGGCGATGTTCAGCCTTATATTGCATTAGGAAAAGGGTTGATCAAAGAAGGCCATACCGTCACAATTGCAACACATGGTGAATTTAAAGACTGGATTGAAAAACATGGTTTAAAGTTTGCCGAAATTGCTGGCGATCCGGGCGAATTAATGTCTTTTATGGTGACTCATAATTCAATGTCTGTCTCATTTCTTAAAGACGCGCAATCTATGTTCAAGGAGTGGATTGATAAACTATTAGAATCTGCATGGAAAGCTTGTCAAGGCTCCGATGTACTTATAGAAAGTCCTTCTGCGATGGCTGGAATCCACATTGCTGAAGCTCTACTGATTCCTTATTTTCGAGCTTTTACAATGCCTTGGACCAGAACACGAGCATACCCGCACGCATTTTTTGTCCCCGACCAAAAGAAAGGAGGAAGCTACAATTACCTAACGCATGTCATGTTTGAAAACATTTTATGGAAAGGTATTGCTACCCAAGTTAATAGATGGAGAGTCTCTGTTGGACTTTCCAAAACCAGTTTATTCAAATTGCAACAAAGTAAAGTACCTTTTTTGTACAATGTTTCACCTGCGGTGCTACCACCTCCAAATGATTTTCCAGACTTTGTCAAAGTTACAGGCTACTGGTTTCTCAAAGATGACACAAATTATAAGAATGAGGCATTGACAGCTTTTATGGACGATGCAGTGCGAAACAGTAAGAAATTAGTTTACATTGGCTTTGGGTCTATAGTAGTGTCGGACGCCAAAAGTTTGACTCAAGCGGTTGTACAAGCGGTACAGGACGCGGATGTCAGATGTATTTTAAACAAAGGTTGGTCAGATCGAAAGAACAAGTCTGAAGAAATTGAATTTCCACCAGAAATTTTCAATGTCGAGTCGATACCGCACGATTGGCTCTTCCCAAGAATAGACGCTGCAGTTCACCACGGCGGTTCGGGTACAACTGGTGCTGCTTTAAAGGCGGGATGTCCAAGCATAATCAAGCCATTTTTTGGCGATCAATTCTTTTACGCTTCTAGAATAGAAGATTTGGGAGCTGGTATAGCGCTTAAAAAATTGACTGCAAAAACTCTAGCAAAAGCTTTAGAAGAAATAACCGAGTTGAAAATCGTCGAAAAGGTAAAGAAAATCTCAGACCAGATAGCTCAAGAACATGGTGTTTTATCAGCTATCGAATCGATATACCAAGAAATGGAGTATTCCAAAAATTTTATAAAGACTAGGTAGCGGCGTAACGTGATATGATATCAATATCCTATTTTTATTTTTTTTTTTTTTTCTTCACTTAGTTGTGGCGATCAATGTACTCTGACCTTGTCAATGGACAAACCATTGTTGAAATACCAGAATACACTTTAGAATGTGGTGAAACTTTATACAATTTTCCAGTAGCTTACAAAACGTGGGGGAGGCTAAACAAGACAGCATCAAATGCGTTCTTAATATGCCACGCATTGACTGGTTCAGCAGATGTTCACGATTGGTGGGGGCCGCTATTAGGCACGAACAAAACTTTCGACCCTAGCAGATTCTTCATCATTTGCATAAACTTTTTAGGATCTCCCTATGGATCATGTTCGCCAGTGACAATTGATAAAATGACAGGCAAACCTTATGGTCCCAACTTTCCATTGGTGACTGCAAAAGATGACGTTCGAATACAAAAGATAATACTAGATCAGCTTGGAGTTAAACAAATAGCATGTGTGATAGGAGGCTCAATGGGTGGGATGATTGCATTGGAATATTCATCTATTTATAATAAGACCGATTATGTGAAAACTGTGATTGCTTTGGCTACCTCGGCAAGGGCTTCAGCGTGGTGTATATCGTGGAACGAAACACAACGACAATGCATATTTAATGACCCTTGTTATGACGATGGGTATTATTATGAAAATGGAAATCCTCCAACGTCAGGATTATCAGCTGCAAGAATGGCTGCGTTACTAACTTATAGATCGAGAAATTCATTTGAGACTAGGTTTGGAAGAAACGTGAATTCGGGGATATTTACAGCACAATCTTATTTACGATATCAAGGTAACAAGTTTATAAATAGATTTGATGCCAATTGTTACATTGCAATTACTAGAAAATTAGACACTCATGATATAACTAGAGACGCCGACGAAGAGGACTTGGAGACATATCTTAAAACTTTGAAAAAGCCACACCTTATAATTGGAATTGAATCTGATGGTCTATTCACATATTCTGAACAGCAGTTGCTAGGTGATAATATACCCAACAGTATATTGAAAAAACTAGACTCTCCGGAAGGCCACGATGCATTTTTGTTGGAATTCGAGTTGATTAATAAATACTGTCTAGAGTTTCTACAGAAAAACATACCTGAGTTTTACAACACAGACGAATTATTTGATTGGGACGATCAACAGACGAAGGGGAACTCTGTTTTTGGAGAAGTTGAAAACATAACGAATTGGTAAACAAAACCAAAACTTTATACAACATGAGATTGTGGAGACCATTAAATTTAAATGCTTGAGAGATTATAAATAGAATTAAATATAAACCATGGGGTTCACTCAATCATTGTACCATTAGGCGTGTCTAATAAATTCTTGATACAAATTCCACAAAAGACTTTTCATCTAATTTTTTCGTTCAAAGTATAAAGTTAACTATAAGGGATTGAGCTACAGCACCAGTCTTGTTGGGATCTTGATTGTAGTTAATTTACAGCATCCTCCCATGCTGTTTCAACAAAAAAGACCAAAAGATTTTAAAAATAATAAATTTATCCCACATTTTAAAACTTTAAAACAAAACAAAAAGTGCATTCAGATTAATACCACGTTTTTAAACTAACGATACACTTTACTTTTATCAAAATATGGTTTTAAATCTGTTTTCAAGCAAATTTGCAAATTAAATTTCCTGCATATAATTTTTGAATTTTGTTGATGAGTATGACTTAAGACCTTAAAATTTTATAAAAAGCAGCTTTGGTCGAGCGGTCAAGACGTCAGGGTAAGGATCTGAAACCTTCGAGTCTAAAAACTGGTTGGAATCACACAAATCTTTACTATATTTTCCTGATCTCATTATGAGGCGCGAGTTCGAATCTCGTAGGCTGCATATTTTTTTGTTTTTACATTTTAAGTTATTTTTTACTATCCTCTCTTGGTTTAGCAGCATATTTTTTGTCTTTTGAATTTGCTATCTGATCATACAGTGCTTTTCCAATAGATTCAGAGTTGCGCAACAATTTTTAAGGTATATTAGATCAAATAGAAGCTTGTGTTTGCACACATTTCAATTTCATTCTTGCCAATTTTTGAAATTCTTTTAATTAGATTCTAGCGCTTGCTGGTCAGCTTCACACGAATAAACAAAAATTAATCGCTTTTTGTCTTTATGAAGATTATTTAAATCATTCGTTTTTGTCATGGTGGTAGGTTTCGATGTGTGTATTTTTCTGAAAATTTGTATCAATGCAAACCATGATTTCAACCAGCTGAGTTCATTGATTGAAAAAATCAGGCTGTGTGATAAGTATTGAGTAATTTCTTTTTTGCTTTTGTTGTAGGTTCTCTTGGTCAAAAAGTACCAAGGGATCAAGGTAAGCATTGATACAAATCTTCGGAAAAATACACACATCGGAACCTACCATCAAAAAACGAATGAGAAAGAACTTACTACCAAGCCAATAATGGATGATCTAAAAGACATGAGCCTATTTAAGCAAATTGATCCAAACTTTTTCAAATCCAGATCGAAGAAACATAATTTACAAATTCGAAAGAGACTATCTCCCAAGGGTTGGACAAACACATACAATCTTTCAATTGACAAATGGACAAAATTCTTTGAAATCCTACATAAAACCAAAACACTATATCCAGACAAATGTGAAAAAGATTTGCGAACTTTGCCTCACTTCGATCACAGGACAAGAATTCTTCAAACATTTGGTTACGTACTGCCCCATTTCTAAACAGATATAGCAAGACAATCAAATTTCTAACAGGACAAACAAATTAACTGCCATTATCTGCAACACTGATCTAAAACCATTGGAAATAGTAAAGTACAACCGGTACCTCGAAACAGTCCTAGCTTTTCGGGCACTGCGACTAGCGGAAGAGGTTTGGGAACTCAACAGGGTAACACCAAACCACCTCCAAAGATGGCTCCAGTTCTACAATCGACAAACCTCCAATAAAGAAAAATACGAAAGAAAAAAGAAAGAAAATCACAAAAACGACCGAAAACAAATAAAACTACAAGGGTTTTGACTATCTAGTTTCCCTTACCAAATGACAAGTTTAAAGTGATTAGATTTAATTTAGATGTAACATAGTTATGTATATAGAATTTAATCAACTATAATTTGAAAAAAAAAAGGTTCTAGCGCTTGTCGGTCAGCTTCACACGAATATACAAAAATCAATCGCTTTTTGTCTTTTTGAAGGTTATTTGAATAAGCCGCACTCTACGAATTGTAATATCAACATATAGTATGTCTGCAAAATTATACAAGACAATCTGTTTTTGGTGTGTTTATAGATATCTTGTTTTATGTATTTCGTGGTTGTCACAAGACAAGAAGTTTAGAAATCTTTAGCAAATTCATGCGAAATTGTCAAATTTTACTACCATTTCACATCTTTAATTTTTCTTTTACAATTCTATACTTTGTTTCTTGACTGATATTTATTAGTGATACATGAGGATCATAAACAGTCACTCACATGGCGATGTAGAAACAGTTCAAGTTTTCAAGTGCTACAATTTACAAAAAACACAAAATCACAACATTAATATATTAAACGATTACGCAGCATTTGCTTTTTGGTTCCTCTTTAACCACCTCGGGTTTTGACGACTGGACAACTCTAGGTTCCTCTTTTGGTTTCTCTTTCTTCTCTTTCTTTTCATTTTCCTTCCTCATGATCTGTCTTACAACATCAATAAAAGCTTCATCAACATTGGTTTTAAACATGGCGGATGTTTCATAAAACGGGACCAAACCCCAATCTTGTGAAACTTTTATACCATCATCTATAGACACAACTCTGTCGTTTTCTAGATCACACTTATTACCAATCAAAACCATGGGAACATTATCGGTATCTTTGATTCGCAACACTTGTTCTCTCAATGCTAATAATTCTTTGAGTGAGTTCTCGTCAGTGACGGAATAAACCAAAAGAAAACCCTTCCCTGACTTTATATAGAGTTCTCTCATTGCTGTAAATTGTGCTACCCCTGCTGTATCCAATATTTCTAAATCACAAGCCCTACCATCGACTTCAATTTGTTTACGATAGGAATCTTCAATGGTTGGGTCATAACTCTCGACATATACACCTTGGACAAATTGAACCGTGATTGAGGATTTACCTACACCACCAGCACCTAGAACAACAACCTTGTAATCTGATAAGTTAGTACTAATTGAATCGGTAACAGTGTGGACATACCTCTCATACTACGCGTATGTTGTTTGTTTACCAAAAAGAAAAATTAAAAAAATAAATAAATAAATTTAGACAGTCCACATAATATTATATACTCAACTATAATTTCTCGATATTTGGTACTGGACCAAGAGGAGTAATACCGTATGGATTGATTTTAACATGAGACTTGGTGTAGTGGTATTTGATATGGTCAAAGTTTGTAGTTTCTTGGAAACCAGGAATTTTCCAGTATAACAATCTAACCCAATTGTGGATGTTTGGATAGTCATATCTAATCATACCGAGATTACATTTGAAATGTTGCACATAAACAGGATCAAACCTGATGATCGTAGTGAACAATCTGACATCTGCTTCAGTTAATTCGTTACCAAGAAGAAACTTAGCATCGTGAGATAATATTTTTTCAACTTTATCCAAGTGAGCAAAAACATTCTTACACTCTTTATCATAAACTTCTTGTTTCAGAGAAAAACCTGTTTTATAGACACCGTTGTTGATATTGTCGTAGATCCAAGAATTCAATTCATCGATTTGATCTTTTAAATTGTCTGGGACTAAATTGACTGAAGCATATTCGCTTGGAAGAATTGAATTGAATTCGGTATTGAGCATTCTGATGATTTCAGATGACTCATTGTTAACGATGGTCTGTTCTTTTTTGTCCCACAAAACAGGAACGGTGAATCTACCTTCGTAATTTGCATCAGCTTTGAAATACAACTCTCTCAAACGAGAAAACCCATACAAATGATCTTCAGTACCATACAATTCACCTTTCTCATTTTCATTAGGAAATCTCCAACCTTTATCGTCCATATGCCAATGAACAACAGATAAACTGATAACAGAGGTCAAGCCTTTTAAAACTCTTGTGATTAAAGTTCTATGAGCCCATGGACAAGCATAAGAAACGTACAAATGATATCTTCCTGCTTCAGGAGGGAACCTAGCACCAGGTTTAGAACTGATATACTCTCTAAAACTAGAGGGTCTTCTCTTGTAGTTACCGTCTTCGTCAGCAAATTTTAAGATTTCAATGGCCATTGTAAATCGAAGCTATTGTTTGGTGGTTTTTTGGAAAAAGGGATAGAAAAAACAAAAAAGAACAATTAGCGGCTCATGAAGGAGATCACATTTTTACCGTATCAGCCCGACAAACAATCCAAACCGCAACCAAAATATCAGCCAAAATCAACAGCAAGACCTCATAAATGCGACACATGTTCCTGGGCATTTGCAAGACAGTCTGACCTAACACGTCACAAGAAATCCCATTCCCCGCCCAAATACAACTGCCCCTATTGGAAAAACGACCCCACATGCCATAAAAACAACGGTGCTTTCAACAGGTTGGACGTGTTGAAAAGGCATCTAAGATTGGTCCACTACGTTAAAGACAAACAGCCAATCGTGGAAGACTCCGGCTGGTGTAAAGCGTGTCAAAAGATGTTTCCTAACTCAAAGGCTTTCATCGAACATTGTAACGAGTGTGCAAGAAACACTCCAGCAGATTACAGTAAAACAACGTTTAGGGTGATATTGAAATAATTCAGTTCTTTTTAATTATATAAATCTAGGATACTACAGTTGGGATGTATTATATATATCGTTTTGTCACCCTCGGTAACACTCATCAATATTCTGTCCTTGACCAATCGTTTCAAAACTTTGTAACCCAATTTTCTTTCTTGTAAATACTCCTGTTCCGAATTCAAATCGTCTTCTTTCTGTAGCAAGTACCAATCTATGATTTCATCAGCTATCATTCCTTCATCATCAATTTTTTTCACAATCAAATTCATCATTGAAACATATTTATCATATGATATTGAAACTTGTTCTGTTGGCTCATCAATCTCTATATCTACTTCAACTCTGATTATGGATTGTCTCAATAAATCATAAGCTTCAGCGACAAAACTTGGTGTAATTTCTTCTGTGCAATTAGCTCTTGCAATTGCTTCAGATAATCTCACCATCGATTCCAACTGTCTAACAGTGATTAAATGATTATCAGCCCTCAATTCTTTGTATCTAGTAACTAAAAAGTCTCTTGCTTCTTTTGTCATTTTCGGTTTGAAAGTTTTAGCATATTTGATATACCTAGCTAATTGTTCAGCTGAATAAGGTGGATCGATGGCTTCATCTCTTAACATATGTAAGTCAACGATATGTGAAGCCAATTGAGTATCTATTCTTTCATTACAATCATCGAGTATGACAAAGAACAAATCGAATCTCGACATAATTGGAGCCGTCATGTTCAAATTCGAACGTAATCCGATTTTTCTATTATATCTACCACCTATTGGATTCGCGGCCGCCAATATCGATGTTCTTGCATTCAAAGTCGCATGAATACCTGCTTTTGCTATTGAGATGGTTTGTTGTTCCATTGCTTCATGAATGGCAACTTGATCGGTCAAATCCATTTTATCAAACTCGTCAATTGCACAAATTCCATTATCTGCCAACATCAAAGCACCGGCTTCGATAGTATATTCCCCACTTTCTTCGTCCTTGACCACTGCAGCAGTCAAACCGGCAGCAGATGATGCTTTACCCGAAGTGTAAATTGCTCTAGGTGAAAAACCACACACGTATTTCAAAAATTGGGATTTCGAAGTCGAAGGGTCTCCAACTATACAAACATTAATATCACCTCTCAAATTGATTCCATCAACGGTTTTCTTATGTACACCTCCAAGCAATTGAAGCAATATTCCTTTTTTTACAACTTCATGGCCAAATACAGCTGGAGCTATTGATTGCACCAATTTATCGTAAATGTGCTCATCTTTCACCATATCTTTCAATTGAGATACTTCTGCATCATTGAGTGAGCTCAAAAAATCCTCTTGTTCTTCATTCTTTGAAGTCACATGACAACAATTAAACGCAAGTCTGTAAGTAAGATCTCTAACACCAAGAGACTTGAGACCAGTGACACCTGATTCTTTAACACTTTGAGGTTTTACACCGGGTAATCCCAATTGAGTGACATCTGGAATGACGATTTCACAACCGGTGAATTTACATTTATCTCCAGGCTTAGCTCTTTCAACTGTTTCTCCTCTTAAAATCACATCTAAAGTTCTTGGCATGGAACCCGTAGGTATTTCATTTGAATTTTCCTGTATTCTAACTCTTTGCCAATCTATAAACTGAGATTTGGCCACATTCAATGTAAAATATGATTGATTTTCACATGAGGGACATGAAGTTGGTTCAGTGTATTTAAATACTTGTTCAACTCCTTCAATAATCGCAGAACACAAGTCGCATGAAAAATTGGCAAGATACAATTCTGGTCTCACCTCCGAAGTTCTAGTCACTGTGCCTGATATACACATTAGTGAACCAATTTTATTAGATCTTATGTCTCTTATTCTTTGAACAGTTGGTAAATTGAAGAATGAAATTTGAAACACCCGTTCATTACCATTCTCCTCTTCGTTGAGTAAATTAGTTTGTAACAATCCTGGTGCATATTTCTTCAAAACTCGCTTAAGTCCTTTTAATAAAAATGGATAAAATCTATAATATTGTTCCATGATAGCAGAAGCCAATACCCCATTTTCTCTTGATAAAAGATGCTGATAGTCGATATAAATAGTGGACAATTCATGAGTTTTCATAGTTTCAATTTGTGATAAATACACATTATCAGCCTCAGTCTCAGTCTCAGTATATTCCTCAAGGAAAGTTTCAAAACTTTCACGAACTTTTTCACCAGTAACATCGATGACTTTCGATACGGCAATTTGTCTTCTTCTACCAGGAGCAACAGTTGGCTCTACAGGAGTAGAAACGTCTCGATATGAAGAAGTGGAATGAAGCAATTGAGCAGCATCAGAAGGTAGTGATCTATTCGGAGAAGATACAAATTGTGACATGACGCGTATAATTTTTTCTGATACTTGAAAATGTCTAGAAAATGAATAAATTCAATAACTGATTACATAAGTGAAATCGAAATTTATACGAAACTGGAATGAGTTTTGTAGTGCAAGAGCAAACATAATTGTCATTATGGAAACCAGTATAAAGTGTACACATGCTGATCATTCCATCTCAAATTGTTCATTCAATGAGCTTCAATTTGTATTGTCAACTGATATCTTGATCCAATTAATGTATGTAATTAAATTCCCTAAAGTAGAGAAAATGTTATATGCAGTATACAATCAACTCACTGTTCCTACTCGACAGTTACGCTTGATTCATATCTTGAACGAGTATAAATTAAGTCCTCTATTCTTACTACTAGTCAAGGTGGCAAACATCTGCACCAATGTAAGCTTTTCTCTAATTACAGTAACATGAAGTTGAAGTAAGTAATGTTAGAATTTGGGACATTCCTTTGGCCAACACTCTAACAACTTAAACGTTACAACTTTGATAGCTTTATATTCCAATACTCTATACAAACAAGACTGATCCTTCAATTCTAGGAATCTTAGGTTCTATATATACGTTATCGGATATGTGAATACCGCTATAATTAGTGTGAGTAGGTTGATAATTGTTCTAGACTATTCATGTGAATATAGTTGTACAAAGTTGCAATAGAGTAAATCATGAATTGTGATACAAAATCATGGTAGACTTTAATATTCTTTTTTCTTTTTGGGATTGATTCATCTTCAATTGAAACATCTTAGTGATTCGCTAATATTTAGTTCAATTTATTATCAATTGTTGTAGTAAATTGTTTGGTGATGTGACAATAGATGTATTAATGTCTTTCACACAATTTTGTATGCTTATCTTTAGTTCAATCGCATATATTGTTGATTTCTGGTCTTTAACAAAATACTTTTGTTAATTATGATCTCTCACTATTGTTATTTCTTTCTTTATCATGGTTCATTCTTCAGCTTTTGTTTCTGATTCATTTATTTTGACTCATTTATTTTGATTCATCTATTTTTATTCATTTGTTCTTATTCATTTAATCTTATTCATTTGTTCTTATTCATTTGTGCTTATTCATTTGTTCTTATTCATTTGTTCTTATTCATTTGTTCTTATTCTTTTGATCTTGTTTGATTCATCTGTTTTTCTTCCTTGATCGATGTCATTATCCATTTATTCTTTCTCATTGCAAGGTATGATTCCTCTTTATTTGATGACTTATCATAATTTCATTCAACTTTTCATCAAGTTATTATATTTCAAATAGATTAAAAGTCTCAGGCTTCCATGAGTAATACTGCAATGAACTGGTCGATTCAATTGTTAAAAAGATGAAGACAGAAGACTTGAGTGAGAAAGCTAGGCAAAGAGCTGAAATGTTTTATCCAGCAATTGCAAACCTTAAATCACTTCGTCCGGAATCAGCAGAAGAGTGGATGAAGATCTACGTAGATGTGAATGATCTTTACACCGCTTTCTTGGAACACTTGAAAAATCCGGCCAAAAAATGCAAACATTAAATTGTTATCTTAGGTCTACACTGGAGATCAGGCCCAAACATTTTTGAAAGAATTCGATTGGATCCTATTCTGCAAAATGAGAGCAGTACCAGGGGACAAATCCAGCAATAGCTTTGCAGGACATATATATGGAAACAATGTGTCTTTGTGAAGTGGATCCTCACCTAGAGGACCGAATCAAGCAAATAGGCCATTTGTTACGATTCCTCGGGCAAAATGGAAATTTGGTGGAACTGAGAAGTAAGTACAACCAAATCTGTCACGAAGAGGTTTATAAGAAAATTCACCGTTTCTTGGTAGACAACAACTTGGCTGAATTTCTCATGTTTCAAAGTGTGGCTTACACTACGAAAAACGTCACATTGAATGTAGTCAAAAGTAAGTATGTCAGCTATCAGCGAAATAGAATTGAAGATAAGACAGCAGAGCCTGTTGATTGGTATTCGACATGGGTAACTGAAATGCAGCACGATCCCAGATTTGTTAAGTTTACACCAGCTGCGAATCAGTCAGTCAATTTAGTTAAAAAAGATTGACAATTAGGTGGAAGTCCATAAACAAATTAATTTTATTGTAGACTCGGGTGCTTCCACAACGCTAGTTAAAATCTATAATTACTGCAGCGAACTAATAAGTACTCTTGTGAAAACCTAAACTGAATTATTTTATTAAATTAGTATAATAATTCAGTTTAGGTTTTCACAAGAGTACTTATTAGTTCGCTGCAAAGATAAAAATCTTGTACACAATTTTGTTCCCTCGAAAGGGCTAACTGACGCAATTTTTGAAAATGCTGATGGATCTAACTTATTATGTGAAGGTTTCGGTGTTTTGACGCTTGGAACAAAACAAGGTTCACAAGTCAGCATCAAGGACGTTGCAGTCATTCCAAGCTTAACGTCAAATATAGTATCGGTAGCGGACTTAACAGCTGAAAGGAAACACATAGCGAGATTTGACAAGACTTTCAAATTAATGCAAGGGGATAAATCATTACTCTTAGGAAAACAGAAGAACAACAACCTATACACTTGTAAGATTTGTCTCCAGTTGCCAAAAGAGCTGGTTCATCCCTCAAGTAAACAACATCCTAAAATCGGTTAATCTTAATAACATTGATGGCATAGAACGGTAAGTTCCCACTGCATGCGAGTCAAATGGTTATACTATATTATCATAGCAATCATGTGGCTTGTGATAAGTTAAAAACCATTGCAGATGTCAAGAATATAAAATGGGATAATTAGGATGAACAATCGATTGGGTCATGCAGTATTTGTAAGATAATTAATCAGAAACAAGTGTCTCACAATCAGACATCAAACCACAAAACAACCAGTATTAACGAACGTTATCATTCGGACACTCTTGGCCCGTTCATAGGTTTTGATCTCTCAGGGCATACCAAGTTTGAGCTAATCAAAGTTAAAATGTATATCGCTTCCCTCATTGACGAGTTTAGCTACTCGAATACTTTGATTGTAACAAATGGCAAAGCTATTGGTGACACCATTTTTGATGAATTGCAAATAATCAACAACAGGATTGCGTTGTATCCAATCAGTCAATTTCGTACGGACAATGCAAAAGACTTACCAAGTGCTGCTCAGTTAAAATCAATTGGAATTCAGAAACCAGATATACCGGCTTATAGTCCAGAACTTAACAGAAGACTGGAACGATTTAACACGGAAATTTCACGTTCGATCAAAATCGTGAATCTTAGATTCAACAAATACATACCACAAGTAATGTGCTTGTTCAAATTTATTGTTAAGTACTGCAATACAACCATGAACAATACACCTAAGACATCTTTGAATTACAAGACGCCTTACCAAGTTTATTACAACTCTGATTATACTCCAAACTATATTGCGTTTTTTTTGATGTGACAGTTAAATTAAGTTTCAAGGCTGAAAAGATCAGACATGGGTTAAATGCGAAACATCTACCTCAAGTTTTATTGAGTACTTTTCTTGGTTATGGTACCCAATACTTATTTGGTTATGTTACATGTCGATGGCTTTCCTATTCGCTTGACTCCCAGCGTCACTTTCTATACTTCATATAATAATAATCACAAGTTTTTAGAAGGAGTGAGCCAGTTACAAGCAGGGGTTAGTAGTTCTGAGGCTAGATTATATGATTCTCTAGAAAAAATGCTGGATGCGTCTAATGAACCTGATGCGCATGTTACTCCATTCATAAACAATACTCATAATCTCGTGGATCTGGCGCCTGAAGCACCGTTTTATCAAGTGCTGGGACTTTCAGATCTGAAGGATGGTGATGATTACCTTGCTAGTCTCATGAAGAAATATCCTGATCATGGCTCCTCAGTTATCAACTCATTACATCTGAAATACGGAGCTTTCTCAACTTCATTGATGGGGGAAGAATCAAATACTGACATAATGGAAGTTGATGACATTAATATGAATACAAACAATATGAATACAAACAATATGAATACAAACAATATGAATACTAATATGAACACAAATAATATGAATACAAATATTACAAATGATATGACAAATACGGATGGCATAAATACCGAAGATGATGTGAATACAAACATGACAAATGATATAAACAAATACGGATGGTATGAATACCGAAGATGACATGAATACCACCGAAAGTAATACGATAAATGCAAATGATAAAACAGCACTTGAGATAAATCCTTCAGATTCTGACTCTGAAACAATTGCTCAAGGACAGAAACAACTTGTAGAGCTTGAAGAAACAGTTGCAAAATTAAAGTCAATCGTAGAAGGACGATCAAATACAAATAGTTCCAGATAAACTTAGTTTCAAATACTCCTAGATTCTTAATTTGATTTCATTTCCTGTAATTTGTTTCAAGTAATTCATGTATCTTGTTAATTTATGTGTCAAAATTTCATTCATGATTTATTCTTCTTCACATGTATTCTTCATTTGTCATTTCTCATTTTTCGTTATGACTTATTTATGTGTTTATTCCACTTCGTTTTTTCATTTGATTGTGGTTCTAGTAAATCAACTTCATTTCTTCTAATTCATTTCTTCGTTTGTTTGTGGTTCTGATGATTTCACTTCATTTCTTTATTTGTTGTGATTTTGTCAATTCCACTTAATTTCTTGTTTGTGGTTCTGTTAATTTCAGTTCATCTCTTTATTTTCATTTTGTGGTTCTGTTGATTACACTTTATTTCTTTATTTATTGTGGTTTTGTTAACTCCACTTTATTTCTTGATTTCTTCTTATATGGTTCTCTTTCTGTTTAATGAATGTAATTTCTGTTTCGATTTCTGTTATTAATTTCATTCTTTTATCGTAAACGATTTAATTTCATTCTTGTATAGTAAACAATTCGATATCTGTGATCGATTTCGTATAGTAATAGGCTATAAGTACTGCTTTTGAAACGGTTTTTTGATAAGATAATCAAAATAATCAAATCTTATAATAGGGTTGACATTGTAGTTAATGTTGTAAAAATAATATTATTGTAGCAATTTATAAGAATAAATACTGTCTGTAACAGTAAGATATCTAAATCTTGTAATAAAATTGACATAGTAGTCAATGAAGTAATAAGTACTGTCTGTAACAGTCTTAAAAGTAAGATGTTTAGATCTTCTTTGTAGTTTATGTAAGATAATTAAATCTTCACTTGAGTGTTAAGATTGACCTGTGGCCAATATCTTTAATTTTTAATTAAGTAAATTATGATTTTCGTTTCATCTTCTTGTCGTGTAGTATTGTCATTTTCAACTATTTATGTTTTCCAGTTTGAAAAATTTTTGGTTGACCAATAGTGTTTTCACCACGAGTCGTGGGACCGGCAATAGTGTTTATAAACAACTAGTCTCTTACATTTTTCACCATGTTAGAATTTGGGACTTTCCTTTGAACAAGCCAACACTCTAATATCTTAAGCGTTACAACTTTGATAGCTTTATATTCCAATACTCTATACAAACAAGAGTAATATCTCAATTCTAGGAATCTTAGGTTCCATACGCCATCGGATATGTGGTACCGCGATAGTTTGTGTGAGTAGGTTGATAACTGTTCTAGAATATTCATGTGAATATTGTTGTACAAAATCGCAATAGAGTAAATCATGAATTGGGATACAAAATCACGTAGACTTTAATAAGTAAACATCAACTTTTACGACTGCTACTGAGAAATTGTAGCATCAAAAAATATGGGTGCAAAATTGGGCCCTTGAAATTTTTATTGTAAATTTTCAATCCAGATTATCCACACTTTAAACTCAGATGAAAAATTTATCTAATTTTCTTAAACTACAAGTCGGCAGGATCAAATCATGCAGGATCCATGAAAATAGTGACATGATGTATGTGTCACAAATACAAGTGGATCAAAACACAATTCAAGTTTGTTCAGGCTTGAGAAATCATATACCCATAGAACAGCTCCAAGATCGATTGGTGGTGGTGTTGACCAATATGAAAACAAAGAAATTGCGCGGTGAAAAGTCAATGGGCATGATACTCGCTGCGGAAAAAGACTCAGTCGAACTAGTCGACCCACCGAAAAATAGTATCCCCGGAGAGAGATTATATTTCGAAGACACACAAGATGAACCGCCGAAATTAAAAAGCAAAATTTGGGAGGAAATACAGCCTAAATTACGTACGACTCTTGATAAGCAAATTGCCTATGAAGGTTTGTTACTCAGAAATAAAAACAACGAATTTGCAACAGTGAAATCACTACAAAACGCTGAAGTTAAATAAGTGAAAACATAGTTTGTTATATTGAACTTATAATCCAACGTATCTCAAATATGGTTTGACTTTTTTGAAGTCTCCAAACTTTTCTTTTGCAGCTTCATCAGACACAGTTGGTGGAATGATGACATCCTTACCCACAGTCCAATCGACTGGAGTAACTACACCTTTTTTGTCAGTAAGTTGTAAAGCGTCAACAACTCTCAATATTTCCGAAGTTGATCTTCCGACTGCTGCTGGGTAAGTCAAAGTCAATCTCACTTTTTTGGAAGGATCAATAATGAAAACTGATCTGATTGTAGCAATTAAACCAGTTTCCAAATTTTGAAAGTCTTCTTCAGTGACCATATCATATTTGAAAGCAACTTCTTTTTTACCGTCGGCAATGATTGGGAATTGGAATTTTTGTTGTTCAATGTCTTCAATGTCTTTGACCCATTCGTTATGACTGTCAACACCTTCAACGGATAAACCAATCAATTTGACTCCTCTTTTATCAAATTCAGGTTTCAATCTTGAAAAAGCACCCAATTCAGTGGTACAAATCGGAGTGAAATCTTTTGGATGACTGAATAAAATTGTCCAATTATCACCAATGAATTCATGGAAATCAATTTTACCTTGGGTTGTTTCGACTTGAAAATTAGGAGCAGTACTGCCAATTCTAACTCTTGGTTGATCTGCTTGTTTGAAAGAGATGAATCTGGTAAACACAGTTGGTCTTAATCTTTTAGCTAACATTGGGGAGTAAATTGTTGGAAACTACACTATTGGTGAAAATTAGAAAAAAAAGAAAAATTAGGTACATCTATTTCAACATATTTAAATCAAACCAACCCAAAAAATCATCATCCTGGTTCCAACTCTCTTCAGGAGCACTTGTCTGTGAAGGTAGTATCAAATCTTCATTGATAGACCCTGTAGCTTCTAACATCGATAGCGGTATTCCGTTAATTTCCAACGGTTTGTTATCAATTGCATTCGATCTTGCTTGATTCATCGCTTGATCCGTGGGTACTAATGTTGTTATGGTAGTACCGTTTGGCGTTGTTGTAACTATTGTATTGAAATCATCTTTTGTGATTTGATTGTAAAATGGTAGTGGTTGAGCATTTTCTGTTTTGGGTACTTTATCTAAAGTCTTTCTTCTTGCTTCATGCACACACCAAACTAGATCGTAAAATAATGATGCTGTTAAATGGGATCTCATTCTTGTAATTATACTACCTTCATCTTGAAAAAGATCAGGATATGTATACAACACTATGTTCAAATTCTCCAATACTCTCGCTGTTCTTGAAATATCATTTTGCAAATCCTTCCATGAGCTTAAAGTATTTCTGAAGAGCCTATGAACTGTAACAATTGATTGTCTAGCCGAATCAACGTACTTATCAATAAGATATTTCAGTAAATGTAATTTGAACAAGATTAAAACACTATAAGTGATTGCTTGTCTTATATAAATTGGCAACTCAATCAACGAAATATTCATGTGACTCACAATCGTTATAATTCTTGTTGCTGACAAATAGGCAGAGCTAACATACTTCACTTGATCTTCAATTGGCGTGCCTGGTAAAAAGGCAAAGCAACAAATCATCAATTTAATGTATAAATAATAAACTTCAATAGCTGGATCGTCAATTTGTAATTTGAAAATTAGTCTTTCCAATTCTCTTTCTAATATACCTAGAGAACCAGCTCTATTTGAAGGTTCCAACAACCCATCAGATCGAGTCACACTTATACCCATAACATTGACCAATTTACTTTGAAATATCGATAAAGAAATCAAACATCTGAAACTTTTAGGTAATGATTGATCTACTCTCGCATTTTCTATGAGATAATCAGTTGTATTAATTGAAGGTGGTAATCCTAATAGGGATGACCAAAACTGTTCGCAGAAAAACACTGCCAACCATGACCTAGTTCTCCATCGACCAGAATCGGGGCCCAAGTTTGTTTGATTTCGACTAAACTCTTGTATAAATTCTTCACCTCTGTGTAAACCCAATTGTAATGATAAATTTTTAGCCAACCCAATAAATCTATAACTACAATCATCCAACACTTTTTCATTTGGCAATGGCCAAATCGATAATATAATCAATGCTTGTATCACATGGGTAGATCTAGGAGTTTTGATCCAGCACGTTTCTATAGCTAATTGCTTAATCAACGAAGCTAACGACATGTACAAAGCAGGTTCCGGTTCGGATAAACTAGCAGTTAAAATCACGGACCAGAATAATAATTTCGACTTTTGGTATAATTCTGTTGCTGATCTTGATACTAAGATTGGCATAAATGGCAAGTTTTTCATCATGAATCTGTCATGTAATTCGTTAGCTTTGTACAAGGGGATTACAACATCACCGAGAATAAAGTCCTGATGAACCTCCGGTGTCATAGGAGAATTGGATAATTGCATAACAGGTGTGCTTTCTTGAGAATAATAATTCATATTATGCTGATTCAAAGCTTGTGTGAGCAATGATTCATTCTTGGTTAACATTTCAATTTTTGCTTTTAATTCATCAACATCCAGTTTCAAAGATTGAATTTGTGATCCTTTTTTAGGTCTGAATTGAGGGTCTATTTCACATTTCAACCCCATTCGTTCACATCTTTGACATGGATTGGGATAATTTTCCGACGCATTGCATTTGATTTTATGTTGACGACAAAAGGTACATGACGTGACAGGTCTATGCCCGGTTTGTTTGGGTTTTTCCTTCTTTATTTTCTTGACATCAGGAATATTTCTTGGTGGCTGTGAAGGGGACGGCTTGGGCAAAATCCTTACGTTGGCTTTCTCTTGATATTTCATTGATGAAGGTGGAAAATTTTTAACCCATATGAGAAATATATACCTGGGTCGTGCGAGATCCTAAAGATAAAAACGCCAAGCGGTTATTTCAATTACAAGTTATACATTTTTTTTTTTTTTTTTTTTTGTTTACTCTTCGTCATCCACTTTAGGGTCGCCAATACCGTCTTCATAGATGGCGAATACACACTCACTTTCGGGCAAACAAGGACTGTCGTAGATTTTACAGATTCTAGTTTCACCCCTACCTTTTTTAAAACTCAATCTTGTAGTGGAAGAATGTGCTATTATGTTACCACCAATCGGCTTTTTTGGGTCGGGGTTATACATCCCTGACATTCCATCGACTTGAGCTACGACTTGATTTGTGATAACAACAGCTATACCAAATTCATCAGCTAGTCTCTGTAGCGTCCTCATGAATTTGGCAACAGAAGTTTGTCTGGCACTTAATTCACCTCTACCAGCGTAATCAGTTCTATACAAGGACATAATACTATCAACAATCAACAAAGAAAACCTTGATTCAGCCATCATTTGTGCTGATAGATTCAATAAATTAAGTTGATGTTCGGCGTTATAGGCTCTTGCATAAGCCACGTTATCCAAACAATCATCTGGGTTTAATCCATATCTTTGAGCTATTGACACTAATCGATTTGGTCTGAAAGTACCCTCGGTATCGATATAAAGACATTTGCCTTCACCACCGCCCATGTCGATTGGCAACTGACACGTGACTGCTAAAGTATGACACAATTGTGATTTACCAGTTCTAAATTCTCCAAACACTTCTGTTATACTGCCTGTTTCAACACCGCCACCCAATAAAGTGTCCAACTGTTTTGAACCTGTAGTTAAACAAATTAATTCTGATCTACGTGAATGGAATTCACTTGCAGTAGTGAATCCCAATGGTACTAATTTCCCTGCTTCTAAAGATATTTTCTCAGCTTTAGCTTCACTTATACCTTTTACAACCATCAACTGTCGTTTTGGGGTATACGCAATACTTTCAATAGTATGGTAGCCTTCAGCTTTCAACTTTTTGATATCTGATAAGGTTATACCATTTCCTTCGAGTTGTTCAATCAACAAAGGCCCATTACTTTCTTCTTCTATATTTGACATGGAGACGTGTTGGTACGCGAAAATATAGCTAGAAATAATAATAATAATAATAAATAATATTAATAATCATCGGAATGAAGAGAAATAATTAACTCAAATGTATTGGGCTGAAATGGGGCGGAAGCTAGTGCGAGACGAAGTAGGGATGCTACGTTGCATAAACAGAAGTAAGGCGATGGAATAGAAATAAATATCTGAGACAGAGGCAAACGTTTTTTTATACGACTCAGATTTTGTTTATTTATGAATTTCTCGTTCCCTCGTTTAAAATTTTCTCTTCATCATGTCAAGTGTTTACTACGACTATTCAACATTTCTGAATGCAACAACATTCACTGAAGTATTCAACAACTTCAATCAGCTAGACTTGAACATAGCTGAGAAATTATGGGGCTCTTATTACTATTATATGGGCAACGACTTGTTTGCAACTGGTTTGTTGTTTTTCTTGACCCATGAGATCTTTTATTTTGGAAGATGTTTACCTTGGGCCATTATAGACAGAATTCCATATTTCAGGAAATGGAAGATTCAAGATGAAAAAGTACCTTCTGATAAAGAACAATGGGAATGTTTAAAATCTGTTTTGACATCCCATTTCTTAGTTGAAGCATTTCCAATTTGGTTTTTCCATCCTTTGTGTCAAAAAATTGGTATTAGTTACCAAGTTCCATTTCCAAAATTAACCGATATGCTATTACAATGGGCAGTTTTCTTTGTATTGGAAGATACTTGGCATTATTGGTTCCACAGAGGATTACATTACGGTGTATTCTATAAATATATTCATAAACAACACCATAGGTATGCTGCTCCATTTGGGTTAGCTGCTGAATATGCTCACCCTGTTGAAGTTGCTTTGTTAGGTTTAGGTACAGTTGGTATTCCAATTTTATGGTGTTTGATTACTGGTAATTTACACTTGTTTACAGTTTCAATCTGGATCATTTTAAGATTATTCCAAGCTGTAGATTCTCATTCAGGTTATGAGTTTCCATGGTCTTTACATAACATCTTGCCTTTCTGGGCCGGTGCTGATCATCATGATGAGCATCATCATTATTTTATTGGTGGCTATTCTTCTTCATTCAGATGGTGGGATTATTTCTTGGAAACTGAAGCAGGTCCAAAAGGTAAACAATCTAGAGAAGAAAAAGTTAGAAAACAAGCTGAAAAGAAAAACTTATAGACTATGTATATCAAGCAGTAATAGAGATTAATATTTGAACAAAATTAAACTTTTTATATATTGATGAATGGTAATCTAGAATCAAACTCTTCGTAATCAGTTATTCCTATTCGTTCTCCAAGCTGAGACGATTCTGAAATATGAATGTATTTTAAATACTTGGCTTTACTGAGAATTTGCTCATTCTTTAAATTCAAGTATGGTTGATTTTCAATGCTCACTATGCCACCAACAATTATCAACAATATCCCAATAATAGTTTCAATTTTGATATCTAGAGTCAATGCCAATGCCAACTTATGATACTCAAACGAGGAATAACCAGAATGTATCAATAATAGTAAACCTATAAAATAAAGATATTGTTTCATGTTGTTGAAAAAAAGATTTCCGCTAATATATGACCAATATAACATCATTAGATTGCAAGATATTGCAATATCACTATGGCATATATAAGTTACAACAGACGTTGACCAGTTTGAAACTGTTTCCCAATTCCTTGCCTTTACTTCATTACCTTGTATTATTACCAGCAAATGTCTTTTCAATCAATCCTGCTTTTGATGCCAAATTGGATTCCTTATCAAACTTTGTATTACTTAAAAGTATTAGCATAAATATCACTAGTACTGCTTCTCATATTCCTTATGATACTCCTGATCTACAAGTTGTCGCTTTGAATGACTTTCCGCAACTTGCCGTTGCCAAAAAATGTCTCAAGCAATTAGAGTCGTTATCAAATATTTGTTTAGATGGGTATCAAAAGAAATTGGCTCAAGCACAACTAGATAAGCAAGTGGATTATCAAAGTATAACAAAAGAAGTTTTCAATGAAGATATAGATTTAACTTTAAATGATGTCAATTTTATCATTGAAAAAGAGATGAGCGATAATTTAGAAGAAGCATCATTAATAGATATGGATATTAAACAACTATTCAACATAACTAAATCATTAAGTCTGCTGTTGAAATACCTCAGACTGATGATGCAATTAAAGAAATTGGAACAAGATCCATTTTCATTACACAAGATTTTCTTATTAACCCAAAGATTAAATGAAATTTACACAATATTGAGAAGGTTTGGAAGGAAGATTTATCTTTCAAATTACCAGCATCTTACAGATTCAAAGTTTTTGTTCCATTCTGCGCCAAATTTTAGAATGATTTTGAAAAGTATGGACGATCATTTCAATTCCATGAAAAAAAATGGTACTTTAATTGCCAACTTAACAAGATTGATCAGACAAGACGCTGAATTTGAAATCAATCAAAAAAACGTCAACACGCATTTTAATTTCGCCAATCAAGGGTTGTTAATTATAGAGACAACTTTGGCAAAATTGAAAGAATTTGGACTAAGTTGGATTGTTGCAGAATTGAAATTTAGAAGAATATATCAATTGCCCAAAAAGAATTTGATTGACATTTATCACACAGTGCCAGAATTTACTAAAGAGCCCGAAATTAAAACCAGATCGAGGTCTTCATCCAATTCGAGTATAAACAGTAACTCTGGGTTGATGAGAAGGAATTCAGTAACGTCGCCGAAAAAAGATTCACGAAGAAATTCTTTAATATTTGACGAGAAGACAAGAAAAAGGTCGAACTCAAGAGAATCAGCAACATTGGGAGCAGCGGCGGCATTAAAATCAAAAAGTGTAAGATCCGAATTGATCAAAGCTGAAGCGAATACAAAGAATGATAAGGAGAAAAAAATAGAACCCACAGAGAAGAAAGAAGTTAAAGTAACGAATGGTGATCTACCGAAAGCTGAACCTATTGTTGAAAAGATCCTACCTGTTAAGAAGAGCGAGCCGGTAACTGTGATCAACAATGGGCCTTCAAAGAAAGAAATTTCTTCTGATTCTGCTTCCCCAACGAAAAATGAGACACCATCAAGGAATGAGTTGCCTGTTAAAATCAAACCTGAACCTTCGACGAAAAACGAACTGCTTGTTAAAATCAAAACCGAACCATCCATTTCTGGAAAAAATGAACTGCCTGTTAAAATCAAACCCGAAGCATCTACGTTTGGGGCAGCGGCAGCCTTGAAAGCAGCCGAATCTAAACCAGAAAAATTGTCGGCAGCGCAGAGGTTCAGGCAACATGTCAATCAAGCATCTAAATCTGGCGCATTAGTCACTCAACAAAAAGAAACATTAACGACTGTAACTTTTGACCCCAACAATACTTCCAAATTATCTATTCGCAAGTATGTTGATGCACCGACAGATCAAGAGATAATCACAAGACAAAATACAGAGAAAAACAGTAATATCAAAATCGACACCTCTTCTGAAAGTTCATCAAGTAGTGGATCCAAAAAAGTGCGGTTTGTGGGAGTACCGGAATGGACAGAAGCTGAAGATGCACCCACAAAATACGCTCATGCGTTATTGAGAAATTTCTCCATGTTTCGAAATCCAAAATTGACCAAATGTTATTCTGCCAAAAGCGATGAGTTACTAAAAGAAGAAAGTATGAGTTTTAAACATCGTGAAGAGAAACAAAACGGGCTAGCAAAAATAAAAAATAGATTGATGTAATAGAATATTATTTTGCTTGTAGAAAATAACAATAAATGTATTATTTTGAAATACCACTAGATCAATTGAGCAATAACTAGAGGCTAATCTAAGTAAAACATTCACAGCTAGAGCTAGCTTCATTGACGCATTTGTTGATGTGAATACAAGACACTCTTTTTTTGTACGCATTTGTATCAATCCGTATACTACGCGAAAATCATCTCATCGCACTTATAATGAGACAAAAGAGAGCAAAGGCATACAAGAAACAAATCAACGTATACCTCCACACATTCAAGTTCAGAGAACCGTTTCAGACCCTAATAGACGATGAGATAGTCACATTTTGTCAATCGGCAAGTTACGATTTATTAAAGGGGTTGCAACGCACGATCCAAACCCAAGAGATCAAACCGATGATCACTCAATGTTGCGTAGAGGCGTTGTACAAGACTAAAAACCAACCTGCCATCGATATAGCCAAGACGTTTGAGCGTAGGAAATGCAACCATCGTGAACCTATCCCCCCTATAGATTGTCTCACCAGTGTTATCGACATCAATGGAGAAAACAAGCATCGATACATTGTGGCCACGCAGGATTTGAAATTGAGACAGCGGTTGAGAAAAGTCCCTGGTGTGCCGTTGATATATATGAACCGATCAGTCATGGTGATGGAACCTTTAAGTGAGGCCAGTGCGAAACACTCCCATGATGTCGAGTCGAAGAAATTGACAGGTGGGTTAAACAACGTTGGGGGAGAAGAAATTGGGGGTGAGGCTGAGCCAAGTACAAAGAAAAGAAAACCTGTCAAGGAGCCAAACCCATTAAGTGTGAAAAAGAAGAAGGTGGAGATTAAAAAAGATGGCCAAACTGAGGATAAACCAAAGAAAACCAGGAAAAGAAAACACCACAAAAAGGAAGAAGTTTAGCTTATATTTAACACATCAAAACTGTTTTTATCTATTTTTTGCGCCTCTGGTTCAGTAGACTCAAGTTTAACAGTCTCACTTTTCAATACATACGAAGCACTGTCGTCAACAAAACACAACTTACAATCAAAAGCCAATGATTTATCTCGAAGGGTTTTTTTGAAAACTTTCAGTAGTTCGCACAACTCAGATTCAGTTTCTTTAGTCATCGACTTGTAATCAGATTTGAAAAATACAAATGTGGAATCTTTGATCCATTGAAACGTTCCTTCAGTTTGTAATTCTCGTTGTAAATCTTCTTTGGTTATACCAAAAAACAAATCTTTGATTAAAATGGCATTGAACAACAGAGACTCTATCTCCTCTTGAGTCATTTCATCGACTTTCAACTGAGCTAATTCTTTTTGTCGCTTTTCTGTGACAACTTGCTCTATTGTTTGGACAGGGATCTTTGTTAATCTAGTTATGACCATAAACACAGATCTTTTCGGTTCCTGATCTTGAGACTCCGTGTAAATATTGTAAGAGTCACTTAGTTCATGGATGAATTGTCGTTGACTTGAGTTCATTGACGGAAAGTGATATGTCTTTTTTGCTATCACACCTGAATCCTTTTGTACATTATAATCTTCAATAAATGTTTTCACGACATTTTCAATTTTCAAACACCAATTCTTTTGCTTGACAAAAGTGTCCAAGACATATTGAGAATATGTTTCTTCTTCGACATTGAATGCCGCACGTAACCTGAGGTCACGCTTGAATGTGGCGCATGAGTCTTCACATGGGAGAACAATGCCAATAGTTGATGGTTTGATTGTCGAAGACCCACATTTGACTTTTCTAGAAATATTACCACATTCGCATGCTATCATAACGTCTTCAGCACAAACAGTGTCATCACAAGCCAGGTCATGACATTTATTTTTGCACAAATGCGGACAAGATTTTCTGACTTTTTTACAAAACGACTGACAATTTTTCGAAGTGTTGTGACGGTTGTTGATAGTGCACTCAGATGAACAAGTTCTCAAACATGGATGGCCACAATCTTTTGAAACCTGACAAATCTTCCCACACGAAATCCGGTCTTGTGAACATAATGCTGGTATGGACTGGTTATTTCCACAATCGCAGGGTTTTTTGACCAATGCTGTACATTTGGGACATTGGACAGAATCGCTATGGCAACGGTGTGGTTCTTGTTTGTGTCCACACGATTTTGGTCTCGTGCACTGTTCTTGACAAACAAGTTTTGTACCACATCTCACAGGAGCTTGTATAATAGTTTTACCACAGTTGCAAACTAAATCGTCGTTGGTGGACTCTAAGCAAACGTCACAGGGACCACTATGGCACATTGATTGACATTGATGAAGACCACAGCTTTTAACTCTATTACAACTTCTGGTACATATATGAATAGCTTCAATTGACATGATGTCTTCAAAATTGCTTCGCAAGTTGTTTCGAATGGCTTTCTTCCTGGATTTTTCTCTGGCCAATCCTGCTTGTTCATACAGACAACAGGGTTGACGATGATAATGACGTCTGCAACTCAACAATACAGTACATTTGTGCTCACAATCTGGTTTCAAACCCGATTGAATTGAATTACATAATGCGGAATACGTTTCGTGACCACATGAACAGGATAAATCTAAAATTGTCGTACATTGGCATTCACCTTCGTGACATTTGAATCGACATGAATGGCCACAAGGTAACAATTTTCCACAGACGTTTTCACACTCAGGTACGGGATCGGTACACTTTGTTCTGTTTTCCACGTCAACTGTGGTTTTACCACAATAACAAGTTGTTATAACATCTGGTGAATACTTACATTTTTTTGTAGGCTCAGGTGGCAGACAAGGCATCAACTCGTAATGTTCATTACACTCGTAATAGATTTTTTGAATTTGCTCGCATGAGCCACCTCCGATCCAACCACAATCTTTCAACTCCTTGTCACTACATTTTATCTCCAACTCTGTCGTTCCACAGTAACATGGCAATTTCAACATTAATTCGCATCGTCCACAAAATCCATCATGACAACCCTTTTCACACTTGTGGTTAAAGTCACATAGCGTCACATCACACTCGTGTGTACATTGCCAACCTGAGTCATAGGGGGTGATTAAACAGGGAACTTGTTTGGATTCTTTCCCACAATGACACTTCATGACGGGTCCCAAGGCTCCACATATAGGGTGCTTTCCAGGATGACACATGTTGGCACAATTGTGTATACAGGTGGGGTACTTGAAGTTACAAGTATTGCCACAGCTGAACGGCATCAACTGGTTCTTGTCTGGGTTAGTCACTTTACCACACCAGCAGGTGAACTTGGAAGGCAACTTCCTCGTCTCGACGTTACAGCTGGGACACCTCCACGTTTTGGTGGTCTTGTTGGTAGACGAGCCGTTGAGGGCCCAATCTTTGATACAGTCCAAATCGTACACTCTAAAACATTCGGCGCAGGACCAAATGGTGGAGTCCAGGTCGATTTCTCCCGTACACACTAGACATATATACGAGCCATCTTGAATCTCCTCAATGATGGTGGTTCCTAATGATTCGTCATGATCCGCCAGTCCTGGATCTATTTCTGGTTCTTCCATATATCGGATTAAAAAAGTTTATTTTTCGCATTAATTTATACGCGCAAAAGAGTCATCTTTTGTTTACCAACAAAAGGAAAATAGAAGAGACCGAAAGAGAAAAAGAGAGAAAAAGAGAGAGAGAAGGTCGATGTCGATTAACCTTTTTATTGTATTATTAATTTACTCTGATGCTTTTTCGTTTGAAAAAATCCATAACCTTTTTGGCGGCACTGGTGTCTTTTTCTGATTTCTTGGAGCTGTTTGAAGATCCAGAATGTACTCGTTTTTGATCTTTTCGTTTGTTCGATTCGTTTGACGATTCTAATGGCTTTTTGATTGGTATTGTCTCGCTGGAAGTGTTGTAAGTGTAAAATGATAACAAACTGAACCTGTTTTTCTTCTTTGTTTCTTTGTTTTCTTTATTTTCATCGTTAATTCTTCGGGAAATTGATGTCGAGTGTCTTTTCTTCTTTGTCTCTATTTCTGACTGTTTTATATACTCTTCAACTGGAATTATTGGAGAATAATCACTTTCAACTTTGACTTCAGTTTCCGTGATTGTTTCTTTTACATCTTTTGAAGGTTCCAATTCTAAAGAGTCAATTTTATCTTCCAAATAACTCAATACTGAATTTCTTTTGTTCTCATCGTTTGTCAACACTCCATTCACATGAACATGTGTAACTTCAGAATTACGTCTTGATATTTGATGACTGCCAGAGTCATATGATTTGATTGTTTCATTACTAGGTTTCACAGGAGACGTAGAAATGTATTGTGTGATTGGGTAGTTTGGTGTTTTTGTACGAATGATATCCATTGAAGATGACATAGATGATGGGTGATATGATGTTGGTCTTGGTTTTTTAACCGGTGGCAACCTTTGGGTACTTACCAATGGAGGTGATTGTTTAGTTGGACTTTCTACTATAGTCGGAATTTTATAATCTAATGCTTTCAAAGCAATACTTGCAGATGAATAAGAATTTGATATTGATTGTGAGATTGGTGATGCTTTTTTGGGGCTTGGTGTTCGAGATAGGTTTTCTGTTGATTCATCAAGTTTGGGTATTGCGACAGCTGATGACGGAGAAGAATATAATAAACTTATACTTGTGGATGAATAAGACCTATTGTGTAATGAAACCGGATGTGTTGATACTAAAGAAGACAGGTTTGTACGCTCATTAATCATTGAGAATCGTTTGTTATTGACTGGAGTTTCTTTTTGAGATGTGAATAAGTTTGAATATGTAGATAACCATGCATGTTGCTTTATTTCAGTCATGTCTATTCTCTTTTTAGGATCCGACACAATAATTTTCCTTAATAAGTCTCTGGCTAGTGGACTGACATACTCTGGAAATGTGAGCGGTGTTTTACATATATAATGGTATAATTTTATGATATCTGAACCGTCTTCATTTTCAGGATCGTCGTCAAATGGTAAATAACCAGACAACATGGCATATAAAATCACTCCCAATGACCAAATATCCACTTTCCTACCTTCGTATGGACTTTGTGTTAAAACCAATTCAGGTGCTGCATAACAAGGGGATCCACAGCTTGTTTTCATTAAATCGTTTCTATCTTTATTATAAGAATTGACAAACCCAAAATCATTAATTATCACATTTTTGTGTTTATCTAATAATAAATTTTCTAACTTTAAATCTCGATGAATTAATCCTTTTTTGTGAATGTAATCAACACCACTGACTAACTGGGCAAAAAGTTTTTTTGCAATATTCTCTTTAAGATACTTGTTTTGTAAAATGTAATCAAATAATTCCCCTCCAGAGCAATATTCTAATACGATTCCAATATACTTGCCGCTTTTCATAACCTCGACTAAATTGACGATATTGGGATGATTGAGTAATTTAAGCGAATTGATCTCTCTATGAATTTTAATCTCTGAATCCGAATCCTTCATTATACTCGATCTTTTTATTAATTTTATGGCAACTTGACTTGGAAGTTTGCCATCTTTTCTCCAGCCTAACTTGACTTTACCAAATTCACCTTCTCCTAAAGTTGATCCAAGTATATACGATCCAAATCTGACCTCTCTATGTACCTTTTTGGCAATAGAAGAATACCCCGCGTGTGGTTGTTGTACTTGTTGTTGTTGATGTTGTTGTTGATGTTGTTGTTGATGTTGCATTATAGGCGACTCAATTGATGATGTGGGCACCGATTGTAGTGAAGATCTTCTTGGTGGAGGTGACGCCAAAGTGTCAAAGTTGTGGAATAGCTCTACCTGAGTAGAAGCCACTACGTTGGATGACATAAAAGGTGATGGTGATGAGTAAAAAAGTTTGGATAATAACTTGTTGTTTTATTTGTTTCTATTTGTTTGTTTATTTTGATTGAATCACAAAACCCAAATTGGATTAAAATAAAACAAATACAAAGATTTAAATCTCTGTTTATTTTATTCTATTTTTTCAACGTTAAACGATCAAACCTTATACCAAATTGCAGAAACAGCCGAGTAAGCTTGGTTAGATTGTGTATAATTTGTGTCTTCTTATTGTAACAACTGGTGCTACTGTTTGACTGCAAAAGATTTTGTATGTGTTTTGTAAGTGATGTGTCTATGCTTATTATTTTTGTTTATTTTTTTTCTTGATTAGGAAGTGTAAGATTGTAATGAAACAATTGTTAGAGAATTCTAAAATTGCTAGAATACAAGTTTGAAACAAAAATTACATTTATATATTTGTATTTGATCATTCTCGCATCACGTAGTTACCAACTTGTGAAACATGTCAACTTGTCACATGTGGTAGAATAAAGTTATAAATGCAACATCGTTTAAGATGACTGCATCGTCAAGGCGATTTTCTAATTACAACTGTTTTGCAATTCTCTTTAACTTTTATAAGCATTTTTGATACAATATCTGCCTTTACAAATTACCAACAAAATCCAAAAATCCTGACCCTCCTTTCTTATTCTCTATCAATGGCCCCGTAAATATACAATGTATGACCATATCTGGATGATAATATAAACCAGTCAACAACTTGGGTGTAACCAAGAAATACTGTGATTGATTGTTCTGACACGCGGTATGCACCAAGTATTTGTGAGCCATTTGCTCGTTTTTAGGATCCATACCTTGATTAATTTCATCTACTATTCTAAAAGGCGCATCGGTTAAGCCTTGCAACGACATGATGAAGAAAATAGTCGAAACCGCTCTTTCACCTCCTGATTGAGATTGATGATCTAATATTTTAAGCTCTGAATTTTCCCTGAATTTCACTAGAATCTGTAATTTCCAATCCTTGAACCTGTCGGCTTTACCCAACTCGATCCTACCGTCACTGGCGACTTTTGTAAACCTTTGATTGAATGCAAGGGATATTTGGTTTACTAATGAATTTAATTCCGATTCCCATTGTGCTTTGATCGTTTCAATCCTGGCGTCCAATCTTTCCTTTTCCGTTCTGTATCGAGGCAAATCAGTTTCTGCTCTTTGAATATCTTGCAATTTTTGTTTCAAGATATCTATGGAACTTCTATCCGCCGTGGCCAATAATGATAATTCATCTTCAAGCAATTGTACTTTTTTACGTATAGTGATCTCATTAAATGTATCGTTGTTGATATACTCAACTGCTACTTCATTGAGCAACGTCTTTTCTTCTTCAGTTTGGCGTGATTTTATTTTCTCCATCTCTTTATATTGGTCACTTTCTTTTAGTTTATCATATTGTGATTTATATCTTTGGAAATCTTCGGTCAATTGTCTCTTTATTTTATTGAGCTCGTCTATCAACAATTCACAAGTTATCTTTTTATTCTTTAAACTTAATAAATTGAACCTTTCCAATATTTTACGCAGCTCTAATTTAGAAGACTCCAAAATTGCTTTGGATAAATTCACACCCGCTTGAGAAATTTGATTGTATGCTTCAATTGTTTTCCGTTCACAAGCTTTAATTTTCTGTGTATAGTCTCTATTCGATTCCAGCTCTAATTTCTTGACCCTTGATTTCTTTATATCAATTCTAGAATCAAGGTCAGTCACTGCTCTAGTCAAATCTTTCAATTCCGCATGTCTCGTTCTCAAAGCATGACTTTCATCTTTGGATGACCTATTTTCAATTTGTAACTCTTGAATACCTCTCTTTATACTTTGAAGCTCTTGTTTTTTACCCTCCTCTTGAGTTTTATAACTATCAATAGCTTTGTTTATGTGATTTTTATCTTCTTGGGATAAACCCTTGATCGAGAAATAATTCGATCTTGAAATCTTTTCAGTTGTATAAAAAGATAATCGATTACCATATTTTGATCGTTGAATATTAAACAAAGTGTCACCTGCAATAAACTTTTTGAATGGAGCATTACCACTGGTCAACCTTTTAATGTCATCTGGTGACAAAGCCCTTCTACTGAATGGAATCGAGTCTATTTTAGACGTGTTGTAAAGCATGGATAATACTTCAGGAGGTCCGGTGATAAAGTCTGACAAATACCCATCAAATTTGAATTGTCTAAGCTGCTCTTTGGAATAGTCATTGTTTGGTTCCACCACGGATTTTATAGATCTCGTCGGTACGTTCCATTTATAATGATCTTGGACTTGGTTTAAAAAGTGTTGATTAGCACTTGAAGTTACTGTAAACGCAAATAATGTATTGTTATCTATGATTTTCTCCAAAGCGGGGGCCACACTATTGTCTTTGACTTCGCATGATATGATTGGCGCTTCAAAATATTTGTCACTATGTTCTGGTTTAGCTCTCAATTTCTTGTGTGCATCGAATGAATCATCTCGCAATTTGTAACTATAATTTCTTCCTGAACTGATTAAAATATCCAATTTATCTTTACTCTTTAATTTACTGTCTTCTCTAAATATTCGATCTTGTAAATCCCTTAACTCGTTTGCAATATCTTTTGCTTGTAATTCTTTTTCCTGAATTTTATCTTCACAATCTCGAATAATTGTTCTTTTCTTATTAATTTCCTCGAATAAAGAATTTATTTCTGACTGGTCAGCAATTTCCATATTTTGTCTTTTCGAAATTAAGCTGGCTAATTCATCTTTCCCTTGACTTAATTCTAGCTTTTTTTGTTCGGACTTTGTTTTGTACTGAGTCGTTTGAGCAGCTAATTCAGATACTTCCTTTGTAAAATTTTCTTGACTGTTTTTGAACTTGCTAATATTTCTATTATTATCTTGTAAAGCCTTATCTATCTCACTGAAACTTGCTTCTTTTTCTTTTGTTTCACTGTTTATCTTCTCAATATCAGCTTCTAATTGTTTATAATTCTCAGCAAAAGATCTCAATCTGTGTTTTGCTTGATCTCTTTGCCTTTTCAAATTAGATTGAGTCTTTTTCAAATCACTGTACATAGCATAAGGTATCAACAATTTATGATTTCGAATTTGTTGCAGCTTTTTTTCATATTGTTCCACCTTTTTTGCATCCTCTTCCAATTTCTCCTTCTCTTCAATTAATCCATTAAGCCTGAGTTGAGTTTCTTCGATTCTTCTTTTACAATCTTGACTCTTTTCATCCTTATCTATTAAATCTTCATGCATTTCTAACAAGTGTCCGTCACCTAAAGTTCTCTCAGTTTCTAATAACAATTTATCAGGAGCCAAACCAGCAAATTCAGCTACCCTTTCTTGTGGTAGGAAATGACATAAATTATCCAATTGAATATTAAACTTTTTCCGTATATCTTTAATTTCCTTTTCAGTGGTTTTACGACCATTTAAAAACCAATTTGATTCTTTAGCAGTAAAGTCTCTTTTAATCACTATCGGCCGTTGATTGTCGAAATTTTCAATTTCTATTTCAATTGAAGCTTTTTCAAACCCTGTTTTGATCATCGATTTCAAAGTTTTACGCTTGATTAAATTGATACTTCCAGCTAGCCCAATACATATAGAAGCAACCAATGTCGATTTTCCAGAACCGTTGGGACCTATGATCATATTTAAAGTTGGAGATAAGTTGAATTCTGCAAATGAATAAGTTGTGAAATTCCACACTTTAACTCGTCTCAAAAACCCGGGACGAAATGCAACAGGTTGGTGAACCCTCTGTCGCTTTGATAGATTCTCCATTGGTTTGTTTATTTGATTTTGTGTAGTATGGGAATTAATTATCAAACGCTGTCAACAATTTTTTGATGCAGAGACTAGATAAATATAAATTGGTTAATTTACGCGTGTGTTGGAATTTTTCAGAAATTAACCTACACGTGATTTTCAAATAAAACACCCGTTTTACCACATAATCTCAAATTTAGAGCCATCTAAACGTATTGACTGAACCCTCGTAAATTCTTACAGTGTTTTACCAGCAATTTGGTGATTTCGATTATGATTATTATGTATGTATCTTTTAAGTATGTATGTGCGGGTCTCTTTTATTTGTTTTGATTTAAAAATTGATCTGAGAAAATCTTTAATTAACAAATGGTATGTAAAGTCAATGTCTACGGTCAACGTAATACTAACTGAAACAGTCTCAAAACACTAAAACTTATAAAGACGCTTTTGCCTTGTTTGACAAGAAGGGCACTGGGAAAATACCAGTTGAACATTTAGGGGATTTGTTGAGATCAATTGGTCAAAATCCTACATTATCAGAAATAAGTGAATTACAAAAATCAATCAAAGGTAATGAATTTGACTTTGAACAATACCAAGAAATTATAAATAGACCAGATGGATTCAAACCTTTGGGTGCTCCAGAGGATTATATCAAAGGATTCCAAGTTTTCGATAAAGATAATACCGGCTACATTGGTGTTGGTGAATTAAGGTACATTTTGACATCCATTGGTGAGAAATTATCTGATTCCGAAGTTGACGAATTGTTGAAAGGAGTCAATGTAAACCAAGATGGCAATGTTGATTATGTTGAATTTGTTAAATCTATATTAGATCAATAAATATCTTTTCTTTAGTGAAAAAAAATAGTAGAAAAATTATGTCTGTAGATGATAAACGTAATGAGAGACTCCATCTATATCCCAGGGAAAGAATAGAAGCAATAACAACAACCACAGGTCTTATAGGTCTTGCTATCGGGCTATACGATGGTGTCAAGCTATCTTCTGCTAGATATCTAGCTGAAAATGCTCATAGGTTACCTAAAAAAGTTGGTGGATGGTATTTCTATCATAAAAAGAAGAATTATGTCATGATTAAACAGTCAATGAAATACGGTATAACTACAAGTTTAAAGTATTCAATACCGGTTGGAGGATTTTTCAGTCTAGAATATTTATTCGACACTTTGAGAGGAGATACAATAGATTTTCTAAATACGACTGCCTCAGCTGTTATAACATCAAGCTTTTTCTGTGCATATAAAAAACTCAACTTTCTCCAATCAAAGAAGATAGTCTTAAAAAGTGGCATTTTTGGCTTGGGACTAGGGTTGATCCAAGATTATCTAATACACAAAAGAAATGGTGAAATATGGTATATCAAATAATACAAATTTATTTATTCTTCATCTGAGTCATCTAGATCAGGTATCGGATATTTCAATAATGCTGCAATACCAGTCAATTGATTCAACTGCACACCCGACTCATGCAAACTGGAAAATATATACACTTTTGCACCCAATTGTTTCGCCTGCTCTGTTAAATTAATATAATGTCTTCTCGTTTCAATATCGTCTGATCTAAATAGTTCATCACTCACCATTAAGTATCTTACCGCATCTAAATTTAAGGCTTTTGTAATTTCTTCCAACCCATACCATGCTCTTCCATCGTCTTCATTCAAGGCTTTTTGAAATTTTGAAAGCGCTTCCGACTCCTCTAAAAATTTGGTATCACTCAATCTCTTTTTCGTTTGTGGATCGTTCATCACTTCTTCCAATCCCTGTAAATATCCAGTCGATGAATGTGCTATCAAAAATTTACTTTTGTTCTTTATGATGTCTTGAAATTGTTTATTTTGCTTCCCAGAATTTTGCAAATTCATACATTCTTGTATCAATCTTTCAAATAATGTTTTTGCTAGGAACCCCGGCGAAGCTAGTATTATTACTTTTAGTTTGTTAATGTCAAAATGCCTGAGCATCGACGCTATTACCATGTTGTAAAATGAATTCATCGCTTTCTCTAATTCTCTAGACCCGTATTCGTTATTTTTTCGTGGTATTGATTTCTCCACTTTAGCTTGCAACACGGTCATCTGATCTGTCACATAACACAAATGTGCAACACCTTCTTGAAATACAACAGCACCTATATCGGCCTTTTTTTCAACCGAACACAAATCGTTCAACAACGTCATATCATATTCGTCCCAACTATCCTTAAGAATAGTAATATCTTTATTTAATTCAACTTCTGCTGTGTGGTAACTGTTCAAAGGGATATATTCTTGTTGAATCAAAGATTTCCCATTTATTCTCATTATTTGATCAGAAGCAATATAATCGACTTCTTCGACCGTAAGTTTTAATTTCACCAATATCTTTTCCATCTTGCTTTTACCTTTGGCTATTTGATTCTGATTACCTTTTTTCACATTTCGATGAGTCAACAATTGGACCGTATCCCCCTTTTTTATTAAATTGTATATGTACCATAAGTCCTCCGAATCTTCAGGTATTAAAGTTACAGCAACATTTTTATCCTTTAATTTCACCTTGTTTTTAACTTGCATTGTAGATGAGTTTTTTTTGTTGCTTAACCAATTGGAAAAAATTTATAGTAATCTTTGCAACCATTTTTAAGTTTGCATGCTAAAAAATTTGTATAGACTTCCTAAATGGGTGCTATCAATCAGCGGGAAACTAGTACAAAATGATACAAGCTTGCCGACTCACGAAGCAAAAAGGATAGACAGAATCTTGAAGAAAAAGTTACTAACTAAAAGAAGTGATGGATTAAATGAAATCACTCACCATAATAACATTGCGTTGTATGAAATTTACGATTTCCTAAAACAGATGGAAAAGGAGAATCGAATCCCGATTCAGTTGAAAGATGTGTTTAATAATAAATCAATAATTGATTCATTTCTACCGCATCGCGGAGTTGAAATACCAGTCGCAGTTACTATAAAAAGTATAACCTCAGACGGATATGGTTTGGCTATAACTAAAAAGGATTATTTGAATCTGGATACACAGTATACAGTTTTAAAAGTGCCAAAAGTATGCATAGGAGATGAGGTGCAGGTTTTGATAAAGTTTCATCATGAGTTTTATGCAGAGACACAAGTTGTAAAATTCATCACACCTAAAAACAATTTATTGGTTCAATGTGAGCATTTCAAAACATGCAATGGGTGTCAATTTCAAATGATACCTTATGCGGAGCAGTTGGAGCACAAAAGCGAAACGATCAAAAAAGCGTATAAGTTCTTTTACCCAGACATATTACCCTCATTTTCAAAAATTAAGGTTGTCGAATCGCCATTGAAGTATAATTACAGAACTAAACTCACTCCTCATTTTTTTATGAAAAAAGGCATTGTTAATAAAATTGGGTTTGAAAGTGTCTATAAAAGTGATTACGGCGTGGATATTAACCACTGTCCAATAGCAACACCTGCTATTAACACGTTGTATTCTGAAATAAAGCCAAAAATCATACAAACCCGATCCAAACCTAAACAAATCCAACTTACAATCAAGCAAACTCTAACTCAGAGCGAAGAATTGACCGCAGTGGAAGGGTTTAAAAACATCATCACCGAAAGAGTTAACGGATCAATGTTTCAGTACTCTTCAACTTGCTTTTTTCAGACAAACAATAGCATTTTATCCCCGTTATTCGACTATATCAAGACCCATATAAGTCAATGCTCACATAGGCTAAACAACATCGTAGACACCTATTGCGGAGTCGGGTTATTTGGAATTCTATTAGCTAAACATTTTGGCGACAATTGCAAAGTTTTTGGGATCGAGATCAACGAAGAACAAATCAAATATGCCAAAAAAAATGTGGAGCTAAACAACTTAGATCCCGAGAAGGTTCAATTTATAGCAGGCGACGCATCGAATATATTTCGTAATGAGAAATTCAATACTATGTCAATCAAGGGAGAAAAATCACTCGTCATTATTGATCCGTCAAGAAAAGGATCAAATGAAGATTTTCTACGACAATTGATTGAGTTCGAACCGGACATGATTATTTATATTAGTTGTAACGTATTTACACAAGCTAGAGATTTGGCCATGTTCAAAATGTTAGAGCCAAAGCATTTGAGCTACAAGATCAAAGATATCATAGGGTTTGATTTTTTCCCCCAGACCAAACACGTCGAAACCGTAGCCATACTTGAGAAAATGTAAATAGATTATTCTGCATCTTTTAAAAACTCATCAATAATGTCAAACATTGCGTCGACACCCCATTTGACTCTCGCCGTTTGTTTAGCGCCAGATATTATATCACTGGATTTCACCTTCTCTTGAATAAAATATTGTAATCCTCGTAACAAAGTGGTCTGGTCTTTTGTTTTCAACACGGCTTCAACCAATAGTTTATCATCAAACTTTACATCGACCATGGCACCGCTTAAAGATTTCATGCCTCCGCCAATCGAATTTTTCTTTGATTTTTTCCCTATCTGATCCAAGAAACTGACCAACAAGACTTCGAGGAATAACTGGGTATCAGATGATGCAGTCAAGAAGTTGACTGTTTTCAAGTTATGCAACGGAATTGACCCTTCTCCTATTAGGTATCCGTAGAATCTCCCCAAATTCAAGATTTTTCGAAGTTTGGTTTCATCGTCATCTTCACCAAATTGAGACTCATCTTCACTCAAACCATCCAATTCTTTGATCAAGTCCCAAAACATGAACTGAAACGTTTTTCTTAGTGAATGACTCGAGCATAGCTTATTTGCCAACACTCCATAATACGGATTGTAAGAAGGTTCCATGGTTGTACAATGGATCAAGACTTTTGGAATTTCTCTCTCTTGTGATCTCTTCAACGCAAGTTTATCCAATTTGGTCATGGACTCAATGTAATCGTTCGCTGACATGATGGATACGAATATAGCTCTACGTATGTCAGTGTTCATTCTTTGAGCTTTAGCCAACTCGACCCAGTTTGGCTCAGAGGTATCTAAAATATCATTCATTGCTTCCGTGTCAAAATCTTTGTTTTCTTGATCATTGCCTTTCCAAGCAGATCCAACTAGCCACCATTTACCTTTTGTTGAAACGTTATGGATATCATCTAAATTGACTTGAATCGGATCGCCGAATTTGTTATTATTGATACCCCCTAAAAACTTCTTCAATCTTATTGATAGTTGATGACTCGATTCATTCAATATTTTAAGTTTGTTGTTCTTCAATGATGATATAGTTTCAATCAAAAATTGAGCTCTTGTGCTATTCAATTCCTTGGATATGTTTGAATATTTATCATTTATTAATAATATAATTTCTTTTAATGAAGAAGGGTCATCCGCTCTCATTTGGTTACCTGAATTTTTAATCAACCGCAACAATATCTCTGCATTGTGTTCGTTTAAATTTTTAATAAGTTGTTTGATTAAGTCGTATAATAATTTTGAAGATATTAATTGATAAGTGTACAATGACGATAATAATGATATCAAATTAGAAGATTCTTTTGAAGACGTCTCCAAATTATACTTTTCGAATTTCTCAATCAACTCTTGAATGAAATATGCACCAAAATCAATTCCTTGTAAACGATACAACGCAACAACAACACATGCGTGAAGGTAAACAAAAGTATCCAACAATCTACCCTGCTGTATGATACTTTCTAGGATAATAGTCGTGATTTCTTCATTCAACACCTGTCTAGGATTAGACATGTACAAAGTTTGTAGTTCATTGACAATTGTACTAATATTTGACTCTGATAATTTATTCAATGGACCTTTGATAGATCTTCTCAATTGTAATGTCTCCTCCGAGACATTGCTGTTCTCTAAGGCCATCTTCTTACGTAATGCAGGTGGCACATATTTTGAGTTAGTGTCAGCTCCTGGAGCAACGTAAGGGTTTTCCTTCTCCTCGGAGCCTGAATCAGTGTCAGAGTCAGATTGTTGTAAAGATTGATCCGTTTCGGATGCAACATCAGAATCACCATGATCACTGTTGGATCCATTCTCAAAGTCAAAATCCAATCCATCTAAAAGCCCGCCAATCTCATCATCTTCATCTAGCTTTGATAATTTTGACTTTTTACCATTTTTCAATCCTAGCTTTTTGGCGTAGTATTCCATTTCTTCATCATCTTTGTCAAAGTTGGCAGATGGATATTTCTCTTTTTCATAATCTTGTTCGTCTTGGGTATCTGAGCCAAAATCTAAATCCAAACCATCTAGTAAACCTCCAATTATATCGTCATCGTCAGTTTTATTTAGTTTGGACTTTTTACCGTTTTTTAAACCTAGTTTTTTGGCATAATATTCAATCTCTTCATCATCCTTTCTGAACAACTCGCGAGATGGAACCCTATCTTTTTTGCTCTGATCTTCTTCTCCAAAATCAAAGAAATTGTCTGATTTATCGCTGTCAGATCCAGTTTTGGATTTGTTTTTATTTGTTTTCTCTTGCTTGAGTCTTTTCAAAGCTTCCATTGGATCTTCAGCTATATCTTTATCAGATTCCTCGTCAAAGTAGTCGCCAAATTCGTCCTCATCAAAGCTATCATCTTTTAAACTGTCCTCAGTCACAATTCTAACTTCCGAATTTCCTGATGTTTTCTTCTCTTTGAGTTTTCTCAAAGCTTCCATTGGATCTTCATCATTGTCGTCAAAGTCGGACAAATCATCATCTTCGTCATCGTCGTCTAGGTCGGATAATTCATCATCTAAATCGTCTTCTTTCACAATTCTGATATCTGAGTTTGAATCCGAGTTGCGTTTTTTTTCTTTGAGCTTCCTTAAAGCTTCCATTGGATCTTGATCACCATCATCAAGGTCGTCATTTAAATCGTCATCGAAATCATCTTCATCAAAGTCATCCTCATCATCAACTTCATCATCCAAATCGTCTTCCTTAACAATTCTGATTTCTGAATTGCCAAAACCTTTCTTTTCTTTAAGCTTCCTCAATGCTTCCATTGGATCTTCATAATTGACTTCTTTTTCATCATTCATACTTATTTTCTTTTTGATTTGTTCTTTCTTTGACGTCTTTGATTTTCCAATTTTGAATCCATTTTTTTGACTTTTAACATTATTTTTATTGACCAGAACTTCTCGTGTCTTCAAACTTTTATCATTGAAATCGTTTTTATTTGGTTGTAGTCGTTTCTGTTTCTTCAATGACCTTTCTTGTTTCCTCTTATCCTTTCGTGATATTGTAGGACCGCCTCTTTTCTTTTTATTAAATCTATCGTCATTGTCTTTGTTCTCATAATTGTTTATCAAAACCTGATTTAACAACTTATCAGGTAGTCTTGTGGTACTAGTCTTCAAATCATCATCTAATCTTACCATACTATTTTGGTTGTAAAAAGATTCGTCTCATCTAAATAATTTTTTTGTTAGCGCCTGCATACTACCCCAGTGGTACCAAAATTCGAAACTAATCACCTTGAGAAAAAGTTCACACTATCGATATGATTTTCAATAAACTCAAGTTTGACCTCGGGAAATTAAAAGTGGATGTTAAATTCTTAGGGGACGTGTTTATATTAGCTGGTGCTGGCTTATCAGTTTACTACATATTAAACACGATCATCAATGAATATTTAGACAATTCAATTAAAAATAATAAAGAAAGTGACAAAAAGACTAAATCAGTATTAAAGAAATTGCAAGTATCGAATCCTCATTTGAAAAACATAAATTTGAATCAATATGAAAAAAACTTGTTGAGTTCGTTAGTTACCCCAGAGGAAATAAACGTTACTTTTGATGATATTGGTGGTTTGGCCAATATTATAGATGAATTAAGAGAAGCAGTTATACTACCACTCACTCAGCCTAAATTATTTTCGAAACATCTGACGTTAATACAAAGTCCAAAAGGAGTGTTGTTTTATGGACCACCAGGTTGTGGGAAAACGATGTTGGCCAAGGCAATTGCAAAAGAAAGTGGTGCGTTTTTTTTATCTATTAGAATGTCAACCATCATGGATAAATGGTACGGAGAATCAAATAAAATCACTGACGCCATATTTTCATTAGCCAACAAATTACAACCATGTATTATATTCATTGACGAGATTGATTCATTTTTGAGAGATAGAAGTTCAAACGATCATGAGGTAAGTGCTATGTTGAAAGCGGAGTTTATGACATTATGGGACGGTTTGAAATCAAATGGACAGATAATGATCTTGGGAGCAACAAATAGAAAAAATGATATTGATGAAGCCTTTTTAAGAAGAATGCCAAAGACATTCCCAATTGGTAAACCAAATTTTGATCAAAGAAAACAGATTTTATCAAAAATTTTAAGAGACGCCAAATTAGATTCTGAAGAGTTTAATTTGAATCACATCGTTCAAGCCACGAAAAATTATAGCGGATCAGATTTAAGAGAATTGTGTAGAGAAGCAGCTATATTACCCGTCAGAGAATATATCAAGGAAAACTACAATTACAAAAGTGGAAAATTAGAAACAGGAGAGGATGAAGAGGAAGAAGAAGATTTACCAGTGAGATCTTTGAGAACTTCAGACTTTGTGAAGTTAATATCAAACGACGTGACAATTAATATACCTAGTGTAGCAGTGGATTAATATACAGAATCTTAGTTTAGTCACGTGATAAAATTTACGTATAGAATGATCATTTCCGATGATTGAAATTTTTTCTTTCTACTAACCAGTTATTGTACTCTTTGTATAGTCAAATATACAAGCTTATCAAATGTTATTATATGTAGTGAACATGGCTTCTTCGAAGATCTTTACACCTACAAATATGGTATAATGATTCAAAGCGAAGCCCAAAGGAACACATCACAACTAATTTGGCTCTACTCTTACAGTATTACTGGAAATTTTTAAATACGCTATGGGAGTAGAAACTAATATATGTTATTAGTATCGATTAGTTTGAGACATCTTGATGGTAATTGTAATACGATCAGTTAATGGAGATAAAATTCTGTTCGAAAAGCGTAGTTAGCATTCCTGAAACAAAGGCTAATACTGAGATGTAGGTTTGATAATTTTATCGGAGTGTGCCATATATGTATTCGATGTCGTGTGTGGAATTTGTATATTTTTTGGGGGTAATTTATGATTGCGCAACCTAAAGTCACCACGGGCATGATTAGAGTTTTAAAACCACCAATCCCAATTCTACGTAGTAGATGGATAAGGTCGTATTCAACAGATATAGAGAAACTCAAACGAGAGTCAGACTCTACAGAAACAGATTCCTCTGCTTCAACAACAGGGGTAATTGATAAGAAACATTCCGAAGTGTTATTATATTACGATCTGATCTACCCATTCACAACTTCCAAGAATGTCATTATACAATACATGTCCCGGTTCCAATTGCCGTTTAGTAAGAAGTACGACAATGAGAAATTAGAATCCAAAATTTGGTCCCTTTCATCCCCTTTACCCAAAGAATCTAAAATCACTGAATTTGTACCGATAAGAAGAGATTGTGGAGCATTTGTTAAGTTCAATTATCCACCTGAGATACCAGCAAGAGAAATTATTGAAAAAATTCGTGAAAATGTTAAAGTCAAGGAGGATGAAAAGATGAAAAACAACTTGTTCTTCAAACTTTATAATAATATCTTCGATACCAGTCCCAAAGTGTTTTCAGTGAAAGGTGTTCCTTGGATTGAAGATTTAAGGAGGTTTCCCAGTCAGAAGATATCAGTTAAATTCGAAGGTTCGCCTCTTACCGAAGAAGAATTATACGTCTTATTCAGAAGATATGGATTGATTAATGATATAAGTGTGGCACCAACTGAAGCTTCAATAATTTTTCACAGTAGAAGATCAGCCATTGCTGCAAAGCATTGTATAACGGGAATGGAATTGAATCAAGGAAAAACCGTCCTACACATACAATTCGTTGCAGTCAAGAGAACCAACTATTTGACTGATTTTATAATGAATCACACTAAAATAGCTATACCGATAATTCTTGCCTTATTGGCCACATTTGCAGTGTTAATTTTTGATCCAATCAGAGAATGGTTTATCCAGTACAGAATAACTCATGGGAATGTCAAGAGATTTGAATCGTATAAGCAAAACAAATGGTTTAAAATTATTTACATCCCTTACAAGACAATTGTTGATTGGATATCTAGCAGTTACGATTATATAGACACGCAATTTCACGAAGTCACAGGATCAAAAGAAGAAGACACCAGTGATAATTTGATCGAAATGAAAACAGAGAATAACATGTTTTGGAAAGAAAGGTACGAAAAGTCAAAACAGTTGAAACTATGGATTCTTGAAAATTTGAATAGTTTTATAATCATCAAGGGTCCACAAGGGTCAGGAAAAGAAGAATTTGTATATGAACATACATTGAAAACCGATGACAAATTAAGTAAGAGAATATTGATACTCGAGTGTGACGAGTTGGGCAAATCCAGATCAGATAACAACCTAATTGGAAACTCTGCATCTCAATTGGGATACTTTCCAGTTTTCACGTGGACCAATACAATTTCTCAATTTGTTGATTTGGGTGTTCAGGGATTAACGGGAGCTAAGTCAGGATTGAGCGAATCTAAGGAAACACAAATCAAGAACATTTTTTCATTGACCACACAAGCAATAAGACATATCACAGATGCAGATTATACCAAGTACGTAAAATCTGTGGAACGGAAAAACAAGAAATTGTCTGCAGATGATCAGATTGAAATTTTAAAACAAGAGGATTTCTTACAACAGCATCCAGAATCAAAACCAATTATAGTCATAAATAAATTTGCTAGGAAAGCAGACGTACATTCCAATGACTTTATATACCCTTTGATTGCTGATTGGGCAGCTGGGTTGATACAAAACAACACCGCACATGTGATATTCTTAACATCTGATGTTGGATCAATACAACATTTAAATGACGCTTTGCCGAACCAAGTATTCAAAGATATTTCATTGAGCGATGCTTCGATGTCCAGTTCGAAGCAATATGTCTGTGACGCCTTGAAAGTTACTGATTCCCAAACATTAGATTCTTGTATTAAACCTTTAGGAGGTAGAATGTTGGATTTGCAATCATTTATAAGAAGAATTAAATCGGGCGAGGATTCCCAACTGGCAATCAACGAGATGATCACACAAGCAGCTGAGTTGATCACAACATTCTTTTTGAATAATCATAAATTGGACAACAACGATGTCAATTGGCAACCTTCTCAAGTCTGGTTGATCATGAAGTTGTTGTCAAACAAAGACGATATAAATTTTGCAGACTTGGTGAAGAACCCAATGTTTAAAAACTCAAAAGAAACAATCGACACTTTGTCAACTTTGGAAAAATTTGATTTGATATCATTACAAAGAGACAAAGGAGTATTAAACAAGATTTGCCCGGGCAGACCATTGTTCAAAGCTGCGTTTGAGAATTTGTTAAACGATGCTAGGATTTGGAAATTATACGAAACTGACTATATAACAAATTTGGTCAGTTTGGAGGCGGCAAAAATTAATAAACTTGAAACTGAGTTGATATCTATAGCCAAGCTAGGAGGAAAATTGGACGATAGAATTGATTATTTGGCTAAAAAGATTGAGGGTTCCAATGCGAAAATTGTCAACTATGAGAAAGAGATTGCTGAGATTGCAAGTGGCGGGGCAAAACACAAAAGTTTCTTAGGTATTAAATATTGATACATATGTATATATACGAGCTAATCTAGTAGTGTGTCTTGTACTATTTCCCACACCATTCTTTGCCGAATAACTTTCATATCTTTTTGACTATATTTCAATTGTTTACTTTCAGCAAGGTACTTGGCCGCTGTACATGTAAACACTCCACAATCTGAGCCATTGGATTGTTGAGGCGAATCTGTAAGTGAAACAAGCTGGTAATCAATCGGCAGCACGTTCAACCTGACTGCTTCTTGTTTCATGTACTCATTTAGATTCTCGACGGCATCGGGGTTTCCATGTCTGGTGCATAGTGAATCGTAGTATGTGATTGTTTTCGCCTTATTGTCAATCACTGACAATGCCCAATGCGTGTTTGATATATTTACAGGAACCAACACCTTGTGCTTGGAAAATAAGTTGACCTTTTTACGCTTGGCCCACCGTGCAACGCCCGTATACCCCTTCGACGCCAACGCAGTGTAGAAATGTGTAGTCCATGCAAACACCTGTTCGTTTCGAGCCATTACCAAATTTAAATAAAAGTCAATTACATTGTCGTTCAACCACCTTCCTTGCTTCAATGTATTTAGATCCTGAGTGTAGATTTCTAACAAGTATTTGCTTATCTGTAGTTTATTTGGACTCGACCAAATCTGATTTACTTGATTTAATTGTGGTTCAGTCAATGGCTTGATCAATTGGGCCTCTTGTAATCGTTTCTTGGTTATTAGATTTTGTAGATTGTTTTGCGTCGATTCATAAACTGAAGATATCTTATCAATGTAAAAATTTGAAATAAAACTATCGACTAAAGAATACTCATTCAATGAAACCGGTTTAGATGGTATGTAGTAATTCAAAATCGATTCTTGATAAGGAGTCACATTTGGCTTTATATCCAACAAAGAACTTTGTTTTCCACATTTGCCTAAGTTTTGAGGGTTTTTGTATCTGTAGTTGACAGGTTTTGCAATTGACAAATCAGTACCATATTGATCGTTTGGTGGCTCTTTTATTCGCTTTTTATTCAAATCTAGAAGTAATTGAGTAGATAATGGTGATGAAATTGGCGGCTGTATTTCTATGGTCGAATCTTGCAATATACTATTATCCAGTTTTGGTTTGTTTATTATTTGAAAATCGTTGGTATATAGATATTCAGTTTTTATGTACTCGACATCGGAATCGGATACATCAACTTGTGGAGTTTGTTTCTCATCAAAAATAGTTGAAAAGATAAAAAGTTTAAAATAGTTGAAAATATCCTTCATTACCGAAATCAAAGACACCAGTAGAGGTGTTGGAGTGGAATTAGTATTCGGATTGTTGTGAGAAAGTCTTTCATTGTATAGTATTGGGTTCTCGTGATCAATCATTTGATCATCAGTAAGATTTTGTTTGTTGTATTCAAATTGTGCAGCCAAATAAAAAATGATACAAACTACACCAAACTTGTTAAAAATTCTACCAACCAAATTCAAAGAACATTGTTTTAAAACAAGCTACTGCAGGTATAGTTTATCTGAAAAATTAAATATCGTAAATTTAAGTGTAAAATGCAACGTTGCACTAATGTTGAAATGAATCAACCTAATTTGGCCAAACAGGCGACCAGGGTCAAGAGTATTAAGCCTATTTTCACAACGAGATGCGCCCGAAATGGAAATAGAAAAAAGGTGTAAGTTATCAAACCCATCTTAAATTAATCAACAACAACGTGGGCTCAATCAGATTTAATATTATTCACATGGTTATATGCAGGCCTAATACAAACGTTGATGATTTTCATAATTTTGCAATGGATGTATAACCATCGAAATAGTAATTAATCTACAGTTTTCTTTCTTTCATCAGATTAAGTTTATTGATTTTGCTGCAATTGTTGTTTAGTTTCCATTTATTTTGTTGTTGGTGCTGCTTATATAGTTATAGAGTTTCCATTAAAGTTTAATTATAATAAAACAAAGGTTACATTCACAATAATATTTTAATTGTCCATCAAGAGATTTTAAATTCAGAAGTAGCCCATCACTAATTTTATCAATCGATATCTCAACCATTCATAAACATTAGGAGAACCCATTCGTCATCACTTGGTTATCATTAAAGAAAGAAAAATTATCAATTTTGTGTAAATTCACCATTTTTTCTTTATCAAGATTTACAACTAGTTTTAACCAATTCACTTCTCCTGTTTTTTTATTCCACTTCCCCCCTAGTTAGGTTATGTCAGCAAAAGAATCAGATCAATCAAAAGAATCAGTCAATCAAGATCAAGCTAAACAAGCTGGTAAAATGTTGTTTGGTACCAAGTTAGATCATGAGATTTATCAACCATGGAAGGATTATTATATCAATTATACTCAGCTTAAAAAACTATTAAAAGAAGGTGTCATTTTGAAAAACAACTGGACCGATAAAGATGAACAGAACTTTGTATCAGCCTTGGATGAAAATTTGGAAAAAGTTTTCACTTTTCAACACAACAAGTTCGACGAATTGAATGAAGAACTTAACAAATTACAATCTGATACAGAATCAACATCCGATTTTGACGTTACAAGTTTCAGTAAAAAATTGGACGATTTGTTAAACGAAGCACAGAATTTAGAACATTTTCAAAGATTAAATTACACCGGATTTATAAAAATAGTCAAGAAGCATGACAGATTGCATGCAAATTATTCAGTTAAACCATTATTGAATGTTAGATTGAAGAGTTTGCCATTCCACTCTGAAGATTATAGTCCTTTGTTATACAAGGTTGGTACTTTGTATCAGTTTCTAAGAGATAACTATGAAGTTGATTCTTCATTAAGTAAATTGTCTTCATTCAATGATGGTGCTTTAAACGGGGAATTTCAGAGTTTTAAATTCTGGATTCATCCTGAAAATTTGATGGAAGTTAAAACTACCATCTTGAGACATTTACCTGTGTTGGTTTATAACTCTAGTAACAAGAATGAAGAAGAAGACGACGACGATGAAGACGAAGATGAAGAAACAGCAGCTAAAAACGTTTTGGGTGATCAAACTATTAATTGTCTTTATTTTGATAATGATCATTTTGATGTTTACAATCATAAATTGACAAAATTAAACAATTCATCAACTTTAAGAATAAGATGGGTTGGTAAATTATCAGATAAACCAAAGATAACAATGGAAAAGAAACAATTTGATGTCAACTCAAATTTCCATGTTGATGACAAAATCGAATTGAGACAAAAGTATATCAATCAATTGGTCATAAATAAGGAAATTCCAAAAAAATTAGTCAAAATTAACGATGAAGCATCAGTTAAAAGGTTGGTTCAATATATTGAAGAAAATAACTTGCAACCTATTTTAAGAACTACATATAAAAGAACAGCTTTCCAAATTCCTGGTGATGATAAAATCAGAATTATCATTGACTCGAACTTGACTTTTATTAGAGAGGATTCTTTTGATTCCCAATTGCCAATAAGAGACCCCCAACAATGGCATAGAGTTGATATTGACTCTGCTAAAAATTCTCAACCTTACCTTAGAAAAGGAGAATTTGTGAAATTCCCCTTTGCAACTATGGAGATTAAAATTAAGAAATCAAGCGCCAAAAATTTTAAAAAGTTACAGTGGATTAATGAGTTAATTAATTCAAGTTATTTGGTTAAAGAAATTCCAAATTTTTCGAAATTCATTCATGGTGTAGCTTCATTATATTTGGAAGATGATAAGTTAGATAACATACCTTTATGGTTCAATGAGTTGGAAGGAGACATAAATGATGATTTCCCAAAGATTCCACCAAAAATTAATAATCAAGGAATAACCGAATTGAGCAATGATGACAATTTATCCAAATTTAAATCGATGTTGTTGAAAAACAATGCCACTAATTTCCAACCAAGATCAGCCTCGTTTTCGGGAAGTTTGTTATATACAAAAGGTGTTGATGATGAAGATGAGGAGGATAATAAACGAGTCGAAGTAATTACAGAAGAACAATTATCACCTACCCAAAGACCTGTAACTGGCAATAACACTGATGATCAATCCTCAGACTTTGATGAAGATGAAGACGAAGATGAAGTGGATTTAGCAAGATCAAATCCTTTGGTAAAATTGATGAAGTTACCAAATGAATTTTCAAAATTAATAGACGTCGATTCCGAAGACGAAGAAATTGAGTTACCAGCAGGAGTTACTAAGCCGGACCAATGGATTAAAAACATGGGTCCAATTAAGATTGAGCCTAAAGTGTGGTTAGCAAATGAAAGAACATTCAACAGATGGTTACACGTAACAACATTATTATCGTCATTGACTTTTATAATCTACAATTCTTCAATGTCTTCTAACTTTGAAACATTGAGTAATTATTTGGCTTACTTTTATTTTGGATTGACTTTATTCAGTTGTGTTTGGGGTTATTATATTTATTTGAGAAGAAGAACTATCATTTTAGAAAGAAGTGATAAACATTTGGACAATTCCATTGGTCCTTTAATAATTGCATTTGGATTGATTGTTGCCTTAGTGGTCAATTTCGTCTTTGGATGGAAGAATTTAAAACTAGACCATGATAGTGAATTTTATTTGAATAATCCAATGCATAAAAAAGTTCACCAGTTTGTAATTGATATAGTCAATTAATGTATAGTAATATATGTAAAATTAAATAATGGAATCTGAATAGGTTGAACAAATACCATCTGACGCCTAGTCTTTGTTAATATTAGTACTTACTGTAAAGAAATGCTCCTGCATGTAGCTAAATATCCACCGTGTAACAACTGATTTTTTTTTCGTTCAACACACATAGTAAACGATAAACCATATCATGTCGCTAAATATCTCCTTATATACCATATCGTCCGTGCTAATATTAGACAATGAAGGGAAAAGGTTGTTTGCTAAATACTATAAACCGTCTTTAGACTTGGATATCAAGTTTAACTCTCATGTTGATTCCAAGGATAATCAACTTAAATTTGAAAAAAATTTGTTTTCCAAGATCAATAAAGTTCATCAGGATATAATATTATTTGAGAACCATTTGGTATGCTATAAACAAGTCAGTGATGTCATAATTGTTTTTGTTAGCCCTTTGAATGAAAATGAAAGTTTGATTTACTCAACATTGACCAATTTTTATGAAGCATTATCGATATTATTTGACAATTCGATTGACAAAGGATCTTTATTGGAGAAATATGATTTATTGAGTTTATGTTTGGATGAAGTCATAGATGATGGAATCATTATTGAATATGACCCATCTACTATTGTGAGTAGAGTTACAAATGCACCATCGAGTCAAATCGATGTAAACAACTTGAGAAATATAGACATCAGTGAAAAAGGGTTGTTTAATGCGTTATCTTTTGCATCAAAGAAATTGGGTGAAAGGTTACAACAAGGATTATAAATATATAAAGTTTGTATTGAAAAGCGTCTCTAAATTGTAGTTCTGACATTTGCTACCAGTTTGCAACATGAGGTAGTAGTGTTGTGATGCCGAAAAAAAAAACAAGGTTAGAACGAAGCTACTACTGCTACTTTGTATGAATTCAATCATGGATGATTCATTTTATTTTTCATTATTAAGAATTTCCATAGCTCAAATATTAAAAGCAAATGGATATGACAAGTGCAAACCAGTGGTGGTGAATATTTTGACCGATATATATATAAAAACATTTACCAATTTGGTGGATGAAGCTGTCAAATGTTCTAATCTTCGTACACAATCAAATCAACTTGAGATACAAGACATCACCCAAGGTTTAATAAATATGGGTATACTAAAAGTGAACAACATAGCGCAGTTGCATGACGAAAACTTTCTAGAGAATAAGTACAACACAAAAGGGGTAGACTCATTTAAAAATTGGATCACCAGTGAAAATTATCAAATTCAGCGATATTTGAATAATGTTCCAGACCTGTTGATCAAAAGCTTAATTGAAAAGCGAAAGTTGACACCCATGGAGTCCAATGAAGACATTTTAATGAAGAAACGACAAAAGCATAAAGAAAGACAACAATATTATAACAGTTTAAAATTAAATGAAGAAGAGCTACATATGAATGATGAGGAAGAAGAAGATGAAATCACAGCTAATGAAAAGCTCAAGTGGTTTAACTATTTGATTGAAAAAGACTTGAAACTAGGACACGATATCAAATATTTAAACACCAATGAACCTATATTTCAAGAATACATGAAATATCAGGCGAGTGAGAAATTGCATCCGATAGATGAGAAAAACAAAAAATTACAAGGAATACAAAGATTAAATTATCATTTACAAAATTTGAACAAAAATGATTATCTTGTAATGGATATTCGAAAAGAGAAAAGTCCAGTTGATAATGAGGAAGAAGATTTGGAAGTGGAAGAAGAAAATAATATTGAGCCTTCCCAAGAGTTGAAAGATGCACTACCGTACAACATAAAATACAATAAGTATCTAACTGATGACGATTTGCAAATAGAACAAGAGGAAATTGGAGCCGTGGATCAACAATTGGATGATAATCATGATGATGGTATTGGGGGCGACAATAGTTTGTTAATTGCATGAAGCAAATAATCTAGATATATGTAGTCTATGCCATTAACCTGAGTTTAAACTTTACAGTAATAAAATAAGAAATTAACATCAAGAAAAAAGCTGTATTACTCGCATGATGAATTCTAAAATTAGATGATGGACTAAACCCTGAGGCCTAATAAACGAAACTCAAACACATCATCTGGTAATCCGGAACCAATCTGAATTAGTCCTAAAGAAGAAATGGAACAGGTCAGGTGTAAAAACCAATAAAATAAGAAATTTACAAACACCCAACTGAAAAAAAAAAATAAAAAAAAAATAAAATTCAGGTGTTTTAACCGGATTGGGAAATATTCCAATAATGAAATAAGATCAACACAAAAAATGAATTGCAAATCGTTATGAAAGACAATATGAAATTGGTTTGGTTGTCAATTGTACTGTGGGTATTTTTTCATTGAAATTCATAGCCACTCATGGATAAGACCAATCACCAAAGAAAACAATTGAAAAATTGTGGTTGGAAAAATGATTAAACTCATTTGTGGCAAACCAAGATACCAGAAATTGAGAAAAACTACTGATGACTATTTATCCGAGAGCAACTTTGAGTTTTTTCTCAAGTTAACGACGTGCAAACCGGACCCAAAGATCAAAGAGTGGACCACCATCAAACGCGTTCTAAATTGAACATTGACACAGCTTTAGATGTTGTGCAGAGTACACAACAATTAAATTAAAAAAAAAAAAAAAACGCGTGTTGGCATTTAATTTTGGCCTCCACCAAATTAAAGTTTGTATGATAAAATTAAAAAATTTACCCCTTTGACGATTAGATGAAGAATTTTACATGATGGTTGTACAGATTTTATATGTCGTACATTTCCAAATCATCTATAATTGTTGCAATCGTTTGCTTCGGAATTCATCTGGCTAAATCTATATATACTGCCAATTTTTCAATTTCTGTTATTATTTATAATTTTCACGATTTATTTTTATCTAATCATATCTTGTACTATTTGCTCTTAAAACAAAAACAACCATTATATCATCTTTTTTTTTCCTTCATAGTCAAACACATCAGCATAGGACACAAATACACTCATTGACTTGACAACAACTCATATCCATATTCCAAACAACGTGTATTATTTATATCCCAAGGTCCCCTACATTTATTTGCATTTTATTGAAATTATAATTCACTTTATTATATTACTACAAAAGTTTTCTTTGATTCCTCCCTTCAATTCCCATTTTCATAGCACATCACTTTTTAATTCATAATGATTAACAAAAACTTCAATTTGCATTTGAAACTTAATAAATTGGACTTCAATTCATCTGTGTCTTCTCAGCCTTTCACACCAATAGATCAAACATTGAAAACCCCTTTGGAATTACCCAACAATAATCAATCCTTTTTTCACCCTCCTCCTCCGATAAATAATAATTCCAACTTTTATCAAAATTTGAATGAGTCAGACGATATTCTTACTGATATCGACGAACCTAGCCAAAATTTTGTGGGAAAGAAAAATTACACCGTGTTTTTCACTACTGTATTTGATAATTTGCTTTTGGGATCCTACAGTGAAATCTTGGCAAAACCAACAACAACCCCTTTTTCAGGGTGTATACCTCCTAGCGGTTTGGTGAGTAAAGTTGCTAATGAGGTTATTTTACAGTTGATCAAATCCACTAGTGATATTAATCCACCATTGTACGATACCCAATCCATAATAAACAGAGACTGTTTAAAGAATCATGATTATCAACCAATAATTCTACAATTGATAAGAAAAAGATTGTTGGAGTTATGTAATAAAGAGATAAATGGACAAAAATTGCCAGAGTCAACAACGATTCAAAACCAGGGTCTCAGGACGAATTCTATTTCATCAATGTCTTTGAATGAAATGAATTTGATGAATTATAACTCTCAACAGCAACAGCAACAATCTACATCATCAGCTAGCTCAATACGCTCGAGATCTTCATCTGTCAATTTAAGAAAACAGTCTTTGACTAGAAACAATTCCAACAATTGGTTGCACGTAGGAAACATATCTAATTTGAGACCAGGAATGAACAATGAGTTCAACGTCAGTACAGACTCCTTACAATCGATTCAAGACTTTGTTCCACAAAATTTCATAAATAAATCCAATCAAAACCAAAACCAAAACCAAAACCAGACCTTAAATTCAATGATGAACGATCATCATATAACACCTCCTACATTACACAAAAACCCGATATGTCAGACTCAAACACCTCCATACACAGATACTTCCGACCTGGAGTTTCATTTCTTACAAAGATCGAGAAGTTCATCCAAAGGCAACAGCCTTTCGTTGAACATAAACACAAATCACCTTGATCAGACATCATTGGATTCGCCATTCAATTCTTCGGCCGACGAGTACTTTCCTGGGGTTCAAAGTCAACAAAATTACGTACTGGATACAAGTAATGAAGTTAACGAAAACTCAATCAAGAATTTGTTTACTTTGAGTGAGAAAAAGAGAGATTCGTTGAAATTGAAAAGAGGTATATATTGATTGTATATAAGACATTTAATAGAACAACTAGTCTTTGGACAGATTTTTCCCTATGAGTGGCTGTAACAAATGCGGGTCGAAATGCAATTCAGCGCTGATTGATGGCGTAGGCTGCACGCGACAACTAGCAAATAGTGCATAAATGAATAAAATCTAGATCGACGATCTTGTCATTTAGGGCCCGTAGAATCTGCTTTCAAAGGCGTTCTTTATAAACAGACTTATTGTATAAATTAAGCCTCGTAGAAAACTCGGGAGTTAGTATTGGCAGAGTTGTGAGTGGGAAACACGCCTCAGTTGCAATTCAGAAAATACAGTTTCCTCCGGTGTGACAAAAATCCTGGTGTTCCGTTTTGTTACCGACCGGGCCTTTGTCAGAATCATTCAAAGCCGATTTGCCGGATAATTGGTTATTAAAAGTACTTTTCAATGGTGAAATATCTTGATTTTTTAGTCTGCACATTAAGCAGATACTTCGAAGTTTGCAAATGACGCTACAGTGGTTTCTAGACTTGATTTTCGAAATAGAAATAATATTAGTTTTCATAATAATGAAGTTAATAATATTTGTATCTTTCACTTGGTTTTCAAAACGGAGCAATTACCTAAAAGATCCTACAGTCACCACGTACACTGAAAGAGTTGAAACGATTGTTAGAAAAAAATTACGGGTCTAGTGTTTTACTTAATCCTTTAAAAGTCAGCATTTTATTTTTGATGAGACGTGGACATGGAAATGGAAGATAGTGAGGTCGCGGTCGTAGATTCCTTTTTTTAAGCTAACTGCATTTGTAAAGAGTGATTGAGCTATGTAGATCAGGCTGTTCTATATGCTCAATTTCAATACAAATTTTAAAATCTACTATAGCTTAATGAATGTAGGAAATGAAAGCTTTGTATATATAGATAAAGTGTGAGAATTTAAACTAAAGGAAGCAAGGTTCACAACAATTAAGCCGGCAATTTAGGTAATGGAATCGAAGATGAAAAGGAAATGTCTCAAGCGCCAAACTAAATTAGGAGTTCTTCATCGTCACATGTTATCTCACGAGGCAGATCTGTTCATAAACAAAACTCAATATATTGAATTTTAAATTAGCTTACACAAAATAAAACGTTTCAAAAACAATTGGCATATTTTACCATAATCTTGACAGTCCAGGAGAATCTGAACTTCGTATGTTTTACTATAATTATCAACCAAAAAATAACTTGAGTGTGTCACAAGTACTTTCTTGGCTATACGGTTTACTAACGTGCAGTATAATACATTGAATTGTAAAAATAGTTACTTCTTCTGTACATACGTGGAGCGATTGACTTGAAATTGCCGCCTGATGGCATACAAAAAATTCCTTCAAGCACCTCTAATTAGATTCAGATTGAAGCTTGAACCTCACAGAAAGTTGAATCGAGTACAAGGGTTAAATACTGCATACTTAATACCATGTGGTGGTCAGAGTTTTGTATTTTTTAAAGAGCTAGGGTAAGCGCTTCATATACGAAATTGCGGATATTAATGATTTGCACGATGTTAAGCTCTTTTTTTTGTCTTGACAATTGACTAGGATAATTGCTGATGGTAGCAATTGGATGGTCTGGCACTGCGCAACTTGGCTGGAAATCCTGATTACGATGTCTTTGCTCAAATTTAACACGGTTTCACATACAAGAAAATAGATTAGCTCATATCTCACAAAGTACCTACAACTTAATTGCAAATACGTAGACTAATTATATAAACCAAATGTTTGTATTTCAGTGAACTTTGAATTAAGTTTCACACCCACACCAAAGCTTCAAATTTAATTGAAAATATATTATCAATTACAGAGAAACTGTTCTCGTAGTGAGTTTTAATATTTCAGGCTCATGGTAGTCATGGAAAACGAAAACTTAATTTATTTAATATTTGCCGCATGCAATTGTGGTTTTGACCGTGTTGCATATAAATACTGCATATACACTTATACATATATTAGTGCTATGCCCCGATCTTGTGTTCTGCCATATCTCCAATCCTGTCTTGATGAGTAAACGAAAATTGTCTTTGGTTGATGAGAAAAACAAGGTAGATTATTCAAACAATGAAAAAGACAAAGGTTTAGTTGATTTTATTTCCATTATTTCTGATGTCGATTCAAACAAATTCCAGAGTTACAACTACATTCATTCCCATCACGATAAGCTCAGCACAAAACACAAAAGTCCAAGATTCATCCCTGGCGTAGAAGAAACTTTGACTCATTTGAAGCTACTCAAGGCTTTTGGAGTTTTAAAAAGTCAAGTCACTCAAAATACCGACAAAGAGTATAATGTAAAACAATGGCAAGTTTTTATCACAAACGCAGTCAGAAGGTTCATCTTATTTGCCACAGCTTTACAAAAAAAATACGGCTCGTTGGGATCAAACGTCAGTGAATCGAGCTTGGTGTCGGAGGCCACATACAAGGACATAACTTTTTTCAATGTCATGGAGCATATGATTCCACCATTGGATGTAGTCATGGTTTGGCATTCATTTTTATTAAACCCAACTTCAATGTATGACGTTTTTGTCAGAGAAGAATTTGTCAAATTCAGTTTTTATCCTTTACCGCTCCATTTACTTAATAAATTTATCGACAATTATACATTCAGATATGACGTACCTCAAGGCTACAAAATCAATTATGTAAATCTCATCAGCGAATTTACTGATGACCCAGTAGATCTACAATATAACATGGAGTCGTTCTCAATGTACGAGAATTTAGTGCAAGTGTATTGTCCAATGTGTCAAACCTGTATAACATCCAAATTGCCGCTATCAAATGATCCAAATACTGGTTTTGCAGACCAAAAATTTTCAGCTGCGAACATAAGCTTAAACACAAACTGCTTCCACAGTGAGATTTCGATAATCAATCATGAGAAACTACGGATATTGCAGTTATACGCCGATGTCTTTAGAACTGGACCGTTGCAAGGAACATTCAAATACTTTTCGAGAATAAATTGCCACCCGAGGCATTACTCTAGGGACTCTTTAGGGATCAGTGAAGCGACAAAAGACGATATTAAAATCGACTGGGAAGACACAAAATATCTTTCAAAATTTAGTAAACTTGCTGAATATTACTACCAAAAGTCGAGACATATTAGGTCTAGAAGAAGAAATGGAGCGTTTTTGACCCATTACTCACAATTTAATTTAATTTGTAGTACTATTCCCAACGCCGTTGAAATCGGAGAAGATTTAGTTGGCTGTGTTCTACGTCAGGAAAGATTTGTTGAAAAAATGAATAACTTCAACTGGTTACAGTCCCCATTTGTTCTGGAAAGTATATCTGAGTCTATACTTCGATATGAGCGGTTTTTCAAGCTATTGACAAGTTCAAAACACATTTTAGTTCCGACTTTGGACATAGATTTGATTTGGCATACTCATCAATTGTCGATGTACGGCTATTTCCAAGATTGTAAGAATAGCAATTGTCAAGCCGTCATTGACCACGATGACAAAATCGAGGAGAGTGTGTTGGACAAAAATTTTGAACTCACTTCAAAAATGTACAAACTCAAATACAAGCAGGATTACTCTTTATGCTTTTGTTGGTATTGTGTCGGTGGCAGGGCGGGGAAACGAGATGCTTTGAAATCATTATTTGGCAAGACAAAAGATGAATCCTATTTGCTTTCAAATCCTTTAGTCCGTGACTTGAAATCAGAAGGGCTTACTCACATAAGCGGACACAATGCGGTACAATTACCAACAAAAGCATCTGAAAAGAGACGACTTGTGAACAGATATCCATGGACAGGAGATCCCACTTACACAGCTTACATGTATCCCATGTATTTCGTGATACCTCCTGTATTTCCAATTGGATACAGCGGTGAGAATTGTGCATACATGGATCAAAATTCATTGTGTTGTACTGTACAAAGTTCGTGCTCAATAAATGGCGGTTGTGCAGCTATAGGTTCATCCTGTGGAGGTGCAGGTTGTGGAGGGAGTGGTTGCGGTGGATCTAGTACTGGTGGATGTGGGTCCACTTGTGGAGGAGGAGGAGGAGGAGGCGGCTGCGGCGGTGGTGGTGGAGGTTGTGGAGGGGGAGGCGGTGGCTCATAATAGTAGAGAACTTCAACATTGTATTGTTAATTAAAAAACGCGATAAACAAGAAAAAAAAAATTTAATCTTGATTTGCAGCCCTGGCCGTAAAAGTTTGATCTTAAATTGCGTCCTTTGTTATTTTTATTTAATTTTTTTTTTTTTTAAATCTTGTTTATCAATGTCTGGTAAGCCTATAAATGACAATCATCCCCTTCGTATAGCTTTTCTAGGCGGACCCAGGTCCGGGAAAACATCAACTATATCAAAATTGGTTATGAACAACTTTAGCGACACTTATTACCCAACTCATCAGCTCAATCCGAATTTATACACATTCAAACCAAAGTCCGCAACCGCAAAATCTATACTACGAGGTGGTCAGTTTCACGATAAAACCATCTCAACCAAGAAGCAGAGCAAGCCTTGTGGCCATATCGAGCAGATACTAATAGAATTGATAGACACTCCAGCATTTAATCCTCAACAAGTAGTGCCGTTTCTAGAAGCATCCTTATACGTTAAATTAGACAAGGATGTTTTACATAATCTCGCGAATGAACCAAGACGGCCGGTGAGCACCAACCCCTTGCTAGTGGCTTCTGGCGCAAGTGAGTTGAATGGCAATGTTCATGGCTATTTTTTCGTTTATTCAAGTATCCCGTCATACAATCCACCAGGATACGATAGTCAGGAAGGTTTACCTAAAGATCATCTGTTCAACCTTCTACAAATTATGAAGGATGCATTAGATGAAGCATGGGATGAGTATAACAATTTTAAAACCAATTGGGAAAATGGTAAAGAGGAAGACATTTTTTCATTCAAATTAGCAATGAGAAATTGGATAGCTGATAAAAAGATAAGTCTAAATTACAATTCTAAACCTCCGATATGGATTGTTTGTACTCACATAAATAGTTCTTTAGCTTCGCCAAAGTTGATTGATCAAGGTAGAAAATTGAGCAATGAATGGAATTGTGGATTTGTCGCAATTGATAACCTAGATCAAGATGTTGATAAAATTTTGGCGTTAATGATTAATGATGTTCTTGAGACGCGAAAGAAGGCTTAGGTCACCGGCGCAATTGCCACACCTAATTCGGAATCGCCTTGTCCAAAATACAAAAACCACTGATTTTTGAACTGGACAATCCCTTCACAAAATACAACTTGATTTACTTGCCCTGTGATTTCATTTTCCAGTTCCGGCTTTAAAATGGGTTTCTCCAATCTAGCTATTGGTCCCTGTGAAATGTCATCGTAGTCAATTAACATTTCGTTTATAGTGTATGTATCTTTTGGTAAATCGTGTCCTCCCGTAGTGGCAGCATTATAAAAAAATATCCACTGATTGTTCTTCATCTTTATAGGAGCAGGTCCAGACTCAAGCAATTTGTTTTCCCGGTCCAAAATTTGTTTTGCCCATATATTATTATTGTACTTGGGCACTTTCCAATCTAATAAATTGTCACTCAGCGCTAAATGAAGCTCGCAGTCACCCCATATCATATAGTATTTACCATCTTTACTCCTTTCATTGAAGATGGCTCCTGATTTCAGCCAATCGTCGCGGATGATTCGATTACCATTGGCTGTTACAGCTATATCTCTCCAGCTAGAGGGCACTATTGGACCTTTTTTCTCCCAATGGAACAAATCCTCCGAATAAGCAACACACAATCTAGCAGTATGTAAGTCAAAGGCTGTGTATGTCACAATGAACAATTTTGTTTCTGGATCTCGTATAATTCTAGGATCTTCAATTCCACCACCATGCTCGTAAGTTTCAGTTGCGTATATTATTGGTTTTTTATACTTTGTAAAATTCACACCATCGTCAGACCACGCCAAACCCACACTCGAAGTCTTTTGTTTATTTTGAGCTCGGTACAACATAAAGACCTTGTTGTCAACTACTATCGCGGTGGCATTGTACAAATAGCCGGATTCGAATTCCACGTTTGGATCAGGTTTCATAATTGGATTATGCTTGTATTTTTTGAACGGTCCAATTGGAAATTTTGTTGGCGGCTTGTAATTGGCATCACCATCGGGCGAGTGTTTATTAATCGTTGGAAACATCATTTTTAGTATGGGGTAAAAGGGTAATTTTTCGGTTGCTTGTGCAGCATCACTGATACAGCCAGAAGCTACCATATGTCATCATGTTAAAGTTGGTATTAATTACAATGATTCAGAATTAATGTCAGGTGAGAGATACAACTCGCAGTCACAGTGAAACCATTTTTTGTTGTGATGATAAAAATTATTTCTTTGTATGGTTTAATCGCTATAATTATATTTGGTCCCCAACAAAAAAATTGTCATCAGTATATACAAGTATTATGGGGAATTTCTTATCACACCCAATTGAAGAGAAGGAAATAGATTATAAGAATTATGAAAAAGTGTCTTATTGTATAGGCTCGATGCAAGGATACAGATTGTCTATGGAAGATGCCCACAACGTTTTGATTAACGAAGATCAGACAATTGCAGTTTTCGGGCTATTCGATGGGCACGGAAACGATCAATGCTCAAAATATTTAGCAGAGCACTTACCCAGATATATATTCAAGAAGTTAAATCACTCCAAACATAAAACTTTAACCACCACTGAGGTGGTAAAGGTGTTGAAAAATGCATTTTTCAAGTTAGATCATGATTTATACAAAAAGATAGAAGAATTGAATCTATACAACAGCGGAAGTACAGGGATTGTCACTGCGATACTTCAAAACACTATATATGTGGTAAACACCGGTGATTCAAGGTCTATAATATCCATCAATGGCAAACCTAAATCATTATCATTTGATCATAAACCAAATAACATGGGCGAAAGAGTCCGGATAGAAAATTCAAACGGTTATATTTTAAACAACCGAGTAAACGAAGTATTGGCATTATCAAGAGCATTTGGAGATTTCAAATTTAAATTGCAATATCTAGAAAATTCAAGAAACGAATACATGAATCAAATGTTGAAAAATAAAAGTATGATACGCTTACCACCGGAATTGTTTCAAGTCACGGTGGAGCCGGAAGTGTTGTTTTACGACTACAATGATTTTACGATACCTGAATTTATAGTAATAGCATGCGATGGAATATGGGACTGCTTTAAAAACGATCAACTAATAAACATAATAAGAGACAAACTAGTACTAGGTTGGAAGTTGAACAAAATTGTTGAATACGTATTAAATAATTCGTTGACATTAGCAAATAATTACACTGGAGTTGGTTTCGACAATATGACTTTGATTATAGTTCCATTACAAAAAGCAAATCAAAGCTTGGATGAATGGTATAAAGTCATGGTCAATAAAATCTTGAGAGAAAAAGGGTTGGATTAGATTGATATAGATATTTATTGATAAATAATGAATTAGCAGCTCAAATGAAGTGTAAACCAAAAATCTTGATTGTTTATACTATATCAAAAGCAGATTGTTTGTAAATCTTTACACATTTAAAACTGTGATCATTTTGTTTTGCATGAAAACTGACTGTTTCAATTAGCCAAAACAATCGGCTAAAAAATATTCAGTGGGCCGACCAACTAGCGCGTATTAATGAAAAATCTGTTGAACCGATATTTAAGATGATATCTAGCAAAACTTCAACCATTTAATTTGCATCAAATTTGGATAACCTGAACGATAAATACCCAATGAAGTTCAATAATTGAAACCTTATGAAATCTCGAAATGTTTTAAAACAAGTCTTGCACAATTACAGCGTTTCCAGCTTGAATTTTTTACTTTCATTGTTTAAGCATCTTTCAAAACAAATATTGTAGATAAGTGAGTGTTTCTAGTCACAGGTTATACATAGTTAGAGCTCAAATTCAAATTGGTACTATTTATGGTTCCAATTGCTGCAAATGAATGGACTGATTTTTTTTCGTGCACCAATCTTCTATTTCTCATCAATAAAATCACAAATAACATTCTTACAATCACCAGCAGAGTTAACTGGCCACATACTTCATTTCATAACACTGAATTTTCATTCGTCATTTCTACTTGCATTTATCATTAAAAATCTCCATATACTGCATTAATTTTCACATTCCATATCATAATTTATGACTGATATAGACATATACCAAGATCCCATAATATCACTAGTGCGGGATCCAAATTTAAACAAAGATCAATACAAATCAAATCAACTAATAAACCTCATTAGAAACATCCAAGAAAGAAAAATCAATAAACTATGTTCTACTTCCTTCAAAATCTCTAAAGTGTTAGACAATTTGAATTTAAAATTTAAAAGCTGGGAATTTCTTTCCCTTGATTACAATTCAGACACCCACTTTGACGAGGATCAAGATTTGCATGTGAAAAACTTCAACACAAGTGTCTCGGACAAGGTCATAACTGCTTGTAATGAAATCAATGTTAATATAGCAAAAATAAGCTCAGACATTGATCTAATCAGTAAAGCTTCGAAAAGTTTAAATCCAAAAGATTTGATATCCGATGAAGGCTGTTTATTAACAAGTTTGTTATTGGTCATCATCAAAAAGAAAAACGAGGTCATAGATCAACTATCCATATCCTACGCAAAAGCAAAATTGATTTTAATTGGAAAAGAATTAGAAACGGGTTTATTGGACGATTTATCGGTTATAGAGTATTACAAGTCGTTCATAATTGCATTATTGAAACAATTGAATAGATCCATTGAAGACAACGACTTTGATAGTAAGTACGAGTGTTTAGCGGTAATCAATGATTTGGAGCACATGTTTGAAAAATTTAAAATTGAAAAATTATTCGATAAAGCAATTGAGGATGAATACAATTTTGAAACTAGTTCAAATTCAAGTAACAATCAAGATGATTCGTTTCTGGATTATTCAATATCATCATCACAACAATTACCGATGGTTCATTCAATTACCAGCCCTTCTGCGAATCAAAAATCAGATTCTTTGTTTGATATGACTACCAGTCAAATGTACAAATCTTCAATAACGGAAGAATTGCCATATTTAATGACCGCTTTCAGCTCAGCCAAAAATTTTAAAGAAGATGTTAGTCATTATAAACAAGAAGAAGCGCCAAAAGAAAATTTTCAATCAAAGCCGAAGCCAAAACCAAATGTGAAACTGCATTCTACTAAAAGACCTTATTTTCATAAATCCAATTTGCCAAACACTTCGTTATATTCAGAAAGCAACATCTTGTCTTCTCCTCCATTATACAACAGCCCTATACTAAGAACTTTTGGCATCCAACCCCAAGTCATCACTATTCCTCACGAAGATGACAAAGAAAATTATCGCAAGAAACAACTAATCACTAATTTTTCTAATTTGGAGCATGATTTCATCGATTAATCTTATCGGTTAGTTGACGACAAAAAAACTTATCACAAAAGACAGCTTTTAACAATTTTCTCTAGTTGGAGCATGATTTTATAGACTAATGAATTTACGTTATTTATTTCTCAGAGTTACATTTATACAATTCTTTGACAAAACTCTCACCCCAATAAGCCGAAGTATACTTTGAGATATAATTGAACAATTTCTTAAAGTTGAATTCCTTCTTTTCTTCGGGTAAAGTCAAACTTTCTTTAATTGCTTCACTTAATTCTTCAGTGTTCCATGGGTTGACAATAATTGCTCCATTTAAAGATTGTGCCGCACCTGCAAATTCAGAAAGAATCAAACTTCCTTTTTTCTTTTGTTGTGTTGCAATATATTCATACGAGACTAAATTCATACCATCTCTAGTAGATGTGATTAATGCAACATCACTGACGGAATACAAGGCAATGAGTTCCTCAAAGGGAATACTTTTATGTAAATAGTGAATAGGTACAAATTCAACGGTGCCGAAAGCACCATTTATTCGACCAATCATTTCATTGACCGTGGCACGAAGGGATTGGTATTCTTCAACATCTCCTCTTGATGGAACTGCAACTTGTACCAAGACAACTTTACCTATCCATTCTGGGTTTTCTTGTAAAAAAACTTCAAAAGCATGTAATTTCTGGGGTATACCTTTAATATAATCTAGACGATCAACACCAACAATCACCTTTTTATTTTTGTAGAACTTCTCTAACTCGGCAACTCTTTGCTGGACTTCTGGTTTTTTTAGTCCCTCAGTAAAATTGTCTACATCGATACCTATAGGAAATGCACCAACATTGACTGAATGATTTTGATATTTGATACCATTGGGCAACGTGCTTACGTTTGGTACGATTATGGACACTGCCGAGATAAAATGTCTGGCATAATCATAAGTATGGAAACCGATAAGATCACAGCTCAAAACACCTTCTAATATCTCTTTTCTAACTGGTAATATACGGTATATTTCAGATGATGGGAATGGAGTATGCAAAAAAAAGCCAATTCTTATATTCTTTTTGCTGTTGCCAATTTCTTTTCTCAACATCTCTGGTAACAACATTAAATGATAATCGTGAACCCAAATCATATCATTGTCATTAACTTGTTTTGCTATTTCAATTGCAAACTTTCTATTAGCTTCAATATAAGCAGCCCACGCATTTTCGTCAAAATTCATTTCCCCCGGATGATAATGAAATAACGGCCATAAAATAGAATTTGAAAAGCCATTGTAATGTAAATCAGCAATTGCGTCGTTTAAAAACACAGCAAAGCAATTGAATTTGTTCAGTAAGTCAGAATTGACTTTTTCTTGTTCATTAGCAGGGATCTCCAAACCTGGCCAGCCATACCATTGAAACTCGGTTGATTTCTTCAACCCTTGTAATGCGGTGACCAAACCACCTGAAGACATTGAGTAATCATAAGACCCTGAATCTGACCTTTTGATTGTCACGGGTAATCTATTTGACACCACTAAAACTTTCCCATCCACCATGATTTATAAAAAGAATCTAAGGGGGTTAATTAATGGTTGAGAAAAAAAGCAACAATAAATACCCACCATTTTGCTGTGTGCTACCCAATGTGGAAGTCTATACTCTTGAACAGTTTTATTACTGAGAAAAAAAAAAAAAAAAAAGATCACAATAAACTTCACAACACCTGACACCATGTACAATCCATATGGCAACGACTATCAACAGGCCAATTTACAGCATCCACAACCCCACCATGCTCCAAACATACCTTCACAGCAACAGAATCAATTCAATTTTTTAAACGACCCAGCAACAGCGTTGGCTTCTCAATTTGCACGATCCGGTTTCCAACAGTCCAATCAATACTTACAGGAAAACTTTGGTACTTTTTCAGGCGATATCAAGTATTATTTCCAAGTGTCGAATTCCTATGTGTTGAAAAAAATATTGTTGATTTTGTTGCCTTATAGACATAAAGACTGGAATAGATTACTATCAACTACCGAGACAGGTACTCAGCAGCAGTATTTACCTGCATCGATTGATTTGAATGCTCCAGATTTATATATTCCTCTAATGTCATTTGTGACGTACATTTTATTATGGGCGGCGTTCCAAGGGTTAAATGGTGATTTTCATCCACAATTGTTTGGGTATTTGGCATCTCAAACATTAGCATTTTCCATACTAGACGTGTTCATTTTTAAAGTTGGCTTATATTTGTTAAATTGTTCCCAGAGTAAGATATACGACATCATAAGTTTTGCAGGCTACAAGTACGTGTCAATTATAGTATTGTTATGCATTAAGCATCTATTCGGTAACGTCTTTGGCAAATTCTACTACTTGTTTGTCTTGGTATTGATTGCGAATTTATCAATTTTTTTAATGAGAAGCTTGAGATTTATCATATTGCCAAACCCATCGTCTATGAATGACAATATCACCACAAAACAAAGAAAGATTAGAATCCAGTTTTTGTTCATTTATTCTGTCATTATTCAAGGCTTGATTATAGTTTATATGAGCAAATAGACAGGTCATATGGTAGCCGCAGGTATAATATTGACGCGTATTATTTATAATTCTTTTTTTTTTTTTTGAAACTTCTCTAGATCTTCATGTCAAAACAGTTTAAAGGTTCCACTTCAGCAAGATATGTCAAGAATGAAAAGAGTACGAAGTTTAAGAATTTTACAAGGGCTCAAAAACCTATAGATCCTTATGTTGCAAATAATCCCATGTTAAACGATTCAATAACGAAGAAAGAATTGGTTAGTAAAATTGACTCTATGGATTCGTTAATGGGGTTCGATAGACTAGAACATGGAGATAAAGATGGGGAAATACCGAAAAAAGGCTGGTTAATCAATATGCATTCTACAATAATTCCCAGTGAGGAGTATCTCACAGGTTATTCTGGAGTCGATTATTATTTCCTAGATGAAGAAGGTGGAACATTCAAAGCGACTTTACAATATGATCCATATTTTTTCATAGATATAGTATCCAATGAATTCGAATCAGAGATCGAAGAATGGCTTAAAAAGTTTCTCGAGCCTTGCAATGTCAAATTATTTTCAAAAATTGTAAAGGAAGATTTAAAACTTCAAAATCATTTGTTAGGTTTACAAAAATCTTTGATTAAATTATCATTTCACAATATCCAGGATTTGTTGCACGCAAGGAGGTTGCTAAATCCTATAATAAAAGACAATCAACTCAAGAAACAAACTAGAAATATTTACGAGATAGATAACGAGGACCCGTCGAATTTAATTGATGATATAAGAGAATTTGACGTGCCATACCATGTCAGAGTATCAATTGATAATAAAACAAGAGTTGGGAAATGGTACGACGTGTATGCGAAACACGGAAAGATTGAATTACACGAAGATAAAGAGAAAATTGCATTTGCTGATCCAGTAGTTTTGGCTTTTGACATTGAAACAACAAAAGCACCTTTGAAGTTCCCCGACTCCAAAATTGATCAAATTATGATGATATCGTATATGATTGACGGCGAAGGTTATTTGATCACTAATAGGGAGATCATATCTGAGGACATAGAGGATTTTGAATACACTCCCAAGCCAGAATACCCTGGGTTATTTACGATTTTCAACGAACCTAATGAAAAACATGTTTTAATGAGATTTTTTGAGCACATACGAGACGCAAAACCAACAGTTATAGCTACATTCAATGGTGATTTTTTTGATTGGCCATTTGTGGAAAATAGAACCAGGTTTCATGATATGGATTTGTTTGATGAAATAGGGTTTGCCAAAGATAATGAAGACGAATATAAGTCAAAATATTGTGTGCATATGGATTGTTTCAGATGGGTTAAGAGAGATTCTTATTTACCCCAAGGGTCACAAGGTTTGAAAGCTGTGACTACTGTCAAACTAGGGTACAACCCAACAGAACTAGATCCAGAACTAATGACCCCTTATGCTTACGAAAAACCACAACTATTATCAGAATACTCAGTTTCAGATGCCGTTGCAACTTACTACTTGTACTACAAATACGTCCATCCGTTTATATTCTCATTGTGTACTATTATTCCATTGAATCCTGATGAAGTGTTGAGAAAAGGTACCGGTACTTTATGTGAAATGTTATTATCTGTTCAAGCTTATGAATCAAATATTTTATTGCCAAACAAACATTCGGATCCAATTGAAAGGTTTTACGATGGACATTTATTAGAATCGGAAACTTATGTTGGTGGTCACGTTGAATCATTAGAAGCTGGTGTGTTTAGAAGTGACATACCTACTAGTTTTAAAATTGACCCAACAGCCATAGATGAATTGATCAAGGACTTGCACAACTCGATCAAATTTTGTATTGAAGTTGAAAATGGTAAAAAGTTATCAGACGTCGAGAACTATCAAGAAATTTATAATGAGATTGAGTCTAAATTGTTGGACCTAAAAAATAATCCAAAAAGAACAGAAAATCCTTTAATTTATCACGTCGATGTTGCTTCAATGTACCCAAATATCATGACTTCCAATAGATTGCAGCCTGATTCGATGAAACTGGAGGAAGATTGTGCTGGTTGCGATTTTAATCGTCCTGGGAAAAACTGTGATCGTAGACTTCCATGGTCTTGGAGGGGTGAATACTATCCTGCTGAAATGAACGAGTATAACATGATAAAACGAACTTTACAAAATGAAACGTTTCCCGGTTTGAAACCTTGGCTACCCGAACGAACATTTGATGAATTATCCTACACTGAACAAGCATCGAAGATCAAGAAAAGACTTTCAGACTATTCAAGAAAAGTATACCATAGAGTGAAGCAGAGTAAAGTTGTTAATAGGGAAGCTATAATCTGTCAACGAGAAAATCCATTCTATGTGGATACAGTTAGAAGTTTTCGAGACAGAAGATACGAATTTAAAGGTTTGGCGAAAATTTGGAAAGGTAAAGCTAGCAAAATCGATGATCAAATAGGCAAAGACGAAGCTAAAAAAATGGTGGTTTTATACGATTCATTGCAATTGGCACATAAAGTTATTTTGAACTCATTCTACGGTTATGTCATGAGGAAAGGGTCAAGATGGTATTCGATGGAAATGGCAGGAGTAACTTGCTTAACTGGAGCGACAATTATTCAAATGGCTAGAGCTTTAGTTGAAAGATTAGGCCGACCTTTGGAACTAGACACTGATGGTATATGGTGTATCTTACCAAAAACTTTTCCAGAAAACTTTAATCTCAAAACGAAAGACGGTAAAAAGATATTCCTTGAGTATCCTTGTTCAATGTTGAATTATTTGGTTCATGAGAAATTCACGAATCATCAGTATCAAGATTTGGTAGATCCAAATTCTTTCAAGTATAAAACTAGATCAGACAATTCTATTTTTTTTGAAGTAGATGGTCCTTATAAGGCGATGATCCTTCCAACTTCAAAAGAAGAAGGTAAAGGATTGAAAAAGAGATACGCTGTTTTTAATGATGATGGTTCTTTAGCAGAATTAAAAGGGTTTGAATTGAAAAGAAGAGGAGAATTGCAATTGATTAAGAACTTTCAATCAGATATATTCAAATTGTTTTTAGAAGGTGATTCATTAGAATCGTGTTATCAATCAGTTGCAACAGTCGCCAATAATTGGTTGGATGTTTTGGATACTAAAGGTGGTATGTTGGAAGACGAAGATTTGATAGATTTGATTTGTGAAAACAAGTCCATGTCGAAAAGTTTAGCAGAATATGGTGATCAAAAGTCAACTTCTATAACCACTGCAAAGAGATTAGGTGAGTTTTTAGGGGAAGAAATGGTCAAAGATGCAGGGTTGGCTACGAAATATATTATCAGTTCAAAACCGTTTGGTGCACCAGTCACAGAAAGAGCGATACCAGTCAAGATATTTTCGTCGGAGAAAAAGGAGATCTTTTTGAAAAAATGGTTGAAAGATCCTTCTTTGAGTAAATTTGGACCTAGAGATGTCATTGATTGGGATTATTATTATGAGAGATTGGCATCGGTAGTTCAAAAAATCATCACAATACCTGCTGCATTACAAAATGTAAAAAACCCAGTGCCAAGAGTGCCCCACCCAGATTGGTTGAAGAGAAAAGTGACAATTAATGAGGATTCAAAACAACAAAGCTCAATTTCTAAATTTTTTGGAGCTTCAACGAAGGAAGAATTGGTGGTGAAAGATATCGAAGATTTTGGTGATGCAGACACAGAATTCAAAAGTAAAGTCAGCAAAGTCACTTCCAGAAAAAGAAAGTCAGGCAAGGCAAATGCAGTGATAGATACAGAAGAGGAAGAAAGAAACGCAGCTTTATTAAATGGACCTTGTCCCTCAATGACTGAAGATTATGGTGCGTTTTTACAGTACCAGAAAGCGAAATGGAGACTACAAGCTGCTGGCAGAACCAGAAGAATAAAATTGTTTGGAGAAAACGTTGAAAGCTCTCATAGGTCAACTGTAGGAAGCATGTTTAGAAAACAAGCTGAAAACATTGCCGGATCAAATTGGGAAATTCTACAATATAAACTAGATTCAACAAAACCAGGGGATGTGAAAGTGTATGTTCTGGCGGATGGAAAGATTCATTCATTCAATTTCCACATCCCAAAAAGAGTATACGCCTCATTCAAAACAGAAGTGTCTAGTAGAAAATTGAGTATTCTTGGTTGTGACATTGAAAAATCAAACTCAGTATTACCAAATGGTCACGATGCTACTAACTTGTATAAATTCACTATGCCGCAACAGGTTTTTCAAGAGCAGATATCAAACTCAGATAGTATTTTTCAGGATTCTAATATCATGGGTCTTTATGAAAGTAACATTGATTCAGTTGATCGAGCAATTATCGATTTAGGTAATGTTGTAAAATTTGACGATACTAAAGTTGGAGCTTTAGGTAAAGGATTGAAAAATGGTTTTAGCTTTAAAGATTTGGTTAAAATTGAATCGGACAAGTATTTGAATAATTTCAATATGGACATGGTTTATTTGTTGCATATAGTGACCAACAGTTATGAATTTTTCACAATATTTAAAACATGGGACAACCAAGCTCATTTATTTGTATTGAAGCCATCCGCAAACGCACAGGAACTACCAGGAAATTTGAATAAAATTTACAATGACATTTATGAGGCTAAAAAGGATAAATTAGGCAAAGTGAGAATCATAGATTATCAACCGGGAATGAATTTCGAAACAGGTTCCTTTCACGACACAACTAAGCTATTCAAAAAAATGAATCAAGTCTTGAATAAAATTCATGAAAGTAGAAACAACAAAGCTTTGTTGGCACTTCAATCGCCTTATCCATCTAGAATTCTTGGAACTTTGATTGCAGAATTTCCAACCGTTCAAATGACAATCAGTGAATTGTCGTTACCTGCCGTCGGTTGGCAAACATCAATTACAAAGAGAATCATAAACCATTATTTTGTTTTATCTTCGTGGATAAAGAATTTGATTGCATTATCAAGATACGGGGGTGTGCCATTGTGTAATTTACAAATTGAGAATACCGGATATTTGATTGATATTGCATACGCAAGGAGATTGACAGAGAACAACATTGTGTTATGGTGGTCTCCGCAACCGTTACCAGATCATGGAGGGTTTGAAATGGACAAAATGATAGATTTTGATAATTTGGAATTTCCAACTATAAACAACGCTGAAATTTACGAAACAGCCTCGTTGGAATTAGAAATTGGTACATTGACTATAAACACCATTTTAACAAGTTCATTGATTAATGAAGCTGAAGGTACTGATTTGGCAAATGATTCGGTGGTCTACGATAAGAACAATGGTGCATCGATTCTAGCAGAAGATTCATTCTCATCGCCTGCATTGTTAATTTTAAGATCCATGGTTAAAGACTGGTGGGATGATGCTTTGCGAAATAACGCTAATGCAGATTCAATTATGAATACTTTGGTGACCTGGGTACAAAGAAAGGACTCATATTTGTACGATCCATCATTACATTATCATGTACATAATTTGACTTCAAAAACGTTGTTGCAATTGATTGGAGAATTCAAGCGAATGGGTGCACAGGTGATTTTTGCTAATAGGAACAAAATGTTGATACAAACCACTAAAATCTCAGTTGAGAATTCTTACGCCTACGGTCAATACATTCTCAAAGCTGCGAGATCAAAGCCGTTGTTCAACTTTCTTGATTTGAGAATAGTAAAGTACTGGGATATTTTGCTTTGGATGGACGAATATAATTATGGAGGAAGAAGCTGTTTGGAAATCACAAATGAAGATGTACAAAACGTTGTGGTTGAGAATCATTGGCAATTACAGAAATACTTGCCGATAATTTTCCAAAATGAATTTGAAGACTGGATTATGATATTTATAAATGCATTAAACCAATTGAAAACTGATTCAACAACACCAACTCAAACTGGCACTCCAAGAATAACTCAAATAACCCATATTCTCAACGGCCGCAAGAAACCAGAATTCGAGTCCGAAGAGGAATTATCTAAAGGAGTTGTTGAGATTTTCAGAAAGTCGTTTTTGAAACGTGTTGAAAAGTTGTATCGTAGACAAATTGAAGCAATTTTGAACCCGGAGTTTAAACAAGAATATCAGTTTCCAAAATTATCTGGCCTGCATTTGATTATGAGAAATCCTATTTTGGAATTGGTCAAATTTCTATGTGCCATCTTTGGCATGTCTAAGAAAAGAAATATCGAGGTCAGAATATTAAGAAAGGAGTTATTGCAAATATTTGATGTCAAAGAATTCAGCAAAGAAGCACAATTTCACAATCCCAGCACGACGTTGAAAATTCCACACATTATTTGCGATTATTGTAATTATACACGGGACATTGATTTGTGCCGAGAAGAAGAAATCAATATTTGGAACTGCTCCCATTGTCGGAAACCATACAATAAAATAGCATTGGAAGAGGATATTATTGTCCAGTTTCAAAAATTGTTTACCAAATTTTATAATCAAGATTTAAAATGTAACAAGTGTTCAACGATTAGACAAAACAACTTGGATTTGTACTGCAAATGTTCAGGGCTCTGGGTGGAAACAATCAGTCATACCGAAGTCGAGAAAAACTTCCAAATTTTTAACAACATATCTAAATTTTATAATCTACAGTTGTTGAAAGGGTTAATAGAGGAAATGATATAGAATGAATATAGGTTATTTATTTAAATTTTATTGTGCCGTACAATGTAAAAGAAACTTAGTTCTTTACGAATTAATTTAGGATTATATTGGAACTGGTGCTTGACCGTCAAATACGGTTATGAAAAATGTTACTCTGCTTTAACAGATAGAATCTCATAATTGACCCGCGAGTCCAGGGTTTCTACTGATAAGAATAACTTCCGGGAGTTACGCTTGATTAAAATAGTCCGCCAGCGTATCTACCTCACCCATTGGAGTCTGCTTGATTTAGGCAATTGCATTGTTTTGGTTATGAGTTTGTCAAGTGAGAGCACAAAAGAGATGCTTTTCTGTTTAAGCTTTATTTTTCATTGCGACAGCTGGAAAGAAAAACAAACATGAGTCTAACATCAGATCAACTACAGACATTGAAAAAAGTAGTTATTGAGAGGGAGAATGAGATCGATCTACTAAATGCATACATCAATAAAGATTCTAGTCTACTGACACCGTGTCTAATAGTCAATGGCTATAAATCGGTGGGTAAAACTTTTGCTGTCACTGAATTCTTACAAGAGCTAGATTTGAAGTATACGTTGGTCAAATGTGATGAATGTGTGACTAGGAAAATGCTTATACGAAGATGTTTTGATAAGTTACAAGTCAGTTTGCATGAGACAGTGGAGCCACTAGTGGCAGACACTTTTGCAGCTTTCATTTCCGGTCTAGAATCATTGCCATTCAAAGGCCATCATGTGTTGGTTTTAGATAGATTTGATCAATGCTTTGAAACTACGGATGATTTATTGGCCTCGTTTTCGAAAATACGAGAGTGTACAAATATACAAAATTTGACAATAATTGTGATTATCTCCGGTAGCGATCCTGCGGAAGTTATCACATCGTCGCTACCCCACGTCCATTTCAAGCCTTATAATGAAAACCAAACAATATCTATATTACAAAAGGATCCGCTCGCGCAAACCCAAGGAATTGAAGAATTTTACTATCAATATGTGAAGATAATTGTGGATCTGTTCTATCCATTTGCAGGTTCAGACATAAGAATATTGAAGGATATTGTGTACAAATTATGGGATAGATTTATAGAGCCAATACAGGCGGGAAGATACCAGCCTAGCGATTTCATCAAGATTTATCAAGAAAATATTGATCTTTTCAAAAATGATGACATACTAAGTAATTCCAATGTCATAGACTACAAAACAAAAATGACTGAAGAAGAGGTTTCTATTGAAAATGGCAATGTTCAAGATTTACCCATGAATTCAAAGTTTTTCCTTTTGGCTTCTTACCTAGCTTCTTATGGCGCACCTAAGAATGATTTGCACAAATACTCAAAAGTCAAAGCTGTCAAATACAAACAAAGAAATTCATCTAAAAAGCAACATATGACTAAAAAAGATATAGATTCTAGATTATTGTCGGCGGCCTATTGTGATTTAGAAAGAATCCTAGCTATATTGGCAGTCATATATCGAAGCTCAGCTCCATCATTAAATCACTCAGATAAAGAGAATTTGTTATACATCGACGATGAAATTGTCGATAACGAGGAGAAGAAGGAGTTAGAAAAATCGAAATTCACATTGACGAAAAATATCGATTTGAGTAATCAAATTGCTACATTGTATTCATTAGGGTTTTTGAGTAAAACTGCATCGTCTGATATTCTCGGAGCACGAGTCAGGTGGAGGTGTAATCTCGATTGGAAGTCTGTTGAGTATTTAGCAAAGTCTGTTGATTTCCCATTGAGTGATTACTTAACGGATGAATTCACGTAAATTCAATACAATCAACACGTTTAAAATCTTGGTCGCCAAGTTTTCTAACTTCTACTTTATTTTCAAAGTATGTTTCTTTCCAATACTTCATTTCGTAGGATGAAAAGGGACCATTTATTTCGTCTTCGCCAATCCATCGAAACTCCCAAATTTTTTCTCCGTAATCTGGTTCTTCTTCCTCTTCTCGTAGCCTTTTAACACCACGGCTGTAAGTGTTTCCAGTAACAACTTGGTATTTCCTCATTAGCTCCTCTTTGGTCAAATCATAAACATTATCAATTGCCTTCTCAGTCAAAATTGAGCACAAATTTGTAATACGTTGCACCAACGGCTTTATTTGAGATTGGTTTTTTTTCATTTTGAAATTCAATCTTGCCAACGCTTCTAAAGAAGATTCCGCAGGTTCTAGTAGTTCAATCAAATCGGATAGTATGTCTTCAATAGGTTCCATGTTTACTGATTTATCCAATTCTTTTTTCTGACGTTCCTTCTGTGCCAATCTGGCTTTTCGTATTTCTGAGGTTTTCACTTCTTCTAACCATCCCTCATCTTCACTTTCAACAGTGGGTAGATAATTCCCATCATCATCAATGTTCTTTTCGTCCTCAGTCAATTTGAAAGATTCCATCATCGGTTCCTTCTTGCCCCCGGTTTCACTTTTATGAAGTACCTCAGGGTTTTTGTAATAATCATAATCTATGTCTTCATCGTTGTCTTCTTCTTGAGACTCACCATCGCTGGCAAACATGTCACCTTCAGATTCTACTACGCCTTTGTCCACCTCTTCTTCAGATAATTCATCTTTAATTTCTATTGGCTCACCTTCGCTCTCAGAGGAGTCTGAATACTGATGTATATTTTCTTCATGGTTGGTATCATCTTGCATGATAATCGCGAAAAAAAACTACGTCGTTACAATGATACCCATGAAAAAGAGAAAATGTAGTAATGACGCCGATGCACAAGAAACGGCCGACGATATAGCTCTCGACACAGACGAATTGTTAAATTTTGAAATACAGAATTATCAGCAGGGGTTCAAGGAGGGCCAGGCGCAATCTGCCAGAGACGAGTTTCTCGAAGGGAAGCAGTTCGGGTACCAAACTGGATTTCAAAGATTTCTAATTGTTGGTTATATTCAGGGGTTGGTAGAAGATTGGGAGTCAAAGATTGAAGCTTATCCTAATATCAAGTCACAATTGCACCAATTACGTGAACTAATATTCAACATAACCACAGTCAATGACGATGCAGATGTAGAAAGATATGAGAAAAATCTACTAAAAGCTAGAAACAAATTACGTTTAATAGCTAGCATGACGAAAGAAAATTGGAAGATAAACCAGTTGGAGAATTTAGTAAAAGAAGTTGGTGGAGAGTTGCAAGTGAGTGAAAACTTGGACGATATGTGGTGAAAACAATGATGGATACGAACACAAAAAATTGCTTTTTTTGCAAGAAAATTACCGGAATTACATGTATCAAATGTGGAGCCATATCCATTCCATGTGTTTCGTAGCCGTTCATCCAAAAATAATTCTTTTCCACGGAATTAAGCTATACCTTTAAACCTTGCAAGGAAGCTTTTTCAGAAACAAGTCACTTAATTCAAGTCATATGGGCATTTGCCTGCAATTAAAGCGATGACTTGAAATTTATGAAAATTCGATATGTAGCTGCCATAATTTTGGTCATGTTTCCCAAAAAGGGATGTGACTGACGCTTTGAAAGGCAGCAGCAACTGGAAATCAATTTGAGGACATTTGAGTAATAAATGTACAGAGACTGAACTACCGAAATTTTCTTTAAACCATGCGAGGGAAAACGAAAATGGATGTTTTTCATTAGGTGAACGTCAATAAATGTCATTCTCACTTGTTCTAGTGCGTGAAGCAGAATTCATGATGATAAGTAAAGCTATTTTATCGGTAGATCATGAATTTGATAATAAGATTATGGAAAATTTAAAAAGTTCGATTCTCCGTTAGATCTATTCAATAATGAGAATTTGATATTCAGGGAGATATGTGATAAATCAAACGTAGTAGCTCTTTTTTTTTTTTTGAATTACACTGTATTAGTCAACATATGCATTCTTGTATCTTACCCTAAAAGTCAAAGGCTTGGCTATCGAGCTTGCATGCACAGTCCAATATATTAGCCGCTTATGAACAAAAAGTAACTACTTAGCTTGTTTTTCTAGATAAACGCTCCTGATATCATTTTGATGGCAAAAACGAACGTAGCAAAATAAAGTAGAGCATCAGAGATTATGTCTAAATTTTTGATTTATTGGTGAATCAATATTTGATATCAGTTAAGTTTTTTTGTTGCAGTTTTAATGTATATGAAACTTCGTGGTGTCTGTCCGAACTAGATGCCTTTTAGATCAATTCAATCAAGATCATTGTCGGAAAACATGGTAAGTAAAAACACAGCAGATTATAGTTCAAAACTAAGCATACTTTTCCATATCAAGTCCATGAATTTTACAGAGTTTTGATTCGGAATAATATCGGATAACATTTCTTTAATTGTCGTAGATGTTATTAGGTATTGTATGCTTTAGCATGTCCTTCTGGTCCCAGTCTCATTTCCTCAAATCTTGCAAGTATTTTTTGTTAATCATAATTTACTCTTTCGTCATTGTTTTTATTGTAGCATCATCATTAAGCGCTTGAGAAGATATCATCTTCACAATTTGTAGTGGTTTTGTTTTGAAATGGTCATCCAGATCTCAATTGACTAAATTACATTGTATGTGGGATATTTGGGTGCAAGGCGACGGAATTTGTCGCATCTAGGTAAAGCCGCATCGCAATTAACACGGAACCTCGTAAATTTATTCCGTGCAAATTTTGCCACCGAACCATATATGGGTTTATTTTTTGACGGAAGTTTAATCAGAAGAAACACAATGGAGCCTCGTGGGAAATCAGCAGCCAATTTGGTTATCAATTACAATGAGTTTGTTTATTTTTGAGTAGAGTCATAATCATGAAAAACAAAAATAGAATGCGCAGCGGATGAAATCAAAGTGACATTTGTTTGAATGTTTAGTTACAGAAAAGATCTGGATAGGCGTAACTTGTTGCAAACAAAACATTTACTTGAGTCATATTAATACAATAACAACAACAACAATTATTGAGTAGTAAGTAGGAAAAATATTGATAAAGAAATGTTCTTTCTGTCAACAGCTGGAAACTTAAATTTGCCATCAGGAAACAATGTAAAGAAATTTAGCCTGCAGAATGTTGCAAATTCAAGATAACTATGGAACTTTAAAGTTGCAAAATCAAGAAATTGGTATGCAAACCGTATGCTACTGTGGACGATTCCGTGTCAGTAACTGTGCGTGTACCATCTCGATCTACAATTCCATGCACTGAGTTACACAAAACTACAAAGAAAAAAATATATAGTGCCGTTTCTGATTAAACATATGTTTGTCGTTTATTTAGAGCCATATCAGATTATATTTCTTCTATAAATATTCATAGTGTTTCCCTTTCTATTGGGACTCGCTAACTTATAATAATCATGGATGACATTACTTCCTTAGAAATTGGTGATGACCAATACATACCACAGAAACGTATATTATCGTTTCTATTCAAGGGCAAACATTATCCCATACCCAAAGAAGAGGAAAGAAAAGTTTTACCTGAAGACTCTTCAAACATTCTACTGAGAATTTTCTTTTGGTGGTTGTTTCCAATTATGAATGTCGGGTACACAAGGACTTTACAAATCAACGATTTATGGATATTACCAGATAATATGAAAGTTGAATACTATGAGCAAATATTTGATATTTATTTAGAAATGCAGACGGAGAAGTCGAAGCAGGACCATGTTGAAAAGAAGTGCAAGGAAAGAAAAGAAACTGTGGAAAACAGTTCCAAATCTCTAGAGGAGGATTTAAAAGATTTCCAGTTGTCAATGGTGGACATTGGTTGGGTCATACTATATACATTTAAAAGATCAATGATGATCAGTGTTGTGTTGTCTATATGTTGTTTGTCAGCTTGGGCCGTCAGTCCGTTGTTGACCAAGGAATTGGTGAAATATGTTGAAGACAGAAGTGCAGGAATTGAATCGAATGTCGGAAGAGGTATCGGTTTATCTTTCGGTGTTGTGCTTTTAATGTTGTTTTCTAGTTTAGCATTGGGACAGTTTTTTTACATAGCTCAAAAGATTGGTGCGAAAACTAAAGCTGTATTGACTAACGCAATCTTGAAAAAATCATTTAAATTAGATGCAAAGGGTAGACATGAGTTTTCCACTGGTAAAATAACTTCAATGATCACCACTGATTTGTCAAGAATTGAGATTGCTTTGTTATTCCAGCCCTTATTGATATGTTTACCTGTTCCAATTGTGGTAGCTATCGTTATTTTAATTGTCAACATTCATGTCTCAGCTGTCATTGGTATTGTTTTGTTCTTTTTTTTCCTAGTATTGATGGGAGTTGGTTCTAAAAAATTGTTTGTTTACAGAGATGTCGTTTCAAAAGTGACTGACCGAAGAGTCAGTTTAATCAAAGAGATACTCAATAATTTAAAAATGATCAAATATTACTCATGGGAACATCCTTACCAAAACAGTTTGATAAAAGTCAGAAATGAAGAAGTCGATATAATTTTAAAAATTCAAACATTAAGAAACGTCATATTTTCATTTGCAATGACATTAAGTGGTATTTCAGCTATGATCGCTTTTTTGATATTATATGCTATTCAAGGTAAAACCAATTCACCAGCTAATATATTTTCATCTGTTTCATCATTTGAGATTTTGGCTATGTTAGTCTTTTTCATCCCACAAGCTCTTTCTACTTCGGCTGATATGGTTTTAGGGTTCAGGAGAGTCGGAGCTTTGTTATCTGCAAGTGAAGAAACTGTTTATGATAATTATTTTGTTACTCAAGGGGAAGATAAAACAGCTGTTCAACTAATAGATGCTAGTTTTAATTGGGAAGTTTTTGAAGATGAAAGTGATGACGAGGACATTGAAATACCAAAAGACCTACCAAGGAAAGAAAAGAAGAAATTGAAGAAAGAAAAAGAAGAAAAATTGAAGAGGAGAAAGGAAAGAGAGTCCGAAAAAGCGAAAGCTCCCAAGGATGTTTCAAAAAGTAATTTTGTTGGATTAAATAATTTGAATTTGGAAATCAAGAAAGGAGAATTTATTGTGATCACTGGTTCAGTTGGTTCGGGTAAATCTTCATTATTGAATGCTATATCTGGGTTTATGAAATGTGAGTCTGGTGAAATTGACATTGATGGTAGTTTATTATTGTGCGGAGCTCCTTGGATACAAAACAATACTATAAGAGAAAATATTACATTTGGTGAAGAATTCGATAAATCATATTATGATCAAGTAATTCGTGCTTGTGCTTTACATATTGATTTGGATAATTTAGAAGGTTCTGATTTTACCGAAGTCGGAGAAAAAGGAATCACATTGAGTGGTGGTCAAAAAGCTAGAATTAGTTTGGCAAGAGCGGTTTACGCAAACAAAGATATCATATTGATGGATGACGTTTTAAGTGCTGTTGATGCAAGAGTTGGTAAACATATTTTGAATCACTGTTTCTTGGGTTTGTTGAAAGAAAAAACAAGGATTTTGGCAACTCATCAATTGGCCTTGATTGGACAAGCTGATAGAATTATATTCTTAAATGGAGATGGTACAATTGATTCTGGTTCTATGAAAGATTTATTATCAAGAAACGAAGGGTTCAACAAGTTGATGCAATTCAGCAAATTGGAAGAAGTGGAGGAAGAAGAAGAAGCAGAACAGGAAGTTGAGAAATTGATTGACGAAAAAAAATCATTGACACCGAGGTCTTCAGATGAAGTCATTGGAAAAAATGTTGACACTGAAGAAGAAGATGAACTCGATTACAATGCTAATAAAGATGCTTCGAAAGGTAAATTAATTAAAGAGGAAGAGAGAGCTGTCAATCGTATTAAAAATGAAGTTTACAAAAATTACGTCAAATATGGTGCCGGAAAAATAACTCCTTGGGGGTTTGTTCCAATATTTTGTTTGTTATTAGCCATTTCAACATTTTGTGATATTTTCACAAACACCTGGTTATCATTCTGGATATCTCATAAGTTTGAAGGTAAAAGTAATGGATTTTACATTGGCTTCTATGTCATGTTTAATGTTTTGTGGGTTATATTTTTAACAATTACATTTGTTTATTTAATCACAATGACTACAATTTCATCGAAGAATTTGAATTTGATGGCTATGAAAAGAATCTTGTATGCACCAATGTCATTTATGGATTCAACACCAATGGGAAGAATTATAAACAGGTTTACTAAAGATACGGATGCTTTGGATAACGAGATTTCAGAGAATATGAGAATGATGTTTCAAGCAGCTGCAAAAATAATTGGTGTTTTCATTTTGTTTATCATTTACATTCCTTGGGTGGCGATTGCAATTCCATTTGTTTTGTTCTTATTTTTTTTAATAGCAAATTATTATCAAGCATCGAATAGAGAAGTCAAAAGATTAGAAGCCGTTTTGAGATCATTTGTTTACAACAACGTCAATGAAGTTTTAAGTGGTATGAATACAATCAAAGCATATAACAATCAAGAACGTTTCACCAAAATAAGTAACAAGTTTTTAAATCACGCCAATGAAGCTACTTTTGTGGTATATGCCAATCAAAGATGGATTGGTGTTCATTTGGATGTTTTGGCTCAAATGATAGTTTTATTAATTGCACTTTTATGTGCAAACAAAGTTTTTTCAATTAATCCATCATCTGTTGGTTTATTGTTGACATACTCATTGCAAATATCAGGTGAATTGACAAATTTGATTAGAACATTTACTGCTGTTGAAAACGATATGAATTCTGCGGAAAGAGTCAGTCATTATGCTTTGAAGTTAGATCAAGAAGCTCCTTATGTTATTGATGCTACATCACCAGACAATTCATGGCCAAGTCAAGGTAAAATTGTTTTTGATAAAGTTGAAATGAAATATAGACCTGAATTACCATTGGTTTTAAAAGGCTTATCATTTGAAGTTGAATCAAAACAAAAGATTGGTATATGTGGTCGTACAGGAGCTGGTAAGTCAAGTATCACAACTGCCTTATACAGAATTGCCGAATTAAACAGTGGAAAAATTATTATTGACGGTATTGATATATCAACAATTGGTTTACAAAGTTTGAGATCAAAATTATCCATCATTCCACAAGATCCTGTTTTATTTAATGGTACAATTAGAAGCAATTTAGATCCGTTCCATGAACATACTGACGACTTATTGTGGGATTCATTAAAAAGGTCAGGTATAATGACAGAAAGCGAAATTGAAAATTCGAGACACTTGAATAAAAAGACTAGTGAATCCGAATTACCAAAATTTCATTTGGATCAAACGGTAGAAGACGAAGGTGAAAATTTTTCATTAGGTGAACGTCAATTAATTTCATTTGCTCGTGCCCTTGTGCGTGAATCGAAAATCTTAATATTAGATGAAGCCACTTCGTCGGTTGATTACGAAACTGATAATAAGATTCAGACAACAATCGCAAAGGAGTTTTCAGAATGCACTATATTATGTATCGCCCATAGATTGAAGACTATCATTAATTATGATAAAATTTTACTATTGGATAAAGGAGAAGTAAAAGAGTATGATACACCGTGGAATTTGTTTAACACCGAAAATTCGGTTTTTAGAGAGATGTGTGATAAATCAAACATAGTTGCTGAAGACTTCAGTTTATAGTTTTATGTATATTAAATAATATATCACGAATTATAAAAAGTTAAACCAAAAAACCAGGGTTTTGTAAATTAAACTTTCATGCATGGTCCAACAGAATAGCCGCGAATTTTGAAAGCAGAAAAAAAAAACCACTTAAAAATTTTCTCTCACCTTTTAAAAGTGAACGAGCAAAGTAAGCAGTTAAGATCAGAGCGCTGAGTCTTAATCAACTGAATTGCTTTTCAATTGTTAAAAATTAACACAGACCAATAAGTCAACATCTTTAACATCTATAATAAATTTCATGGATTTTGTTTTGAATCGTTAAAGTTATCTCTTTTAGGTATTTGCCTGCTGTTTGTTCAAGCGTCACAAGTGCAGTAATACTCTAAATTTTTCTAGCTTTTTCTTCAAATAACACATAATAATGGAAATAAATCAATGAGAATAAGATTTGCAAAGTACAAAAATGTCTGATACACATTAGAGAACAAAGCCGGAATAATAAATAGTTTAAGCAAAATTTCAGTGTACAAAACGCCAACTTATACAATTTGATATAATAATTTTAAACTTTCATAAGAATTTTACTACAATGAATTGATAAAATTGAGCAAAAGTTTTCAACTTGAGTCAAACTCATAAAAATATCATTAAATGGATAATTCTTTATGGCCAAAGTTGCCTTCAACACCAAATGCTAGTCAGAAGCAAACAATTATCGACGCCACAACATCAAAATCTTCTACTACTATTCTCAGTGTAACAGAAGATACCGCATTATCTTCATCATCTTCAAACTCTTTGAGAAAATTTAGTGACAGCTTTAAGCAAAGGTTGACTGCAGAAGAAATAGAATTGTTGCAGAAGTTTGACACCGAAATCTTAGAGTCTATTAAAACCAGAAACGTGTTGAGCAGCTTAACAGAAAGCACCTTCAAATCATACTCAACTGATATGAAAAAGTTCATCAAGTTTTGTGCTAAGCAAGGCAAACATGATTTCTTAATTGATGGAGACATATTGACCAAGTTCCTAGCACTAAAAGTCAACAGAAATAAAAAAAATCGATTAAGAAACCTTAGAACTAGTTTAATGAAATTACACCAGTTGAATTGTTTGGCGTACGATTTGGATTACTCTGAAGGTGATGTTTCTTTGATTTTCAACAATTTTTTGAACTCCAATTTACCAGAAACTTCGTTTAAACTTACGTTAGAAGAAGAGTTTTTGTCAAAGTTGGAACAGATGTATTCAAAATCAAGCGTGTTATCGGGTTTATCAGTTGCAACCAAGAAATTATACTTTAATGAATTTAAGCGATATGCATCTTTTTGCAGCAAACAAAATTTGAATCATTTTAACGTCACTGGTGAATTAATCAAATCCTATTTCCAGAATAGTGTTATTGTTGAGAGTCCAAATGTCTCGACTAAAAAATTACTGGAATTGGTTAGTAAGCTCAAAATGTTGCATGCGTTGAATTTTGAGAAGTATCCGCAAAGATTCGCTCCAGAAATTGCCAACCTCGAGGTTGTGAAGGTTTTCTTGGACTTTTGTGAAGCTAAGACATTTTCCAAAAGTGACACTAGTACGAGTGACAACGGTGAAAACGGTGCTAGTAATTCAGGCGTTTCATCTTCAACTTCTTCGCTGGGTGCAAATAGACCATTGTTACAGTTTACTAACGAGCCTGTTGTCCCTTTATTACCAAAACCAGTGTTATTAGCACTGCAGTCTGATAAAAGCGAGGAAAGTGATGATACCAAATCAAAAACTTCCAGCTCAAGAAGTTGTAATTTACCAAAGGAAAAACAAAGTTCTCACGCTGATAGTATTACAGACATCACCAGAACAACTAGATCAAGTCAAGTCAGCGAAGAAAACGTGGGAGGAGGAACATCAAAAAATGATACTTTCGATAAAGCCAAACAAAAAAAAGTTGTGTTGCCAGAAAACGACGACGCTATTCCTCAGTTTGTGATGAATGGTAATATTCAAACTGTCACCCAATTAGTTGAAGAATGGACTTTAATTATTAGACGAAATGACAAGTGGGGTATAGGATGGATTAAAGATTTTGAGACTGCTCAGTTATACGAGAAAAGAAAAATTGTTATTGGTTTTATACAAGACTTGACATTACTTTTAGATGAAACTTTCAATAAGTCATTTGATCTGATTGATGAAGACTTGTTATTTGAAATTTCAGACGTTTTTGATCAATACATGCAAAGAAAGAAAATGAATTTAAATTCTTTTATTGAGAAACTTGAAAAGTATCCAGCGTACACTCAAAAGGAGTTTGCCAGAATTTTACAAAGAAAAAGAAAGAAACAAAGTCTGAAAACCGAATAAAAATTTTAAAATATAGAACTATATAATTCTGATAAAAAACGTGCGAAAATTTATCACTCTTAGTCTATAAGGCAACGATGTTTGAAGCAGTAGTGTATTTGGCTTGAGCAAGACCAATGGTTTTAGCATCCAAGTTGTAAGCAACAATAGCGCTTCTAAGGAAGTTGTCACCCAAAATGTTGGTATTATCATCTTTTTCAAGAATACCAAGAGCACAAATTGGAGCAACAGAACCATCCTGGTAGGTAAGTGGAAGCATAAGATTCGAGTAAGGAACAGTGATTTTTTTGCCAGCAAAATTGTAAACCAAACTTCCTGCGGTGGTACAATCCCAAGTGTAACCAACTGAATCACCGTAATATTCGACTGGAAGAGTAGCAACAACTTTTGCAAAATTTGCTGAGTCAAAGTATGTTAAAGTAGTACCGGTGTCTAACAACATGTTGACGCCAAGGTTAGCGGTGTTGCTTCCAACAGCGACTGAATCTAAAGTGATTCTCAATTCTCTGTTGCTTTGAATTGGTAAAGTTTTCAAAGTTCCATCAACTTTAGCGTTATCAATACCACCAAAAATAATAGTTCCTGATTTGCTTGTTGCTGAGTTAAGGTAAACTGAATAAGCGTTTTTGCTGATAAAACCTTGTTTTTTCAACAAAACTGGAATATTATCGTAATTTTGTTGTGTAGCTTCGTTGGTAGTGAAACCAATTCCTAAGATACCACCAATTCCTGAAATACTGGTAGATGTAACAACGTCAACTGGTGCTGAAGTAATTTTAGCCCCACTGATAAAAACGGTTTCTTTATATAATGTACCACTTGAAGTTGTAAGATCACCGTATTCAATTTGGAAAGCTTGGCCGGTGTTAACAGCAGTAGTCGAAGTGCTTGGGTCGTAGGAATCAGCAACTTTACAATAGTCAGATGGCTCATTTACTTTATATTCACAAGTATCGTCTTTAGAAGCGACCCAAAGATCTGAGGAACCGGTGTCAATAACAACTTGGATTGGTTGATTGTTCGAACCAACTCCAATTTGCGATAAATAGTAAGAATCTTCGTTATTCATAGCAACGGAAAGAGGTTTGGTAGCTCTCTTTTCACTAACATCATGAGGTGAAGTGATGTTTGCATTTGCAACTGATTGAATTTGGAAATCTAAAGCCAAGAAACCGTCACCTCTTTTACCAAATGAAATTTCATTTGAGGCTTGATCTTCACCAGGAATAACTAAACCTTGAGTGAATAAAGCGAAAACTAATGACAAGAAAACTTGTTTGGTGAATAAAGCAACAGAAACCATTATTGATTAATTGATGATGTTGATGAATAAATTGAAATGTTGGGAAAGTTACTCACCTATTTATATTCAAAATTTCAATACGGAGCAGCTTACTTTGAAGTTTATTGTCAACAATATCCTCTATATTTTCTTATTTAAATCATTCTTCAACATAGTTTTGATACCAGGTAAGTGTATATAATAAACCATAACCATTTTGAACAATAGAGAATTAGAAATTTTGCAGCTAAATGAATTATTTCGGATTTTGTAACTGTTAAATCATACCACTTCAGAAGAGCAAAGAACATGGAACACATGTCATTTATCAGGATGTACATCACACAACCCCCTATTGGGAGGAGCTATGCACAAATGGTAATAGTTACACCTGCAAAAGTATCTTGACCAAATATAACTAAGGTTATCTCAAAAGTTGAGGTTTTGATACTGGATCAAAATTGAAAAATTACACAAAACCGTTGACTGTTAGATTCTGCCAAGATTAATATTGTCGAGTACTATTTACTGGAACACGATTCATTCTAAATTCAGTGCCGTTTTAAAGATTGGCAATTATATTAAATTACATGCTTTTGCAATATTATTAAGAGATCTAGATATATTGAAACTTCTATTGTTGCAACTAAGCCTGTTCCGTACAATAATTTTACGACACTTGCAAACTGGATAAACTCTAGCTATAGATGAACTCTATTTCTAGCGAGATTCTGTCGCACAGTCAATGGTGCTGATTTAAGGTTCAGTAAAAAAAAACTCAATCTCCAGTCATTATTGTTGAGTTTTCATTAATTTTTTAGTTAGATTTGAGCCCTGGAAATATTTCAAAATTTCATTTTCTGTTGAGACTTTAAATCCTGCGTTGACATAATAAATGTAATTATAATTATCATGTACCAATCTGTTTCTGTGTCATGTTTTCAGTTTCACTTATCAACGCAATTTTGAAATTGAGCTAATTTAATCGAAACATTTTGATTCGGTAGCACAGAGAAGCATTTGCGCATTGTTTCAATACGCTATGGTTACAACTTACATCTATAACTAATTATAGCATATACGCAGCCATAAGCTCTGACGGATATTCAAAATGATTACGGAAATGCTGCAAATACAGCAAAATCTTTTTTAATTTTTCCCCCCAGCTTATCTAAATTTGGTTTCTAAAAACACAGAGGCATGAATTTCCACGCAATTCAGAAACGCAGCTACCATCTTAACTGCATTTTGTGTTGCAAAAACACTTTTTACTTTTTATTGTTAACAGGTTTGGAGATTGAATTTCACTTGTTAACTAACGTTGGATATTGGAGATAATTTACAGTTGTTCGATAGGCACCATATTTTTTAACAACCCCTATTAGCAAGCACATTTGGTTTGATATTTTTACCATGTTCACATTCTTTTCTTGCCAATTCTAGACCCTAAAAGTGTTTACCTTGATATTATGAGCTTTGAGAACTAGTAAAATAAGTTTCAAATTAGCTCGTATTTCAAAGTTTAATTCTCAGAGTAATCGGTTCATATTTGCCTTGCCTAAAGTCCTTGATTAATAGCGAAGTTTTTGTTCTCGGTTAGTCACCCCGGATGTGGTACTTAACTAGCCAGGTGGCTGCAAGTATCAAAACCAAGAAGATTTTAAAGCCTGGTCAATTTATGGTTTGGTTCTGACGGTTTCGCAATTGGTGACTAGACAATTCGTTTCTTATTAATCCGAGCTGTACTCATAATATTTTAACCACCAGGCAACTTAATGACAACCTTTATTTTCAAAATCTAAATGGGTTGCAATAAGCTTAAAATTAATCAGTGTGAGTATTACAGCTTCAGAATCATGTTTTTGGTGATGGATTGATCCTGATATGGCTGCGAAAAGTGCTACAATATTACTATTAATTTATTTTAACGATTATTCCGCAAAATTACATAATCAATTGCGGACATTTTGCTTTTCCGAAAATTAATTTTGATCCACAGTCAGAGCTCAAACAACAATAATTACACCATCCTTTCTAAATGTCCGACCACAAGTATCATTTCAACGTCACCATGTCATGCTCAGGGTGTTCCGGAGCCATTGAACGTGTATTGCTGAAAACAGAAGGCGTCTCAAATGTAGATATTTCATTAGAAAAGCAAACGGTGGATGTAACCACTTCAAAAGATTACGATTTCATATACAACAAAATTGCAAAGACGGGAAAGAAAATCAACGAGGGAAAAATCGTGCAATAGAATACAACTCTGCAGACTATAAATATATATATTAGTTCATGTTTCGGAATTCAATGATTTCATTGATATAGCTGTCTCGCAATTCACTTTGGATAAATGTGTTCTTCAACATTGCTACAATTTCTTCAGTGTCAATGTCGTATAGTTCACCTTGGTAAAATCTCTCCATTATATCTTTCAAGTGACTATTGATCAAAAACTTAACGTTTGACAACTTATTGGAACTTTCAATGGATTCTTTTTTTATCTCCAATTGTGATAAATAAGGAATTGTCACATTATTTAAATTATCAATTATCAAGCTGATTTGTTCGCTTTGATATTCACTGATGTCAGACAAATTTATAATTTTTTTAATCAAATATTGATGTAGGAAATCAACAAGATTAGTTAGTAGTTCTTTGAATTTTTCGTTATTGGTGATTTTCAATTGCTTGTCCTCAAACAATATATTGAACCACTTGTAAATGAGAGAAATTTGGTTCATGTTGTAATCGTCTAGGATGCCTTCTTCACTGTTGGGTGTTGGCTCAACTTCAAAATTGAGCGAACCAACTAAAATTTTAAGTTCCTCATGGAATCTACCCAAAACCTGACTCCAGATAGAGTCAACAAACTCTAGCAAGGAGCGATCTAATTGTTGAGATAAATACTGAAAATCATTGTACATGATGAACGAGTTTGATAACGGAGGATACAGCGCTATTGATAAAGCTTTAGTGGATGAAATCAAAAGTGACGTATTGCTTGAATATTTTTTATACTCTGCAAATAATTTTAACAAATGCTCTGGCAACTTTGTCACCGTGATTGATTTCAACAAATTTTGATCTTTTTCCTCTTCCTCATCATTGTCCCAACCATCATCATCCCAATTTTCATCCCAACCATCATCCACAGATTCTTTTGAATTCTTCTCTGTAGAATCTAGCCTAGTCTCAGTAATTTCATTCACGGAACTAGACTGGAAAACTGCTTTTATTTTACCAATGTATTCGTTGGTGATCCAATTAATGTACAATTCGTTTAGTTTTTCCTTCAAATTTGACCCACTTGTATAATTGATTCTACTTAGTATAGTCCAATTCGTTTCATCGCAAAGTTTTAACAACTTTTCCAATTTTTCGATTTGATCCTGGTTATTTATCACGTCGTTGATATTTGATGATAATTTGTCTATTAATGTTTTGGAAATCACCGAATTTATGTAATTTTTAACTGACAGATTATTTAAATGATTGATAAATTGAATTAGATTGTAAATACTTCTGAGGTAATCGTTATCATCCAACAAATTAAGCTTGACTTCAACCTCGTTTTCAGTCAAGCTCAATGATTTATCTGCATTTAATACAGAGTCTACCAATTTTTCCCATTTCACTTTATACAATTTATACCTAGGTAAAACAAAATTATTTTTATGTAAAAATGAATTAAAATCTTGTATAATTGAGTCATTTAAAATTGTAAATTCATCAGGTAACAAAAAATTAAACAAGTACTCGTTCAATTTCTCTTTAAACTCGGTTTGGTATTGTTCGACCTTTTTGCTGATCTGTTTGTATATAATATACTTGTTTGAATTGATTATCGGACTTTCAATTAAAGATTTTAGTGTAGTGTTGATTTGCAGAAAATCCAATATGCTGTTGATATTCAACTCGGTAGTAAGAAATGCAGCAACCTCGTTGAGTTTGGAATTTATTTCAGTCAACTGGGTTAATTCGAATAGTTCTTGTGAGATTGATTCATACTTTTGATTTAGTTGCAGTATTGTTGTATTTTCCCATCGTTTGCTTGATTTTTGAATATGTTTTTGTTGCAACACAGGATCTCTCAGCAATGATTCCCTTGTAATTAAGGATTTGATTCTATCATAATCATTAATGATGTCATTGAGTTTAGACTGTTCCAAATGCAATTGTTCTTCAATAGACATGGTCTACATACACAAGTTTTTTTTCGACTTAGAAAACAATGCGTATTATATTATACTATATAATATCTAAATTAAATCGTCAGTTATGTCGTCATCAATGTATTCATCATCTTTATTCATTCTGTAGATTGTCATTGCCATACTTGAAAAGTTTAACAAACTCATCAACCAATCAGGTAAATTGACCCCATTAACTTCGATCAAATTAAATGACATGTCTAAGAAATTACCAATCAACTCTATAATTAACATCATTTTGTCGAATTTTAAGTCTTTCAAAATTTTGTTATACTTCTTATTTATATCCTGGTTCAAATTTCCTTTACTTTGTTTGTTTAAAATGTTCAATTCAACATTGATTTTTCTAATTTTCTTGTACACATTGATTAATTGAGATATAGTTTTTCTGATTAGGAACACCAATATTAAAATCCATAACTTGTTGGTGTTTTTGAGTAAATTTATAATAAAATTGTTTTTAGGAAACATGGGGAGATTGGATATTAAATGAATGTTATCTAATAAGTTTGCTAAAGTTTCCAATATACGAATGAAAATAATTTCAAACTTTTTAAACGTGAAGGATGAAGGTTTATAAATTGGCTTTTTTGAAGTTACTTGTTGGGGTTGAGGACTAACAACTTTTGGTTTTTGAAATTGGTTAGCCTGACTAATATCAAATTTGTGATATAATGAAGGGTATTTTGGTTTTGGAGGGGGTGGGATTGAGCTGAATTTGTTATAAGTTTTATTCTTTTTGTTTAAAACTGCTTCTAGTTTATTTAATTTGTCTGATGTGATTGATTTGTTACCCTTTAACTGCTCTTGTTTAGCTAGACTAATAAGATTGTTGATAATTTGTTGTTTTTCTGATGCAGAACCAGAAATGTTGATTTTATTGGGTATTTTGGCAGTATCAAATGTGTTGTTGTGACTGTTGTTGTTTACTATTGTTGAAACAACCATTGGTTAAAATAAGATTCAAAATGGTGGGGGCCTGAATAACACAGAACTTTTTACTGTGAAAAAATTATGCTAGTCGTGTACACGCGCACATATTAAAATCGACCTTGTTCATACTAAACATCGACTTTCTACAATTAATAACCTCTGTCTTTTTAATCTTTTTAAATGATGTTACGATTTTTACAGTTATTTCAAGTGCTTAAGAATGAGATCGTTGTATTGAATTGCCGCAGCTTGCATATCTGAAATTATAGAATTCAGGTGCATGATGTTTCATCAGGTTAAGTTTTCACATAATGTTTGTCTGTTCTTCAAAATCTATTAAAGGATTTGAAAATCAGATTAATAAAGATTTATGTCATACCTTACAGGCAATTAATCAGATTGCTTAAACTTTGCTACCAAACGAAACTCAGGAAATGTTAGTTGCCTGACGTACGAATGAAACCACCACACATCTTTTTGGTGTCCGCTGTTTACAGGATAGAGTTGTCATACCCATTGACTTGACAATTTTTTCAAGTGTATCTTGTTCTTGTTCCTTAAATTTTACACGCGATCGGAAATATTTCAGCTGCAAATTACAAACATAAACAATGAACTCAGAAATACTAAATGACAAATTAACAGATATAGACACACCAACATTCAATTTCCAGACATTCAAAAACGATTTTTTGAACTCATCGATAGAATTGGCTCTTCAGAATCCAAAGAACATTGACCAGGACTTGATCAATCAGCAAAAAGATATATTTAAAAAACTAAAATTCATTTACCTTGAGCAAGAAACAAGAGACAAGTTTTTGAGAAAAATCTCTAACCTGGTTCATCTTGACGAGGAACTCGATATAACCGGCAATCAAAACCTCAATGTTAAAGACAAAACATACTTGAAAAATCTAAAATTACAGATGAATGAAAAAGTGAACGACCTTCATCACCTCAGTAACGAAGTAAATCTACTTTACAACTCGTACCAAACTAGGTTAGAAAGTAATCAGAGGTTGCTTCGAGAAATTAAACAAACAGAAACAGAGATTGACAATATTCTAAATGAGATTCATTAAATACATAACCTTTATCTATACATTTTCTCTAGGTTGAATGGTACAGCTTTGTTTCCACGCGCGATCATTCTCTGTTTTATTCAATTGACACACTTTCCATAATTCTAACAAGATCAACTCTTGTAAACTTGGTAGCGGATTAATGAAATATTCGTCTTTATTTTCTTTCACAATTTTATCGTTAATCAAATAGGACACTTGCAAGTTTTCAACATCGCCTATGATTCTAGTGATTTTCAAATATTTGTCTATGTTGATTAATTTTTGATTCAAAAATGTATTTGCTTTTCTATAGTTTGAGTTCCCATCAGTCACAAATGTCAAATCCAGTAGGAATAACGAAAAATAAGGAACTATTGGAATATTGATATTGTGGGATAAAAAGTTTCGAAGCTTGTTTCTATAAACTGCGTAATTCTTCTCTGGATGTATAATTGAAGAAAGATAAGTGTTTAATTCGATGTACTTCTCTGATAAAGTCAGCCATATCTTGGTCAATCTCGTGACTAAATGAGACTGCAAAGCTGTCATTATTGCAGCCAATGAATTAAAATTTCGAAGATACAAACAAGATATTCCAATTTTCAACCAAGTTTTTATAATGTTGAGTCTGAGTTTATCGTCTATGTTCGGTTGCAATATTGACTCAAGGACATAATCAGATAACGAGTTTGTAAACAACAACGACAATCTAACATTAGGAGCTAACTTCAAATGAGCTCTTTTTTGGGTAAAATTTTGATTCAATAATTCCTCAGGTTTAATCGAACAATAAATGTTATTTTCGATTAAAGTCAATTGTCTTGCAATTTCTAATCCATTGTAATCAGGGAGATTTGGTCTATAATTCGATAATACCCAGCTTTGATCACAACAAAGGAAAAAATTTGTCAATAAACCCAGTACATCAACAGGAACATATGGCGATACAACGTATTTTTCGCTACACCAACTTGTACCTAAAATTGATCTATAGGTTAGATTGAGTTTTTCAATAGTTATCAATTGGTTTCTGGTTAACAAATTTGCTGAGGATGTCTGATTTCCTACACCTAAAGGCATCGGCAACATAGATTTAGAAACTGATGATGAACTGGTATTAATTTTTGATAATTCGTAATCATCAACCATGGAATAACGCGACGAGTCGGATTTAGTTTCCGCTTTAACAGCAATGCTTCTCTCAACCAACTGTTTTTGTTTGTTTCTCTTTCTTAATTCAGCTAAAGGCTTACAGGTCAACAATGATGCTATTTCAATCAATCTCAATGAGTCTAATGGTAAATGTGAATTCAACCCTTCATTGAAAAAATTTATCAAAGTGGTCAACAAGTTGTAATCAGCTTCATTCCAATAACTTTCCATCCATAACTGAAACATCCTCACAATCAATTTCCTTCTTTTTTTTAACGACAATTCTTTATTAATATCTCCAGATGCTGATCCGACCTCAAATCTTGATATTAATTCTTCTATTAAATCTAAACCTGTTGCAAAACTTTTGAAACAAATGAAAAAAGTCGAAACAAAAAAGTGTTCAGGCGGAGAGTCTTCGTTTGTCAATGTATAAACCAAGGCTTTGAAAGATCCACCTAGTAGCTTTCCATCTTCGACTAATAATTCCTTTTCAATTGAGTTGTCGCTTTTACCTTCAGCTGTGAAAGGTTCAAACTCCGCCGCAGATGCTGTAAATGGAGAATCATTCAAAGATTGTAAAAAGTTAGCACCATCTTCGGTGAACCCACCAGAACCAGATCTGATCATAGAATACCTGTTGTATTTAATTGGTTTGCCATTATTTTTAGGTAATTTTAACCCCTTGGAACATCTTTTTATAAACTCTTTAGGTTCTATTTTCATCCTTGTGTAATCCGGGTATGACCTTTCTGAGTTTAACTTGAAATCACCAGTGACTTCTAATAATCTTCTAATTGAATTTATGGTTGAATGTATAGCTCGAATCATTTTAGATGCGATTTGAATTAATTCTTCTCCTTCTTCCGTATAATGATAATTCTCTTTATTCGGCTTATCTTCTTCGGTTTCATTTAATGTTTTGATTACCAAATTCTTGACAGCTGATACTAAGTTGCTAACTAGGGACAACAAGCCGTCCAAAGAATTATCCAAATCATTTGGTTTTGCAGTTGAAAAATCACTACCGGTTTTTGAAATGAATAATAATTCTCTCAATAGCAATATAATTTGATGAGCTATTGTTTCTAATATATCACAGCCGACTTGATTATGCTCGATCAAATCCAATCTGCCTATAATTAATCCTAGATATGAGTATAACACCTCATTGATTTCTGTCAATCGTTGCTTAGCAAATGGTGGGGTAGATAATAATGGATAATTGTTTAAATCGTCATGTAGTTTTTTTTCATTATCGTGCTTGATAATTTGTTTACTTTCAGTTGACCACAAGTTTAAAAATGATACTGCTTTTTTTGACACCTGATAAATCATTAATGTTAATATCTCAATTTTATTGAAATTTGAGGTACCTTTAAATTCGTTGGCTTTTTGCATTAAATTGTACCAATCTGCCAACAAAGATTTTCTTGCCTTTCGAACGTTTGGCCTTTTGGTTACAATTTCGTTCGAACGTGACAAACAGTCAGTGCTTTGTAATAATAGTCTGACACCATCTCTAATTGAGTTCACCACCTTGATTGAAAATGTAAACTTACCATAACGATTTTCGTGACTCAAAGGATTCAATAAAAATTTACCACAAGCATGAAACAACGGCTTTAAATAACTACTGTTTGGTATCTTTTCGTCGTCTTCCTCTTCATCATTCTGTTCATCAGTAATTGCAATTGTGAAATAGTTCATTGGTATCCAACCCCTTTGCAACGTCTCAATCAACGTGACTTCACCCCAACCTGATTCGTCTATAGTATGAACAAATGCTAAATCACTTTTTCCAAACGATAAACATATAGACGCATCTGACTCAGACTGTAATGTCAAGGAATCAAATGAATGTAACGCTTTAATGAATAATGAAGACAAATCTTCGTCGTCCACCACTTCACTATCTTTAGAATAGACTATGTTTAATCCATTTCCTTCGTTTTGACTGATGCTGAGTCTTTTCATTTTATCCGTTTCGACCAAATCGTTTCTCGCTGGTATGTCGTCTCCAATTTTAGAGCCCCTGATTTGATAGGAGGAGTTATTAAAATTGAATTGATTAGAAGAGTCTGTAGTTTTTTTTTCAAGATCATGGTTTGTTGAGACAGTAGAAGCTCTGCTACTAACAGAACTCATTTCAGAATCATTTGTAGCGTAATCTTCATCAGCTGATCTAGGTCTATTACGAATTTTTTGGTAATAGCTTGTTCTTTCTTTATTTGACTTTTCAACATTTTGTTGAAAGTTATTCAAGAAATTATGAGAATCTCCGGACGCTCTAGTGTTTTGCAAGGTAATTGATAACCTTTTGAATTTTGTACTTAATTGTCTTTGAGGTAATGATCTAATAGGTTCTTGTTCTACTTGTAAAAACCCATTATCATCGACTAATGGTGTTTTGTCGTTATAAGCAGTACTTTGTAATACTGGAGTCTCGTCATCATCTATTGAATTGTATCTTGTCAGATCAACTTTTGAGCTAGTATTTGGAAGGTTATCGCTATTTTGAGTTGTATTCTGGTTAAATCTAGTTTTAGCTGTCATAAAAGATTGGAAAGTTTGATTTGATTCATCTGGAAGTAGCCTACTTTCAGCTTCATAGTTTTCCTCTTCTTGTATTGGATTTGCAGTTGGGTGGTATGAATTATGAACGGGTGCATTGTCTATAGCTGAGTAAACAGAAGATGAGGTGCTAATATATTTGTTATTTTTATTGATGGATCGGTGTTGCATGAAAGTGTTGTAAAAGATAAATGAGTGACTTGATGTTAAAGTATAAATCTAAAGTAATGAATGAATGAAGTGAATACGGTTAGTTAAAATAATTATTGGTATATTTGCCTGGTCTACAATGTAGTAAAATTAGCGATTTACACTTGTAATAAAGTATAAGCACTCGGTGCACGCCTCAAAAAAATTTCCTAGAAAAAAAAAGGTACATCTGTGTAGTTGATAAGGCGACACGTCTTAAATTTTTAGAATCAGCATACTTGAAATGCAAACTAAGATGATTATGAAAACGGAACGTGAAATATTTTAACTCAATTATTAGCGGTTGATTATGCGCTTTACCATACAATATACGAAGACGATTATTGCTTAAATAGAAAATTCTTCAATAGTTGCAAAATTGAAAAGTACGCGTTTTGGCGTTAATTTTTCGATTACGCGACAATAGCAAAAGTGGTTATATGTGTGGTATTAGCTATTCTGTGACTAAAGTCTATTGAAGACATATTTAATTAACAAGTAGAATTATTGTACAATTAGAAACTGAAAAACAATGCAAATGTTGGCTTTCGGCATCGTGTCCAGTATATTTGCTCGATGCCTTTAGAAACAATAACAAACTTGCTCACGCCGCGTGGATGTGCTTCACCACGGATCCACTCTACAAAAAGAATCTTTTTGTATCAACTTTAAAGTCAAAAAGTCAATCATAAATTTTCCGACTAAAGCCTAGGTGTGTTTGGAAAAAGATCTACTTTAAAAAAATTTCATATCAATAAATCGTGTAGATCAATGATCAATAAATCGTGTAGATCAATGATCACTAAATCCTGATCATTAATTTTGGTAACAATTTGCAAAATTAAATTGATGCTATGTATACTACCAGTAATTTTTTGCACTTGTAATTCCTTTAATTGAATATTAAATTTGATTATGACTACTTTTAATTCAATGCATTTATTTTAAAATATAATTTTACCGAAGACAGTGTAATTCAGGACAGTCGGAAAAGCTACGATGAAACCTAGGTTAATGTTCAGAATCATTGAGTAACAATGATTGTCTGACAGGTTACAACACGTATTTGAAATAAAGGTTATTTGAGAATACTGGCGCTTAATATCAAATCGAAAGGATTATTAATAACGGCAGTCACAAATTCACGAATCATTTCTAAGCATAACAACATAAAAATATAAAGGTTACCTAGCTGTTAATAATGAAAACTCAATCACTAGAGATGCTTGCCGATTAGACTGTCAAAAGTATCAAGAATATATATTAGTTTCAATTTTTATTCCGATTCTCGTTGACTCCCACGACTTGTGTGCGGAAATTAAACAAATGTATAATTCACATTCCACTATACAACTCAATGGGTAAAGCCAAAAAGAAGAGTCTGTTGAAAAAGAGTTCAATTGAGTCAGATGATATAAAACATACACATAACACTCGTTATCAAAGCATCTTCAAAAATTCACCCGTCTATGATTTACTACATTACTTCGAAAAAGCTCCTGACCAGTGGGCTGCAAGGTATATACTAATCCTTACCGCTATTATTTTGAGAACTGCAATTGGATTGGGTGGCTACTCTGGGTTTAATACTCCTCCAATGTATGGGGATTTTGAAGCTCAAAGACACTGGATGGAACTCACTATACATCTTCCCATATCAAAATGGTATTACTTTGATTTACAATATTGGGGTTTGGATTATCCTCCATTGACTGCTTATCACTCATATTTAATAGGTAAAATAGGCTCCTTTATAAATCATTCGTGGTTTGCGTTGAATGCTTCTAGAGGCTTTGAGTCAAATGACTTGAAGTTTTTCATGAGGATGACTTCGTTGATTAGTGAATTGGTGTTGTACATACCCTCAATTTTATTGATTTCAAATTTGTTAGGCAAGAAGTTCAACATCAATCGTATGGACCAAATAATAATTTCTTTGGTCATTATAAATCAACCGCATTTGATTTTAATCGACCATGGACACTTTCAATACAACTCCATCATGTTGGGTTTTTTTGTTATTTCAGTCATTGAGTTAATTAATAATAATTTGATAATGGCTAGTGTCTGGTTTGTCAGCTGTATAAATTTCAAGCAAATGGGCTTATATTACTCATTATTTATATTTTTTTACATATTGAGTCAAATTAAAAGTATTTTGCAATTGGTATCAGTGGGTTTGACCGTATTATTGACCCAAGTCATCTACGTTTTACCATTTGCGATATCGAATCTTGATTCATTGAGTCAAATACTAATCAGAGTTTTTCCATTTAATAGAGGGCTATTTGAAGACAAGGTTGCAAATTTTTGGTGTGCAACCAACACTTTAGTCAAATACAGACAATACGGCTTAAATTTATCTACAATATCACTAGCATTAACTTTATTGACTACAGTGCCAATGAATTGTCTCATGTTTTACAAGATTAAGAAAAACCACAAGCTTAGAATTCCATTATTACTTTATGGATTTTCACTAAACTCATTATCATTTTATTTGTTTTCCTACCAAGTTCATGAAAAGTCAATTTTGCTACCATTGATTCCTATCTTACTACTATTATTGTTGATCAACCATGACGATAATTTGACAATAATCCAATGGATCAACAATGTTGGAACTTTCAGTTTGTACCCATTATTGAAAAAAGACGATTTGATTATGCAATATTTTGTATCTCAGTTTTTAATTAATTGGTTAATTGGGTTTAAATTAGTACTTCCAAGAAAATTTAATTTAAATGCATTAACTATCTATTCTACTTATGTATTAATGGTCATTTATCATTCCATAGACGCTTTATATCCACCACCTTTGAGATACCCTGACTTGTGGGTGATTTTGAACATAACAATTTCGTTTATCGGGTTTGGCTATTTCTGGTTGTATTTGAACTACAAAATCATTAATATATGAATTCATCATGTATGGCCTTTTTAGATTCTAAGTACTCCAAGTATTCTTTCCATAATGCATCGCCTTCGCTCAAACATTTCACGTCACCAATGATGATTAGTCCATACTTGGCTCTCGTCAATGCAACATTCAACCTTCTTTCATCTTTTATAAATCCAATTTTATTTTGAGGGTTCGATCTGACACACGACATGATCAAAAAGTTTTTCTCTCTACCTTGGAATGCATCGATAGAAGCAACCATTATACCAGACACGTAGTGAATAGTGATCGGTTTTGAGTCGTTCGAAATATCATCTAAATCAATTTCAACTTTCAAATCCTCTCTACTGGTATTGATGAATTCATTTTTGACCAACACCGATGATATAAGATCCCTTTGACCTGAATAGGGTGTAATTATACCTATATCTTCTCGTTTAATATTTTTATCGTAGATCAAAGTTTTTAAACTGGTAATAATATAGTCAATTTCACCGGGATTAGTGTAAGTGAATCCATGATCTTCTCGAAGAAAGTTCTTTATTCCTTTTTCTGGCGCATTGCCCTTTGTGTCCCAGAAGTAAACTGCGTTTGAAACATTTTCAATAAGCCTTGCTTCCTTGGTTATGCCATCTTTTAGCAAACCTTTGTAAAATCTGTTTCTTGGGAACTCACTTATTTCAGGATGCATTCTGTATTGAGTGTCCAACATGTGTGGGTTTTTGTAAGATCCATTCAATAATATCCTTTCGAATAACGACAATGACAAACTTGGAATTAAAGTGAAACAACTCAATTGTTTTTGATCACCAACAAATACAAACTTGTCAACACCTGACATTGATAGCGGAATCAAGGATGTTGGTTCGGATGACTGAGTGGCTTCATCCATAATTACTACGGGACATTTTTCGACTGATTTTAATTGAGCCCCTCCTGCAACCACAGTGGTAGTCAAGATTACTTTAGCTTGTCTCACTAATTGCTTCGTAATTAGGAACTTTTCACTCAAATACTTTTTATACGAACTTGCACTGACTTTTGTGGGATTAAATTGTAGATCGTGGACAACATCTTTAAACTTCAAAGACAAAGCGGTAAAGATTTTCGTATGCAAACACACAGAATTCAATGGGTGCAGCAGACCATAATCTCTTTCCTTTTCACTTGCTGTTATTCTGAGTATATCTTTACCGTGTCCACTCTCAATCAATTTCTCTGCAATATTGTCTATTGCTATATTAGATGCAGCAACCACCAATATTGGATAAGTGTTTAAACTTGTTAATAATTGCAATATAATTTCAAAAATTGTCGATGTCTTACCCGTTCCCGGTGGACCTTGTAAGACAGTTATCGCATTATTCAACACAGATTGTATAGCCACCTTTTGAGATTCGTTAATAGAATCTTTGGAAAATTTGATGAAATTTCTAAAATTGATTTGCCTGATCGGCTCTTTTCCAAGTAACATTTTGATAAAATTTGGGTTTGACAAATTATCCATAGCAGTAAGAACCCTACTCAATGGTATTGATGCTGGTAAAATTTGTAAATGCTGCACATGCACTGTTTTAGGTAACGGTTGATTGTTCCATTTAAACAATGTTATAATCATTTCTAGAACAGTCTCAGATAAGCCTACACGTTTGTTGCCCCTTCCACGTTTAGAGCCACCTCCCTTTCTAACCTCATCCATTGTCGCTATTTTACAATACCATGGTATATCGTTATCCAAAATCAAAAAAATTGCTTGATCGACATTAAATGGGTTTTTCTTTAATGTCTTGAATTTTTGAGAAACAAATTTTTCAATGTTTTTCATAGGAATATTTACCTTAAACTGATTGTTTTTCTTGTCCTGGTCTTGAAACCATTCTATGGTGAAATATGAAGAATCCATTATCTTGGAGATATTGTTTAGTTGATCTTCTAAAAACATGTTGAAACTCATTTCTCGAAAGTATTCATCTAAGGAATCGTAGGTTAGTTTTGATTTTGAAGACGGAAGATATTTTGTAATATACAGAGGAACAGCAAATTCATCGGGTTTTGGTGTTGCTTCTTTTTTGGGCTTGCTTTCGGTTTTCTTGTCATTAGAAGTAACTTTTTTAGAAATTTGTTTTTCATTGACATGCGATTTGGAACTCGTTTTTGAATTTATTGTTGGTCCATGGCCCTTTCTAGTTTCTTTGGTCATAGGTTTTGTTTTGTTTGCTGGTGTATTTGCATTGTTTTTCTGATCTGAATCGGATTTGTTTTCAAAAGCGTTTCTATCACTAGCAACCTTTGTACTTTTAGGAGCCTCCTTAAATTCTTCAACTTTTGATTTGACTTTGCGCTCTTGCTTAGATTGAGTGTTGCCTTGAGGAGGTGTGGCTTTCACGTTTATTGACTTGGATTTCGGCGTCGCTTTGGTGGTTGGTTTTGAGGGTTTTCCCTTTTCTGAGGCTTTTCCACCAACATTTTTATTTGAATTAGTCATTGTTGGTTTATTAATGACTTTGTTTGGTTTTGGATTACTGTCTTTTGGCCCAATTCTAGATTTACTAGAACAGCTACCACTGGAGTTAAAATTTGATGGCTTGCCAGAATTACCTTTTGGTTTTCCTGATTTTTGTTCTGGTTCTGAACCAATTGCTTTCACTGTTGAGCCAGCTTTGACTTCTTGTGCAAATTTTTTGGATTCAAAATAATGTGCTCGTCTCTCTTCTGCTTCAGGATCCTCTTTCTTGGCTTTTCTTGACCCCTTTTTATTACCAAATTTACCTTTGCCTTTTCCAACCTTTCTTTTTCTGTTGGACTTTTTCAATACTGGTTCTTTCAATCCTAATAATTCTTTCAAAAAAGAATCATCATTCTCACTAGTGAATTGGGCATTTACTGATTCAAACTCGGGTAAACATTTTCTGCAACTTATAATTTGTCCCGATTTCGAGTTTCCAACGTACAAATAGGAATCTCCGCCACATTTGCAGCATTCAAGATCTCTTACCTTTAAGTATTGGTGTAATTTTTGAAATAACGCACCATTTGACAAGGAATATGATGCACTAGGTGTTTCATTCGACGACTTGTTCTCTTTTTCTAAACATAGAGAGCATAATAGCAACATGTCACTGAAACCATATCTTGCGATTGTCAATTGATGAATATTAGAATCAGAACACTCTTCACATTGTAGTATTTCATCATCATAAAAATTTAGTTTCACTGATTTGTGTCTTGTAGATGAAAGATGCTTTTGTATCTCTTGATTGAATGATTCAGAGCATGTCAAACATGTGTAATCTAATGACATCACTTCAGGTTGATTTTTCAAATTTGCGATGCGAATACTTTCTTGCGCGGAATCCAGAGTAACGCTTCACGCATTTGAAAAATACAAATTGTTACGATCGCTTATATGCGCTTCAACCTTCGATTTTACGCACTAACACATTATTGAATCGTCAATTATGTCAAGATGGAAAACTCCGTTTGTATTAACCAGTTGTAGGTCATACATGATCTTTCGTTGTTTGCTTATGTGGAATTTAGATTAATATTGGTTGTTTGGTGCGGTATGCACATTTGAAATATTAGCTCGAATTGAGGGTGTCGTCTGTGATTTTTCTTACGACTTATAGCGCTACTTTTATTAACGAGCAATTACGATATTTTATTTAGCTTTACCTATACAACCAATTTTGGACAGTAGTTTGAAAAACCTAATACATACCGTGAAAAAAAATAGAAAACTCGAAATCAACAAGATTATTTTCCACTATGCTATAATGCCGGACTGATCTCAAATCAATAAGAGGAATGTAAAATCAACCTACATATCAAAAGATATAAGATTAAAATAAACTTGGACCTGATAATTATTAAACGCTACCAAAGTGGCTGCAAATTTTTATCTTCCAATTCAGAAAATTCTCAAATACAATTTGTAACAAACTATAACAACCTAATAATTATCAATCGAGTCGAAAATGAGTCCCTGACTTTCTAAATATGTAACGTAGCTGTACCATAGTTTACCACTCCGTCTGAGACAAGAAAAATCTCCAATTAATATCAAACCATTTTTTGCTCTTGTTAACATGACGTTCATTCTTCTCCTATCTTGTAAAAAACCAATCTGATTTTGAAAATTTGATCGAACTGTAGATACGATAATAAAATCTTTTTCTCTTCCTTGGTACGCATCCACTGAAGCTATCATAATTCCAGCTACGTAATGGACAGTGGCGGGTTTTGCGAACTTGTCGAACTTATCGAAATCACATTGTGTCTCAATTGCTTTTTTATCCGGATTTACTATAGTATCAATTGACAAAAGCGAAGAGATAAATTCTTTTTGGTTTTTGTAAGGTGTTACCACTCCAATTCTATTTTTCTCAATCTTCTTTTCATTAATAAGAACATGTAAAATTTTAGCAACACAATCAGCTTCACCGGAGTTTTGGAGACTAAAACCTTCATGTCTATATCTATTACTATATTTTTCCTCAGGACAGCCACCTTTGGTGTCCCAAAAATACAAAGGGTATTTGATGTTTGGAATTTCAAAATGCTCACTTTGGTACCCATCCAAAAGTTCACCATTATAAAACTTTGCTTTTGGAAACTCGCTAATTTTGGGATGCATCCTGTATTGGGTGTTTAAGAAATCGAATTCTTCGCAAGTACCGTCTTGCAAAATCCTTTCAAAAAGGGATAAGCTTGTCTTAAAATTCGCAGTGAAGCAACCAAGTTGTTTTTGGTCACCAAAAAAAGTAATGTTTTCAACTTTATTTAAAGACATTGATATTAAAGTTTGGGCTTCGGAAGACTGCGTAGACTCGTCCATTATTACAATCGGAACACTCAAGTCTTTAAATTTTGAAGAGCCCGATGTCACTGTAGTAGCCAATATAATATTTGCCTGTTTGATGAACTTTAGCGCCAACTCTTGTTTTTTTTTGTTAAGCATCTTAAAACTTTTCATGTCGACCTCCAGAAGATTTTTCTGTAATTGATTTTCTATTAGCTTGTGTTCATCTGGTAATTCCTGAAGAATTCGATGATGCAAACACATCGGCTTTATAACGTGATTGTTATATTCGGATTCTTTGGCGAAGCCAACAATTCTCAATGTGTAATCTTCAAGTTCTGTTCCCAAAAGTTTTTCTGCAATGTTGTCGATAGCTGCATTTGAGTTGGCAACAATCAAAATGGGACAACTTTTAGGTTTCATTAAAAACATTTTTATAAGCTGAAGAATAACAAAAGTTTTGCCAGTACCAGGTGGTCCTTGAACTAGGGAAACATGATTGCTTAAAGCATTTTGGATTGCTGATGACTGCGATTCATTATAATTAGGCACCCGGAAATTTTCTTCATCGTTTAATTTGTTTCTCGTAACAACTGTTGTCCCCAAAATCAAATCTTGAAAGATTTCATTCTTGAGCTTTTCCATTGCTTTCAACGATCGACTGGTAGGAACTGATCCGAATACTAATTTAAAATCAGCTGAATTGTAGTTTGTCGGTGATTCTGACCGGCTCCAATGATAAAGCTTGACTGAGATTATAAGGTCTGGATCAAATTCACTAGATCCATCATAAATCTCCTGTACATCAGTAATTGAATAGTACCAAATCTTTACTTTTTCTTTTTCTTCTATTATTAAAAATAAAGTTTGATAAGCTGTAAATGGATTGGTTTTCAAATGTCTAAGCTCAGAAGGAATTAGTTTTTTAGCAGCAGCGGAAGTCATAAAGAAGCAAAGCTGCTTGGGACTTACACTATTATCTTGACCCCATGTAATTGTAAATTCATTATAAGACAAAATATTTTCTTGAACAGAGCTGTCTTCTAAGTATGCATTAAAACTAAGATTTCGAAAATAAGAATTCAAAGACGAAAATTTTGATAAGGATGTTAAAACATGACTTTCTTTGGGCTGTTCACTTTTTGAGTTAGAATCCAAATTTAAATCTTGGAAATCATCATCTAAGAAGTCAATGTCTTGTGGTAGTTTTGTTGCATAAGACCTTCTTAATTGATAGTCTCTGTTTGGTTGGCCTCTTATAAATCTAGTTGCATTAATGCTCGTGGTTGACATAATTTACAAATTTTTATCTTTCGGAATCCCTGACTCATATTAATGAATACAAAGGTATTTATCATTTTTGAGATTTCGACTTAATCATGCTTAAAGCTGCTTGAAGCTGTAAAGATTTTGGAAGCGTGTTTAGCCCTCTTAAAGTAACCTTGATTATTTTATTGCAACAAAAATTATAACTTTAGCGCTCAACAGCCCCTATCCCTACCGGCAAACTCAGCAAAATTTTAAATTAGATACTTCTCATTGTCAAATTTGAAGAATCTTGAAACATTGAGTTTTCATGGTTTAGTTTATCTACATGGAAGAGCTATTCTTAGCAGGCCTTTGCTAATAAGTAAAAATGTCAACCTGAGTATAAAATTGAATGCTGCTTATACCTTTCATTCGTAAATTGAAAAGCACATATTCCATAGCATTTGTTTTTTTACACTGCATTTTGCTGCAATATAATTTGGGTGTATATGAGTGATTGGCAATAAGATGAATACTCATTCTAGTTATGCAAATCAGTTGGAGACCCTTGTTATATATTCAAGCCAGTGAATTCGTGCCACAACCAAAAAAATGGCTGCAAATAAAATTTTATTGTGTTAGCCGCCTAATTATACTCAATTCTGCGTAATTTGATGCGATGTTCTAAGCTTATTACAATTTAAATATTCAATCGTTTATTCAATATTCAAATTTATTATACACTGCTTGTTCGTCTTCTAAGTATCTAGCAAAGTTATTCCACACATTACAACTATTTTTTAAACATCTGAAATGTCCTATGATAATCAAACTGTATTTGGCTCTAGTCAATAAAACATTCAATCTTCTTTTATCTTTCAAAAACCCAACTTGGTTTTTGTTATTAGATCTAACGGTAGATACGACAATAAAATCTCTTTCTCTACCTTGGAATGCATCAACTGATGCGATCATAATACCGGCGACATATTTAACTGTGGCGGGTTTTGAAAAATTATCTGTGTCGTCTTCTTCGTTTATTTCTTCTTGATTTGGATTGATAATCAAATTTTTGAACAACATAGAGGAAATCAACTCTCTCTGAAACTTGTAGGGTGTGATAACCCCAATTCTGTCCCTCGCGACGTTTTTTTCTTCAATTAGAACCTGTAAAGCATAAGCTACATTAACAGCTTCGTCAGTGTTTTGGTAGCTAAAGCCTGATGACGGATTACGACGATTGTTGGGCACCTTTTCTTCAGGACAACTACCATCAGTGTCCCAAAAATATAAAGGATAATGAATGTTTGGTAGTTTTCTTGAATCAGCATCAATACCATCTTTAAGTTCACTATCATAAAATTCCAATCTTGGAAACTTACTTATTTTTGGATGCATTCTGTACTGTGTGTCCAAAAAGTCAAACTCTTCGCAAGCACCGTTTAATAATATCTTTTCAAAAAAGGATATTGCCAGCCCCGGAATGGAAGAAAAACAACCTAATTGATTTTGATCGCCTACAAACGTAGTATTTTCAACTTTGGACAAGGACATTGGAATTAAAGTGGTAGCTTCTGAAGATTGTGTTGATTCATCCATAATAACAATCGGGAAATCTAAATCTTTGAGTTTGTGTGAACCTGCTGAAACTGTAGTAGCAAAGACAATTTTAGAACAAGTAAGAATTTTACTCAGCACTTCTGTCAATAAATAATTCGACTTTTTGAGTCCCTTTTCGGTGAGACTTTGAAATTCTTTATTTTGCATCCGGTCAATCATATCTTGGTATTCAGATGGTAGATTCTCATAAATTTGTCGATGCAAACAGATTGATTCTAATATGTGATCATCTCCATAATCACTTTCTTTTTCGGCCCCTACAACTCTCAAGCAATCCTGTTCATACTCAGACAGCAAAAACTTCTCAGCAATGTTGTCGACGGCCGTATTAGATGACGCGACAACTATTATACGATTTTCTGTTGATCTTTTCAAAAATTCTTTAATCAACTCCACTACGGTAGACGTCTTACCAGTTCCTGGAGGACCTTGGATTACAGAAATCTTGTTGTTTAAAGCGTGTAAAATGGCAGTGTTTTGTGATTCATTTAACCTTGGAATGCTAACATGTTTGTTCTCATTTGACCAATTTTGTTGTAATTGTTTTTGCCCCATAGCTAAATCTTGGTAATCTTTGTTTTGTAATACACTCATAGCTCTGAGGGAACGACTAGCAGGAATGGAACCCACTAATATTGCCAATTTTCTGAAATCAATGGTTGTTGGTAAAGGATTCAAGCTCCAATAGTAACAAGTGACAGTTACCTCAAGCTCAACACTGGTTTTGTCATAATAATTCCTAATTTTATTACTATCTTCTTCTTCGCCTAATTCTTCAACTTGCAAAATTGAGCAATACCATACTACTTTCTTGTCATCTTTAAGATACAAGAATAATGCTTGATCGTTTGTAAATGGGATTTTTTTTATACCCCCCTAAGACTGGGCGAAACTAAATGCTCGACGTCTTTCAGGTTCACATAAAATACAAATTTACTTTTTCGATTTTGAATGTCTGTATCCCATTCGATATTAAGTTTGTTATGATTCAAAATGTTCTGCTTACATTCAATCTCTTCTAAAAACATGCCAAAACTCAAATTTCTATAATACGAGCTCAAAGAATTGAATTTCAATGGTGGCTCAGTAGGCTGATGATGCTTTGTAAACTCTCCTGCTTTCTCATATTGATGCAATTCTTCGTGCTTAACATTCAAAAACTCTCTGTCAGAATGTAATTCTAGACTAACAAAATTCTCAAGAACTTGATCAAAATCATCATCAAACATCGTTAGCTTTTTTACCGAAAGCTTCAAAGCGTGTTTTCACTCATTATATATATTTCCTTCTAAAATGATTTGCATTAAATGGTCTATTACGACAAATCAAATTTATTGGAGTTGAAAATTAGGTTTCAAAACTTGCAAATAATTAGGTTTCAAAACTTGAAAAGAATATTAAGTTCGTTCAAAAGATAAACTCGTATTAGGCGTCAAAAGCTTAAATTTTTAACTGAAATTGGTGGGTGCAGTAAAATCAATCTAAATTCTTGAGGCTAAGAAACTCAAGATAAGATTTTGACTTCGAATTGTTTGCGGAAAAATTAATTGGGAAGATGGAAAGCTTAAAGCAGAGTTAAAACCAAATACGCAAAAATATCGGAGTTTAATCATGATAACTATTTCAATGACTTGTTTTGGTTTGAATCGACTTGTTCTTGTTGCTTAACTGAACTGAATATGCTCATTAGTTCAAAAATATACTTGAACCCTTGCATCTACTACAATGCTCATTTGTCTGTGGTCATTGCCGCTTTTATTTGAGTAAGGAGTTAGACACATAAATTATAAAACACGTAATTCAAGCACGTTTCAAGATCTAATTTATTTGGTCCAACGCATTTACTTTTCGTATACTCAAGTATTTGATAATTGGTATATTTGAAGAGATTCCGACTTTCGAATGTACCTGCAAAATTAAAGAAGATCAAATTTTAATTAAGCCTACTTAATTAAAGTTAAATTAATTAATTGGTACTAGAAATAGCTTAAAAGCTAAGATTAGATGAGAGCAATAAACTTTATCATTTGTAAACATGGCATCTATCAAGTGCCGCTCAATTCGCGTTGCTGCAATTTTGATTCGTTAGCCGCTCATTGACAGAAGAATTTTTGCTATTTTGTTGTGTGGCATTTTGGCTGCAAATTATTTTTTTTGGCGAAAGTATATTTGATAGGTCTCTGAGCCTCCGTATTTTTCTAGATTATAGGCCTCTGTATATTGAGGTTATAAGCAAAACCTAAACTTTATTAAAAACATCAAAAACTAATAAATCCTCAAACCTGATTTATCGTTTTTAATAAGCACACCGATATTACAGAAAACTTAAGAATTCGGCAATTCCGCTCGACAAAATTTTTTATTAAAAGGAAATACTCAGACTATAATGGTGTCCCATTAAGCATACAAGAGTCAAAGTCTTAAAATGTAAAATTTATGCAATTTTAAAGGAGAGAAGATACTTCGAATCATGTAATCAAAATGCATAATTTCCCATCGGCACTCAGGTGTCAAAAGTTAAATTCCTCGTGAACCAATTTTCTTTTTTGTAAATAATTCATGAATTCACCCCAAATTTCATCACCGTCTTTTAAACAATCGAAGTCTCCAATCATGATTAAACAGTGTCTTGCTCTTGTTAATAAAACATTCAATCTTCTTTCGTCTTTTAAAAAACCAATCTTTTTTTTAGAGTTTGATCTCACAAATGATACAATAACGATATCTCTTTCTTTTCCCTGAAACGCATCCACTGACGCGACCATAATTCCCGCTACATAATCCACTAGTACTGGTGCTGCCGAATAGTCAAAGTCAGATTCCGTATTTACGTCTTTTTTTGCTGGATTCACAATAAAATCTTTAGACAAGACGCTAATTAAAAAATCCCTTTGTCCACTATAAGGAGAAATCACACCAATTCTATCCCTGCTAATTTTCTTATCTTGAATGAGATTATGCAAAACTGTGACAACACACTTGGCTTCCCTGGAATTCCGATAGGTAAACCCATTATCTTCCTTGGTCAGGTTTTTTACTTTCTCCTCAGGACAAGTGGTTTTCGTATTCCAAAAATATACAGGGGTTTTAATGCTTGCAATTTTTCTATCTTTGGCGCCAATTCCATTATTAAGCTGACCATCGTAAAATCTCTGCCTTGGAAACTCGCTAATCTTGGGATGCATTCTATATTGAACATTCAAAAAGTCGTATTTTTGACATGTCCCATTTTTCAAGATTTTTTCAAACAAGGATACAGTCAATCCTGGTACTCTTGAAAAGCAGCCCAATTGTTTTTGATCGCCCACAAAAGTGATGTTTTTTACACCTGGTATAGCCATAGGTATCAATGTAGCCGGCTCTGAAGATTGAGTCGACTCATCCATGATTACAATTGAGGGTTTTGAATCTGAAATCAAACTCATACCTGCTGAGACGGTAGTAGTAAATATCACACCAGCTTTAGCTAGAAATTTTTTCACAAGTTTCATTCTTTTTTTACGATATTTTTTGAGATTAGGGTGATGCCTACCAAGTGAAGATGGTTTTTGTATCATTATGTTTTGAAATTCCGGAGGTAAAGCATTGTACACTTTGCGATGCAAACACAATGATTTTAAATGGTGATCTTCATTGTATTGGGCTTCCTTTTCAAAACTGACAACTCTCAATGATATACTTTCGTAATCTGTTTTTACAAATTTTTCTGCAATATTATCGACTGCTGTATTTGAAGAGGCGACAACCAATATCGGACCTCCATTTGACCTTTTTAAAAATTCCTTAATTAGCTCAAAAATAATTGAAGTTTTACCAGTTCCAGGGGGACCTTGAATTACTGATATTTTGTTAATCAAGGCATTTTTAATAGCGAGTTTTTGCGATTTATTGAGATTTGGGCCTGTAATTTTTTTCATGTTGTCACTTGAAGCTTGTGTGATAACCAGTTTCCCAAGAACAAAATCTTGGTATGTATTGCTCAACGTCTTCATAGCTACAAATACTCTGCTTGTGGGTACCGACGCAACTAGTATTTTCAAATCATTTGTATCAATATTGGTTGGTAAAGTATGCGTATTCCACAGTTGTCTTTTGACTTTAACTTCAAACAAAGAGTTTGACCTATCACCGTCCATTGTATCCTCCTTTACTTCTTGCACTGCACAATACCACACAACTTTCTTGTCCAAATACAAAAACAATGCCTGATTGTACCAAAACGGGTTTTTTTTCATCAACCCGCCGAGCTTTGGTGAAACCAAACGCTTGACGTCATCCAGTCTCACATAAAACACAAATCTATTCTTGCGAAACTTAGTCTCTACATCCCATTCGATATCAATCACTTTTGCGTCAAGAATCCTTTCTTTGCAAAAATACTCTTCCAAAAACATATTGTAACTCAATTCTCGATAGTAGAGAAACGTAGAATCAAATTTCAATTGTTGCTTTGGTGAATAATGATACTTTTTGAACTTCTTGTTCGACCCATTAGAAAGTTGCAAGGCATAATCATTCTCTGATTCCAAATCTGAACAAGAAGAATTAAAGCTTGGTGATTCGTCACCGCCTGAAATATCAAAAGAACCAACATTCGTTGATTCAATCATCTTCGATTTAAACCCTATAAGTAGAAATTAATATTAGCGTCCAAGCATGATTATTTATATACATTCCATACATTAAAGTTTTCGTAGTGCAAAACAGGTTGGTTCGTTTAAGGTTTCGTTAAAATATGAAAATTTTCATCACGAATTGGATATCTTGTGACCAATCATTACAGAATTAAAGTTCACGGTCTAAAAACTAATTATTATTAGTGTTTTGGAATATTTGTGTGATGGAAATTACTTTATTAAACTTTGACAAATCACCTTCAAACGATAATCAATATATTGCGTAAAAAGTAGAATTGCTCAATCCTGATATTATTATGATACATTCTTATAAATCAACACTACCTAATACTATCCAATCAGCAACGTCTCCCTCACACAAGACTAGTTTTAAAACACCGCCATCCCAGCCTAGACCAGTTTCCAATACTTCTTCATCAACGTCACAGTTTTCAATGTTAAGATGATCACTTATTCTAGTCTTGATTGTTCTCCATAATGCATTATCAATTGGCCAAAGATTACTATATACTAATGACAAATGCGGGTCGTATTCTTGTTGCGACCATTCAGCTGCTTTAAGAGCTCCCTGCTGTTCGATCTGTACGGTGTCAAATTGCTTAACTTGTGGCTGTGGCTCTTCTTTATGATGCTTTCCATGCTTCTTCAGTGGTTTTCTTTTAATTGTGAGCCCATTTGCGTCCTGAGTATACAAATGAGGGTTTTGCCTAATATTCTCCTGTTCAATGTCATTGGGCACAATTACAAAGAGCTCTCGAATTATTCTTGCAAACGAAATCAAATTCGGATCTCTTATGACCAGGAAATAAAGCTTTTTAAAAAATTTTCTTTGACTGTCAACTTTACCCAATTTCACCAAGTTTTCATGATTCTTTGGTAATGAATGAATTGCAACTGAGCTTGCCGACAATACCCTATCCACGTCATCTCTTGTTTTATTTTGATCATTCAAGTCAATTGCAATGTTAGTGGTAATTGTAATGTGTGGTTCGAATTTCGGGGGCTGGTCAGGAAATAATGTGTTCAATGACGATTGTAGCGTCGATAGTTTGTCATAAATTTGAGAATTACGTCTTGGACAAAGCCACAATGCAACACCTAATGCTTTTTCCAATTAGTATACATGTATTGATATTATCGTGTTTCAAAAGATGAACATACCCATGAATAACTATTGAATTTTTTTGATGATAGTAATTTTACACAAAATTAAAATCGGTTTTATATTTTATTCTCTATTTAATATTTACTTGTTAAAACGTCAACTCCTTCAACGGCAGATGAATCAACAAACCAATTTACAGATACACCAGAGGAGATTTCATTGACTAATTTTGAAGGCAATTGGCTTGATTTGTCAGTGAAAATTTCTTTCAAGATTGGGGCTTTACCTGCACCTTCAGCTACGAAAGCAATAGATGTGGCAGCTTCCAAAACTGGGAATGTTATGGTAATTCTTCTTGGAGGTGGTTTTGGTGAATCTTCAATGTATGATACTAATTCGTTTCTTTCTTTCAATAACTTATGACCTGGAAATAAAGAACATGTGTGACCATCTGGTCCACAACCTAACAAAATAACGTCAAATTTGGATGGTAAAGTTTTAGAGTATTCAATTGCAATTTCTTTGTCTTTTGAAATGTCTGCATCTTCAACTTGACCATCTTTACCACTTAACAAGGATTCATTGATAGTATAAACTTTTGGTTTGGAAATTGATTCTGGTAAACTTTTTAAAACCATTTCGTTAAACAATCCATAGTTTGAATCTGCGTGGTCTAATGGTACTAATCTTTCGTCACTGAAAAACACATTCCATTTGTTCCATTGAATTTGAGATCCCAATTCTTTGTTATCAATCAAAGCTTTCTTTAACACTTTCCCCAAAGAACCACCGGAGACTGCAATGTTAAATGAGTCATGCTCTTTCAAAGCTTTATCTTGGTTTTCAATAATGTATTTACCTACGGAATTGGCGACTTCAATTGATTCTGAATAAGCGTATACTTTAACCATAGTTAATCGATTTAGCAAGATATTTTCTGGTGTGAAAAAAGTAATAATAATAATACATTAATTTATATATAGGACTAATCTAAGAAATGACTATACTCAGCTGAATCTTTAATTTTACCATTCATGAACTTCTCCAACTTATTAGCATTTTTGTAGTATGTCGTAGTATCACCGTTATAAGATCGACAATTTTTAAAAATTAACCTTGCATCGTATAAGAATTGATCGAAAGAATCGTATTTGTCATTTTCCAATTTCGACTCCATAGTTGATAAATCCATAGGCTCTTTAATAACTTCATAGTAATCAGGCACTTCTTCTCTATTTACAGGCACACTAAATGGCCAAGCACTCGGGTGATTCTGCATTTCTGAAAACAACGTGACCATGAAATTATAGTGTGGACCTCGTTTTGGCTTTTGAGCTAATTTGTCCATTTCTTCCGACCATCCTGCTTCTAGCAAGCCTGGTATTTTTTCAGGTTCCAATTTAATATTTGTATTAGTTTTAAATATTTGTAAACCTGCCCTCACTACGTTTGACTTTGATCTTGATTTGATTTTCCGTTCAATAGCGGCTTTTTGTAGTAACAATATTTTTCCCGAATCTAGGTAACGTAATACTGAAGGTAACATAGAACATTGCATTAGGGTCCCGCCTTCGTAATCTTTTATATAACCCATCCATACGGATTTATCTAGTGAAATCTCTTTTGTAAATCCTTGTTTTTTGAAATACCCAATGGCATAATTATCAGCATACGTTAAAAAATATTTAATTGGAGAAGTTGCTCGAACATAATCCTTTAAATGGTTCATTAAATGAGCACCATACCCTCTCACTTGCTCTGTAGATGAAATGGCGCAAAATACAATTTCAGCAAATTCTCGATTATTAAATGGTCTATAAGTGATTCCTCCCACAACGGTTAAAGGTTTTCTGACGACAGCCATTGATAAATGCGATCGATCGTACACTAATCTTGAAATATATTCTCGAGGCATTTTGGGTAATTGTTTTTGAAAAATGTTTTTTAAACCTGTCAAAACAATTAGATTTTCTCTGGTATTATCGTTGTTGACTACCCTGAACTCAATTTTCCCTTCTTTTTCTTCGATAACCGATGGCCTTTCTTTGAATGTGTATATTTCACCATCAAAATTAAATTTGGTTATTCGTTTCTGTTCCTCTGCTTCATCGTCTTCTTCATTGTCATCATTCTCTTCATCTTCTTCGTCTTCATCTTCAACTTTAGTTTTTTCCAGCTTAACTTTTTTATCTTCACCGACATTCTCATCGTCGTCTTCATCGTCTTCTCCATCATCATCGTCATCGTTTTCTTCCTCTTCATCATCTTCATCGTCGTCTTTCTCCTCTTGGTTGGTTTCTTTGGATTTTATGTCGTCATTTTCGTCTTCATCATTCGAAACCTCTTCAATCTTTGGCTTCTTATTTAATGGTACATCATCTTCATCTTCATCGTCTGACTTCACGGAAGCCAACCGTTTTCGCTCCACCATGATTGTGCTGTACGATTAATATTCACACCAAAGTTGATTTTTTTGTTTATGAACTGAACTACCTTCGTAATTTTCAGGTCATGTGACTCCGGAAAAAATCCGACTATATGGAGATGAGAAGACTAAAAAAAATTACATCTTCACTTAATAATCATGTCAAATTACTCACAAATGGTTCCACAGACAGGTGGAGGACAAGTTGCAACCGTGTTATGTTGTAATTGTGGTGTTCCCATGGACGGGTCGTCAGGTTTGGTAATGTGTTACGACTGTATTAAATTAAATGTCGATATAACTGAAGGTATACCAAGAGAGGCAAATGTATCATTTTGCAGAAATTGTGAAAGGTTTTTACAACCACCAGGACAATGGATCCGAGCAGAATTAGAGAGTCGTGAGTTGCTAGCATTATGTTTAAGAAAATTGAAAGGGTTGAACAAGGTTCGTTTGATCGATGCATCATTTATATGGACAGAACCTCATTCGAGAAGAATTAGAGTCAAGTTGACAGTTCAAGGTGAAGCTATGGCAAACACAATAGTACAGCAAACTTTTGAAGTAGAGTATGTTGTGATTGCAATGCAATGTGCCGATTGTGCAAAATCATACACTACAAATACTTGGAGGGCAACAGTTCAAATTAGACAAAAAGTCCCACACAAGAGAACATTTTTATACTTAGAACAATTGATATTGAAACACAATGCTCACATGGATACAGTATCCATACAAGAAGCAAAAGATGGTTTAGATTTTTTTTATGCTCAAAAGAATCATGCAGCTAAAATGGTTGATTTCTTAACATCAGTTGCACCTGTGAAGGTTAAAAAATCAGAAGAACTTGTCAGTACAGATATACATTCGGGATCTTCCAGTTATAAGTTTTCATTCTCCATCGAAATAGCACCAATATGTCGTGACGATTTAGTCGTCTTACCTAAAAAATTAGCCAATTCTTTGGGTAACATTACAAGATTAGTATTGTGTAACAAAGTCAACAATGCCATACAATTTATTGATCCAAATACATTACAAACTGCAGACATGTCATCACAGCTATATTGGAGATCACCATTTCCTTCATTACTAGATGCCACACAATTGATCGAGTTTATAGTTTTGGATGTCGAACCCACCGGTGATATTAAAGGAAAGCACGTTTTAGCCGATATTGAAGTCAGTAGGGCAAGTGATATAGGATCCAATGATCAATCATTTTATATAAGAACTCACTTAGGAGGTATATTGCATCCGGGTGATTCTTGTCTAGGTTACTACTTAGCAAATTCAAATTTGAATTCAGAGTTGTGGGATACTTTGGATACCGATAACACTCCAGAAGTCGTAATAGTCAAGAAACATTACGCAAGAAAATCCAAGAAATCCAAAAATAGACAATGGAAACTTAAAAGAATGGCCAAAGAACACAATGATATTGTTGCGAATGACGATTCAAGACAAGCTAGACAAGAACAAGAAAGAGCAGAAAGAGATTATGAATTGTTTTTACAAGAATTGGAAGAAGACGAAGAGTTGAGACAAACTATTAATATGTATAAGACCGATCAAGAATACAAACGTCCAGTTGAAGAGGATAATGAAGACGACGAAGATGCTCCTCAAATCGGCATAGATGAATTATTGGATGAATTAGATGACATGAACTTAGAAGATACACCTATGGATTAATATACAAGAATTTTGTATTTACCAATTTGTTTCTATTTAATTGCGTTTGTAGATTTACTCTTACGTAAGCCATAATAATAAACGATAAGCCAAAACGCTTGCAGATAACGGTCGCACAAAAAATAAATATCCACACCAAACATGACCAGTACTACGCACGCCAAACATGTCCAAACCCAAACATTCATTAATTCTTCCTTTTTCACCAAACTATCACAATTGAAATTAGATGAATTTAAATTGAATACTGCCAATCAATTTATAACCGGTTTTTTGGAGCACCCATTGAAATTGAATAAATTCAATGACACCCCAGTTTTGAACTTGGATTTAGATAGTTTCAACCCGGTAGAGAGAGATGATAGTAAGATTTATTTTGATGGGGAAATATTGAACGTTAATACTATTGAGGAGTTCAAGTCTTTAGACAAGCAAAAGCTACTACACGACTGGGGTACTAAAGTGTATAACAATTTTATTGATTTAGAGACGTTTGATTACGTTAAATTCAACAAGTTTTTCATCCTCAGTTTTTCAGATTTGAAAAAATACAAGTTTTATTATTGGGTGGCGTGTCCTGTCGTGAGTAGTAAATGGAAAGTCGAGGATTCGGAATCGATTTCAGCTGAATTGGAAGAAATTATAAAACAAGAACTTACAAGTTCATATAACCAATTCTACCAATTGGACAATGAAAAATTAAGCAGAACTCTAGACAAAACAAAAGGATCCACATTTGTATTCATAGATTCATGTTTAAGTAATTCATCTTCAAACCAAGTCAAAAATTACTTGTCCTATCTTGCCCATCACGGGTATAAAAATATAGATCTAATTACTTATCATAATGACGGTTCATCGTATAAACAAAAAATGAATCTAGATTCTGAGTCAAATCCGCCAAAATTTACTGGCTGGGAGAGAACCAGCCAGGGAAAGCTAGGCCCAAAGTTGGCGGATTTAGGATTATTGATCGACCCTAAAAAGTTGGCAGAACAGGCCACTGAATTGAATTTGAAACTTATGAAATGGAGAGTAGCTCCCAACATCAATCTAGATATCTTGAAACAACAGAAGGTTTTGTTATTGGGGGCTGGAACGCTAGGCAGTTATGTGTCAAGGGCGTTATTAGGATGGGGTTTTAAAGACATTACTTTATTGGATAATGGTAGAGTCTCATATTCAAATCCAGTGCGACAACCCTTGTTCAAGTTTGATGACTGTTTTAGTAGTGAGAATCAACAAGGAGAATTTAAAGCAATTAGAGGGGCTCTGGCGTTAAAAGAAATATACCCTGGAGTGAATGCCACCGGAATCAATTTGGAAGTCCCCATGATTGGACACCCCATAAGTGATGAATTAAAACAAAAAAATAATTTTGATACTTTAAACCGTCTTTTCGATGATCATGATGTAATTTTTCTTTTGATGGACTCAAGAGAATCGAGGTGGTTACCAACAGTGTTAGGAGCTGCCAAGGACAAAATCATCATTAATGCCGCTTTAGGATTTGACAGCTATTTGGTTATGAGACACGGCAGCATCAATCAGCAAAAAGATCAAAGATTGGGTTGTTACTATTGCAATGATGTGGTTGCTCCAAACGATAGTTTATCAGACCGAACTTTGGACCAAATGTGCACAGTGACCAGGCCCGGTGGAGCGTTGCTTGCTTCTTCACTAGCAGTGGAGTTACTAGTCACGTTATTACAGCACCCAGATAAACAACACATAAAGCATAATCAATCAACTACGATAGGTGAAGCGCCTCATCAAATAAGGGGGTTTTTGAATAATTTTACACAAACCAAGTTGTTTGCACCCAATTACAATAATTGTTCGGCGTGTTCCCCCAACGTTATAAATCATTTCCATACTGATGGCTGGGAGTTTATAAAGAACTGCTTAAACGATCATGAATATTTAGAGGAAATTTGTGGATTGAAAAAAGTACAACAAGAAGCAGAGCTAGCAACTCAAAATTTACTTAATGATTTAGGCTTGAGTGATGACAACAGCGATGACGACGAATGGTTAAATTAAACATTTTTTACTCGTACATTGAACAAAACTAATAATACATAAATTTGAAAACATGCTTCAATGTGTTTGTTTGTTTTGATTAAGCGTGAGAAGATTTCTTCTTCTTTTCCTTCTTTTCAGACTTTTTCTTCTTCTTCTTCTCTTCAACTGGAGCTGGTACAGGTACTGGAGCAGGTTTTTCTTCCTCCTCTTCTTCATCTTCGCTCACTTCATCACTTTCTTCAACATCAGCTACTTTTGGTGTATGAATTGGTGGGGAAACTAAAGATGGTTGTGGAGCATGGTATTCGGTACCATTTTTCAAAGAATCTTCGTATTTTGAAAACTCTTTTCTGTAAACAAGCATTTCGTCATCGTACTTTTTCTTCCATTTGGCTCTTTCTGATTCGCTTAAATTGTCCCAAGCTTGTTTAATGGTTTGGTTAGTTTCAATCGCAGACAAAGAGGATTCGCCTTTTCTTTTTCTTTCTTCACCAATTTGTTTTCTCAAATCGTAAGAAAATGCAAAAAACATAGTGAGAGGTTTTTTTGGAGCGTTTGGATCTTTGTCGGCTTTCTTCTTCTTTTTAGTTGCAACTTCATCTTTTTCACCTTCTCTTTCTCTTTTACCGCTGGCGATAATTGTGGAGAGGGCGTTACTGAGTGATACGACTTGTGTAGAGTCAACGTCACCGCCGAAAGCGTTTGCAAAATCAATTGCCTTTTCTGCAGTTTTAACGGCTACTTTACTCAACTCGACCAAAGAAGCAACGAGTGCGTCCTTTGCCACAGCTTTTTTCTGATCCACTGATAACGACATTTGAATTAAAGATTTATATTTTTTCTTGGTGTTGTGTGTGGTACGTGTGTGTGTGGAACAAGTGTTGGAGTTTGTGGTAGTAAACACAGATACCAAAGGAGAAAAAATGGCAGAAAAATTCTGTTGACGGGGGTGAGGGAAACATGCCAACTTTTATAGTCCACGAGGGCGAACTCTAAACTACAGACGTTCGGGGAAGAAAAAAAGACTAATGCGAAATTCCAAGTTTGTCTACACCAAAAAAAGAAACTACGCCCTTTGAAAATCAAAACAAAAAAAAAAGACAACCTATTTTTTCTGCGTGGGATTGGATGGAATGCTCTTGATGCCACCCAGTTTTATTCGACGTGGCATATTGTAGCATGAGAGCACGTACACGATAAAAATATTTTTTGTTTTTTCTTCTACCTCTCTTATTCCTGTCTCGTCCGCCGTTTTAACACGAACAAATGAGTTTTGTAATTACAACCGGTATGTCTGGCCCCCCCAGAAACGGCAAACCATCGATCAATAATCCACTATTTTTTTTTTTCGTCTCCGTTGTACGAAAAGTTTCGCAATTCTGGAGCAAACCTAATTTCCTGTCCATTTTTTACAATTTTTGTTTTTTTCCATGGCATTGTTTTGGTTTGATGTATTTCCAGTAGCAGTATTGTACAATTTATCGCAGTTGACAATTTGTCTTCGGTTCTCCGATGTCACATCATTTCTCATCTAGCAATTGAAATTTTCAGTTTTAGATGTCAATTAAATATGCTTTGACTTGCCCTGGTCAAGGTATTATAAGGAATGGTTTATTACAATCATTTGTGAAATATAAACCCAGTTTTGAAAAAGATTTAGAATTTATCGATTCGACATTAAACGAAAAGTTTAGCAAAAATTTATTTCATAATGAATTGGAATTGAATTCCAAAGCTTGGTTGAACAAAACATCAAATGCTCAGCCAGCTATCCTAGCATCGACGTATATAATACTGAAACTTGTAGAAAGTAAAAACCCCAATTTGATTACTGAATCACTGTATTTATTGGGTCATTCGTTGGGTGAATACACAGCGTTATTGTTGAGTGGTATTTTAACTTTTTCCACCGCATTAAAATTGGTAAGGCTTAGGGGTCAATTGATGGAAGAAATGTTCAAAGACAATGAATATGGTATGTCTGCATTGTTGTTCAAACCGGCTAAATTTGAACAAGTGAAGCTGTTGGCACAAGAGTATAATTTGTTGGGTAACATAAACTCACCAAGCCAAATCGTTTTATCAGGGAAGTTGACCAAGATCAATAAAGTATCCTCACATTTGAAACAGCAAAGGATAATATTAAAAGATATACAATTGCCTGTTTCAATCCCATTCCATAGTGAAGAATTAAAGAGTATAGTGCCAGAGCTCAAACGTTTTTTAACAAACAATGTTCAAAAACAACAAAAGCCAATAATCTCGAATTTAACAGGCCAAGTGTCGGTAGATGAACATCAAACTATTGAAAATACATTGAATTGTAATTATCAATCAGTTCAATGGATGAAATCTATGCAAACAATAAAAGATCTAGGTGTTGGTAGGATTTACAATCTTGGTCCGGGTGATGTTCTTCATCAAATGAACAGCAGATATGATATAGAATCTATTAGTCTCGATGACAATGTGATGGTTAATTAATTAAGTATTAGAGTTGGAACAATATCATGTGACTTCCTCCACCGTGTATCATGTACCGGAGTCAAAAATTTTGCGTAACTGCGCTTAATGATAAACAAATTTTTCACCGTGCTTAAATCATAAAGTAGTTATCTTTTCTACATCTATTTTTTCTTCACTCTTTAATGGTTGCCGAACTCATCGATGGTAAGGCCATTGCCTTAGAATTACGTTCAAAGATCCACGATGAAATTGCACAATTTCAATCAAAGCATTCTGATTTTAAACCTTCATTGAGTATCGTCCAAGTTGGAGATAGACCAGATTCTTCAACTTATGTCAAGATGAAATTAAAGGCAGCTGAAGAAGCTTCGATAGATTGTCACTTGATCAAATTAGCTGAAGATATCTCTGAATTTGAATTGTTAAATGAAGTCCAAAAATTGAATAATTCTTTAGATGTTGACGGTATTTTAGTCCAATTGCCATTACCAGAGCACATTGACGAAACTAAAATCACAAATGCAGTTTTGGCAGACAAAGACGTTGATGGATTTGGTCCTTATAACGTTGGTGAATTGGCTAAAAAAGGTGGTGAGCCATTTTTCTTACCATGTACTCCAAAAGGCATTATGTTTTTATTGCAAGAATCAAATGTTCAAATCGAAGGTGCCAATGCTGTTGTGTTGGGTAGGTCTGACATTGTTGGAAAACCTATTGCTAATTTATTAACTAAATCAAATGCTAGTGTCACAATAGTCCATTCTAAAACTCCTGTTGGACAGATCAAAAAATATTTGTCAGATGCTGACATTGTTGTTGCTGCCATTGGTCAACCTGAATTTGTCAAAGGTGAATGGCTTAAATCGGGTTCTGTTGTAATTGATGTTGGTACTAATTTTATCCCAGATTCAACCAAAAAATCAGGTCAAAAAATGATTGGTGATGTCAACTTTGAATCTGCTAAAGAAAAAGTTAAATTAATTACTCCAGTTCCAGGCGGTGTTGGTCCAATGACAGTTGCTTGTTTGTTGGAAAACGTTGTTATTGCAGCAAAAAAACACTACAAAGTTAACAACGAAACACCAAAGTTTACGAATCCCTTGAAATTAAACTTACAAACGCCAGTTCCATCAGATTTTGAAATCAGTAGAGCTCAACAGCCAAAAAGAATCACTCAAGTTGCTGAGGAAGCTGGTATTTTAGATTCTGAATTGGAACCATTTGGTTTTTACAAGGCAAAAGTTTCATTAGATATCTTAAAAAGATTGAACAACAAGCAAAATGGTAAATATGTTTTAGTCACTGGAATAACTCCTACTCCGTTAGGAGAAGGTAAATCCACAACTACAGTTGGTTTAGCGCAAGCTTTGGGTGCACATTTGAACAAAAACGTTTTTGCCAATGTCAGACAACCGTCTATGGGTCCTACTTTTGGTATTAAAGGTGGTGCTGCAGGTGGTGGATATTCTCAAGTTATTCCTATGGATGAATTTAACATGCACGTTACTGGTGATATACATGCTATTACCATGGCAAATAACTTATTAGCTGCTGCCATTGACACAAGAATGTTCCACGAAAGTACTCAAAAAGATGGTCCATTATACAAAAGATTAGTACCTGAAAAGAAAGGCTCACGTAAATTCACTACATCAATGTTGAAAAGATTAGAAAAATTGGGTATTGAAAAGACAAATCCTAATGATTTAACCCCCGAAGAAATTACCGCTTTTGCTAGATTAGACATTGACCCAGAGTCAATTACCTGGAGAAGAGTTGTAGATTGTAACGATAGATTTCTTAGAGGAATCACCATTGGGGAAGCGCCAACTGAAAAAGGGTTCACCAGAGCTACTGGATTTGATATCACAGTTGCATCTGAATGTATGGCTATTTTAGCTTTAGCCAACTCCTTAGAAGACATGAGAGAAAGATTGGGTAAAATGGTCATTGGGTCTTCAAAAGCTGGTGTTCCAGTCACTTGTGAAGATATTGGATGTGCCGGTGCATTGACTGCTTTATTAAAAGATGCCATTAAACCAAACATCATGCAAACTTTAGAAGGTACACCTGTTTTCGTTCATGCAGGACCATTTGCCAATATTTCAATTGGTGCATCGTCGATTTTGGCCGATAAAATGGCATTGAAATTAGCAGGTACTTCACAAGATTTAACTGAAGATGAAAGAAAAGAACAAGAAGGTTATGTTGTCACTGAAGCAGGGTTTGACTTTACTATGGGTGGTGAAAGATTCATCAATATTAAATGTAGGTCCTCCGGCTTAGTACCAGATGTTATCGTTATTGTTGCAACCGTTAGAGCATTGAAAGTTCATGGTGGTGGTCCTGATGTTAAAGCTGGAGCTCCATTAGCACCAGCTTACACACAAGAAAATGTAGAGCTTTTGAAAGTAGGATGTTCTAATTTAGCTAAACATATTTCAAATGCTAAATCTTATGGATTACCTGTTGTTGTTGCCATCAATAAAATGTCATCTGATACTGATAAAGAACATGAGATTATAAAAGAAGAAGCCTTAAAAGCAGGTGCTGTTGATGCTATCGTTTCCAATCATTGGGAAGAAGGTGGCAAAGGTGCTGTTGATTTAGCTCAAGGAGTCATTAGTGCAGCCAATTCTCCAGATAAAAACTTCAACTTCTTGTACGGATTGGAACCATCTGTTGAAGATAAAATTTCAACAATTGCTAAAGAAATGTATGGAGCTGAAGAAGTTGAGTTTTTGCCAGAAGCTCAAAAGAAGATTGACTTATACACCAAGCAAGGATTTGGTAAATTACCAATCTGTATTGCTAAGACGCAATATTCATTGTCGCACGATGCTGCGTTAAAGGGTGTTCCAACAGGATTCAAATTTCCAATCAGAGATGTTAGAGCATCAATTGGTGCTGGGTACTTGTATGCTTTAGCAGCTGAGATCCAAACAATTCCAGGATTACCAACTCATTGTGGATTCATGAACGTAGAAGTCAATGAAGATGGGGAAATTGATGGATTATTTTAAGATATGATATAAAACAATTTCAACAATGTTTTTATGAATGTTATGATTACGAAAGAAAAGTAGAGATAGAGTAGTAGATAGTTTCAACACAATATATACCGATGGATAATAATAATTGGCTGCGTGCAGACACAGAAAAAATATTTAGAGAAAAAAAATTAATCTTTTGAATCATCAACAAACAATAACCAACTGATTTTCTATATAGACATCACACTATTAGCATTTTTAATCTTTTCAATTCCTTTCCTATTTCAATTACTAAACTTAATAGACTAGTCATATTTAAATGAATTCTTTAAGAAAATTATCTCCCTTTAAAGCAACTTTGAAAAGATCGTTATTTGTAACAATACCAAAACCGGTACTTGCTCGCCAATTGAAAACAGCAGCAACATTCAATCCAATCAAATTAAGCAATTTCAGAAACGATGGTTTAAGGTTTTACAGTGTTTTAACCGAGTCACCTGAAGCAAAGATATATAAGTACGACGATGTCAAGGAATTAGCAACTAACCCATCAAAACACCCAGACTCAATATTGGTGGATGTTAGAGAACCTGTAGAATTTGGCGATGGCCATATACCTGGGGCCATAAACATCCCTTTCAAATCTAGTCCCGGCGCTTTGGATTTACCCGTTGAAGATTTCCAAGAAAATTTTGGCTTTGATAAGCCCGACACAGAAAAAGAATTGGTCTTTTATTGTCTTGGTGGTGTAAGATCTACAGCTGCCGAAGAATTGGCAAGCACTTTTGGTTATAAAAAGAGAGGTAATTACGTTGGTAGTTACGAAGATTGGTTATCTCATGAGCACAAAAAATAAGTTTGATGTATAACTTTCGAATCCTGTTTCATAGTCTAATTTTTATTGTTTTAATTTATAGAAAAGATGTTTAATTTCATATTCCTTTAATTATTTGGCCTGAATTCCAATTGTCTGAATTCTTTACCCAATCTTTTCTTTCTCTTTCTTTCCATGACTCTTTCACGCTGCTTAGGCTTCATAGAATCATATTTAGCTTTCTGTAATATTTTTCGCTTATCTGCTCTTTTAATGAAGAATGGTTGGTCTTTATTGGTATTGCTTCTTTTGTATTCAGACAACACTTTTGTTTCTAAATCTCTATTTTTGAGCGTATCCATTCTTGATTTTAAAGATTGTAATTTGAATTTGATCTCTTCTTTTTGATGATCATTCAATTTCGACTTTCTATCTCTCAATAAGGATTCCATGGTCTGTATTTCCTCATTTCTATAATCATCTAGAAAGGAATAATTTTTTCTTGTTTTGTTTATGTCTGCTTTCCCATACGCTGCGTCAAATCGTATATCTGTGTGTAAAGTGTTTTGTTTTCTTGAAGGTAGTCCCGGTATGTCTCTAATACGAGAAACTGGTTTTTTTGACGATGATTCGGACGGAGCGTGTTTGCTCTTTTTTGACAGAGTGTTGGATTCTTCAGGTGGACCATCTGAATCAGATTCTGAGTCGAAAAAGTCATCCTCCTGCAGTTGTTTAAATTTGGATTCTTTCTGTAGTTTATTTTGAGCTTTGTTTAATGTACCAAAAGAAATTGTAGATAGCTCGTCGTCTTCTTCTATTGGTTCTTGCTGATTATTTAAAGCAGACGATAGTTCATCGTCTGAAGATTCGTTTTGATACGAGGGCCTTATACGAGGTGGCATTTGAAATTTAAGATGAGTTGGATGTTGCGAATTTTTTTGTGCGACAACACCCACAGAGGACCAAGGTAACTTGATACCACACTAATTTCTCCATATAAAATATATTTGCATCAAGGTCCTGCGTTGATCAACTCTATCTACGTATTTAAATATCTATGTATATAAACCTTTGACAGTTGCTAGAGCACAAGACTTGCGTTCCCAACTTTCGCAAAATAGTTACATTCGACTATTGTGTGCAGCCTAACCAATTGTAAATTAAGAAATATTTTGCAGCCTGTCACAATAGGAAAGCCATATCGTTTACACCTCAATTTTACAACAATAGGACGTATTTAGTCAGTGTAGATTTTGTTCGTTACCCAAATCTATTATAGAATCACGATCCAAAACACTAAAACTTCCGTCTTCCTCTCAACCTATTCTGCAAGGTTATATAGCATGCAGAAGCTGATTAAAAACTCAAATGTCGACTCATTGCATTAAACTACAATTGCTGCAATGTTGACCCATTCAGAAATATGTTGGCGTCCAGATCTTGGTCAATGCTATGTATTACCGAATTATTTTGGTCCAATTTTTGGTTCCGGTTTATGCGATTCTCGGTATGAAAAAGGAGCCAACAAAAGAGGGGAGCAAGTTGACACATATTTAAAAACACGTTGAGCAACGTGGTTTTGCACACACAAGATCACCACAATATGAACACGCCAAATACATGTGTAAACCTCCATCAATTGGCTTAATAGCAACGGCAGCATCGAATTAACATTGGGCCTTGGATCCCAGACGTACAATCATGTACCAGAGACGAGTCGTGCACCTCACAGGAATAAAATAAAAATAAAAAATTTCAACAAATTAAATTTTTGATTTTCCTCTCAGTGATTGAGTTGTTTATTAACGAAACAAAACATTAACAACTTTTTATTCCAACCGATTTATTCATTTCAAGCCCCCATTCCCGCACCAACACATCCCACCTATAATAATCAATGTTGTCTAGATCAATTGCCCGTATCCCAAAAGTATGTTCCATTCTAAGCTTGCATTCGGATCTACACGCATCTTGAAATCGGTGATATATTTCAGATCTAGTTCTTTTCACTGGTACAATGCTACCTTGAGATTTGTAATTGATATTCACCAATTGAAAGCATATTAGGTTTGCAACATGGTCACGTTTTGTGAACTTCGCAATTCATGTTTATTTCACCGATTTGAGATTTATCCACAGATCCCATCTTTGTATTAACAATACTAACTTTTGTAGACTGCAGGTGCCCAAAAAAGATTTTTGTCTTTACACGAATATAGATCCGCTGCTTTATTATCTAAATACGGTGTTGCTATTCCAAAAGGTTTTGCTGCAACTACCCCAGAAGATGCTTTTGAAGCTGCTAAGAAATTAGGTACTAATGAATTAGTCATTAAAGCTCAAGCTTTGACAGGTGGTAGAGGTAAAGGTCATTTTGACTCAGGCTTACAAGGTGGTGTTAAATTAATCTCATCTCCAGAAGAAGCTAAAGATTTAGCTAGCCAAATGTTGAACCACAAAATTATCACCAAACAAACCGGTGCTGCTGGTAAAGAAGTTACAGCTGTTTACATAGTTGAAAGAAGAGATGCTAAATCCGAAGCTTATGTTGCTATTTTAATGGACAGATCAAAACAAACTCCAATAATTGTTGCTTCATCTCAAGGTGGTATGGATATCGAAGGTGTTGCCGCTAAAGATCCATCTGCTATCAAAACTTTCCCAGTTCCATTGGAAGAAGGTGTCAGTGATAAATTAGCCACTGAAATTGCATCAGTCTTGGGATTCACCAAAGAAGCTATTCCAGAAGCTGCTAAATCAATCCAAGGATTATACCAATGTTTCATTGAAAGAGATTGTACTCAAGTTGAAATTAATCCATTGAGTGAAACTCCAGACCACAAGGTTTTAGCCATGGATGCTAAATTAGGTTTTGATGACAATGCTTCATTTAGACAAGAAGAAGTTTACTCATGGAGAGACCCAACTCAAGAAGATCCTGAAGAAGTTGAAGCTGCCAAATACGGTTTGAACTTTATTAAATTGGATGGTAACATTGCTAACATTGTTAATGGTGCCGGTTTAGCCATGGCCACCATGGATATCATCAAATTATACGGAGGTGAACCAGCTAACTTTTTGGATTGCGGTGGTACAGCTACACCAGAGACCATTGAAAAAGCTTTCGAATTGATCTTGTCCGACAAAAAAGTCAATGGTATTTTCGTCAACATTTTCGGTGGTATTGTTAGATGTGATTACGTCGCTAAAGGTTTAATTGGTGCCACCAAGAAATACCAATTGGACATTCCAATTGTTGTCAGATTACAAGGTACAAACATGGCTGAAGCTAAAGCTTTGATCCAAGAATCAGGTATGAAATTATACCCATTTGAAGATTTAGACCCAGCAGCTGAAAAAATTGTTTCTTTAGCACCACCAAAGAAATAAGTAAATTTTGATAGAGAATACATATATAACCTTTGATAGTATTTTTTTGATAGTAATTTTTTTTCTACTGTGATGGTAGCGTTTGTGGTTGTAGCTTATGTTGGTAGAAAAAACAATTAATTGCCACTAATTGCAGACATGTTTTTAACAAGAAGTGAATACGACCGTGGTGTGTCTACGTTTTCTCCCGAAGGTAGGTTATTCCAAGTTGAGTACTCCTTGGAGGCGATCAAATTGGGTTCTACTGCCATTGGAATATCCACCAGCGAGGGTGTCATCTTAGGTGTTGAGAAAAGAGTCACCTCGTCATTATTGGAGTCCTCCTCCATTGAAAAAATAGTCGAGATAGATCATCACATAGGCTGTGCCATGAGTGGGTTGACCGCCGACGCGAGGTCCATGATTGACCACGCCAGAGTCAGCAGCTTGACCCACAACTTATATTACGACGAGGACATAAATATCGAGAGTTTGACCCAGAACGTGTGCGACTTGGCCTTGAGGTTCGGTGAAGGCGCTAGCGGTGAGAAACGATTGATGAGTAGACCATTTGGTGTTGCGCTCTTGATAGCTGGGTACGATGCTGATAAAGGTCCCCAATTATATCATGCCGAACCTTCAGGGACTTTTTATAGATACGAGGCAAAAGCAATAGGATCAGGTTCAGAGGGAGCACAAGCTGAGTTGAACAATGAGTACCACAAGTCTTTGACTTTGAAAGAGGCTGAGTTGTTGGCGTTGAAGATTTTGAAACAAGTCATGGAAGAGAAGTTGGATTTCAAAAATGCTCAATTGGCTAGTGTGACTAAAGAAGGTGGGTTCAAAGTGTATGATGACGAACAAACTGATGAAATCATAAAGAAATTGAACGAACAAAGTACAGACGAGGATATAAATTAGAATATATGCTTATTATGATACACCAATCTTTAAATTACAAAATGTCTTTCGAATGCAGTCGTAAGGTTTGCAATAACAGTAAAGAATCTTCTTTAAAAGTGTTTTGGTGGCTTTCGTAACAAACTAGCTGAATATCACCTAATCCATAGACCGATAAACATGCCAAACTGTTTATTCAGGATAGCATAACTCTAATCGATCGCTCAACTCTAACAACTGCTTGTTTTCCAATTGCCCATAATGCTTTATCATCGATAAAAACTTGCCCAACTGATCACCAAACGTTTCGTATTGAACAAGAAACGTGTTTGATATATTCAAAAACCTTTTCTCAATCAGTTGTTCATCCATGGGTTTATCAAATTTATCAGGATACTCTTTTGAATATTTTGCAAACAACTCATGGTTCATCAAGATCAAGATTTTCTTAAATTGGGATATGTAGCTATTGAATTTTATTATAAATTCAAAAATCTCTCGTAGTTGGCGTAACGAGTCGAGCTTCGTGATCAAGGAATCGTTGAGTAAAGTGCTTGTGTAGTCGGATAACTTCGATATCAAGGTATCAACAGTAATAACTTTTGTATCAGACTTTATCGGTGATGATATTTTCCTCTGTCTGTTGTGTATTTGCAAGTCGAATATCGAATTGTTGGTGAACCCAAAAGTAGTGAAGTTGTTGTTCCCGTTCGACATGGTGTAGCCCAACTCGCTCTTTGACAAATTGACCCTTGTTTGTTTTATCAACTCGTCAATTTCTATGAAATTTTCATCGATAACATCAAACAATATATAACTCTGTATTTCATTCACAAACGTCTTGATTCTGGATAGTAACATTCTACATCGTAGTATCCATTTCTGAATTCTGGGTTCGAAATTAGGAAACTTCCAGATGTAAGAATTATTGACTTCATGCCAATTCAAATCACAATATTTGTTTATAAATTTGATCTGCATTAACAACTTGAACATGATTTCATATTGGTAGGATATTTGTTGGTTGAGAATCAAGTTTAACGGAAATGTTAGTGAAACACTCAAATCGATATTCGTTATTCCAAGCTCGTTTTCATTTACATTATGTGAGTTCATCGTCAGAGCTCTCAGTGGCAGTCGATTGTTCATGTCTGAATTCTTATAGAATAATCCATTGATGTTTCCGTCAGGTATAGAATAATCCAGATTCTTCTCAAGCAACTCTTCTGCTATTTCGTAAAAAGACTTAGTCGTCAATGTTAGCTTTTGATCAAAACTATCAATGGGACAGGTTTTGAAAACTTCTTCGTATTGCTTTTGTAATCTGGATATTGAAATCCTAAATTTTCCTCTTTTGAGCTCTATGAATGCTTTGTTCATAAAGTTATCAATATAATATGAATCGTTCAATAAGTACACTGATTGATACATACTTAAAGTCTTTTGGAAATTGTAATTGTCAAATAATAATTTCAACAACATCTTGTTAGCTCTTTGAAAATAATCCTCAATTCTCAACTCTAAATCAGACGATGTTAAGCTTTGGATTGTTTGTAAATTTTCATCCAAAGTTTCAAAATTGTTTAATCCAGTACACCTTTTATAAATATTCAAGTATTTCCCGGTATTTAACAATTTCAATTGAATTTCGTTATTCTTGAATTGATCTAATAAACCATCGTTCTTGATTAGGAATAATTCGTTCCAATAGTATTCACTTTTATTTTGAAATATTTCTAAAAAGGATGATGAAACTTTTTTTTCACGTATAACAAACTCGTCAAAAGGGTCGTCTATGACACCTTCTGATAACCATTTGTTCAACATATTGACGTAGTCTGTGCTAATTGTTTCAAATATATTTGTTAGAAAGCTAAATGATACAGGATCACCTTTATAATATGATATTTTTTCTTGAACAATCTTTAACACTAAACCACCTTTACAACGACTGTATTTTTCAAAATATAAATTGGGTTCAATGTCGGCATTTTTGGATATTATTTCTTCGAAGTTCCCTTGTAATTCCTTCGTGCTGAGACTTGCTCTCTCTAATGTCATTTTATGAATATCCGTAGCGATGTGATACAAATGGATTGATTTGTCAGATACTTCCAGATGTAATATTTGAGCCAACATGTTGAGATTGAAATTTTGATTTGATTTGAATTCAAATTCTAATTTCAACATCAAAGAATTATAAATTATCAAGAATTCACTAATACTGAAACAAAATCTTTGAATTATTCTACCATTTTTCTCATTATTATACAATTGCATAAAGTGTTTTAAACCGAGGTAATACTTTCCATATTTGACAATCTTTTTCGTAATCAATTTCAAACTGATGTCCAAGTTTGACGCAATTCTGAAATCTGGTCCTTCGATTCTATTATTTATATTTGTAGGGTCGTAATGTTTGCCAAATTGGATATAATTTCCTTCATATCCTAGTAATGAAAATATTATTTCTTTAATAATTAAAGCTTGTTGAATTTTGATATCACCAATTTGTCCTAAGAGAGTCAGTTTGTTTTTCTGGTAACGATAAGTGGTGTCTTTTATACAAGAAGCCAAAATACTGACTTCGTCATCTTCTTCTCCCTCTTCTATCAAAGTAACAAAATCTTTTGGTGGCTCTTCTTTTGTATATTGTTGAAATGGGCTTGAGTCATGGATGGAGCTTATTATTTGGGAATCGAATTCTTGATAAATCGGTGTGTGAGAAAATGAGTTCTGCCTAGAAGACTGGAATATGTTAGTTGGAACATTTGATCGAAAAGTGGTTGTCGGGTGTCGACTAGATTGAGGCGTCGACTGGTCTAGGCTGAATATATTTTGCGATTGAAATGAATTCATATATTCATCTAACGTTTACTTGTTTTGATTTTAAAGATCAAACGCCAAAATGGAAAAAACAAAAAAAAAAATTATAAAAATATGACACATGGTAGCGATTTAAGATTTCCCTATTTATTACCTACTTTACCCTTCTTCTTCTGTTTATCTATGTGAGCCCTCAATACTCTCTGTCTATCTCTTAAAGACAACTTTTGCTTACCTTGCACTGCCTTTTTATGTATCATCATCACAAAATTCTTCTTTCTGGCTTTTTCTTTATTTGTAGTCGAATGTGGAGTATCTCTTTTACCTTTTCTAGAGCCAAATTTCTCACGATCTTCTTTACCTTCTTTGGCTTGGGCTATTCTCTCTTCTCTTAATTGTTTGTATTTAACTTTTCCAACTAAGGATGTAGAATCAACCGTTTCTTCATTTGAAGTTCCCATCAATTTAGATAATCCAGCTTCGGTTCTTAATTCTTCTAATTTTGCGAAATCTGCGGGTGTCAATATTCTACTAGATAACAATTCATTTATCGATTGTTCTGAGCTTTCTGATTCTATTTTTGCTTTCTTTTTAGGTGGCTCTTCTTCGTCGTCGGACAATTCCAAATCTGAAACTTTATCTTCGTCTTCACTATCGGATATATCAATTTCTTTGTCGGATTCTACATTGACCCAATCACCTTCAACATCACTTTCGTTTTCGTCTTCGTCCACTTCCCAATTCCTCTCGTCGTCTTCGTCTTCAAGTCCTTGTTCTTGTTTCCATTTAGCTAATAACTCGATACCGGGTATACTGGTAATATTGTTCTCAACCCCATAAGTTGGTAATCCTGATTTTTCTCCTTTTTGCAATTCTATGCTTGCAGTTTTACCACGATCTTTTTTCAACAACATCTCGGGTGCAACTTCTCTGTACAAAGATATCAAAGATCTCGCAGCCATCATTACTGCTTTTGCCTTTGAACCTTTATACTCAGTTAAATCTTGCAACAATGACGCATCAATAGCTAAGGGAGCTCTCGATAAAATTTCTCTTATGGTATTCAAACCAGCAGATGCTACTTCAGCGGCAACTCCATCACTAACAAACTCATCGGCGATTTTTCTCACCACTATTTCAATACTTTCTGGTGGTACTAAATCATGAGACGCTTGGGCTGAAGCGGCCATAATTTGTGTGACGTCTTTTTGCTTAGGTGTGAGATATTTTAAAAAGAAACTGTAGATACCTAAAACGATCAACTTGTGGGTCCCAATCATTCTAGATATCAAATTCATAAATAATATCTTTTGTTCAAGGTCGAACTTATTCGAATTTTTCGAACTTAAATGATTATCGAACAACAGTTCAGCGAAACCTTGTGGATCTCTTAATAAATGAATGGCTGAAAAATTCAAATAGGTGGCAGAATGCTTTGGACCAGATTTTTTCTTCATCTGTTTCACAGCTTGATCTAATTTTTTAGATCTCTTTGATGATTTTTTATTATGTTGCATTTTATGTTTTAACTCAGTCATATCGAAACCTTCTTCATCTGAACTTTCTTCAAAATTGTCTTCTCTTTCTTTATCGGCACCGAGGAAAAATTTGACCCCTGCAATTGACACCTTGACATCTGGATGCAAGGCCGCTTGTGTCATTATTTCAATGGTTCTTGAGTCATCCCATATCCCTCTTCTCCATAATTCCCTCGTTAACTTTGTAGCCCATAATCCTTGGTTATCCTTCTGCTCCAATAAATTGAACAATAAAGCTTGGGTTGATCTATTCAATTTCTGGTTCTTGGCACCTGTGTTCACAGACTTTAATAACGATATCAATGTGGAATAAATTTGCTTTCTCATTTGTTTTATATGTTGACCAGACGACCCAGAAGAATAAGAAACCAACAATGGAAATATGGTTTGAATCAATGACTCGGCCGTAATGATCCCTTTATTCCTCAACATCGTCAAGCATTGAATAATCTTTTCACGCAATTCGGAAGATAATTCTCTGTGATTGTTCAATAGTATATTTTTCAACTCGGTGGGAAAATTTGCTGTTTCTTTAGGATAACATGTACACACAGCTGATAAAAAACCTATCAATTCTATGAATTCTGTGGTTGAGTTTGAATCTGCTCCGGTTGGATTTAATAAATATAGATCTCTGAGTGATTCATAATGTGAAAACTGTTGTAGAAATTCTTCATGATAAGACTCTGGATCTCTCCTCACTACATTTTGCAATAGTATAATATTTGTAGGTAAAATAGCTGCTCTTCTCTTCTTGGCCATAATCTGATAAATTGTATACACTGATTTTTTTTTTTTTGAGATGAGATGCGACTATCAATATCAAATCTTTATTTTCCCTACATAACTCCATATACTTTATATACCCATGTTGTCTTGCAACAAAACATTCAATGTTTCATAATTGATCTTCTTCGACACCGATGTTTTCAGGAAATATTGTCCTGCACTTCCAGCAGCTGTCTTAGGTGTACCATCTTCGTCCAATTCAACACCACCAAATTCCCCTCGTAATTCGGGTGGAACAGCAGACGGTTTTTTTTTTTTTCTATTACTACTACTGACATTCCCAGTTAACAAATCTGCTTCTTCCTTCAATTTCTTCTTTTCTTGTTCAATCATGTAATCATGATTCAACCCTGTCCATATTCTTTCCTTCATGGCTATTTCCTCTTCAGTCATTTTGCTTTCCAAAACTATATCATCGTCATCATCGGAGTTCAACTCGGTTTCAGAGCTAATTGATTTTAAAACATCCTCGGTTTTTGGTAAACATTTGACTAAATTTTTAGGCCAATTCATTTGCCAAACTTTATCGAGCTCTTCTCTTCTCTTTTCAAAATCGGAAACTTCATCATCGTTCAAATTAGGATTCTCTCCATTCGATAATTCATATGGGGTTTGATACATTGAGTTTTTCAAAGTTGTATTTTTCATTTTAATGATTCTATTCAACTGTTCATCTAAATGTTCTTTTGTAAGTGACATATCAGATAATATAGTATTCATCAATAATTGTTTTTGCGCTTCGTCTTTTGGTAAACCCTTCAAATATTCTTTTTGTTCTTCTTCGGTCATTTTGTTGAAATTTTCAATTGCGCCATTATCTTGTCCCTCTTCGTGTTGTCGTTGTAGATTCTTGGCTATTTTGGATTCTAATTTTCGGTTTCTATCAAAAGAAGGTGGATTCGAACTCGTCAAGTCCCCTACTTCTCTAAATGATTTAATTGATAGCGTCCCCGCTTTGGTCTTTTTAAACTCATTCAATCTTCTTTGTAATGTTTCTTCACCTACGTGGGACACGGCAACAATTTCAGAATGGCTTCTTCTAAAATTATTCATCCTAGCAGCTAACAAAACGCAAGCACCAGCAATTCCGGCAGGCCGTCTACCTTCATGTATCCAATCAGATGACATTCTTTGTGCCAATTTGACTGCATCTTTAGCTACTTTTGTCGTTTTGTCTTTAAAATCCAATTTCTCAACGAAATGTTGTATAAATAGCGAAGGATCCGCCAAAGGCAATTTCGTAATATGTAATGCTTTAACCATTTTTAAAAAAGTTGCACCTAGTGAATATACACTGATTTGTAATCTGGACGAAAAATCAATCAACATGTGGTGTGTTCGTTCTTTTCTACAGGCAACATACAAACATGTTGCCAAAACATTATTTGACCTTCTTCCTTGGACAAAGTTCAAAGTCAAAGCTAATTTAAACCATTCACCAGCTGCATCGGCTATATAATCAGGAACTCTAAGACTATTTGCTATCCTTTTGATTTTCCTTCTACCATTTAACAAAGTCTGTTCACGGGATTCCATAGCATTCTGCCTTCCACCCGTGAAAGTGGCTCTAGCCTGATCGGCACCAACCATGGCACCTTGGACCATCGCGGCACCCGAAGACGATTCGCCGAATTGCACTTCACTTACAATAGGGTTTTCTTCCAAGACTGTACCGCATCGCATACAGGACACATCACCAGCAGTGGTATAACTGGTGTCAAACTGGGTATGGCCACAGTTTTTACATTTATTCTGTTTTTTGAATTTACTCATATTGAGATAAACACAGTTTAAGAAAAAAAAAAAAAAAATATTTAATTTGTATCTATCTGCAACTACCAATTGACATGGAGGATATATCTGATGACATACAACCTTTCAGTTCTACACAGGGAATTAGCACTGGCACGTCTAGAGGGAATGATTTGGAGTACTCGCTTCTCCAGAAAAGATTAAATCAAAGAACTTCCAATGTTGTGACAAAAACTACTTTCCCATATAGTTTGATAATGAAGATTAACGGTTCAGAACCAAGAGATGTTTTACAGCTGGAGAGAACGTGTTTGACGTTTATTCGATTCTCGACTGCTTTATTTTTCACTTCTTTGGCCATTTTGTTGAATTTCAAATTCGATACCTCGGGAGACTCAAATCACGAGAAGAAAGAATTCAGGCACAGGTCGTATTCAATCGTCGTATCATACATATTGCTATTCCTTTCTTTATTAGTGTTGGTAGTTAGCGGGTTTAATTATTTCATTACAATTAAGAGATACGCAAAGTCTAAAATATCGACATACAGTTTTAATAATATTCCCACCATGCTTTGTATAACTGGCATTGTCATAACGTTGGTGGGATTGAACATATTAATGATTATAGAGGGATATTTGGAACAGGACTCGTGATATTATAAACAGGTTTTTTTTAATACACTTACTTTGTTTTCGGCTTCACTACTTTCCCATGCTTCTTTTTATTAATCTTTTTACGTTCACCAAAATTTTCTTTATCCATTTCCATTAAAGATTCCCTCTTTGCTGTTGAGGTAATAGTCAATGAATCTTTAATGACTAAATCATCATTTATCTCCTCTAGTAACTCCATCTTTTTATTTATTCTTTCTTCAATCGACTGAATTCGATCAATATCTTTTTCACTAACCATTGATATGGAAGCACCTTTTCTCCCTGCTCTTGCTGTTCTACCTACTCGATGGATGAAATCGTCCGGGTTGGCAGGGATATCGAAATTTATCACCAATTCAACCTCGGGTATATCCAAACCTCTACTTGCGACATCAGTTGCTATTAAAATTTTGGCAGCGTTGGCTTTGAATCTATGTAACGAATTTATTCTTTCTTGCTGTGGTAATTCTGAGTGTAATGAAGTGACTCTAAACTCTAATTTTTTAAGTGTTCTTCGAAGTATTTCTGCGGTTATCGTTCTATTAACAAATATTATTGCAACTTTATCTTTAAAATCTGGCAAATTCAATAAACTGTTCAAATACGCTTCCTTAACGTATGATGGAATAAATATGTAGTTTATAGTTAATGTTGAAGGAATGGCCACTTTATCAATAGTTTCAACCTCGTACATGAAAACGGGTAGCTTATCTTTAGGTAATGGCTTTTCTTTCAAACTTTTCACTGCATCAGTAACAGTAGCCGTAAATAGCAAAGTTTGTCTTTCTTCGCTTGGTGGTAGTATGCTGAAACATCTTTGGAGATCACTACCAAAACTATTACTTAACAATCTATCAGCTTCATCTAGTACCAAAAATTTTATCCTTTTCAATCCATTCACAATATCATCCCCACTATTTATAATATGGTCGGCTAATCTTCCAGGGGTGGCGATGATGAAGTGAGGTTTCTTTTGTAATTCGATGGTCTGCTTAACAAAATCGTCCCCACCAACAATTACACAACATTTGATATTCATATTTGATCCCAAAGCAGCAAACTGTTCGGCTATTTGTAACGCCAATTCCCTAGTTGGTGTGAGAACCAATCCATATATGCCAAAAGGATCTTCAGACCATTTGGTTAGGATCGGACTAGCAAAAGCTATTGTTTTACCTGACCCAGTTTTAGCACCACCAATACAATCATGACCTTTTAATATCGCAGGTATACAATTCTGTTGAATCATAGTTGGTTTTCTAATTTTCATAGACTCCAAAGAGTCACATAACCATTTCGAAACACCCAACTCCTGAAAAGACATGGTACACTTGTGAAGCCAAAAACTATCTCATCTCAAACGCTACCAAAAAACAATTTGAAAATCAGAGGTTTACTAGTTAATATCATTATATATTAAGATAATTCGTAATCGTCGATCTTGTTTCTATATTTCAACAAGTTTCTCTTGATCTTGGAAGTATCGACCCATGTCAAGTAATCTTCTAAATTTCTCGTCACCAAATAAGCTGGGTCCGTGATAACATTAGGTCCTATTCTAACGTGGCCTTGCTCTACAAATGTGATCGCATCAGTCAAAGTTTGAGCCATCTTCAACCTACACATCACCACACCTATTCTTCTTCTGCAAAACGCACTGACTGTGATTTTATTCTCCAAGTCGGATATCTTTGACTTTGTCGCCAATACTCCCATATTGTACAACTTTTCCAATATTAGCTGTTCGTGTTTTATTCTGAATGGATCCGTGGGTTTCAACATGGACAATTTATGGCCCAACTTCTTCACATCTCCGCATATTTTGTTGTATTTGAAGTAATCATCTCTATTTTGTATGTGGTAAGTTCTCATAACCTGGGTGTCTCTATGACCCTGATCCTGTTTCCAGTCCAAGAAGTCCACCTTCTTGAGGAGTTTCTTCTCGTGATGTTTCAAAGCTCTAACCATGATAAGATGAGTATAAAAAATGCTGGGTGTGCACCGTATCAAACTTTTGATGAAAAAAAAATGAAATTTTTCAAATCGAGGTAATCATGAATACATTCGGTACGACGTTGGCTCCAATACGCTGCCTTTCAACGTCTAGATCCTGTTTATCCAATATTGGTAAGAAACCAGTTAGATTGGTTGATGGGGTGAGCTATACTATTGAGCAAATACCCATTGAATTCTGCAAAAAATTTCAAAATAAAAGTGATATTTACGAATTAAACAGACAATTAATTCTTCAAGGACCCTTGGGTAAAATTAGACAAGAAATAGCACCGTTTATTAAGATACAGAAAGATAAAGAAAACAATCAACTCATACTAAATGTACAAAAACCATTCAACAAATTACAAAGAGCTTTATGGGGAACCACAAGAGCTGTATTACAAAGAAACATCACCGGTATAACAGAAGGGCATTTGTCTATTGTCAAATTCGTAGGTACTGGTTTCAGAGCTATCATAGAAAAAGATGAAGCTAATAACAAAGAGTATATCAATTTGAAATTGGGATTCCCATTCACACCAAGATTGGAGGTTCCAAAAGGATTGAAAGTTTCTACGCCAAATCCAACGAGATTGATTATAGAAGGCAATGATTATCAGAAGGTGAAACAATTTGCTGCATCCATTAGATTATGGAAAAAACCAGAACCATACAAGGGGAAAGGGATATTTATTGATGATGAGACTATCAAATTGAAAGAAAGAAAGATCAAGTAGTTAGCACGTACAATTGTAACTTTCATTGTATATCTGTATATAAAATTCTAAAACATTTGGTAGTGCTTGTATATTGAGTGAAAAAAAAATTTTACCTCCAGCCATGTTATATCCAAGGTCTATCAACAAGGTCATATCACCTTCAAACATACTACATGTGAGATATGCAGCTCAGATAACTTCTATACACGCTATACCTTCAATATGTACCAAGCCACCAATCAGAAAACACTCTATAGAAGAGAGAAATAACCGTCGACAATTACTAGAGAGACCAGGAATATTTGGCATCAAACGAGGAATGATAACTTGGTTTACCGAAAAGGGAGAACAGTATCCAGCCACGGTAGTTGAGATTGACGCAGTTGAAGTTTTAGATCATAAAACAAAGGATAAATTTGGCTACGATTCAGTGTTATTGGGTACTATTGATAGATTTAAAAACTTGAAATTGGGTTTCAACACATTGAGTATATTCGAAAAAGCAGGAACCTCTCCTAAATACAAAATTGGTGAGTTTAGAGTTCGCGACAGTTTACAAGAAGCGTTACCTGTGGGAAGTGAAATCACGGCTGATTATTTCGCTACTGGACAATTGATAGACGTGAAAGGAATCACTAAAGGTAAAGGTTTTGCCGGTGGTATGAAGAGATGGGGGTTTAAAGGTCAACCTGCGTCTCATGGTGTCACCAAAACTCATAGAAAAGCTGGTGGTCACGGTGGTAATCAAGACCCAGGAAGAATTTTTCCTGGCCATAGAGGTGAAGGTAGAATGGGAGGTAAAAATTCTACAAAATTTAATGTTGAAGTATTGAAAACTGATGCAGAAGCAGGAATCATAATTGTAAAAGGATCAATTCCAGGTCCAAACAAGTCTATAATAAGATTACAGGACTCATTATTCACATATGGTATTTCCAAAAACCAACTTAACAAGAAATAAATGTAAATAGTACTACACAAATCATGCCGTCAAATTATATCTTTAATTCTCTAAGTGGGCTCTGTTTATGCAAACAATGCAGTTTTCTCATCAATTACTCAAATTTCATCTGGTTCAAACCACCTAGCTTGAGCCAGCTGAAAAGTGAATATATCAAATTTTAAAAAACAGATACTTCAAAGTAAAATTCCAAAAATTAAATTGATACACCATTTGACAAAGGAAGACAATTCCCGGATGGTTCTGGGAAAAGACAAGAACCATGTTCGTTTGGAATTGATCTTCTGGCGATAAAGAAGAAAAAGAAGAAGAAAAAAGTTGTAAAAAAACGACTAGATTTGTTTTTTTAACAAAGAATAGTATTATTTTTGAGCTACGTACACTACACCAAACATTTCATCAATCATCATCCATTTCGGATGGTCTGATCAATCCACCCACTTTCAAATCCTTTTCCCTTTGCTTCTTATCCTGTGCTTCTTTTTCTATCTGTTTATCTTCAGCAAACAAGTAATCAGTAGGATCCCCACCGAATTCCTTGAGTTGCACCAAAAAGTCTCTAAGAATCGATTTGAACTTGAACAAATCGTTATAAACCGTTGTTAAAACTTGTAAAAAGTTGGTCAATTGCTCTTGTTGCAAATTCTCAAATGCTGAGGATAACAATTGTGACAAGTATTGTTTGAGGAATTCTTGGTTAGTTGAACCTTGTGGCATTTGATCGGGTGTATATAATGGATACTTAATGACATTATCTTGCACCAAGTGAATCAATTGCGCTAATAGCTGTGCTTGGTATCTAAATCCTGCTTTATGATCCGGTTGAGTGAATACATAGAAAGTATCACTTAAGATTTGAAAATAGAAATTCTCGTAAAATGCTCTTGTAAAGGGTGTGTCGCCCAATTTTTCGACATTTTCAATCAAATCTAAAGTCAAGGACAATCCATTGTCTTCTACTTCTCTATTGTTGTGTTTGAATGCCCACAATGCTGCATTTATCAATGATTGGAATGCTTCTCCACTCAACTGTAATAAACCTTGGAACGATTTAAGATTGATTTCTTTCAACAATTTATAAAATTCAACTCTATGTTCGGGATACTCTATGAAATCATTCTTGATCATATCTAATGTACATTCAAACACGTTTTGCAATATTAATACAACACCGTCGGGTATTAAATGTCCTACTTTGATAACTAAAGCAGTTAAACATCTTAGAACTTCGGCGTCTCTTGCGTCGGGAACTCCTGAACTATAGTCTTCCAACACGGCACCAAATAATGGTTGAGTTAAATCTCGGACAATTTCTTCCAAGTTGTCTGCTTGATTTATGTAAGTTTCTATCATTTTCAAGATTTCTTTTTTGATAGTTCTGAGTCCTCTAACCTTTGGAGTTTTGGTTGCAATTAAACCATCTTTTGAAATCAAATCTGAAATCATGGACAGCACTGCTTTATATAATGATAACATGTCAACGTATAATACACCCAATTGAGAATAAAACCCTGGTCCTAGAGATTTACAAACACTCACGTTTGTTTTTATAATGTTGGCAATAATTTTAACTGTATCGGCATCACTCAATAATTGAGGGTCTTGACCTGCTTGTTGAATTATAGCATTCCATGCCATGTTTGGTAAACTCATCAACTCCAGTAACAATTTATCTCTCGAATCTTTGTTAGTTTGTGCACTGACGATTATACCACAAGCTTCATAAAAAGTGTGGACTTGTTGAGGCTGTAAATCTTCTGTGATATTTTGAATTTCTCTTATGATTTCATTGATAAATGGTTCTGTTTCGTTTTGTTGAAGTACGACAAAATGCTTCTTACATTTAGTTGTGATTTTAATAAATGTATCACATGCCATATCTTGAACCCCTTCGTGGGTTTCATGCATAAACTCAAACAATTTATTGACAACTGTTTTCAAAAACTTCCAGTGAGCTTTTAAAAATCTTGGATATTGACCAACAATATACATAATGTTTGATGCTACAACTGCTTTGTTGTCTTTCCCACGTTTCATATCAGTCAAACTTAACAAATCTTTGATAACATTCACTAAAAACCTTTTTTCCATATCTTCATTCATGGCACCGGAAATTGAACCTATAGCCCAACATAATGTGTTGATATTTTGCCATGACCATTCACTTTCATCAATTTGTCTTGCCAACTTTTCAATCATAATCTGCTCGGTATCTATAACATTCAAATGTGTTAAATAAACCAACACTTCTCTCATGGATTTATATAATTGTATAGTATCACTTTCTTTCAATAATTCTCGAACAATTTCTCCTTCGTCGTTTTCAACAACCAAAACTTCTTCTGGTCTAGCCATGTTTTCAATTATCACCAATCTTAATTTAGACAATATTTCGGAATATTGGTGTTGTCTTAAATTGAATTTCGCTAATAATGCAGGATCTGGAGCTCCACCTGAAGATGACGGTCTAAGATTCGACCCATAAGTCAATTGCATCATTGGTGACAATTCGTTGTTTGGCAATTCCCTGATTTCTTTAAATAAACCAAATACATAACTTTGCCAGAAATCTAAACATGTTTTAAACAATTCTCTTTCTTCAATTCTTGATAAATTTAACAAGTAAAATAACGAGCTTTGCAATAATTCCTTGACTTGTGCATCTTGTTGAGCATGTTTTTCTAATAATAGCAAGTGATTTGATAAAAATGTACATAAAAACATTGCTAAGTCTTGTAAAAATGATTGATCCGATGAGTTGGCGATTTTGTAGCTTTCTTTTAAGTTCGTTGTTTGTGGGATGATTAGATAAATCTGCTCCAATGTATTTTTAAAGAATAACAAATTTTTGGAATCATCTGAAGTATTTAAAGCTGAGATTTCAGTTAAACATTTTAATGCAATTGCTCGTGTATCATTTGGTGACAAAAATTTAGTACTCAATAAATCCAATAGATTTGAATTGTAAATAAAATGAGGTGGAATCCATTGAATGTATTTGAGTAATGCATTAAGGGTACTTATGATCAATGAAGGCTTGTTTGCTCTATCCAACACTTTATAACACGAATCAAAGATTTTTTCAAATTCATTCTTCATACTGATTTTCAATTGTTGAGCTTTTGCTTGAGTCAATTGATCTTCGGTATCGAAAACTTCTTCACTTAATAATTTAAGTATAATCATATTATTTTCACAAACATTAAAGCTTGACTCAGATGACATTACCAATTCTGGAATAAACTGAGGCCAATTGTGAGGCCATTCTTGTTTTAATATTGAAACAAGAGTAAGATCGGTTTTACTAATCAAAGCTCTTGAAGTTGGGTTCAAAAATTCCTCATCCTGTTCACAAAGATTGATGATCATATTTATGATGAACATTCTTATACCCATTCTTTCTTGATCTGAAATTGTCTTCCATCTGTATTTTATCAATTTATCCAAGCAACTCAAAGCGATATATTTTGATTGTGGATACGTCGAATTCGAGAGGATTTTATCCAGCAATTTCCAGGAATCAGGGTTATCTTGAAATTCATTCAAAAACAATTGAGCTTCTTTATCTTGATTCTCATAAAATCTTTTGACAAGTTGATCAAAATCTTGAATACTGATATCCATGATGTATAGATTAAATGATTTGTTGAATGGCCAAAAACAATTTTTTAGGAGACAGAAAAAAAAATACAAACCATTTGAATCGAATCCTCGAAGCAATTTAATTTGACAGGTGGGCCGTTCTCAATTGAACTCATTCCAATTCTAGCACGATCTTTGTCTTGTTATCAATGCCATTTTTATGCTAATAGTCCTATTACCATTCCTCTTTAACGTAATTTGAATTAAGAAGTAATTTACTGTATGTAGTTGATCTTTAACAGTCCTTGCTTAGTTCAACATTAATGGAAGAGATACTCAAATCCATTTGAACGAGATTAGTTGAAATACATGTATGACTTTTATGTATAAGCTAAGACAGAGCCATGAGTATGTAAAATGTAGCATTACAATTTTACTAGTACATTCTCAGCACTGCAACTGCAAATCTACTTTGTTTTCTCGGGTATTGTTGCCTTAACGAGAGCTAATACTTCAAGTTTTAGAAATGACATGCAAAGTTGGCCAACCTTTTGGTTGATAGCACTCTCACATAATTCGTCCTACTAAAAACTGTATATTCGGTCATCCAAGTTTGTCTATAACTTTAAAAAGTAGCAAATAGGGTGTCTGGCCTTTTAAAATTTGGATATCTATCAGATTTAATTGATGTTTGTCGAAAGAAGAGTTTTTCGCAGTATTTGCAACCAAAACCAAAAAAACTGTACTTATGGGAGATAGTCAATTATACAAATAAAGAGCTATTTTGATTACTATGATTATCACGCTCTGAAAAATCCTAGAAACTTTTCGTAGAGAATCCAGTTTGGCCTGATACTTTTAGAGGTTGTTTTCTTTTTGAGATTACACTTTGCCTATGAATAAGTTGCTGGAACCAAAGCAAGGTCAACGACGTGGTACTCATGGCGGGGGACTTTTCTCCTAGCCCTTTATCCTGGTTTTAAAGTCTTCATAAGTCCAGGGTTTATTTAAGCTGATTTTTTTAATGCTGCTACAAAACTTAAAACAAAGGTATTCGCTTTAATGTTGAGTGTAATTGTGAGTACTTTGACCGTAGCAGAAAGAGATTACGGTGGAATAATGTCTCATCGTCAACACTGTTGAGCTACAATTATTTAAAGTCAAAAGAAATTGCAACTTTTATCTACTTGAAATGATCATTCGATTGAATTCATGTTTTGCATGAGCTAAGAAGAGGGGATGTTCAAATCCACAAAACTTTCAGACCAATAGCACCCAGTTTTTACAAGTAAAGGGGTTTGATTATTCTGTTCAATAACGAATGTTTTTTATTAGTTCCTTTTTTTGCAGCACATCATGATACAAGTGAAAAGCACAGTTGAAATCGAAGGGTTGAAAACTTTCTTTCTCAAGGTTGAGCCCAGCACAGATATGGCGGAAATAGAGATATTTCTAAGCTCCGTCACTACTGAAACTACTCTCATTGTTTTATGCGAGTCAAATAGCGAAGCTTACAACGCCTTTCAATTTGCAATTATGAAATCTAAACAATACATTTATCTAACTAACCTTGCGCAAGATGTACCCCATAACTCCAATTTAATCAATCAGTCGGTGAACCAAATTAATTTACCCGCACCTACGACTCAACTTGCAAAGCGGGATTTGGTCAGCTTGATGTTGAATATACCCAATTTCATAAATAATTTAGGTCCCAATCCAGAAATAGGGTTTCAACAACTTGTAGGCCAACATAACTCGATAAAAGAAATAGTCGCATACTTGCATTGTATTGAAGAGGCTAAAAGATGACAAAATTTGAATAACATCGTATGTATTTATATATACTTTATCTACATACGCGTTACCACTGTTTTCCAATTACTATAATCATATTTTTGATAGTCATTTAGTGGCAAATTGAACACCTTTTTCAATATTTTTAGATAATTGTTCAATAGCAACTGACAACAATTTCTTTTCATCGCCATCGATTTCGTTCAACAATTCGTATTTAACTTCTTCAATACCGTCTTTACCTAACAAAACTGGTAATGAGAAGAAATCTAAATCACCAACTAATTTTTTAGCTTCTGAAGCTCCTTTAATTGATGAATCCAAGTTTAAGAATGTACATTCGACAACGTCTGATTTACCTTTGATAGCACTCAAGATAGATTCAGCTAACTTATAACCAGCATAAGCCATTGATAAAGTGGCTGATCCTGTACCGTTCTTAGCTTGAACAACTTCATCACCACCAAATTGAACTCTTCTAATGAGCTCTTTCTTTTGTTCTTCACTTAATTTTCCGTAATAAGGTTTGGAAGCTCCTAAAGAGTATAATGGAACAATTGTTTCACCAGAATGTCCTCCAATGACATTGATGTTGAAATCTGAAGCTTTGGCTTCTTTTGGGAATAATTGAGCAATAAAAGTATTAGCTCTGACAATATCCAAAGTGGTGACACCAAATAATCTTTTTGGATCGTAAACACCTTTTTGTTTTAAAGTTTCGGCGAAAATTGGAACTGTTGAGTTTACAGGATTTGAAATGACCAAGATGAAAGCTTTTGGACTGTTTTCAGCAACACCTTCGGCCAATGATTTTATGATACCTGCGTTAATGTTGAATAAATCATCTCTGGTCATACCTGGTTTTCTTGGGACACCAGCTGGGATAATGACCAAGTCTGAATCTTTTAAAGCTTCGCCCAATTGAGTTTTATCTTCTTTAGAAGGAGGAACAAAAGCTTTTGCAGTTGAGTTGGTGTTGATGTGACTCAAATCAGCACCTACACCTGGAGTGTTGAAGACATCAAACAAAGACAATTCGTCGACGTTTGGGTTTAATTTGGTTAATAAAGACAATGGTTGACCGATACCACCAGCAGCACCTAAAATAGTAACTTTGACCATGATTAATGAATAAATAGAATAAATAAGTTTATGGAATTAAATATTTGACAGAAGAGTGTTGATATTTATACTTTACAAAAGGGAGAAAGGAGAAAAATAACATGTGGGATTTTACCCCAAACTTCAAAATCCTCACTCAATTTTTCACTTATTTTTGTTGTTCAATCATTTTGTAATTATCAAATTATGTAATCAATTGTCCTACCCATTATGTAAGCAGAAGCTAGTTTTGCTCTCCTTCTGTCTCCATATTTTCTCATTCTCCACGTCAATTTCAAATTGTAATGCGTAAATCACCGGGACATCGGAAACTATAGGATACGTCTCCGTTAACAGTCACCCAAAACTAACGAGTGTGAATTTGACATGAATCGCCGATTATGACATGGCTTATTTTGAACACTGCGTTGAATGTGGTAACAAATTTTGATATTCATATGGTAGGATATTCCTCGCCACATATGGTAGACTGTTAAACCCAGAATGACCATTAATACCGATTAATTTAGAAGTCATTGGCAAATATAATAATAGTCGTAATCGATAATTTCCCGCCACAGTTACCATAATATTCGAGTACCTTGAATTCAATCGATATTACAACCTCCGACCAAATTTGAGTTTATTTTATTTCAAATCTGGAAGATCAACGCAATTGTTGCTTATTTTAAGTTTGGCACGATCTATTATTGAAACTCATTGTGTAGTTTCTTTCAACTTTGAACGGAATAATTTGAGTTAAAAAACAAAAAGTGAATTGTAACAGCTGTAGATGAACAATTGTGAAACAATTGCGGTATTATGTTATTTTTATTCAATTGGTAATTTCGATTCAACAGGAGTTCGTATAGCTCTGTAATTCAAATTCTGCTTTTTGTTACATCACAATTCAGATCAATGTTAGACGAACAACGGCGTAGGCGAATGTTTGTTACTCCACTTCAATTACAAGCTATCTAATGTGTAGTCACGTTTCGGGTTTGACGAACTCAACAAATTGTTTACCGTGACGAAAAAATATGCCAAATTTAAATCTCTGGCAGCATTTTTTGGTACGTATGATGGACAACTTCTCGCTTCAAGTTGGTGCCAGAGAGCTCCAGTTTTCTCGTGTAATTTTGTGTATATTTTTTCTGGTGACGATGACGTTGTTTCGTTTCTTTTTAGTGTTACATTTAATCACTACATATAAACCCTCTCGTTCCTCCATTACCAACACAACAGCAAACAATAATTATTCAAATATACTCATCTGTCAATTAAATAATTAAAAATATATAGATTACACTTATACACTTATAAAGCCATCACATTTACTGAACCATTGTTCATCTACTTATCAATTTAACCTTATCTTAGATGCCTCAATTACTGCCAAAAAATCATCGAAGAGTATCCTCAAACTCTTCTGATGATGACCCTTTTGATATCGCCGAAGTGTACTACGGTGACAAGAGTAAAAAGAAATTATCAAATATGAATTCCCCTTTAAATCGTGTACGTACATTTAGTACATTTGAAACAAAGAAAACCCGACAAGATTTCTTAAAAAGTCTTAACGAACAACACCCAATCTCAAATACCATCAAGGAATATTCTGAACCAAGTTCTGAAGCTCAATCTATCAGGTCAAAAAGTCCGACCCCTTCAGTAGATGATGCCACTCCTAAAGTACAATTTAGTATGAATACGGGGAAATCAAAACCGCGTTCCATTTTGCACATTGACGATGAAAACGATAGAGACGAAAATGAAGATCCATTGAGTAGCGGTACTTTTGCTGATGATTTGCGAACTGTTATCCCTCACCCTACTAGTTTCAAGGGCGATGGGGGAAAGTTGACAAAAAAACCTTCAATTGTTCCATTGTATCAAAATGATAGCATGTCACCCGCCACGTCTCAAGAAAGTTTGAACTCTAGAGAGAAATTTCATTTTAGAAGAGCTTCAGTTGACGATTCACACATAAGGCCTAAGAAATTTTACATTAGTGATGTGCAATCGACTTTAAAAGAATTATTGGAAAACGAGGACACTGACAATAATTGTCAAATTACAATAGAGGATACAGGTCCAAAGGTTTTAAGATTGGGTACTGCTAATTCCTTAGGGTTTGTTCAAAGTTCAGTGAGAGGAACTTATATGTTGAGTAATCTACTACAGGAGTTAACTATTGCAAGCAGATTTGGAAGACACCAAATAATTTTAGATGAAGCGAGGTTAAATGAGAATCCAGTTAATAGAATGAAACGTTTAATTACTACCCAATTTTGGAGAAGTTTGACCAGAAGAATCACGAAAGATAATATTGTTGAAATGTCAAGAGACACAAAGATAAAAGAAATTACTCACGATGAGAACGGGAAGGAAATAGTAAATCAAGAAAGTCACAGAATTTATGTCCCAAATAACAGGTTGGACCAATACAATTTTTTCAAGTCCATTAAGAATTCGAACGCCGATATAAATTTGGATGTTCAATTATTACCTGAAGTTATTGACGCAGAATATATCAAATCAATTAATAAAAAACCAGGTTTGTTAGCCATTGCCACAAGACCAGATCCAAAAGACACCGACAATTTGATTAGTTGGCCATACGTAGTTCCTGGTGGTAGATTCAATGAATTATACGGCTGGGATTCATATATGGAGACTTTAGGTTTGTTGACTGACGTTTCAACGAATAAGAACTTAGAACATTTAGAGTTAGCCAGAGGCATGGCTGAAAATTTCATTTATGAAATTCATCATTATGGTAAGATATTAAATGCAAATAGATCATACTATTTGGGTAGATCCCAGCCACCATTTTTAACAGATATGGCAATAAGAATATTTAATAAAAGCAATGAAGTTTTTCCAGATGGTTTCGATGAAAATTTGGATTTCCTCAAGAGAGCCACTTTAGCTTCAATCAAAGAATATGAAACCATATGGTGCGCCAGTCCAAGATTAGACAAAGAAACTGGATTATCATGCTATCATCCAGAAGGTAGAGGTGTGCCACCAGAAACAGAGTCAACCCATTTCAATGCTGTTTTAGAAAAGTATGTGCAAAAATATAAAACAAGTCAAGAGAAGTTTATTGAAAAGTACAATTCAGGCGAGATCAATGAACCAGAGTTGGATGAATATTTCCTTCATGATAGAGCTGTTAGAGAAAGTGGTCACGACACAAGTTACAGATTAGAAGGCAAATGTGCTTACCTAGCAACAGTAGACTTGAATTCATTGCTTTACAAATACGAAAACGATATCATTTTCATATTGGAAAAATATTTTGATAACAATTTAGCATTTGAAAACAAGAATCATTCGTCGGAGATCTGGAAACAAAGATCAAAACAAAGAAAACTCAATGTTGACAAATACCTCTGGAATGAAGAAGACTCGATTTATTACGACTACAATGTCCATGAAAAGCAGCAAACGGATTACGAGTCTGCAACTACATTCTGGCCCTTGTATGCCAACTTATCATCGCCGGAACAAGCTCGTAAGTTAGTTGAACATTCATTAAGAAAATTTGAAGAACACGGTGGATTAGTGGCTGGTACATTAAAATCCAGAGGAGATGTTGGATTAACAAGACCTAGTAGACAATGGGATTACCCATTTGGTTGGGCGCCTCAACAAATTTTAGCATGGATTGGATTAGTCAATTACGGATACAACAGTGTTGCTAAGAGGTTAGCATATAGATGGCTATTTATGATGACCAAGTCATTTGTTGATTATAACGGGGTTGTGGTCGAGAAATACAATGTCACGAAAGGAGCAGTTCCACATAAGGTTGACGCCGAATATGGAAACCAAGGTTTAGATTTCAAGGGTGTAGCTACAGAAGGGTTTGGCTGGGTCAACGCATCGTATGTGTTTGGATTAACATTTTTAAATTTATACGCCCAACGAGCATTAGGTACATTGACCCCTCCGAAAATATTCATAAAAAATATGCTTTCATCTAGTTAGGGTCCATACAAAACTCCACTATAGTAAATCCTATTGTACATGTTTTATTTTTTTTTTTTTTTTTTTTTTTTTTTTTCGCAAATATAGACTGACAGAACAAGTATTAGTCTCAGTTGAAAAATCTATCTATCTATTTTGAAACATCACACTTTGAAGTGAAAATTACGTTCGAAGAATATTAAAGCATATAATGTTGTCTCGACTCAACGTTCGTGTGATCAGGTGCTACTCGTCTTCATCATTTAAAACAGCAATTGACACCGCCGAGAAATTGGTCTCGCCGCCCACTAGCAAGTTTCAAGATCCTTTCAGTATAGTGAGCCATGAAATGTCTAATTTAGCAAAATCGATTGCCAATCTTATAGGGTCAGGTCATCCCACTTTGAACCGAGTAAGCTCGTACTATTTCGAAGCGGAAGGAAAGAATGTTCGACCATTAATTGTTTTGATTTTAAGTAAAGCATTGCTGAAAATACCTATTGAAGAGAGGAATAGGATCAAAATTGACACTAATGATGTAACACAGCAAGAATATTACAAAGGCACTCCTCGAAAATCGAATAGTTCAATTGCAGGTAAATCCATAGATGACTCCTTAAGTCCGTTGGCAATATTGCATGGGATAAATCCAAAAGTAATATTAGATCCTTTGAGTAAACCAATGGATGAGTTGCCAAAAGATATAACTGACGGTATTTTACCAAAACAAAAGCGATTGGCTGAAATTGTTGAAATGATTCACACAGCGAGTTTGTTGCATGATGATGTCATTGATTTATCTGATTCAAGAAGAGGTAGACCGAGTGGAAATATAGCGTTCACTAACAAAATGGCAGTATTAGCTGGTGATTTCTTATTAGGTAGAGCTTCAGTTGCTATTGCTAGGTTGAGAAATCCAGAAGTTATTGAATTATTAAGTACCACCATTGCTAATTTGGTTGAAGGTGAATTTATGCAATTGAAAAACACGGTGATGAATGAAGAAAGCGATAATGAAATATTGAACGATGGAGATACAAAAACAATACCCGAACCAACAGGCAAAGTGCCAACGAAACAACATGAATATTCCGTTAACGCAGTAAACCATGAAACTAATGTCGAGGCAGCTTTTGAATATTATTTGCATAAGACTTATTTGAAAACGGCCAGTTTGATGTCTAAGTCGTGTCGTGCGGCAGCAGTATTAAGTGGAGCTCAAGATGATATAATAGAAAACTGTTATCAATTTGGAAGAAATCTCGGATTATGTTTTCAAATTGTTGATGACATGTTGGATTATACTAGTTCCAATAAATCATTTGGTAAGCCCTCACAAGCAGATTTAAAATTAGGGTTGGCAACAGCACCTATATTGTTTGCTTGGCAGAAAGAACCGAAATTGGGCGAGTTGATTGCAAGAAAGTTTAATCAACCTGGAGATGTTGAAATTGCAAGAAAATCAGTTGACAAGTACCATGGATTAGAGAAAACTAAAGAAATGGCCACTGATTATTGTTTGAAAGCGTTAGAAAACTTGAGACAATTACCAGAATCAGATGCAAGGAGTGCATTGGAACTATTAACAAACTCGGTATTAACTAGAACCAAATAGATATAGTCAATATAAACCTTGTAAATATAACATTATAGTTGCAAAATGGATATTGGTAGTGTAATTGATTGAAGATCCATGCACCAATAATAATCTTTTGAAATTTTTTTCTCTTGTTTTGAAATCAAAAGTGTGAAATCAATTTTACATAGTAACGTAATGTCGTCAGAAGATACAAAACCAAAAACAGAAGAAAGCACTGCCAATCCATCATCTGCTATTCCAAAACCACCATCATCAAACGTGTTCTCCATGTTTGGAGCCAAAAAGGAAAAAAAAGAAGAAGACGATAAAGATGAACCTAAAAAAGAAGAATCTTCAACAAAAGTTGAAGACAAAGAAGATGAGGATAAAGCCGATGAAGAAGAAGCTGATGTTCACTTTACCCCAGTTATTCAATTAGATAAAAAAGTTGATGTCAAAACCAATGAAGAAGATGAAGAAGTATTGTACAAAGTTAGAGCCAAATTATTTAGATTCCACGCAGATACAAAAGAATGGAAAGAAAGGGGAACTGGTGATGTTAAATTTTTGAAACATAAAACTAATAATAAAGTAAGAATCTTGATGAGAAGAGACAAAACTTTGAAAATCTGTGCTAATCATTTGATTTCAGCTGATTACGAATTGAAACCAAATATTGGTAGTGACAGATCTTGGGTTTATTCTGTTACAGCTGATATCTCAGAAGGTGAACCAGAAGCTCAGACATTGGCTATCAGATTCGGTAACAAAGAAAATGCAGACAAATTTAAAGAACATTTTGATGAAGCCAGAAAAACAGCAGCAAAGTAGTTGTATCTGAAAGTATATAGTAATAAATGCATTAAACAGAATTACCTGGTATTTTTTTTTTGTAGACACAACTGGTAGTTCTAATCAGTGATTGTTGCAGATCACAGGAAACGTGGTTAAAATCTGGTACAAAAAATAATTGAATTTTGCGTGTTGCCAAATATTTCAGTCTCATCATTAAAAGTTAACATTGTTGGTGTTTGATCATGAAGTTTGGTAAATACTTAGCATCCAGACAGTTGGAACTACCTGAATATTCCGGTCATTTCATTGATTACAAGTCATTGAAGAAATTGATTAAACAATTGGCAATTCCAAAGAATACAAATAATGTAGGTGCGACGGGCGATGTTTCAATCACCGATATCCAACAAGCCTTAAAAGAGAATAAAGCGTCGTTTTTTTTCAGAGTGGAGAGAGAATTGGATAAAGTGAACTCATTCTATCTTGAGAAACAAGCCAATCTATCCATAAATTTGAATTTATTGATTTTAAAAAAGAATGAAATTTTCACCAAATCGAACGAGTATTTAAAGCAACTTGAATCCAATAATAATAGCAATGCAAACTTCAAAAATTCCATTTCATTCCTTAATTTATATCAAAATTTTAAAAAGATCCATCAAGATTTGATCAGATTACAACAATTTATAGAATTGAATGAAACTGGTTTCTCAAAAGTGGTGAAAAAATGGGATAAGAGGTCGAAATCTCATACAAAAGAGTTATTTATATCTACGGCTGTGAGCGTTCAGCCTGTTTTTCATAAAAATGAAATCAATGAATTAAGTGACATGGTGACGTTGTCTTTATTCGATATAGAAAGTATATTGGATGGTGATTATTCTTGTTTAAACAATTACACCGATACATCGTACAATATTCAGGAAGAACAGCAAGAAGAAGCAAATGAGTCCCAAGTAGCTCAAGGTGAGAAATTCTCAAGACATTCTTCAATTACAACCACTACAAATAATGTAATCGATGAGCTATATTCCAGTTTTGTTAATGTTGCAACTATCAAAGATCCAGATTTGTCGTTGTTAGTAAGGTGGGTTGATAAAGTCAACGGACATCATAAAGAAAAGGAACAGAAATTCGAACCAGAAATACAAACTAAAGTTTCAAAAATATTTTTATTGGCTGTATCAAATTTAAAGATATCAGATTCATTTTTAGAATCTTTTTTACAGTTGATAAACTATGACATTGATTTCAGGTTTATAAATAACGACTTCAACAATAAGAGCATTTTACATGAGTGTTGTTCAATTCCATTATTAAATCACAACGATAACCATGTGGTAATAAATAATGGTGTCAAAGTAGTAAACTCACAAGATTCAATTGTACATTCCAGGTATTTTATTGTCAAATACATAATCAACAATATTATTGGTAAAAACGATGATTTATTAATTTGCAAAGATTTCAACGGAAGAAACTGTTTGCACTATGCATCTCAAAACAATCGAAGTGATTTACTAAATTTGTTGTTGCCTATTTTTTTAACGAGTCATATTGACGATTTAGATAACGAGTCTATGTCACCTTTATTATTGGCTATAAAGCATGGAAACTTGAACATTGTTCAGAATTTAGTCAAATCTGGCTCCAATCCATTTCCAGAAGCAAACAAAGAAAAATTGCAGTATTTACCTATTAACTATGCCTGCAAATTTGGCAATTATAGATTGTTGGAATACTTTTTGTCCAATCTGAAAAACGTTAATTTCAAAACTTTATTAAACCAACAAGATGTCGAAGGCTTGTTACCTCTACATGTTGTTTCTAGAGCGGGACATTATCAATTAATAGAATTGTTGATTAGATATGGGGCAGAAGTCAACAAATTAGACGGTTTTAACAAATGGACTCCGATTTTCTACGCGGCATCCGAGGGACACGTTAATGCGACTCAAGAGTTAATTAAATTCGGAGCCAAATTGAATATCGTGGATGAAGCTGGCTACAATGTATTATATTATTGTGTAGTGGAGGGACATATCGACGTCATTAATGTGTTGTTGAAATACCAAGACGATTTGAACGTTAAGGATTCAAAGCTTTCAATCAGTGAATCATCACAATCAATGGCAATTTTGGGTGACATAAATGAAGCTGATGATTCGGATGGTGAGGATGAAGATAGTGGTTTGTCTGCAAAGCTTAATGAAGAAAATAAGAATGAAAACAATGAGAACATAAATGTTGACATCCCTGATTTACAACTACCTCCTCCAATTCTACCATTAAGAAGATATGGGCACAATTTCTTGGAGCAGAAAATATTAATTGAATTGATATTCCCTAATGATTTGGAATTTATAAATTTATTCAACACTTCAACTGATTTAAAACCAGGCAGAATCACCTTGACTTCCAGTATATCAGATATTGTACCTAGGAACATTTTATTACCTATAAATGATGAGAAATCAATTAATCAACAGAACATATGTGTGTTTCAGACCGACATAGACTCTTTGAATGAATTCAGAATTGACTTTGAAATTTTCCCTAAATTTGGTACTAGATTAATTGCAAAAACTACAGCATTGACTTTCTCACAAATTAATACATCATCCCCAGAGATTAATTCTATTCAATTGCCATTGTTTGACTTGAGGTTGAGAAATATTGGACAATTGAAATTTAATTATCAAATTATATTTCCATTTTCAGGAACTTTACTAGAGACATCAAAGTTTGATACGTATTGGAAATCATCAACGAATTTTGTTAAGAACAAACAAGCATTGAAGTTGAATGCCGCTGGTGGATTATCGCCAAACAACTTTTTATCACCAAACCCGAATGTAATCATTCCTCCTCCAAGCACCGATCCTCGTCCACCAATTTCTAATTTTTCCTCATCATCGATAGTCACGGCCACTTCGTTATCCGGAGAATACCTCAAAGTCAAAATATGTCTGTTAAATGATGGTACACCAATTGTTTGTCCTCATTGGTCTATTTCTATAACTGAAAATATTGATTTATATTTACCAAACTTGTCATTAGAGCAATTGAATTCAATAACAAATGATTTATTCGACTACTCGAAAGTGTTACAGGACTTATCACAAATGACAATAAAAGATATTGGGTACATCAAGAAGTTGCTTAAAATCATATACCTTCCATTGGACGTTATACTACAAGTTTTAAACATTGGAATAAATTTGAACTTAGAACTCATTTTCCCAAGCTCATACGAATTAGAGAGTCTACCATTTAATGGGAATTTGCAAACTAATTTAAACAAATTCATCGACCACACTTTAAACGACGTATTCAACCACATCAGGTCACTGAAAAAGATGTCCTCCGCAACAGCGAGATCCATCATTTTCTTATCGTCGAATTCTTTGGTATGTAAGATATTGAATTGGAAGCAGCCGAACTTTCCAGTGTTTTTGATTATGAATGGTATCGCATATAACAACAAGTCGAAGAAGTTTGATAAACAATCCACAAATGGCTTGGTTGGTGGTGATCAAGATAATGCCAACGCACACGAAATTACCACTCGGTCGATCAAAGAGGCTGTTAACTTCACCATCAACAACAACTTGATTGGACTCATCACAAGTATCCACTTATTGAACCTTGTGCCAAAACTCATCCCGTTGATTAGAAGTAGAGGATTGATATTAGTTGCGTCGAGCGACATCGACGAGGAAGAAGATGAGACAAGTAACGAATTGTTGAGAAGAGAATTGGATTCTTATACAAAGACGGAAATTAATGGGTTGAGATTTAACGATGTATTAAGTTTTAAAGAAGATATTACTATGTAAATGTTTTGAAAATTGTGGTTAATGTTTATTTCCTCCGTCTAGGAGGTGGTGGTGGAGGCGGCGGTGGTCTTTTTTTCATTGCCTTTTGCTTTAAAGAATTGTTTGAGTTTACCGATGTGGATGATGAATTAGTAGACGCATGGTATACTTGACGCGACACTGACGATGGCAATTTAGGTAACGGTTTAGCATTTAGATACTCGGTAGGTAAATCTAATAAATTTGCATCCTTGCATGGCTCTTCGTGTTCTAGATCTAATTTTGAAATTTCATTAGATAAGAAGACATTTGAATTGTTTTCGAGAATCATCGACTGTTTCTTCTCGCTGTTTCTTCTCTCTAGGAAATTGTGCACTGTGGTATGACGATGGTAATCCGACCTTAGCCCCGCTTTCACTGACGCCTGTCTTGAGATTTTAATATCGCTCAAACTCGTATCTGACGAGCTTGTAGATAATGGTGACTCACTTTTGACCGTTGAATCCTTCAACCATTTTATTTTCATACATTTGGACGCTAGTTTATTGATGGCCTCGTCGTCTTCGTCCACTTGTTCAAAGTTTATAATGTTGGATAATAACTCTCGGATTTGTCCCACCTTGTACCTCTCAGTCTCAATTTGAGAAAACACAAGTATAGGATGGAAGATTCGTAGGTATGTAATCATTAGGACCTTTTTATTTGGGTTCTCGTTATCAATATTGTTCAATTCCCTAATTAATATGTCAATTAATATTTTCAAATCGTTGAGGTAAATTAATTTTGAAGTGAAGCTAGTTGTGAAAATAAGATACAAGAATTTGAGTATTAAAATTTTGATGATTTGAGATTCTTCACGGTTTAAATGGTAAATTAATAGATTGATGAATTTAACTATATGATTTAGATTCTTTGTGGATTTTATTAGCTCGTCAAAAACCAAATTTGATAGGTTGCCGCTGTATGATTTCATCAAAAACTGTTCATTGATGAGTAAAAGTAGTTTGAGCTCTTCGTAGGCTATAAGTTTATCTTCATTAGAAAACTCGTCACCATCCAAGTCATAATTGTTGAAATCGTCGTTAATCAAAAGATATTTGATCAATGTACTGATCAATTCCCCATTCATTAGTTGCTCAAATTCTGAATCATTCAATAGTTCAATATGATACAAATATTCAAACACAATGTCACAACTGAACTTTAGTAGAACGAATGACGATTTTTCAATATTGATCGCAATAATTTGAGTGGATATAAATTCGCTAAAAACGGATATCAAATTGAACTGAGATAAAGTGTAGTACAACTCGTGGATTTCTATCAAGTTGATCAATTTTGAGTTTTCGTCCTGTTGGGTGTTTTTCAACTTCAACAACAATAGTAAAGTGATACACAAAAACTCTTTTATGCATTCATTTTCATAAGCTATTTTCTCATCGAATTGCTGACTCTTATCAATAGCCAAGTTCATCATACTAGTGAATGCCTGTAGAAACGCTAATATCTTGCCGATACAAAATTTATAATTCTTGATGAATAAATTCGACGTGATTAATTTCAAGGCGTATAATGAGATTTCTTGATAGCTGGGAGACTCCAGATTGTAGACATTGTCAATAATGCATTTGATATAAATGGAGAAATTTTCATTACACTCATTTGAATCACTGTTGATTAGGATCGTAGCTATTTCGTCTTCTAAATAATCTCTCGAAGGAACCGTGAAGGAAAGTAAATTTTCAAATGACGTCCTGGATGATATTCCGCTACTCATCAGTTCAGCAGCTTGGCTCTTGGCTCTTTCTAATGTGCTACTATTTAATAATCTTGCTGATAGAGAAAAACGAATGTTGGAGAATCAATTTATTTGGTCACGTGAACATCTATACATTTTTTTAATAACCTATGGTTTTTAAGTACACATCGGTACCCCAGCCGTTATATGTTTGTAGAGTTAACAGGCCTTTCGTGATGTGTTCTTCATCAGCATTGTTGTCATTAATTGTGTCGTTGAACACTTCAATGTACTGTTTGGCCAAAGGTAAGCCAAATCCCATTCCAGCGACGGAATTGCCGCCTAATCCAGGCGGAACATTTAATGTTTTATAACTCTCCCCTTCGCCACTCTCATATGTTGAGAATGAATAGTCAAATATGTTTTGTACAACACTATGTGGTATACCTTTACCTTTATCTCTGATTCTTATTTGTAAATATTTCGATTTATCCATTGAAGTGGATATAGTGACCACAACTGGGTCCTGTACGTTATTTTCTATCTGAGCTCTAAATGAATTCTTGAATAGTTCCATCAATATATAGTCCAAGTGGTACTCTATGTAAGGAAAATTCAACATTTCATCCTCAGATTTGTTCCTCAACTCAGGTTCGACTTGGCTCCAATAATTGACTGGGAACAAATTAGTGTCGATTTTCACAGACACTGATTGATCGTATTTCATCATGGTTATGTCGTTTACTATATCTGCATTTTTTTTGATCACATCGGGTATATACAACATTTTTATGACTCCGTTATATTTCCCTCCTGGTACAAACGCTTTTGGATCATTTAAAGATCGAGTCAATTCTATATGCTGATATGCTATTAATCTCATGCTTATTCTTTCTTTTAAATGTTGGTCCAAAAACTGTTTGATCTGCTTAAATCTTAGTAAATGACTAACTTCTGTGAATCCTTTGCTTAAACTAGGCAAAGTGTCAGCATGGATATTGATAAATTCGTTTAGAACTTGGTCGGAAAATTTCAAGTTTTCTTCTATTGTGTGAGGTATATAAGAACTTGCTTTAAGTAGCTCCGACATTGATTGTAAATAGGTATTATAGCTCTCTGATATTGAAGGGTTCAATACCACCAAGTAGGGCAATTTTCTAAACTCCTTCAACCTTCGAGAATTGTAAATCAATAGATGCTCAATGGTTTCTCTTGCGTTTTGTAATATAAATTCGGTACTTAACTTCTCACTTTGGTCATACAACTTTTTCATGGAAAACTTTGGCAATGGTTTGGAAGAATAGTGATTTATTGGTTGCTCCAACTTCGTGCGTATTTTGTACTCTTGGAGAAACTTCTTTTGTTGTTGGCATTGTTCAATTTCGCGAGATATGTTTATAAACCTGACCAATCTTGCTCTGATGGCTGGAGTCGGTAATTTGGGTATAATAATCATGAATAAAAATCAAATGTTTTTTCGACCCGAATGTCTGGGGAAAAACTATTTGTTAGTTTTCACAAAACTACGGGTATCTAAAGCTAACTAAATGATAGTGAATCATCGTCATAGAATGTGCGCTTGTGTATTATTTCTGAAATGACTATAAACACGTTCAAGCTGCCGAACTCGTCAATTAGTGATGTTATATACATCTTTGCTTCAAGATTTTTTTCAAATGCTGGCATAAACTGCTCAGAAACGTTTTCACCTATAACTAAGTCAGAATCATTAAATTGTTATTTGTATCGTCTGCTTACACGGGTGAAACTGTTCACCAAATGGGTGCAACAACTGCATGAATAAGATATAGCGGCGTCAATACTTGAGTTTGATTAGATGAGCGAGGTAACTGGCGTGACTTCTCGATTCGCGCACTTATGTCGTAAGACTCAGTTGAAGCAGATGATTAATAAGAAATTTGAGCATAAATTAACATTTTCTTTCAATCATCTGAGTTAGGATGATCAAAAGCAGCATGATATTGTTTCACAGAATTACAAACAGCTGTAATTTGATTACGCCGTTGAGAAGCAACTACCATCGAAAGCAATGTTGCAACAAAAGATTCTCCAACAACTAAAATTGATCAACAACCGATCTACTTATAAAATCTTACTGGTAAGATCGGACAATGGCACGGAGATACCAAGTGAAAATATGCTTAATGATATTGGAATAGTATTGGTGTCGTTGCATTCAAATTTTCGCAAATCGTTAGTTTCAATTGGTTTGGCTAATGGCTAATGTAGTCAAATATTTTGAAACCAACGATTTGCGAAAATTTGAAAGCAACGACACCAATACAGCGAATAACAGGGAGTGAAGCATAGATTCATGTGTTACACCACGACCACAAACCGAGTGAGTTGTTGCATCGAGAATGAACAGCTCAACATCACGTGAAAAGAACCTTGGGATAAACAATTTAAATGTGAGATCGGGAGCATATCCAACGAATTTAATTTTGAACTAATCAGATTGTGTTTGAAATTTTATCGTACCGTATTCAAATTCTAAGCTTATTTGAGCATTGGCCATCTGAAGTGTCAAGAAAAGAGTGTTGACCTTAGCAATAGCAATGCATATTTAATTGGTTTCTACTTGTGATTATTCCATATTCTAAATAACTTTAAGCTCTATTTTGTTTATTTAAACATGTTGAGAAAAGAGAAGCGATGCGAATAAGTTTGAATAAAAAGGTGCTAATTATGTCCTATAATTAGCTGGGATGAAAATTGTATATTTTAGTATCTGTAATAGCGAATAGATACAAGTTGTACAATTTTCATCCCAGCTAATTATAGGACATAATTAGCACCTTTTTATATTTTAGTATCTGTAATAGCGAATAGATACTAAGTTGTAGTTGTTGTTAAATTCCTAAGTAAATTCCAGCTCTATTTATACTTGGAGATTGTTGTCGACAGGCTATTATAGGGCATCGTCTCTAATATTTGTTAGTGTTAATTAAACGAATTTTTTTTTTTTCTTCTTTCGACATAACACGGTCTTTTGGTCGTATATTGCGCATTATAAAAACATCCCAATTTATGCACTAACCAATCGGGAAATTACATCAAAACATGAAAAAAACTCGTCGACAAGCCATTGTGCGAGCATCATAACTACTAAAATTTTGATAACTGTTTAAGTCGTAATAACTAGTCGTGATAAAAGTCAGTGTTAATTTTCGTAAACTCCTGTCATGTATATTGTATAAACTGTTAATTACGACCAATCGGGAAATTTTGTCGACGCGCTCAAAACACTAGAAAAGGAAATTTACGTGCTTATCGTGTGTTATTTCAAGAGACCGCCTTACTATAATTCAAGCCCTACAGGCAGCGATTGCATCTTTCGTAATATCGGCGGCGAGTACGTATGAGGTTACACCTTCATGGCTGTAACGAAATGTCCAACCTGTGGAAAGGCTCCAAAGTATTTTGGAAAGCTCCGTTTCTAATAATAGGCAATTTAAGCTTCCTTACATCACAATCTAAAAAGTGTAATTATTTACCCAGAGAAATCACACCATAAAAACAAAACAAGTAAAAGCGATTTGGGTAAGGATACAATCAACAACTTCAGGTCAGGATGTACTAAAATACTGGCTTAGGATGTATAACACTAATATAAAGTAAAAAACTGGGTAAGGATGCAATAAACTTGAAGCTAAGGATTTAAAGAAGAATTGAGGATGCTAGAGAAGAATTTTACTTTTGCGATCTCTCTGGGTATGTCATTACACTTATTATATTGCCTAGCGGATATCATCTCACTTTTCCGCGCCAAGTTCGTATTAAAGTCTCATTTACATACATAATGTCCTGCCATTCAAAGCAAACAAGACTATGTTATATTGACAGATGATGTCTCTGTTGTCTGTCAATTTAGCAGTGTCCGTACGAAAATATAATAAGAAGTAACGCATAGCAGTGGCAAAAGTTCCTTTTTGCGAGTCGTTACAATTACACCTATTAAATCGCACCAAAAAAAAAAAAATCTCAGGTAAGGATGCAATGAAAACCCCCAGGTAAGGATGTAATAAACACTTGGCTTAGGATGTATAACACCATTATATAGTAAAAAACTAGGTAAGGATGCAATAAACTTGAAAGCTAAGGATTTAAAGAAGAATTGAGGATGCTAGAGAAAGTTCTTGTTTTTGTGTCAAAGATCCTATACACCAATACTTTACTGGGTGTAACTGTAACGACTCGTTATTGGAACTTGACCAATACACACTTATGGTTATCGGATAAAGTTTTAGATTTATATAAAGTCCGCTGCTTTGATACTTAACCTATTTAATCCGTGAGGGCTGAATTCGGGATAAAAGAGTTCTCCATTGAAGTATAAATCCGAGTGATACCGCCTTCAATTTTTTCAATTAAAAATTCTGGATACACATACAACAGATGTCAAGTCACATTAACAAAATTCTCAACAACGTATTTCTTTCACCCCTTAATTTGCCTTTTATTGTTGTTTTCATTGATAGTATGTTCACTGCTGGCGGCGAATATAGTATCGCGCTAGCAGTTAGAGACAAAATTAAAGAAAGACACAACAAATTTAACAAGCTTACGGAACAAGGTCAAAACACCTGATTTCTTAAAATTGTGAATTTACCAAAATATGTTACTAATGAGGTGAACCTACCCTCATGGTTGACTGGAATGACGATAAAATTTTACCAGCAAATGATATGTATGAGGGGCTACCACTTGAGCATGTCATTAATTCTGATGTTTAGAGGGCAGTTTATTATTCAGTTGCAATGGCCAAAGGTTTCTGGCGTGGTGCTTATGAGAGATCAACAACACAAAAGAAAGATTTGGCTAGTCAAGAAGAAGAAGTGTCCTAATTAAATTGTATTGGAAGTGGGGAAAGGTGACATGTTATTGTTTTCTGTCAATGCTAGCACGAGTGATACGAATAATGACAAAGAGCCAACGCTTGCTGCTTTAAAAATAGATCGGCAAGCATGTCAATTCACGTTACTTCTTCGGCAGCACTCGGTGTTTAAGTGACATTACCCAGGGTAATTGTAATTGGTTCGTGTTAGGCAAATCAGCAATTGCGACAAGGCAAATGGTGGTACAGCATGTTTTTCATGAGATGGTGGTTGGTTGAGTATGAAGTTTTACGTGAAGTTTTAGACACGGCCGTAGGTACCTTTGGCAGCGGTAACAGAGACATAGCGCATATTGCACTGGTTGCTTACGCACATGCAACTTCAAGGAAGAAGAAAAAGCCTGTCTTAGAAATAGACCAAACGACCGTAGTGATCGCCTGTGTTTTAAGAGATTTAACCAGGATGACGACCCGTATGGCTGGTGTTAAGGTTCCTTTTTTGGGTATATAAAGTAATATCTAATCATGTTTTGTTATTTGTTATCGAAATAGTCAATAACTTGACCTATTAGCAAATATATAGCACAGTCGCTCCTTCTACCAGTATTTGAATCGTCCCCAATAATTTATTCTCGTAATACTATATACATTTCATGACTATCTGGTTGCAACGTGTAATAACCAAAAGCATCTATTTGCAGTGATTGAATAACTTAACTCTTTTTTTCGCACAAGATTCTACACCGATAGCGCTACTGAAAAATCATGTCACTTGATGATTGTCTCATATGCATCCATGTGCCGAATATCAAGGAAGAGGAGGAGGACGTTTCGTGGATACAGTGCTCAAATTGTAACCAATGGTATCATATAAAATGTTTACGCATTGATGAAAACGATTTGAATGAAATTGTTTCATATCATTGCAAAAAATGTATAGATGAAGCTGGCCCTTCGATATATAAAAGAAAATCAAAAAGATCGAGAGTGTCGATTGATTATGTGGCCTTGAATGAAGGTGAAACTTTTGCTTTAGACAAATCAATTCATTTCCAACTACCCAACTTTTTGAAATTTGAAGGTGAAGTAGATGTATACAATGAAGATGATTTGAGTAAACAATTTATGTTGCAAACTAAGATGGACAAACCTATATACATTTCCAATGTCGATCTAGAAAAAGTTGGCATGAAATTACCCAAGCCCAAAAGCGAAATCACTATCGATTACATTACAGAATGTTGTGGACCAGACATACCTGTTGAGGTAATGGATGTTATATCTCAGCAAAGCATACAGCCTCAATGGGATTTACAAAAATGGCAAAAGTATTTCAATACACCGGAACCTAATCGTGATAGGATAAGAAATGTTATATCATTGGAAATATCAGATTCAGAGTTAGGCGCAAAATTTGTGCGACCAAGAGCGGTCGAAGAGATGGATTTGGTCGACCTAGTTTGGGATCCACTAGATGAACAGCCTCGTTCCAAAGTGACTAAATATTGTCTAATGTCAGTGAAAAACCTGTTTACTGATTTTCATATTGATTTCGGTGGCACCTCCGTATATTATACTGTACTTAAAGGAATGAAAACATTTTTGATGTTTCCACCAACTGACCAAAATTTGAAATTATACGAATTATGGAACTTGGAACCAAAACAAAATTTTATCTGGTACCCTGATTACACAATGAAAAATCAAATACGGCCTGAGTTGGGGTTCAAAGTTACGTTGAAACCGGGAGACTTGTTTATAATACCTAGCGGCTGGATACACTCGGTCCATACTCCCGAAGATTCAATAGTAATTGGTGGAAATTATCTTACTCTAAGAGATATGAAGATGCAATTAAAAATTAACCGATTGGAAAAAGTTACTAAAGTTCCTCAGAAATTTAGATTTCCAATGTTCAATAAGGTAATTTGGTTAAGCGCTATTTACTACTACAACAATAGACAAGCTTTCAACAAGGATCTCCAAGATGAAGATGCCCACGAACTCATTTCATCATGGATTGATCATTTGACAGATCACTTGGAATTGAGTAAGAAAAATCAAACTGCTAAGAGAAGTATACCGATCGATAAATTGGATAATAAACCGGTTCAATTCATAGAGAATTTAAAATCATGGCGTAACGAAATATGACTAATGTACAAATTTAATTAATTTACAAATCTAATGGAGTTCCTTTTTCTCTTGCTGCTTCACCGTATTTTTTAATTCTGATAGCTTGGACAGCAATGAAACCACTGGTGTCTTCTGGTGAGAAACCGGTCAATTCGTCCATTGAAGATTCAGTTTCGTCGTATAATTTTTCTGTGTCAGAAGATCTTCCTAAGATTGTGACGGTACCTTTGTAAGCAGCAGCTCTAACTACACCATTAACAGTTTTTTGTGATGGGTCAATCATGCTTCTGACATATTCACCTTCTGGGGTGAAGTACATACCGTTATACAAGATTTTAGCCCAAGTTGGGGTTACAAATTGATCTCTGATGGCTCTGACTTCTCTGTCCAAGGTCAATCCTTCCAAATCAATATGGGTGGATCTCAATAAAGTCAAACCTGGAGTTTCGTAACAACCTCTTGATTTTATACCAATGAATCTGTTTTCGACAATATCTATTCTACCAACACCGTTTCTTCTGGCTAAAGCGTTAGCTTGAAGGAATAACTCGACTGGGTCGGTGTAACTAGCGTCCCCGATGGTCAATTTTTTAGGCAAACCTTTTTCAAATACTATTGAAAATACTTCTGGTGTGTTTGGAGCATCAGTTGGATCAACTGTCAATTTCCACATATCTTTTGGTGGGGTGGTATCTGGGTTTTCCAAAATACCAGCTTCAAATGATATATGAGCCAAATTTTCATCAGTGGACCAAGGTTTTGCTTTTGTTTGAGCAACAGGTATGTTTTTTGATGCGGAGTAGTCTAACAAATCGTTTCTACCAGCAAATCTGTTGAAAAATTCAGGTAATCTCCATGGTGCAATAACAACGACATCAGGTTTGAGTGCGTAGAAACTCAATTCAAATCTAACTTGATCGTTTCCTTTACCAGTACAACCGTGTGAAACTGCAAAACAACCGTTTTCTTCAGCAACTTTTATTTGAGCTTGAGCAATGACTGGTCTTGCTAATGAAGTACCCAATAAATAAACATTTTCATAAATAGCATTAGTTTGAATAGCAGGATAACAAACTTTTTCAACAAATTCTTTTCTGACATCAACAACGACAAATTTAGTAGCACCAATAGCCAATGCTTTTTTTTCAGCTTCTTCAAAATCTTCTTCTTGACCTATGTTAGCCAAGAATGCGATAACTTCGTATCCTTGCTCTAACAACCAAGCTAAAATGACTGAGGTGTCTAAACCACCGGAATATGCTAAACAAACTTTACCTTTTGACATAGTTCAATTAATAAAAAAGATGGTATGAAAAATTTTAAATTGTTGGAAATTTTTTTCTTTATATAAAGATTGTACGAAAATTAACCGCGCACTAAATGATTACCAAATTAGTCATATCAAAAGTAGTGTCAGATACCAAATTGCTACCATATTTATGGCACTTGAAGCTTATGCAAGAACTTTTCATTTGCATCCACAATTCTTTCGTTAGATCCAAGTCATTCTTTGATTGTTATGTTTTGTAGGCTCAAAACAATAACATTCTCTTCAATGACAATAAAACGGCAAGTTTTACATTTTAGACTGTTTCATTATTGTATCACTTGTACCGATGATGATCGATTGGTCAAGAATATATTTAGATATCCTTTTTATGTATGATTGTAAAGTAACTTTGTAATTATGTGTTTCCCTTGTTATTAGATTTGTAATGATTCAATGTTCGACCTTCTCGTATGATCTTACTTTGTCAATTCAACTTCTTCTACATGTTGTACATAAACAAATCCAAAACTAAAATTTTTGGTCCAAGGATTCTGAAATTTATTATTTATTTGAAGTGATTTGGCTGCTAAAAAGTTGGTTTTGTTGTTAGGGTTTCACACATATTTGATTGACTAAGTGAATTTTTTTGTGTAATTTCGTAAAATATGAAAAATATACAAATAGATGGAAAAATCAATTCAAATCGATTATTAATTAAGAAAACAACTTAGTTAGTAAGTTGATGAGAGCACCAAGAGTAAACTTAAATGCTCACCTTTTTTGGGCTCAAAGTAAATGATTTATATGCTTCATTGGAGATACGAAACTAAAAAAAACCGGTAGAAAACAAATAAAAAGTAAAATTTAAATGTAAGGTACTAACGATCTTTGCATTTCAACCAGTACTCAAAAATTCACTATTGGCTTTATATGGGTGCAAAATGAAATTGTAAAAAACACCAGGACATCAAAATGTATATTTTTGGCAGGTCAATGTCGTGTCTCAAAACAAAACTCTGAGACTACTCGATTTTCTCTTGATTCGTAGTCATTTTGACTTGGCTCACGAATCATAGTCATTTAATTTTGTATTCATTTTTAGCTCAGCTTTACGTTCCTTGCAACAACACAAAACAATTTTATTCATACATTATATGCACTGCCAAACATGGATAAAAAGATAGGTGTGACTCATGCAATACGAGAAAAACTAAATTTCAACGATGAAAGATTGTGGAAACGATTTAGTGCTCGTAGATTGGAGCTAATAGACACTTTAGATTTGAGTTCAAAAAAAGCCAGTGAACAAGAAATTGAAATTAAGAGGGTTGCAGATACCCTACGATCAGAATTCCAATACGACCTGAGTTATTCTAATGATTTCGATAAATTAGTCCGTGCAGCTATCCAGAGTGTTCGAAGAAATAGAAAAAGAAGCTCTAAAAAAGTACCCCACGAACAACCTGTCAAAAAGCAAAAACAAGAAAAGAATAACACTTTTTTCAATCAAGTGCTACAGAACGAAGAGGATGTATATGATGTAAATTATTCCAAAGATAAAAAATTTACAGTAAATGATCATGCAAAAGACACTATTGATAACATAGTGAAACCAAGACTTCCACCAATTGGAAAAATCACAAACAATGAATATGATAATGACATTAATAAATTCAAAATAGATTGTAATTTTGCTAAATCTTTAATAATCAACAAAATTGAAATGTCAAAGACTTGCAACGAAAGCAATTTAACTTGCAAATCAGAAAATCTACAGTTCTTGGGAAAATCAATCATTTCGAGTTGCATTGGTTTTGTCTTTGAAAAATGTTTCACGAACATCAACTTGCAACTGATTCAATATCTACGAAATAAACTAAACGGAGAAAAAGCATTAGCAAACTTTTTTAAAATTTTGCAAGATTACAAGACCACTAAATGTTCCGTAAGTGACGAAGTTGCCGTGGCGTCATTGCATATGATACTAGGAGGATTGGTTATTGATTACGGATTCGAAAGCATAATGTATTTAATATGTGAGATAATTTATGTTTCAATTTTACAGGAGTATCCGCTAATAGTGAAAAATTCAATTCCATTTAGAGCACAGGATTATTTGAAAACAGAACCTTTAAATTATGAGAACAAAAATAACAGTAACATATCTTTGAGTAAATTGGCAGAAGTCGCCACCACTTTGCAGATATCATCTAGCTCATCATCGGAGACACCAGGACAATCCACTAATTATCAAAAGAAACGAGTATTGCTTAAATTCTTGAATCAAATAATTGAATTTTTTTATCCCCTAAAATTTCAAGCTACACCAAAGTATTTCGAGTTACTTGAAAACATAAAGCAAGTTTTTAATTTACACGATTGTTTAATTATAATCAAATTCAAAGATCAAATAGTTCAAACTGATTTTGAAATTGAAAAGATATTCAAAAATAATGATGAGATAATTGAGTTTGAAATTGTGGTGCAAAATTCAATACCAATATATGAAATGAAGAATAAAAGCTACGAATTCGATAAAGCGGAGAAAATATGCTTACCGCCACCTATAAGCAACGGAGCCAGATTTAATTTCTTGAGTAATTCGGAAGAAGTTGTGTCAATATCTTCGAGTTCAAGGTCTTCTCCAGCAATAAGTGCAAATAAAGCAACTGCAACGTCAACATTACTACCTCCTCCGCAACCAATATTGCCAAAATTTCAGCCATTGTTATAGTGAAACTTGGTAATATTTTACCTAAAATATGGAGCTTTATACGTAAATTGAAGTTTGAATAGACGACAAGTAAATTTTATAAGTATTCTACGTAGCTCAACCCTAGTTGAAACTCAAAAGCCTTTTGAATAAAGTTATTCAGCTGAGGCTTCGAAAATGATTCAACCAGTTTACATAAATGCCAACATATTGTAATTATATAAATGTTTGTTGGTAGGATGAAACAAACACGTAATAAAGATTATGGAATGACATCAATCTCAGTGCATAGTCTCGATTTGAAAATAAATTGTTGCAAAATGAACACACAGAAAAAAAAAATTGGGTGAAGTTTAAAATATCGAAAAAACGTTGGGATGTTGAAAGTTGGGTCGCTCGACAATGCCGGAGTTTCAAACTTTTGGACACTTGTATGTATACTCCCACCGTTGTACATTTTCAGGATGATTTGTGGTGTACCGACTAATTGTGATCTGTTTTTCATACTTTTAAAACGGTCTCAAATCAGGTGTGTATATATCATGAATGATTTGAGTGTATACCCAAAATTTGAAATCAAGGCTGCAATCATTGTCGCAACGTAGTAATTATCGCAATCCGTTGGTGCAACTCAATACAGTCCAACTGGTTTTGGCGCGTAAATTCATGGTATGTGCAGGCACTCTCAACAAAAAGATCTCATTAATTACATAACTTGTTACATAATATGTTTGTAAGTTTATTTTGGCATCATATTCAAGTTTTGTATATTAATAAATTCAAACATCTTCAGTTTTACAAATTTATACTTTTCTTAACATTCTACTTTCCAATTGATTCTTTTAAAATTTGTTGTGTCAATCTACAATCATTTCGAAAGACACTTAAGATCATTTGTTATATAATTCCTTGTCATTTGGAGTATTTACCTGAAGTATTTCATAGTACAAACTATACAAGATTCCCATAGATTTCAAGGCAATTGAAACTATAACCACAACATAAAAGATAAAGTCAATTTATTCAAAAGGTATGTTATCACTTTCGAACAATGAGAATATATCATAACGGAATGAAAGTGATCCAATTCTGAGATTGTCAAATTTAAGCACTGCCACATTGTTTATGAGTTCATGTCGAGCATCGTTGATTAGAAAACTCGTGGAAAATGCTGGCATCAACTCCATCAACTCCGATGTTTGAAAAATATTATTATTACATAGCTCAACTGGCAGCTCACGTAAAAAAATATTTAGAACCAGAAACTTTTACAACCACATCCAATTCCTAAAACTATCATTCATTCCTCTGGTATATGATATGCTTCTCATTGCTCAGATATCATAACAAACCATTTACTAACATCAGTATTAGATTTTCATCTTCGTTCTTTTACAACAGAAAATTAACTCCACACTATCATCACTTGCATAATCCACTATATACATTAATTATAAACCGGAATTTATCTATAAAGAACATATTAAAAAAATTCATTATGTCATCTTCAAATAATAGCATAAACACATCTTCTTCGGATTATCAACAATTACATCAAAGCTTACCATCACATTTCTTAGGTTTAAATTCCATCAATAACGCAGAGCCCTCCAAAGTGACGAATTTTGTCAAATCTCATCAAGGTCATACAGTCATATCCAAAATCTTAATTGCAAATAATGGTATTGCTGCCGTTAAAGAAATCAGATCAGTCAGGAAATGGGCTTATGAAACATTTGGCGATGAAAGGGCAATTCAATTTACCGTGATGGCCACTCCTGAAGATTTGGAAGCAAATGCTGAATACATAAGAATGGCAGATCAATTTGTGGAGGTACCTGGTGGTACCAACAATAATAATTATGCAAATGTTGATTTGATTGTCGAAATTGCAGAAAGCACCAATGTACATGCTGTTTGGGCCGGTTGGGGTCATGCTAGTGAAAATCCTTTGTTACCTGAAAGATTAGCTAATTCTCCTAAGAAAATTATATTTATTGGTCCTCCAGGTAGTGCTATGAGAAGTTTGGGTGATAAAATATCTTCAACAATCGTTGCTCAACATGCCGATGTTCCTTGTATTCCTTGGTCCGGTACTGGTGTGGATGAGGTCAAAATAGACCCTGCCACTAATTTGGTTTCTGTTTCAGACGAAGTGTATGCAAAAGGTTGTTGTACAAGTCCTGAAGATGGGTTGGAAAAAGCAAAAATAATTGGATTTCCAGTTATGATTAAAGCATCTGAAGGTGGTGGTGGTAAAGGTATTAGAAAAGTTGATGACGAAACTAATTTCATCACTTTGTATAATCAAGCAGCAAATGAAATTCCTGGTTCTCCAATTTTTATTATGAAATTAGCTGGTGACGCAAGACATTTAGAGGTGCAATTATTAGCCGATCAATACGGTACAAACATTTCTTTATTTGGTAGAGATTGTTCTGTTCAAAGAAGACATCAAAAAATTATTGAAGAGGCCCCAGTTACAATTTCAAAAAAGCAAACATTTGCTGAAATGGAAAACGCTGCGGTTAGATTAGGGAAATTGGTTGGTTATGTTTCTGCTGGTACTGTTGAATATTTATATTCTCATTCAGAAGATAAATTTTACTTTTTAGAATTGAATCCAAGATTACAAGTCGAGCATCCAACTACTGAAATGGTTACTGGTGTTAATTTACCTGCTGCACAATTACAAATTGCAATGGGTATTCCAATGCATAGAATTAGAGATATTAGAACTTTGTATGGTTGTGATCCTCATACATCGACTGAAATTGATTTTGAATTTAAAAATGAGACTAGTTTAACAAGTCAAAGAAAACCATCTCCAAAAGGTCATTGTACAGCTTGCAGAATCACTTCAGAAGATCCAGGTGAAGGTTTTAAACCAAGTGGTGGTTCATTACACGAATTGAACTTTAGGTCAAGCTCAAATGTTTGGGGTTACTTCTCTGTTGGTAATCAATCTTCAATCCATTCATTTTCAGATTCTCAATTTGGACATATATTTGCTTTTGGTGAGAACCGTCAAGCTTCAAGAAAACACATGGTTGTTGCTTTGAAAGAGTTAAGCATTAGAGGTGACTTTAGAACTACAGTTGAATACTTGATTAAATTATTGGAAACACCAGATTTTGAAGACAATACAATTACAACTGGTTGGTTAGATGAATTGATCACAAAAAAATTAACTGCAGAAAGACCAGATCCAATAGTTGCGGTCGTTTGTGGTGCTGTCACAAAAGCTCATATCAATGCTGAAGAAGAACATTCTGAATTCATTCAATCATTAGAGAAAGGTCAGGTTCCACACAAAAACTTATTAAAAACAATTTTCCCAATTGATTTCATTTATGAAGGTGAAAGATATAAATTTACTGCAACAAAATCATCAGAGGATAAATACACATTGTTTTTGAATGGTTCAAGTTGTGTTGTTGGTGCAAGACCATTATCAGATGGTGGATTATTATGTGCTTTAGGTGGAAAATCTCATGCAATTTATTGGAAAGAAGAAGCATCTGCTACAAGATTGTCAGTAGATGGTAAAACATGTTTGTTGGAAATTGAAAATGATCCTACTCAATTGAGAACTCCTTCTCCAGGTAAATTAGTCAAATATTTGGTTGAAAGTGGCGATCACGTAAATGCTGGTCAACCTTATGCTGAAGTGGAAGTTATGAAAATGTGTATGCCGTTGATTGCAAATGAAAATGGTATTGTTCAATTAATCAAGCAACCAGGTTCAACAGTTAATGCTGGAGATATTTTAGCAATTTTAGCCTTGGATGATCCATCAAAAGTTAAACACGCGAAACCTTTTGAAGGCACATTACCAGAAATGGGAGAGCCAAATATTAGAGGCTCAAAGCCAGTTCATAAATTTCAACATTACAAGACTATTTTGAAAAATATTTTATCTGGTTACGATAATCAAGTTATTATGAATTCAACTTTGAAAAAAATTATAAATGTTTTGAAAGATAAAGAATTACCATACTCAGAATGGAAACAATTCATTTCAGCATTGCATTCTAGAATACCACCAAAATTAGATGAAGCTCTTAATGTTTTAATAGAGAGAACTCAATCAAGAAATGCTGATTTCCCAGCAAGACAATTATTGAAATTGATTAACAAATCAATTGATGAATCAACTGATCAAACCACTTTTAAAAGTGTAGTAGAACCATTAGTCTCAATTGCAACTAGATATTCCAATGGATTAGTCGAGCACGAATACAATTTTTTCGCATCATTGATTGATGAATATTATAATGTTGAAAGTTTGTTCAATGGTGAAAATATGAGAGAAGATGATGTCATATTGAAATTAAGAGATGAAAACAAAGCTGATTTGAAACAAGTTATAAATATCAGTTTGTCACATTCGAGAGTTAGTGCAAAAAACAATTTGATTTTGGCTATTTTAGAAGAATATCAACCATTATTACAATCAAATTCTTCTGTCGCATCATCAATTAGACAATCTTTGAAAAACATTGTTGAATTAGATTCAAGAGGTTGTTTGAAAGTAGCTCTCAAAGCAAAAGAAATTTTGATTCAATGTTCATTGCCTTCAATTAAAGAAAGATCAGACCAATTGGAACACATTTTAAGATCAGCTGTATTGGAAACTTCATATGGTGAAATTTATGCAAAACACAGGAAACCAAAATTAGAATACATTCAAGAAGTTGTTGATTCCAAGCACACAGTATTCGATGTTTTGTCACAATTTTTGGTAAACAGTGACGAATGGGTTGCTATTGCAGCTGCCGAAGTTTATGTTAGAAGAGCTTATAGGGCATATGAATTAGATATGATAGATTATCATTTCCATGATAGATTACCAATTATTGAATGGAAATTTACTTTACCAACAAATGTTACTTCATCAAGATACAACAATGTTCAACAATCAAGTGCAATAGATGAAGAGGCCGCTGCTGTTAATATGAAACATGCTGCATCAGTTAGTGATTTATCATTTGTCGTTGATTCAAAAACTGAACATTTAACCAGAACTGGTATTTTGATTCCTTCAAGACATTTGGATGATGTTGATGAAATGTTGAATGCTGCTTTGGACAAAATTCAAAGTGCAGATGGTATCAGTTTTGAACCCACAAAAGAAAAGAAGTTTTATTTATTGAATGTACTTAATGTCGTTGTTACAAACACTGATGGTTACTCAAATGAAGAAGAATACTTATCGAGGGTTCATGAAATTTTGGATGAATTTAAAGAAGATTTACAAAACAGCAATATTCGTCGTATAACATTTGTTTTTGCTCATAAAATCGGTCAATATCCTAAATATTATACTTTCACTGGGCCGGAATATTTAGAAAATAAAGTCATTAGACATATTGAACCTGCATTAGCTTTCCAATTAGAATTAACAAGATTGAGCAATTTCAATATTAAACCAATTTTCACAAATAACAGAAACATTCATGTTTACGAAGCTGTTGGTAAAAATGCGCCAAGCGATAAAAGATTTTTCACAAGAGGTATTATCAGAACTGGTATTATTAAAGATGACATAAGTATTAGTGAATATTTGATTGCTGAATCCAATAGATTGATGAATGATATTTTGGATACTTTAGAAGTTATTGATACATCGAATTCAGATTTGAATCACATTTTCATTAATTTTTCAAATGTTTTTAATGTTCAACCAGAAGAAGTTGAAGCTGCATTTGGTTCATTTTTAGAAAGATTTGGTAGAAGATTGTGGAGATTGAGAGTCACTGGAGCTGAGATTAGAATTGTTTGTACAGATTCTCAAGGTAATTCATTCCCATTAAGAGCCATAATCAACAATGTAAGTGGTTACGTTGTTAAATCTGAATTATACATGGAAATCAAGAACGCTAAAGGCGATTGGGTTTTCAAATCTATTGGTCATCCAGGTTCTATGCATTTAAGACCAATTTCAACTTCATATCCTGCTAAAGAATCATTGCAACCAAAACGTTACAAGGCTCACAATATGGGTACAACTTATGTCTACGATTTTCCAGAATTATTTAGACAAGCCACATTATCACAATGGAAAAAATATGGTAAGAAAGCGCCAAGCGATGTTTTCACTTCATTAGAATTGATCAATGATGAAAGTGACAATACTTTAACTGCTGTTGAAAGAGAACCTGGTTCAAACAAAATTGGAATGGTTGGTTTTAAAATTACTGCTAAAACTCCAGAATATCCAAGAGGAAGACAATTGATAATTGTTGCAAATGACATTACACATAAAATTGGTTCATTTGGACCTGAAGAAGATTACTATTTTAACAAATGTACCGACTTGGCAAGAAAATTGGGTATACCAAGAATCTATTTGTCAGCAAATTCAGGAGCTAGAATTGGCGTTGCAGAGGAATTAATACCATACTATCAAGTAGCATGGAATGAAGAAAATGAACCTGAAAAAGGATTTAAATACTTATATTTAACACCAGAATCTAAATTGAAATTAGAAAAAGATGGTAAAGGTGACTCAGTTACAACAGAAAGAGTTGTTGAAAATGGACAAGAAAGATTCATTATTACATCAATCATTGGTGCTGAAGATGGTTTGGGAGTAGAATGTTTGAAAGGATCAGGGTTAATTGCTGGTGCAACTTCAAGAGCTTACAAAGATATTTTCACCATTACTTTGGTCACTTGTAGATCAGTTGGTATTGGTGCTTATTTAGTTAGATTAGGTCAAAGAGCTATTCAAATTGAAGGTCAACCAATCATTTTAACTGGTGCTCCAGCTATCAATAAATTATTAGGTAGAGAAGTTTATTCATCAAATTTGCAATTGGGTGGTACACAAATCATGTACAGAAATGGTGTTTCACATTTGACAGCTAATGATGATTTGGCAGGAGTTGAAAAAATCATGGAATGGTTATCATATGTACCAGCTAAAAGAGGTATGCCAGTTCCAATTTTAGAAAACGACGACAATTGGAATAGAGATATTGAATACTATCCTCCAAAACAGGAAGCCTTTGATGTCAGATGGATGATTGAAGGTAAAACCAATGAAGATGGTGAATTTGAATCTGGTTTGTTTGACAAAAACTCATTCCAAGAGACTTTGTCCGGTTGGGCCAGAGGTGTTGTGATTGGAAGAGCAAGATTAGGTGGTATACCAATTGGTGTCATTGGTGTTGAAACAAGAACTATTGAAAATTTGGTTCCTGCAGATCCTGCAAATCCAAGTTCGACAGAAAGTTTGAATCAAGAAGCTGGTCAAGTTTGGTACCCAAACAGTGCATTCAAAACAGCACAAGCTATTAATGATTTTAACAATGGTGAACAATTACCATTAATGATTTTGGCCAATTGGAGAGGATTCAGTGGTGGTCAAAGAGATATGTACAATGAAGTTTTGAAATACGGTTCATTTATAGTTGATGCATTGGTTGATTTTAAACAACCAATCTTTACTTATATTCCACCAAATGGAGAGTTAAGAGGTGGTTCATGGGTAGTTGTTGATCCAACTATCAATTCAGATATGATGGAAATGTATGCTGATGTTGATTCCAGGGGTGGAGTCTTGGAACCTGAAGGTATGGTTGGTATCAAATACAGAAGAGATAAATTATTATCAACAATGGAAAGATTAGATCCAACATATTCTGATTTGAAAACCAAATTAAATGATCAATCATTATCACCAGAAGAACATTCAAATATTTCAGTGAAATTAGCAGCCAGAGAAAAAGTATTGTTGCCAATCTATGCACAAATTTCAGTTCAATTTGCTGATTTACATGATAGATCAGGTAGAATGTTGGCAAAAGGAGTCATTAGACAAGAAATCAAATGGACCAACGCAAGAAGATTCTTTTTCTGGAGATTGAGAAGAAGATTGAATGAAGATTACGTATTGAAATTGATCAGTGAACAGATTGGTAATGATGCAACCAAATTAGAAAAAGTAGCCAGATTGAAATCTTGGATGCCAACAGTAGATTATGATGATGACGAAGCTGTTAGTACATGGATTGAAGAGCATCATTCAAAATTACAAAAGAGAATTGAAGAATTAAAACTTGAATTTTCAAGAAAGAATATAACTAAATTGTTGTCAGAAAATCCAGATAATAGTATTTCAGCAATGAAAGATTTTATTGCTAATCTTTCAAAGGAAGAAAGAGAAAACTTTATTAAATCATGTATTTAGAGATGAGTAATATATAAATTATACGATAAATAATTCCATTTATAGTTTCAATCAGAATTCTCATTTTCGAATATTTCACTATGATGATGCAAATCTTCGACCATTGAGACTAAATGTTTTCAAAACATTTTTTAATGCGTGTAATACAGCCTTTAAACTGTTGCTTCAGAGCTGCCAGTAATGCGCTATGTAACAAAACAAAATATTTTTTGCAACTATTTTTGCAACACAAATGCTTGTATTTTTATGGTTGTTAAAACTAGTGTTTTCTCAAACATATTTGGTTTCACTTAAACCTCAAGAAACTTATGATACTTTTATAGCGTACGATCAAACCTATCCAATTGAGTCTCAGGTTAAAGAGTTGATTCATTCAAAGTTTCAAATTGGAAACTTAAATGGATTTTCAGGCAATTTCACCAACAAGCATTTACAACGGTTCAAAAAATGCCCAATGGTGGAAGATGTTTCTCCTGACATATTACTAAAATCATACGATTTGAGATCGCAACACAGTGCTCCTAGACATTTAGCGCGATTGAGTAGGAGTAAAAGAATGAGACCTAGGAAAAGATATCCGTATGTGTACGATGATGATTTTGTTGGTAAAAGAGTTAATGCATATGTTATTGATTCTGGCATTGAGATTGGTCATCCTGAATTTCAAGGACGGGCACGATTAGGTAAAGATTTTACAGGCACAGGAATTGGAGATTCCAACGGACACGGGACTCATGTTGCTGGGCTTATTGGATCCAACACTTACGGAGTTGCCAAACAAGTCAACATAATAGATGTGAAGACTTTAAATGAGAAAGGCGTTGGCACGTTGAGCACAGTGATTCGTGCATTAGAATTTGTCGTCAATCACAGAAAAAACTCTGAAAAGCCCGGCGTGGTCAATTTGTCACTTGGAGCGTACAAGAACAACATTTTAAACAATGCAATTGAGCAAGCTTTTAAAACCGGATTGGTATTTGTTGTGGCGGCTGGAAACTCAAATATAAATGCATGTTTGACAAGTCCTTCCTCGTCGGCCCATGCAATCACTGTTGGCGCCATTGATGATTTCAATGACTCCATCACTAGTTTTTCCAACTGGGGTGAATGCGTAGATTTATTTGCAAGTGGCGCTTATGTGAAAAGTATAGACTTCAGATCTTTTGAGAAATCTCATATTTTATCAGGAACGTCAATGGCAGCGCCTATCGTTACAGGATTGGTTGCGAATCTACTAAGCGAGGGTATAGAGCCGGAATTTGTAAGACTGGAATTAATTAAACTATCGACAAAGAACAAAATTACGAAAACGTCTATGATTTTAAGACGGAAAACTCCAAACAGAATTGCTTTCAATGGAGTGGAACATAAATTAGTCGATGAAGGCGAGGAGTATCTAACTGATACCGAATAGTGGCTGCAAAAAAAAAAAAAAAAGCTTTGGGCATACCAAAATGACGTATAAATTAAATAAAGATATCAAATTGAACGAGGTTGCCACCGTTGAAATTGTTATGTTGTCCCATTAATATATAACTAAATTTATCTCATCTTTTAATGAGGTATTACTCATTAAAACATGTTATTAAAAAATGTTGTCTACGTGATACTTGTCTTTGCTAGTTTGTGTGTGGGAAATGAAGAAGAAGCTTATTTTGTCTCCTTAAAAACATCAGAATCATTAGACAAATTTATTGCATACGATTCGAAATATCCGAAGCATCTACAGGTCCGAGACCTTATTAGCCATTCGATAAATATTGGCGATTTCAAAGGGTTCTCAGGAAAGTTTTCTAAAGACATTGTAGCCAGGTTGAAAAAATGTCCTTTAGTGATGGAGATAATTAAAGACACGGTTGTTAATAGTTATGATTTAATCTTTCAAGACGACGCTCCCAGACACTTAGCAAGGATTAGTCGTAAACGTCGAATGAGACCAAATAAATTATACCCGTATTTATACGACAATGAGTACATGGGTCAAGGAGTCAATGCATATGTTATTGACTCCGGAGTCGAAGTTAATCATCCTGAATTTGAAGGGAGGGCATACTCAGGATGGGACTTTACCAGCGAAGGCTCTGGAGACTCCAACGGTCATGGCACACATGTTGCAGGATTGATCGGATCAGCAACTTACGGAGTTGCAAAAAACGTCAATATAGTGGAGGTCAAAGCTTTGAATAGCAAAGGCGCTGGTTCTTTGAGTACAATATTATCTGCAATCGATTTCGCAGTAAAACATCGAGAACAAAGTGGAAACAAGGGCGTTGCTAATTTATCATTAGGAGCATATAAGAATCATATATTAAACAAGGCTATCGAACAAGCCGTGAGAACAGGGTTGGTATTTGTTGTTGCCGCTGGGAACTCAAACATAAACGCTTGTATGACTAGTCCTGCAAGTTCCAAACATGCCATCACTGTTGGAGCTATTGATGATTTTACCGACTCAGTGACCCCGTTTTCCAACTGGGGCGAGTGTGTGGATATATTTGCTAGTGGCGCTTATGTTCAAAGTGTTGACGCAAGAAACGTCGGAAAGTCACAAACATTATCAGGAACGTCAATGGCATCACCAATTGTAACGGGATTGGTCGCCAATTTATTAAGTGAAGGAGTAGAACCATATTTCATCAAAACAACATTGATCGATTTAGCAGCCAAAAATAAAATTGCAAAATCATCTTTATTTCTAAGAAAACACACTCCCAATAGAATTCTATACAATGGAGTGGCCGAGAAAGAGAAAGAGGTTGATGAGATACATTGGGATATCGACAATGAAGAAGAAGAAGAAACCAAAAACGAATTTATGACCTTAGACTTAGATTAGAAAAATTATATTTATATACACGAAACTCTGTTTTTACATTTCTGTTGCCAAAACAATTACATTTTTACTGCATGAAATCAAACACACTGCCACGTCGTAGAGACGAGTCGGATCCAATTGAGCTACTCAAGCGAACTGCGACTGCAATTGGTATGGTATAACCAATGGAGATAGGAGGAAATTTTTCCTTCTTACTAACAATTCATTTAAAGAACAAGATTCAAAAGGTTATACGCCAACATTCCCATTGAGCGGGTTTAAAACGCCATATGTAAATTCAAGCAGATGGAAAGAAGTTGAGAAGCTTGGTCATGGAGACGAACTGGAGTACACTCGAAATCCAGGAGAAGTTTTAGCGGAGAATGGTATTTATGACATCTATTCCAATAAATTTGATCCTTATCCAGCTTGGAATCCACCTGAAATCGTTCCTATATCAAGAGAAGATATTGAAGCTATATTCTTGCAATTGACGACTATATTTGGATTTCAATTTGATAACACAAGAAACATGTTTGATTATTTGTTAAGATTGTTAGATTCAAGAGCTTCAAGACTAGGTCCGACCCATGCACTTAGATCGGTGCATGCAGATTACATTGGAGGGTTTAACTCTAATTTTAGAAAGTGGTATTTTGCTGCACAATTGGATATCGATGATTTTATTGGATTTGACAACATCAACAAAAGTAATAGAATGAAAGATACAAACGAAAAGTTGCCAAACTTGGAGCAAACTGAAGATCAATGGTCGACAAATATGCTTGCCTTGTCCCCAACTGATTCGGTGATCCAATTGGCACTTTATCTTTTGGTCTGGGGCGAAGCTAACAATATGAGATTTATGCCGGAATGCATTTGCTTCATATTTAAATGTTGCAATGATTATTATTTTTCAATAGATCCTGATACCCCTGTTGCTACTGTCACGCCAAGTTTTCTAGATCATATTATAACCCCGTTATATGAATATTATAGAGATCAGTCGTATGTCTTGATTGAAGGGAAATACCATAGACGTGACAAAGATCATGATTCTGTTATAGGATACGATGATATGAATCAATTGTTTTGGTACAAGCAAGGCCTTGAAAAGTTGGTTTTATCAGATAAGAAAACGAGGTTAATGAGCATTCAACCTGGAGATAGGTATCAAAAATTAAACGAAGTTTTATGGAAGAAAGCATTTTACAAAACTTTTAGAGAAACCAGAGGTTGGTCGCATGTATTGGTGAATTTCAATCGTATATGGATTATTCATACATCTGTGTTTTGGTATTATACTATTTTTAATTCACCCACTTTATATACTAAGAACTACAACTCAGCTTTAGATAATCAGCCAACAAACCAAACAAGATTGTCCGTCTTGTCGATAGCTGGAAGTATTGCAATATTGATTAATTTTATTAGTGTTTTATTTGAACTCAACTTTGTTCCAAGAAAATGGTCCGGAGCACAACCTGTAAGTAAGAGATTAATACTTTTAATGATTGCATTTGTTTTGGTCACCGGTCCGAGTGTTTATTTGTTCATTTTCATTCCTTTAGATGTTCAAACAACATTAGGTATAGTGTTGGCTTCTATACAATTCTCGTTTTCAATTTTGATAGTTTTATATTTATCAATAGTTCCTTTAGGTAAAATATTCACGAAACCGTTCAAATCAAATGATAGAAATTTATTACCTCAGAAATACTTTGTTAGAAATTTTTACTCATTAACTGAAGGAGACAAAATTGCTTCATATGGATTATGGTTTGCCATATTTGTGTCAAAGTTTATCGAATCGTATTTTTTTTTGACATTATCTGTTCGAGATCCAATCAGAGAATTGAGCATAATGAATGTAAATAGATGCACTGGGGAAGAATGGATTGGAAATTGGTTATGCTCGAAACAAGCATTGATTGTGTTGGGGTTGATATACGTGACTGATCTAGTACTATTTTTCCTCGATACGTATTTGTGGTACATTATTTGGAACACGATATTTTCAGTATGTCGATCATTTTATATTGGAGTCTCAATTTGGACTCCTTGGAGAAACATATTTTCAAGGTTGCCGAAAAGGATCTTTTTGAAGATAATTGCAGTTTCAAGCGAAAAGAATGTAAAAAGCAAATTATTGGTTTCCCAAGTTTGGAATTCGATTGTTATTTCAATGTATCGCGAACATTTAATTTCAATAGAACACGTTCAAAGATTAATCTACAAACAGATTGAGTCTGAAGGTGGTACAATCTTAAAAGAGCCAATATTTTTTGTTTCGCAAGAAGATCAATCATTGAAATCTTCTTTATTTAAAAACCAGTCAGAAGCTTTAAGAAGAGTGACTTTTTTTGCTCAATCATTATCGACGCCTATGCCAGAAGTGAGTCCCATTCATTTGATGCCGTCATTCACTGTTTTAATTCCACATTATAGTGAAAAAATTACTTTATCATTGAGAGAAATCATAAAGGAAGAAGAGCAATATTCACATGTCACAATGTTGGAATATTTAAAACAATTGCATCCGTTAGAGTGGAGCTGTTTTGTGGAGGACACAAAAATGTTGGCAGAAGAATTTGAAACTGATTCATCATCAACAGAAGCTAGAAAAGATAAAATAGATGATTTACCATACTACTCAGTAGGATTTAAAGTGGCAACTCCTGAGTATATCCTCAGAACTAGAATTTGGGCCTCACTAAGATCTCAAACTTTATATAGAACTATTTCCGGATTTATGAACTATTCTCGTGCAATAAAATTATTATTTGACGTTGAGAATCCGGATGCAACAGTTTTTGGTAGTGAAACTTAGAAATTGGAGCAAGCTGCAATTATGGCTCATAGAAAATTTAGAATCATAACTTCGATGCAAAGATTGAAGTACTTCAATTTAGAGGAGAAAGAAAACACCGAATTTTTATTAAGAGCGTATCCGGAACTTCAAATCTGTTATTTGGACGAGGAATTAGATGAGAAAACTGGAGAAACTACATATTATTCAGCATTGGTCGATGGGAGTTGTACTATTTTGGAAAACGGGGAAAGAGAGCCCAAATACAAAATTAGATTATCAGGTAATCCTATATTGGGTGATGGTAAATCAGATAATCAAAATCATTCTTTGATCTTTTGCAGAGGCGAATATATTCAACTAGTTGATGCCAATCAGGATAACTATTTGGAAGAATGTTTGAAAATTAGAAGCGTGTTGGCAGAATTTGAGGAAGCAACTTTTCCTTTGGACCCCTATGTGAATGACGTGAAGGCATCGGATTTAGCCTATCCTGTAGCAATAATTGGCACAAGAGAGTATATCTTTTCAGAGAATATTGGAATACTTGGAGATGTTGCAGCTGGGAAGGAGCAAACTTTTGGCACCTTATTTGCAAGAACATTGGCTCACATAGGTGGGAAATTGCACTATGGTCATCCAGATTTTTTAAATGCAATTTTTATGACTACAAGGGGAGGTGTGTCCAAAGCTCAGAAGGGACTTCATTTAAATGAAGATATCTACGCAGGTATAAACGTGGTATTACGAGGTGGCAGAATCAAACATTGTGAATACATGCAATGCGGAAAAGGTAGGGATTTAGGGTTTGGTTCGATATTGAATTTTACCACTAAAATCGGCGCCGGGATGGGAGAACAAATGCTTTCTAGGGAATATTTCTATTTGGGAACGCAATTACCTTTAGATAGATTTTTGTCCTTTTATTACGCTCATTCGGGATTTCATTTGAATAATTTATTTATTATGTTGTCGATCCAATTATTTTTGCTTGTTGGTACAAATCTTGCCGCATTTACGAGTGAAAGCATCCTTTGCGAATTTGATAAATACAGGCCTATAACTGATTTGAAACGTCCTGCAGGCTGCCACAATTTAGTTCCAGTTATCCATTGGTTACAGCGCTGCATATTTTCAATATTCATTGTGATTGTCATATCTTTCGTTCCATTGGGAGTTCAAGAGTTAACCGAAAGAGGATTTTACAAAGCCATCACAAGGTTGGGAAAACAATTTGCCTCACTATCGCCATTATTCGAAGTATTTGTTTGCAAGATTTACGGTCATTCATTAGCGAGTGATATTTCAATTGGAGGAGCAAGATACCTTGCCACGGGTCGTGGGTTTGCAACTATCAGGGTACCATTCGCAACACTATATTCACGATTTGCTGGCGAAAGTTTATATTTTGGGGCCATTTGTGGTTTGTTGATTTTTTATTGTTCATTGTCAATGTGGACACCGCTGTTGATCTATTTTTGGGTCACAATTGTTGGGTTATTGATATGTCCTTTTTTGTACAATCCCAATCAATTTTCTTGGACGGATTTCTTTCTAGATTATAAAGATTACATTCAGTGGTTACATCGTGGGAATAGTAAACCAAGAATTTCATCGTGGATCAATTTCACACGATTGAAGAGAAGTAAAATCGTTGGCGTAAAGAGCAAGAAGTATAGCATTAATGAGGAAATCAAAGTAGTCAGTGAAGTCAAGCCATCAAGATTTAAGTTGGTATTTACAGAATCGATATTTCAATTGACTACAATTTCAATTATTGGAGTTGCATATTTTTTCACAAACTCTCAGAATGCAACCAGAGGTACATATCCAGTCAACAGCATAATCAGAATATTGTTTATAAGTTTCACACCAATTGCAATTAACTTGATAATTTTGGTTGTTTGCTTTATAATTTCAACAATATTGGGGCCACTAGTTACAATTATTTTCAAAAAGTTTCCATCCTTGATAGCATTGATAGCTCACAGTCTAGCAGTGGTGAATCATATTTTGTTTTTCGAACTTTTGTGGTTATTAGAGAGTTGGAATTTTCAAAAAACAGTTTTGGGTTTTATTTTATCCACTTTGATACAATCCTGGTTTCTACAACTGATTACCATCGCGTTGGTTTCAAAAGAATTCAGACATGATAAGTCAAACAGATCGTGGTGGTCCGGGAAATGGGCCACGTCAGGTTTAGGAGTGTATGTGTTGACTCAACCTTTGAGAGAATTTGTATGCAAATTGGCCGAATTGTCATATTTTGCTGGTGATTTGATGGCTGCGCATGTCATATTGTATGCCCAATTTCCAATTTTGTTAATTCCCTATGCAGACAAATGGCACACGTTGATGTTGTTTTGGTTGAAGCCAAGTAATCAAATCCGTCCGCGAATTCTATCCAAGCGTCAAAAGCGGAGACGGAAATTCTATTCGAATTTGTATTTCTTATTGTTTATATTGAGTGGGGTTTTGTTTTCGGGATTGTTTGTGACACCCATTTTGGTTAACAAATATTTCACTATTGATTATGGTGATTTTCTCCCATACTTTTTGCAAATTCAACCAGCATCAAACGTAAAGAACAAAGGGTTGAGAAAAGGGTTGGAAGTTAATCATTAAGTAGCTATGTATTTGTAATAAAAATTATATAACTTGTAATTATTTCTAGTCCTTTATACATACATGAGTTTCTAAACAGCTTGATTAGAGACAGCTACGTCGGTGGTTAGCTTGCTTCAGTTAATTTGATCAATGACTCGTATAAGTCAATGTTATACTGTGTAGGAATTCCCTGTGAGATTATCAACTGTAAGCTTTCAACATAATCAGTAACGGTCGCTTCAGTTTATAAATACTTTCTATATTCTTCTTCATAGTTTGGAAAATTACTTTGTATCGCTTGAATTATCTGTTTTTTCACCTTATCGTCGCACATCATCAAAGAAAGATCAAACCTTTTGAAACTCGAAAATAGTTTTAGATGGTTTAACCCCATTTCTGCCCAGTTCGGTATAAAAGTTTGGTTCCTTGAGCAATAGTTCAATGCGTCAAGGTAAAATTCCAAAAACGCAGTATCTATACCTGTTGGATCAAAAACAGCCTGATATTCTTCTTCGTCTAGTGTCATCACGTATTTATAGCCATTTGATTTTCTATCTTCAGGTAGGTTTCTCAACGCGGAAAGAACCTGTAAAGGCAGAGGCTCGACATTTTCTTCAATTCGCGGGGCCTCTATATTTGATTTAGTTTTAGTCTTTGAGCCAAACAATTCATCAATCTCTTTGTCCACCGACTCCGATGCTTGATACTGGGGTTTGGGGATCTCTATTTCAGAATCTTCTTCAGACTCCGGTTCCGACTTCAACAACTCCGCAAATTGGTCCGGTAGTCTGTCCACTTTCTCAATGGGGATATGTACCTCCAAGTCGTGTTCTGGTTCATGTATATCCGGATTTGGCAAATTTGACAATTCAGATTGAGCTAGCTGATTATTGGGATCTAGTTTTAGAACTTGTTCAAATGCCAATTTGGCATCTTCTATTCTATTCAATCCCTTCAAGGCAAGCCCTCTTCTATAATTTAGCTTTATCGTAATTGGTATTGATCCACCGAGGTTCAACCCACTAGTGCTGTCTTGGTAAGCTCGTTGATAATCTTTAATATTCAAAAAGCATTGCGCTCTGTTTGAGTACAAAACTGGATTGTACATATCCAATTGGATGGCATCCCTGTAGTATTTCGCAGCTTTTATATACTCTTTGTTTGCGAATGCTTTGTTGCCTTCCTGCTTCAAGTTGATCGCAGACATTGATGGAGAGAGAAATTATTTGTTTGTGATGACGGTTGAAGAATTGAATGATGAAATAAAAGCCATTGATGCCATATACCCTGATTCAGTCCAGGAGATAGGCCCGCATATTTATACTTTCCACATTCCCAATCACGAGTCTGTGGGGATACAATTGAATTTTCCGCTAGAGTATCCAGACACCCAACCACAATTGTTGCAAGTGATTAACGAAAATAATTCCCGATTCACAGACACAAACTACTTGGAGCGGAATGCCAATGAAATACTAAGTAAAGTTTACCAGGGCCAAGTAGTGCTATTTGAACTATTAACCGAGATAAGTGAGTTTCTAGATACATATTTGGTGCAACATCCAGAGCCTAAAATACAAGTCAAGCCAGAGCCAAAACAACAAACACCAGAAACTAAAGTTATTCCAAAACAAATCCTGGATCCTACTGTTGGCTGGTACCAGTCAGATCCTATAATAGATCGAAATTCGACATTCATAGGATACGCCAGGAAAGTAACCGACCCGAACGAAGCACAGCAATATTTGAACGATTTGATAACAGACAAGAAGATATCGAAAGCTGCCCACAATATATCCAGCTGGAGAATCAAAGTTGATAACGGAGTCGTGTATCAGGATTGCGATGATGATGGAGAAACAGCTGCCGGTGGTAGACTATTACATTTATTACAAGTACGTTACATAACAAAATCTATTAAAGAAATTCCAATACTAACGAGAAGCAGATGATGGATGTTTGGAATGTCATAATTGTCGTTAGTCGATGGTACGGTGGTATTCATTTAGGGCCCGATCGATTCAAACATATAAACTCGGCCGCCCGAAATGTCATCATAAAGGGGAAATTCGTTGATGATAATGCAAAGAAGAAGAAGTGAATGGAAATAAATATCATGAATCATATAGTTTGTTTCTTAAACGAAACATCGTTTGAATTGTCCAATTTTCGTTTTCTCCATAATGAATTCAAATCTTTAGGTTTCTCTTCTGATGGTATACTCTCTATCTCTTCGGCCTGTAGTCTAGTGCCATATGACTTTCTGGTGGTGTAATTTCGATTGCTCATGATTGTCCCATACCCAATAGTCTCGATTTTAGGCTTTAGCGAAGCCAATTTTATTAGGGTCTCCAGTTGCGGCAAAACCCATTCCGATAGATCCTCAATCTTTTTCTGGACCTCTTGTCTTTGATCACTAATCTTGACGTCTTCAGCCTTTTGCATGAACTTCATGTTCATGACTCTGTTGGATAGCGTTGACATTGATGATAAAAAGAGATGAGCAGATCTTGAAAAATATATTTATTTCTCACACTTTTTCAAACACCAATGAAGTCAGACTTTAAGTTCTCCAACTTATTGGGCTCTGTTTATAGAAAAGGAAACTTGGTTTTCACTTCTGATGGCTCCAAGTTGTTATCACCTGTTGGGAACAGGATCTCATGTTTCGATCTAATTAAAAATCAGTCATTTACATTTAACTACCAGCATCGCAAAAATATCCAATGCATCGCATTAAACAAACAAAACACATTGATGATCTCCATAGATGAAGACGGAAGAGCTATTTTGGTGAATTTCGTATCGAGAATAGTGTTGCATCACTTCAATTTCAAGTCCAAAATTAGCACCATAAATTTTAGTCCTTGTGGTAAATTTTTCGCTATTGGATTAGGAAGGTTTATTCAGATCTGGAAAACACCTGATTTGACAGAAGATAGACAGTTTTCTCCGTTTGTTAGGTTTAAAGTTTTCCTGGGTCATTTTAATGATGTTACAAATATTTCATGGTCTCAGGACTCAAGATTCTTGCTAACTACAAGTAAAGACATGACTGCGAAGATATATTCGTTGAATTCAGAAGAAAAGGATGTTGGTATGACTTTTTCAGGACATCGTGATTATGTGATAAACGCATTTTTCAATCAGAGTCAAGAAATCATATATACTGTCAGTAAAGATGGAGCTTTATTCAAATGGGAGTACATTGAAGACGAAGAAAAACCACTTAGCTGGAGAATCACAGAAAAGAATTTTTTTTACGCTGACGGGAATTTGAAATGTGCAACGTATAGACCTCAATCTGGTTTATTGGTTGTTGGTTTTACCAATGGTGAATTCCGTATTTATGAATTAAACGACGGTTTTAATTTGATACAGCTGTTATCCATGGGTCAAAACACAGTGGATACAGTCAATATCAACAATACGGGAGACTGGTTGGCGTTTGGTTCTTCCAAATTAGGCCAATTATTAGTTTACGAATGGCAATCTGAATCATATATTTTAAAACAACAAGGACATTTTGATTCTTTAAACACATTGTGTTATTCACCAGATGGTGCCAGATTAGTAACTGGTTCCGATGATGGAAAGATTAAAATATGGGATGTTATATCTGGATTTTGTTTAATGACATTCACTGAACACACGTCTGCAGTTACACAGGTGAAGTTTTCCAAAAAAGGAAATGTTTTATTTTCAAGTAGTTTGGATGGTACCGTACGTGCTTGGGATTTAATCAGATTCAGGAATTTTAAAACGTTTACTGCTACCGAAAGAATTCAATTCAATTGTTTAGCCGTTGATCCAAGTGGTGAAATCATTGTGGGTGGTTCTCAAGACACATTCGAAATATATGTTTGGTCTGTACAGACTGGCCAATTATTAGATAGTTTGACTGGTCATGAAGGCCCCATATCGTGTCTATCATTTGGAATGGAAAATTCAATACTAGCTTCAGCATCATGGGATAAGACAATTAGAATTTGGAATATATTTGCAAGAAATCAAACTGTCGAACCTATAGAAATTCAAAGCGATGCATTGTGTTTGACCATGAGACCAGATTGTAAAGAAATAGCAGTGCTGACTTTAGACGGTCATATAACTATATTTGACGTGGAGGACACTAACCAATTACACTTGATTGATGGTAGAAAGGATATCATAAGTGGAAGACATCTAGATGATAAGTTTGTTTCAAAAAATTCAAATCGTGGTAAATATTTCAGCAGTATTGCATATTCATTTGACGGATTGACTTTATTAGCTGGAGGGAACAACAATTCCATATGCATGTATGACATAGACAATGAGGTGTTACTAAAGAGATTTATAGTTTCAGAGAACATGTCACTAGACGGAACTTTACAATATTTGAATAGTTCGAAAATTACAGATGGGGGAATCAACGCGGATTTAATTGATGTCCAAGGAGAGTTAAGTGACTTGGAAGATAGAATAGATAACACCTTACCTGGGTCTTCAAGAGGCGGAGATTCAAGTTTAAGAAGAACGAGACCAGAAGTTAGAGTGACATCTATTGAATTCTCGCCCACAACATCTGCATTTGCCGCCGCGACAACAGAAGGGTTATTGATATATTCCATCAATCAAGATTTGATCTTCGATCCATTCGATCTTGACGTCGACATTACCCCGGAATCCACTCTCGAGTCATTAAAAGAAAAAGAATATTTAATAGCCTTAATCATGTCATTGAGGCTTAATGAAACTTACTTAATTAATAAGATTTTGGAAAGCATTCCTTTGATAGATATACCGTTAATTTGTAAAGAATTACCTGTGGTTCACGTGAACAAAGTCCTTGCCACCATAGGTAATTTATTAATCAAACAAAACTCACCTCATATGGAGTTCTACCTTATTTGGATAAAGAACTTGTTGGTGAATCACGGCACATATATATCTAACAACAAATTTCAATTCCAAAGCAGTTTAAAATTGTTGAGTAGATTTATAAACAAATACGCAAAGGAAATTATAAACACAGGAAAGAGAAACAACTATTTATTAAAATTTATAAATGGAAATAAGAATTTAAAAGAGGAAATAATAGTGGTTGACCATTCTGATGATGGCATGGATATTGAAGAAGATTCAGATGGTCAAATTGAGGACGCTGATGAAGATGAAGATGAAGATGAAGGATGGTATGGGTTAGATGGCAAACCGGCCAACGGTATAAAATTTGTCGGTGAAAACGAAAGTGATAGTGATGATGACGACGATGAATTAATACAAGTGTGAGTTGTTTATTTAATCTATTTAACATCTGCTTTGACAATTGAAGTATTTTTACACAATTCTCCTTTTTCGTTGACTAATTTCTTTGGCTCTTTACCTTCTTCGGTATATGTTACTTCAAAGTTTTCAGTTGTGGAGAATCCTGGCTGAACGCTTTCCCAAATTTTCTTCTTTGGGTTTAATTGTTTTTCTGGGGTGCCATTGAACCCTTCAAAGAATATTTTGTCACCAGGTTTAGAATCCTTTGGTGGGTTGACGAATTCAACTGTGTCTTCGTTTGATGCACACAATACCATTGCGCATGATTTGACTCCTCTCATAGTCACAGGTTTCAAGTTAGCAACACAGATAACGTATCTCTTTTGCATATCTTCAATTGGAATGTATTTGACTAATCCAGAGCACACAATTCTTGGACCTTCTTCATCACCCATGTTAATTGTTGACATGTATAAAGAATCTGCATTTGGATGTTTTTCGGCTTTTTCAATGAAACCGACTCTAAAATCAATCATTGAAGGGTTTGGGGGTTGTGTAGTAGCAGCTTCTTTTTGTTGGTTCTGTTTTGCCTTGGCAGCTTTTTTAGCTTCCTTAGCAGCCTGTCTTTGTTTTTTCTCTTCTTCAGTCAATTCTTTCCTTTGACCTTGTTCTGATTTTTGTGCTTCTTTTTTGGATTCTGCTTTAGTTTCAGCTTTAGTTTCTGTTTTAGCTTCGTCTTTTGCGGCCGGCTTTTTCTTTTCCTTTATTTCTCTTGGTATTTCGACATCATGATTAATTGTTACAGGTTCTGAAGTTGAAACTAATATGTTTTGAACCAAATCAACCCATCTTAATATATGTCTATATTTGGCGAGGTCGTCATTTGAAGACCATTTTGAAGCGATAGGAAGTACGTTTTTGAATACAAGTAAATCGCTTGTACTAGGTTTATTACCGACTATGAAAGTTGATGCTCTCAATGAGTCATTCAAAGATATTAAATTTTCTTGTTCATCTAGTCTTTTAGACAACGTTTCAAATTGAGAACCAATTGCTTTTTCTTCGTTTGTCAATTGTGGAAACTTGCCAGATCCAGTTTCAGAAATATCAGACAAAGATACTTTTTCAAGATTGGTAATTAAATCTGACATCTTGATGACTTATAATTGTATTAAAAAAATTTTATTTTCAACACACGATAAATTTATGCTGTGTACACGTGACTGAGATATACATTATTTACATTAATCGTTAAATCTATATTTTGATGGGTTTCTCTAATAGATGTCCCATTCTTTCTATCTTTGTGCTTAAATATCCTTCAATTTCTTTGCTTTTAATACCTGCGTCATTTGAATTGCCCCAACTTAATGGCACCATTGGTATTCTTTCAATAACTTTTACTTCCTGATGTTTACCTTCTACAGCTAAAATTTTATCTGGATTGTTAGTCAAGAGTTTGATTTCGAGTAGCCCCAAATCCAACAAGATTGCAGTAGCTAGTGAAAAGTTTCTTCCGTCGGCTGGGTGTCTCAATATTAAATTTGCTTCAACAGTATCAGCTCCTAAATCTTGTAAATTATAAGCTTTTAATTTCTCGCCCAAACCTATTCCTCTTCCTTCTTGTCTCAAATAAACCATACAACCATGACCTATGGTTCCCATAATTCTACCTGCTTCATCAAATTGTTCTCCGCAATCGCACCTGGCACTCCATGCTGTTTCTCCGGTGTAGCATTCGGAATGTATCCTGACTACTGTAGGGTCAGAATATGTCAATTCATCTATTATGAGATTACCTTGTTCATCAAATTTCAAAGTATTTATGCCGTCTGAGTCGGCTATTGATCTACCAGGAACTAATTTTCCCAAATAAGCACCTCTTGTCATTCTATCTTGCTGTGAATCGTTGGCTCTTCTTTTGAACAAAGACCTTGATCTTATATCTTCACCAAATACTATAGCCAAATGCTCCTTTTTGTCGATATTATTTTCATACAAGTGCAAGAAAATGTCTGGGCCTTGAGTAGTGGGGATTCTAGCTCTAGCTAAACATCTAACTAGTGGTAGCTCATCAGGCAAGCCACTATTATCTCTAGCTTCTTTTGATATTGCAGGAGGTAATTTCGGTGAAGTACTTAGTGGAGGAATATCAGTGCTATCGTGATTCAAAGTGGTGGATATTCTAGGTGATACTATGGGTATGTCGTTAACATTCGGAAGATTAGCTAAAGTGATTTTTTTTGGTGGTTGGTGTTGCGTGGATGAAGAGGAAGACATGATAAATGAGGTTGAATTGTTTAAAATCGTAATTGTCATATGGATTTATATTTTTTTGTATGAGAAAGTTGAAATTTAAGGTGCAAAAAATTATTATGTTTGGACACAATCGGCAAATAGTGTTCAATTTGTATTTCAGCATGTGGCTGTATTCTCAGACGGATTGGAAAAGGCACTGCCAATTCTCCCTCCAACATTACTAATTAGTATCCAATCTAAATCGTCATTAATATTTCGCTCTGTATGCAGTATGATTTACTAAGGTGATTGATAATATATTACTAATTGTGGAACCAACTTGTAAGCTCAACATTGATGTTATACTTCACTCATCACTATTATAATCAAGCAGTCCACTTAACTACTAGTCCGACTTTACTGCCATTGGCTACAGAAAACAATAGAGATTTTTGTGGTATACCGAACATCTTATCTAATGATTTAAGCCCTTTTGTATTTTATCAGATGGAAAATCCGAAACCGCTTTACTGAGAACAATATTGGGTAATTAAAAAAACTGTCGCAAAATGAAAAGTCGCAGATTCAAAAATGACATTGATTAGGAAGTCTACACAGTTCTCAACCATTCTATCAAATCTTGTTCATTGAATGTATCAACATTTGGTGTGAATCGGTTTCCAGTTGGTAATTGATGTTTTAGTACCAAGATACATGGAAGTTTCGATCCAACAACGTAATCCATCATTAAATCTCTGCCACCTTGCCCATCACACAATATATTGACCAAATATACAGACTTATTTTCGTCGTTTCCAAATGGATATTTACTTTGATCACTTAAGACATCAAACAACGCTTGGGTCACTTGGTTGTTTTGTTGATTGGCATAAGTGAAATTCAACAATAATGGTTGTTTTACGGATAAATATGGATACAACTCTGATTTCTCGTTGACCCAAGTATCTATAATTCTATTCTTTGTTGTAAATTGTGAGCTTGGTGGTGGATAAATCAATCTCTGTGACTGAGCTGCGTCTTTCCATGATTTGAACCAGTTAGTCAACGAGAATTGTCTGTATAATGGTTGTCTTTCTATTACATGTGCTAACTTTCTACTAAACATGATGGTTGCTGTATTAACGTGTCTATTTTTTCCGTTCTAGTTTACAATTTATTTACAAGTAATACTCATCATCTACTCTTCATCCCAGCCATCCTTCCACCTTTGCTTCCACAAATCGCAATTGAATTTCGGCTTACCCAACTTTTTATTAACGTCGTTATGTGCATTACAAAGCCATTTACCAAAGGAATCTTGACTTTTTGTATCAATGTCATTCTTCTTGATATATCGTTGGAAGTCTTCTCCGCAATACCAACATGGATAAACCCCTGAAAACAACAGAATAAACAGCTTTAAATCTTGTTGTTGTTTAGTCGTTGGCTCTTCTGGGAATGTGGCAGCTATCGAATGGAGTAAAGTCCATGACGATTTCCCCAACTCTGCAACATCTGGTGGGTAATCCTTAGCATATGCCGATTGTTTTTCCACCTGTTTCTTCTCACCTTGTTTTATTGTGGTAGTTGTTGGTTTCTTACCAGTGGCAAACTGAAAATCTAACAATGTGTTACATGTTCGACAGCTTCATAAGTTAGTGTGCTGTTCATTTAAAACTCTATTTATACATACGGTTTGCCATCTTTGTCATAGACTATCTTACGACCACTCAATCCTATATTTGGCTTGGTTTCAGTTTCCGTATTTGTCATGTTGTGTGTAAAATCTGCAAAATTCAAGATGCGAACTTATATTATATTATATATTTATTATGTAGTTTGTAGTAAAACTTCACCTTGTATTTCTTCTTTCACCTTGTTGTTTTCTTTCAAACCTTCAATCAATCTGATTCTCTTTTCAATCACTGTGTCACATAATTCACCAATCTCCTTGGTTTTAATTGCAGCCCTAGCACTATAAAATTGACTCAAATCGTACTTCAACCCATATTCTGATTCATATTCCCATGCTGTTTGTATCATCTCATACTTGTCTACGTCTTTAACATATCTGGCTTCCAATGTTCTGATTTCTTCATAATCCAACCATAATTCTAACATTTCGTTCGCAAAACTCTCATTGTAAGGTTTGATTACATCTTTAAGGTAATGTATGGTTTCCAATTCTCTCCTATGTTTTTCTTGTTTCGATACACCACCAAACGGAGTGATATCACCAACTAAACATTCGGCAATATCGTGAATAACCGCGATTTTGACACATTTAGATGAATCAACATGTTGCGGCACCATCATTGAGATAATTGACATTCGGTACATGTGGTCGGCAATACTTTCTGTTTTGTTTACGGATATTCCGTGGTCAGTCCACCCTGTTCGTTTTTGAAACTTTAAAGATTTTATGATTTGTAGAAATGCCAACATGTAATTAACAGAAGATTTGGTTGTAGATGGTTTTAGTAAATCTTTGACTTGTTTGCTCACGGCATCTTCTGGTTTCCATTCATTAACAGTCAAGTTCTTCACGGAATTCATAATTGATTTTGTCCTGTATTGTCTTTGCAATATAAGTCTAGTACAATTTCTTAAGATCATCTAGCCTAACATTGTGCCAAAAAAAAAAACAACATCCAGATCCGGAAGTTATAAAGCTATATACAGGATCTATCAAAGTCATCTTACATTAATATCCAACATGTAATTATCAGAATGAATTTAGATTTTTATATTAAATATACAAAGTTTTGAGATTAAGCAATCAATTCAACAACACCACCAACAGCTCTAATTTTTTCTTCGGCTAATTTAGAAACAAATCTAGCTTTGACAATGACTGGAACTTCTGGTAATCTACCTTTACCCAATACTTTACCGTAACCGTGAGCTAAGGTATCAATGACTGGAGCAGCTGATTTTGATGATGATTTTAAGTATTCATCTTTTTTGTCACTTTCGACTAAGGTCCATAATTTGTCCAAGTTGATTTCTGGTCTCCAAAAGTGTAATTGTTGTTTTCTGAAGTATCTCATACCAACTTTACCAAAGTAACCTGGATGGTATTTATCCAAATTGGTTCTGTGATGATGTTGACCACCAGCTTTACCTCTACCACCTGGATGTTTTCTGTGTTTACCGACTCTACCTTTACCGGCTATAATAATAGTTAGTATTAACTCTGACATTAATTAACATAATATTGATCATAGGTGTGATGCTTAGTTCTTGAAAATTTTTAAGTATCTTAATCGACTTGTTTATCACTGCTTGACTATGTTCTAATTAATCCCTTGCTTGTAATCAATATATCAAATTCTAAAGTTCGTTGTACATACCAGAAACGTTACCTCTATGTTTTCTGGTTTTAGTTAATCTAGTAGGCATGTTGATTAATATGTAAAGTAAATTTCAAAAAGAGAATTTTTTTCAAATGTATTTTGTTTGTTAGTGAGAAATTTGCCTAACTACGGGCGCAACTACCATCTGCGTTAACTATCTATTACTATGAGTGCGAGTAACATGCTTATGTAATAAAAATTGTGCGTACACGTTAAATATTGTGCCCTATTAGTACACACGTGATATATTTTAGGGTAATGTGATTTATCGTATTTAGAAAGGAGATCAAACCATTGGAGAGAAACTTATCAATTTGAGCCTATATCGGTTTGCTTATTACCGAATAAAAATCTAACGCAAAACCTAGATTGATGTTATAGATTTGTAATGTGTGCATTGTGTGTATTGTTAATTTTCAACATCTTAGTTGGATTTCGTCGACTAATATTCCCGGATGTGCCATGCTAGTAGTATCTAACTATATGGCTACGGCAGTAACTGTGAATCAGTAATGTAATTTCTACTTTATAAGTTTTGGGCTGCAATTGGTCTACTGTTGAGTTTCTAATTTATGGATGTGACATGTTCTGTTTTATCACGCTAAAGTTGCAAAATTAAGGCTGCAAAAATCGAATTTTCGTCAATCGAAAGTAGCTTTAAACAACTTTCACTAACTTTGATGCGCTAACGGTGCTGACGGTTATTTTCCTACTCCAAACACTTTCTAGATTATTGGAAATCAGAACGTCTGATGATGTGATGATGTGAGAAATTCTATAACTAAATCGCTCCAATTTGGTCTCCATTTGTACGCAACCGTTTTCGACTCTACATAATTTTATTTGCATAAAAAAGAACATGCAAACTCCAAACCTTAAACGTTTGTCTCAAATTGTACAAACATGAATTGAGTCACAATACACCAGCTTTGTAATATCAGAGTTTGTTGTTTTAGTGAAAAACAAATTTAGTTGTTATAGACACTTTTGTCTCAATTTTGCGACAAACTTGCTCAAAAATTGCATGATAATTCATATATTAATATTTAATCTACAGATTTATGTAAACTATTGCCATACTTCCTCATAACTATGCTTTTGTTTGGTTTCCGGTACATAGTTCTTAAAAAACCAAATGCTGAATATACACATAATCGTGAACAAGAAGTAAACATACCCACCCAACAAATGTAATAGAGTTGGAAACGAGTAGCCCACTATAAATGTAGAAATCCAATTCAAGCTAGTTCCCCAACTTTGAGCTATTGTTTTCGCCTTTGGCTGCGTCAACTCGCCAATCAACAAAAATGGTATTGGACCCAAACCGATTGCAAAAAAAGTGATATAAGTAAATGTGCCAACTATCGACAACAACGAATTTCTAAATATGATTCCCAATCCCATCAAAAATGTTGAGATTGCTAAGAACGAAACCGAAGTATGTAATAGCGGCTTTCTGCCCAATTTGTCAACCAAGTTTGCTGACAAGAACGTTATCAATACATTGACTAATGATATTAGACAATTTATTATTATAGATGAATTTGGAAATATTGAGACTAAAACTGAAACACCATAGAAAATTATCGAGTTTATACCGTCAAATTGTTGTAGCACTAAGATTCCAGTAGTCGCAACTAAAGAATTCCTATATTCCCGATTCGTCAAATACTCTTTCAAAGTCGTGGCTTTTGATTCCTCTTGAGTTCCTTCTTCTAGTAACGACTCACTCTCTTGATCATTGGCCTTCACCCAATTATTGACTTCGTCAGTTGCGACTGAGTAACTCCCGCCTCTGAATTTGTGCAAGATCTTAAATGCAGATGTTTTAGATCCATTCTGACTCAACCAGAACGGACTTTCATATACGTATAACGCTAAGGCTATTAAATTCAAGAATGAAATCAAACCACCCATGAATAACAAATAACGCCATTGATTATCATTTGTCCACCATAAAGACAACAATTGAGTGAACAAGATTCCCACGTTTATGCTCAATTGATTCATGGATCCCAATAGTCCTTTATATTGCGTGGGACTGACCTCGTTAATGTACAAAGAAGTTACCACCAATGCAAATCCAGCACCTAAACCGCTGATAAACCTTCCAATTAACAAAAACAAAAAACTGTTACTAGCTCCATTGATCAACGATCCAACCAAATAGAACAAATTTGATATCAAACTAGTCTTTTTCCTCCCAAGTTTGTCAGCAAATTGGTTGACATAGATCGACCCCACCAAACCACCAATTGAAAAGATCGAAGTAATTAAACCAATCTGATTTGAGTCTAACTTTATGCACTGTTTGTAATTGTGTCTGCCGAAGAATGAATCATAATATGGCACGTCCAAAGGTATGGATTTTTTACATGAAATAACAAGTTCCGGAGAGTTCAATTCGGCCATGTGGTATCCAAACTGTAACGAGCCCAAACATATGATAGACACCGAGACCAACAAATGTTTGGTCAATTTTGGAGTTATTGCTGCAGTCTCAGTCATGGGGTAATTGATAAGCAGTGAGAAAGGGAAAAAAGTTGAATAATAATTGGAGCACAAAATCAAATACGTATCGCATCAAAAGTCAGAAATTATGTGTATTTTTGTTATTACATTAAATTTTTAGATTTGATAGTGTCATAGTATAGGTAGAAAGTTGCCTACTATCATCATTGGAATCCCAAACACATCTCGTTTCAAAGTCCACATGCAACCCGTTCGGATTCTAACGTCATTATTTGGGGTTAATAAAGTACATTCAGTCATCGTTGCTCCTAAAAAGTCACCAAAAGCTATCCTGGAAAACACTTCAAAGTATCCGAGGACCAGCTTGTCGTCTAATAACTCGACAATGAACTTGCGCTTGTTTTTGCCTATCAAATCATCCATCTTCCATCCTGTCAATATGCAAAATTCACTGCCGACGTATGCAATTTCTCCAGTTCTTCTCCATACAATAGTTGGCGTGCCGCTAATTTTGATGAAGTTGTCATATGTTAGTAACGTTCTCTGGAAGCATTGTTCCATAAATATCAAGTCATGTTCTCTCAAGGAATTTGTACATGCTATGAATGAAGGACGATAAGTTGCCATTGATTCTGCCATTTTCACCAACATTGCCTTTGGGAACCTTTTTCTCAAATATGCAATTAACGAATGATAACCTGGTGTATAAGAAAATGGTTTCTTCACCTTTGCGTAGATTTCTTCCGGTTCTTTGAAAATAGAATCATCAAGGTTACTGTTGTTATCTTCAGGCAGGATTCCAATAGTAAAAGACAACAACAGTCGAGGATTCTGTTCATGATTGACTGCAGGATCATTATCTTTCATACTTTCAATCGCAGTTATCACATCGGGGAACATAATAACCTGATCAGATTCCGTCTTACCTATATAGTATTGGTTTATGCTATCATCACGTTTTGGATAGTTTGAGTCTTCATATAAAGAAGATCTTGAAGGATTCAAAGGAGATGGGGTATTGATAGCTTGTTGATATGGTGATTTGACTTTTGCTATTTGTTCTGATGGAGTGGCTCTATTGAAATTCGACATGTTGTTAGGTGACAATGCGGGTGAGAAATTGTGGTGGCTATTAGGTGTACCTTCATTTGAAGTAGTATGATGTCCGAAATTTTCCTGTAAAATGTTTGATAAAGTAGAATATTCCAAATCTGCAGCTGTTGATAGAAAATTCGTTCTGCTCGATCTCTTTTGGTTTTGGTTTTTATTGATCAAGTCTTGAAAGTAGTAGTCTGGAATTGGTTGGTTCAAGTTTGGGGCCGTCGAGCTATGCTGGAACATAGTCGCCTGGTAGGTTGTGTGATTTGGAGTTTGCTGAAATTGCTGAGGGGTTTCATAACTGATTGGCAACTCTGTTGGCGTTTGAGTCTGATTGGTTATTGAATTGTTTGGCACATCATCAAGATATTTCTTTCGTTTCCTTGGTGCATCCTCACAAGTTTTATCCAAACCTCTTTGTAAACACCTCTTACAAGGTCTGCCCGAGTCACAAGTCATATGAGCTTTGTGACAATGATTACAAGCTCGAGAAGTTTTCTTTCTCTTCTAAATTTCACTGTTAGTAATTTTCAAAAGAACAAAATGAAAGAACATACTTGCTTAAGTGGCTGTTTATCCACCCCATTGTTTGTTTCTGAATTGTTCATAATGGATAATAGTGTTTTATATTATCATTTGATTGGAATTAAGATGAAACATAAATATGTAGATATTGAGTGTGATTAGTTGACCTTTTTTTTCTGGAGAGACTGCATCATCTACATCCATGGGTTAAATTTACAACAGAGAATAATTGATTACAGTATGAATTCTTCTAATATACTTCCGAAATTGTAATCAACACATTTAATATTGACTGGAGGATTCTGACTGATTATACTGACAATCACGGGTAATTGATCTTTTGTACTGTTTTTCAATATTGAGCTGCAACAATGAAACTCATTACTGGGAAGCTGTTGATACAACTCATTACCAGCTAATCTTGTCGTGTTTATAGTAATGTCGTTAAACCAATCAAGAGTGTACTCGACTATTTTCCCATTCGACATCTTATTTTCAAAAAATCTCTCATCAAAGTCACCTTTAATATCAAAATCGAATAATGATAAATCAATGTTTAGACCACTCCCTAATAATTTTGTGAAAGCCTCTTTTAATGTCCAAAAATGATTGAATTTAAAGTACGAATCAATTTGAGTAATTTCCGATGGTTGAAAAATGGGTTTGAACTGTTGTAAATAATGCTCACTAGATATAGCCTCCTGTACTGAATGAGATAGATCAATGCCTATCGGTGTGGAATTGGATGAAAATTCAACGACTATAGATATAATGTCATTAGAACTGCTTGAATTGAATTGAAAATCTTCAATTAAAGGCTTTCCAAATTTATTATAGGTGAATTTCACCTCATCGAATACAGGTTTGTTTCTTAAATGGTTAAAAACATATCTAGTGAATAGATTAGACACTAAGTATTTGAACCTCAATTTTTTTTCTTTTATGGATTGGATTTTTACCAGTAGCTTGAGATTATTTAGTAATCTTAGAGTGGATTCAAAGTTGTAGTCATCGTTTAAAAAAGCGATGAGCTCCGGAGATATTGTCGTCGTGTAAAGTTTTATATATGAAATATTTTGAGACATCAATGAGTGTCAATCAAGAAGCATTTGTGAGTAAAAAATGTGTAGATCCTTTGCTTTTGCTATCCTCGAATCTTGACATTCACTGATAACAAAAATCTCAGCGTAAAATATATTGTAGATTTGAAAATGATGGGATAGCAAAGAGTAAAATTAGCACTCAATAATAAAGAATCGATTGCAAATGATTGTTCAAAGTGCTACAAGCAACTTCTATTACATTTTTGTTTTTATTTTGATAGTATTGAACATTTTAGATTGAATTTTTAAGCGAATGTTGCTCAACAGACCTATTACTTCATGGTTGGGCAAAATTTCAGATCCACATACTGTTCGGCTATACAAGGCTACACATTAGGGTGGTTTGAGATACGTCAGTTTGAGTAGTTTGAGGAAATAGTTCATGATTGGATTTCTTTTGCAACAAGGGAACTGTACAAAAATAAGCAGAGCAATGGGGAACTATTTCTTAAAGCTACAGAGTTATTACAATTTTAAACTCTGATCAGCCCAAAAGAACATATTAAGAAAAGGCTGATTAAAAGTGTTTGCGTATAGTAATCGTATTTAGTAATTAAACAGCACCGTAGTTTTTAAAGAGGGCTTACGATGAAACTTCAAGAACAGATGGGAATTAATTTCCAAGAACTTTCAGCCAGATATGCACTGAACCGGGAAACTGCATTTACTATTTTACTGCGTTCATAATTGATAGCTGCAAATTTTATGCCGCATAAGGGTAAAAAAAAATAACAAATTATACCTAAAAGTGTGGAGTCATCAACAGCCAGAGCCATCAATAGCCAAATGTCGCAATGCACGTGAAAAAATCAAAAAAGTCTCGAAAAGTCTCACCTTTATAATGGTTGCACTATGTCTAAATTCTTGATACCTCAAGTGTAAACAAACGAATTGTAAAGTAATTAATTCTAATTTGTTTACACCTCAATGTCCAATTTTGAAATCCCTGAGCCTAAGAAAAAAGGCATGACTTCATTAGCTTGGTCAAAGTATCTGGAAACTGAAGTCAGAATGCAAAAAGCATTAACTTTTCATAGAAATAATCCTGAAGCTTATATTCTGCAAATAGCCTTAGAATTTGATGTTAACAGACGTACATTGAGTGGAAGAATTGCAGGTTCAAAAGACAGAATTACAGCAGGACAGGAAAGGCAGGCTCTTGAACCAGTCTACGAACAAGTATTGTTAGATTGGATCTATTTGCTCAATAAAAAGAGACAACCACCAACCAGGTCACAATTAGCATTGGAAGCTTGTAGATTGTTGGCGTTACTTGAGCGGGCGCCCACTCTCGGGCCCCGTTGGGTAGATAAATTCCTAAGGAGGCATAAAAAAGTAATCAAATTGGGCAAAGCTAACACTATAGAGGCCAAAAGAGCTTTTGCTACAACAGAAAGTAACATAAAAAACGAGTGAGCTGAAATCATCAGTAAACACAAAAACGAAAATACTTACATAACGGGCTCAATTTTACTTTAAATCGCTCTCTTTGGTGTTTATTGCATCCTTACCTAGTTGTTTACCATATATAACTTATCTACATCCTTACCTAAGTGTTTATTACATCCTTACCAAGTGTTTATTGCATCCTTACCTGTTTTTGTTTTTACTAGTTATTTTTTGTTTTTCTATTGGAGACGTACTGGCGTATTCCGCTCTCTCTAAAAAACTGGTTTGATGTGGTAAAAATCGCGATCAAAAGTAGAGATATAAAACAGAAGAACATATATAATTTTGACGAGACTGGGATCATTCTAAATAAACAAGATTCTCCAAAAAATGTGATTTTTCATGGAAATCGAAAATACCAACCACTATCAGCTGAAAATCGCGAGTCGGTTACAATCGTGGAATGTATTGGTGCTCTGGGGATTGTTCTTAGTCCACTCGTCATTTTTAGAGGTCAGAAAGTCATGTTAAATTCGTTTAGTGTCAATCACATCCCAGATTGGCGATTTTCGTCTAACATGAAGGGATGGATTACGAACGACTAGGCTGTAACCTGGTTGAAGGAGATTTTCATCCCAGCTACCAAACCAGAGAATCCAGATGAGTGGAGGTTATTAATTATGGACGGTCATGGTAGTCATTGCACGACAAATTTCATTATTCAGTGCATCAGCCATAAGGTCCAACCAGTAGTGCTTCCCCCACACACATCGCATGTGTTGCAACCATTAGATCTTGTCTCTTTTGCGGTTCTCAAAAGGGAATATAGATCACAGTTGGATTACCTTGAAAGTGGTATTTTCCTCCATAAGGTCGAGAGGCGTCATTTTGTTTGGGCTTACGAATTAGCTAGAAAAGAGGGTTTTAGTAAGGAGAAAATAATAGCAAGTTTTAAAATGAGTGGTATTTTTCCGTTTAATGAAGATATTGCTAAGACTAATAAGTATGTTCAAGCATGCACAGAAAAAGAAGCTGAGATGGGTTATGTCGATTTCAATGAAGAGATTAAGGAAAGATGCAAAATTAGGACAATTTTAAATGAAGAGACTTATGAAGAGTACAACTTTGATCAGACTATTCGTACATCCAACGAATTCAAAGAGTGGCTCAAGCACTACACATCAACTAGCAAGGAGTGGACAGAGGAAAGAAAGAACTCGGTTGTTGAGAAATTAGGTAAGACAATTGAATCCTTAAGCTCAGAACTTATAAAAGTAAAATTGAAAAATGAGAAATTGGAGACAAAGTTGAATTTTGATCAATCAAAATCTATTAAAGTTGGTTTGAAAATTGACGAAAAGACGAAGATGGTTCAAAAGGCTGAAATTTGGGCGAAGCTAAAGGAGATAAATCCTAATGCAAGCATAGATCATCACCGGATGCGATAAGCAGTATAAGAAACATTTCCAATATATTAAGGATAAAAAAAACAACAAAAAAGCAAGGACTTCTAAACCATTGGAGTCACCAGTCAAATCAGACTTATTAGAATTTTGGAGAATAAACCTTCAAATGCCAATTTATTTAGATATAATGCCTTATCATTATTGGATTCAAAGTCAAACCAACCTGGATCGAATCAACCAGGAGTAGCAAGACTGGACCAACCATCCCAATCAAAAACACTGGGTTCCACTCAATTACAACCGACACAATTGAATGGCCCAGTGTTTTTGACTCAGCCACATCGGAATACTGTTCAGCAGTCATACCAATGTCATGAACAAAGGTCTTTGTCGAACCAAATTACTCTGTCAACCAACCCAGGGTTTCGTTTAGATAATCCTCAATTAGTGACCTATCCACCTCCTAGGGCGGTTTTGTCTCAAGAGAAGTTGAACGGTAGTCCTGTGAAAACAAAGGCATGTAGAAAGCCTTTACAAGATGTGACCAACCTTCAAAGATGAAGATGAACTCGAACTCGAATAGTTTTTTGGTGATAATTGATAGTGATATTTTTATAATAATATGTCTTTTTTATGAAACTCTAACGTGAGACTTTTCGAGACTTTTTTAATTTTTTCACGTGCATTGCGACATTTGGCTATTGATGGCTCTGGCTGTTGATGGCTCCACACTTTAGTAGCGTCAAAAGCCACCTCGTTTTAATTGGCAACTTAAAATAGTTTATTAGTAGTTATGCTTCAACGTCATTTATTTAACTCACTAAGTTAATGACGGCCCTCGTTCTTCATCATATATTATACACGCTCATACTGTAAGTAAACATCCTACAAAATACTTGTACTTGTGATTGGACCAGCTAATTCTATATTTAATATAATGGGAATTCGTTTGTTTTCTTTTGCATTTTAATTTTTAATATCGATCGCCAACTCCGTGTTTTTAATTGGTGTTCTTAAAATAGAAGTTTTTGTTTCTTATCTAATCGGCTGAATTATTTAAGAAATCAATTAGCCATGTCATGAATGCAACATATTTAAATTAATATAGTCCGCGATGAAATTGATCCTATTTTTATTATTATTTACTATGACAATTGGTGCTGATGACTTGACCGATCCAAGTGGTTATTCAATAGAAATGACAGGACTTTATACTCACATTTGGCAGAAATTCAGTAAATATCCAGTCGGCTGTACTAACACAATTATAGCTTATTTGGAGATAATGGGGCAATCGCGATTGGAAGGCGATAGTTTGGTTTTAACCGATACTAAAGGTTACGATGTTTACGTGAGGCGTAAAGGAGAGACTGGTACTGTCACGTACAACGCAGTGTCTAATTTACCAGATGGATATACAGATATGTTCAATTGGCAACTACTTTCAGCAGGCTCAAGAAATCACATGTTGAAACTCGAAGGGTACGACCAGGGGACAAACGACCTGTTGTTTGCAGACATCAACGAGGACGAAGCGTTACAAGAACGAGATAGATTTCGAGAATATTATGGGAACTTAAAGGCAAAAAATAAGTAAACTAAACTATCTTGCCAAATGACAAGTTAAAGTGGTTAAATTTAATTTAGATGTAACATAGTTATGTATATAGAATTTAATCAACGATAATTAGAAAAAAAAAAACTATCAAAGAAGTAGGCTATTTTTGTCAATGACCACACAATGAACTCGAATGGATACGAAATATACTAGAAAAAGCAGCTGAAGGTCCATTTACATTTCTGTGACAGATGCGCTACTTTGTACGCTGATAGTTGTTATGTGAACTGAGTTAAATATAAGTTCAGTTTTTGATTGATTGAATTCTGTATATGGGGCATACTTTTACAAAATTTTGACATAATTTTCTAAGAATCAAACCTTTTTGAATTATTACAAGATTTAGACATCACTTAGAGCACAATTGTCAAGATCCTTGGCCAGTGCTTACTAGCACCCAATAAACAATAAAATTCTTATAATTAATGGGAATGCTCTTCATGTGAAACCCATGCGGTTGAATGAAAATTTACTTAAATAATAAACACTTTTTGAAAGCACAACATACCGAACTATAATAAAAGACTTTTCTATAAAAGCTAAGCAGTATCCCAGTTTTCAAACAGTGGAGATTTAGATTAATCAAATTTGTATTTTTTAACTTGGTGCGTACTCCGGAATGAGCTTCCTATTTGGGCAAAACCGCTATAATAATTTCTGATTAATTGTAAGATAACTTACCTGGCTACCGAATGCGCTGGTATGCACGATATGTAATTAGTTTTGTCACTTTTATTGCAGCTTAGTAAATTGGAGTTAAAAGTTTCACTTGTCGTTGATAACTAAAGTGCATATCGTTTTCTTTAAATACTGTGCGAATCAGTGATTCTAAATTATCTTTCCAATTAAACTTTTCAACAATGTCTTTGCCATTAGAATACGAAGTCACTTTACCAGATGGTCAAAAATACAACCAACCATCGGGATTATTTATTAACAATGAATTTGTCAAAGCCAAACAAGGTAAAACTTTTGAATCAATTAACCCAGCAACTGGCGAAGTAAACGGTAGTGTTTACGAAGCTACTGAAGAAGATGTTAATTATGCCGTTGAATGTGCTTCAGCAGCATTTGTCAAATGGAAAAAAGTCACTGGTGTCAAAAGAGGTAAGTTATTGAACAAAGTTGCTGATGAATTACAAAATCATCGTAATTTCTACGGTGCAGTAGAAGCTTGGGACTCAGGTAAAACTAAGGAACAAAATGCTGTTTATGACATTGATGAATGTATCAATTGTTTTAGATATTATGCAGGCTGGGCCGATAAGATCACAGGTAAGGTTATTCAAAACGATCCAAAGAAATTGGCTTATACTGTTCATGAACCTATCGGTGTTGTTGGACAAATTGTCCCATGGAATTATCCAATGGCTATGTCTGCTTGGAAATTAGCTCCTGCTTTAGCAGCTGGTAACGTTGTCATTTTAAAAACATCCGAAATCACTCCTTTGTCAATGTTGGTCATGGCAAAAGTTTTTAAAGAAGTCGGCTTCCCAGCAGGTGTCGTCAATATTATTTCTGGATTCGGAGCCAATGCAGGTGATGCTTTATCCAAACATCCTAAAATTCAAAAAATTGCATTCACAGGATCCACCGCAACAGGTAAGTTGATTCAAAAAGCTGCTGCAGATACCATGAAGTTGGTTACATTGGAATGTGGTGGTAAATCTCCATTGATTATTAGAGCAGATGCAGATCTAGACCAAGCTGTCAAATGGGCTGCAATTGGTATAATGTCCAATCAAGGGCAAATTTGTACTTCCACTTCAAGAGTCTACGTACATGAAAGTATTTACGAACAATTTTTATCAGAATACGTTGAACATGTTAAAACTAATTACAAACAAGGTTCAATGTTTGATAAAGACGCCGTTGTTGGTCCACAAGTTTCCAAACTCCAACAAGATAAAATTTTGAAATATCTCGATATTGGTAAACAAGAAGGCGCTAAAGTATTATTAGGTGGTGAAAAGAACACCGCTGGTGAATTATCAAAAGGATTTTTTGTCAAACCAACCATCTTTGCCGATGTAAAACCAGAAATGAGAATTGTTCAAGAAGAAATTTTCGGACCTGTTGTTTCAGTAGGTAAATTTTCATCTGATGAAGAAGCTATCACTTTGGCTAATGGTACCGAGTATGGTTTGGGTGCGGCCATTTTCACTAAAGATTTAACTGTTGCTCACACAATGGCTAGTGACATTGAGAGTGGTATGGTTTGGATCAATTCATCAAATGATTCAGATGTCCATATTCCATTTGGTGGTGTCAAGATGTCTGGTGTTGGTAGAGAGTTGGGTGAGTACGGTTTACAAATGTACACTCAAGCTAAAGCTATACATGTTAACTTGGGTACAAAAATATAATAGTATTTCTTATCTATCGAGAATAAACGAGCTTGAGACATGCTTCTCTAAAGTATATGTGTTAGTGATAGATGAAAAGAAAAGTTTCTTCTGGACAATCTGTTCACATACCATTATATAGTTTCAAAGTTAAGAGATTTCTAAAACGTATCAATTATTAGATAACGATTTTGAAATATTTCAAAGTGTCACGTGATAAATATTTGCATGTTTCCATACATATATAGATTGTTCTATGCTTCTTCCAATTTGAGAAACTTCATTCTCATTTGAGACATTGAAGAAGTTGTACGGTTGATTGAAAGCGTTTCATTTTTAATTCGTGAATGGAAGTGGTCGAAACATGGTTCTTCATTTCTCTCCTATTTTTCAGAAAAATAAGCAACATAAAATCACTTGATATCTGAAGCAAATGTACTATAAATGACTGAACCAACACTACTACCTAGCTCATTCGAGCAATCCAATACGAAATGCAAATCAAAATACATACAACCTTCAACTAAACATCCATCGAGATTGCATGATAAGTTTCTCAAATCAACAATTCAACCAAAAGGATCTCTATTTGATAAATTACCGCCTTATCTAATATCCAATATTCTAGAATATGTGAGTCAATTTGATTTAGTTCACTTGGCTTCTACCTGTTCCCAAATGTATGTGCTATCGGTGGAGAAGTTGTATAAAAGAGTTACGATAATTATAAACACGGAGTTACCAATTGGATATGATTCAAACAACCGTGAAGAATACATAATAGAAAATGGAATGAAATATATGGACAGCTCATTAATATTCAAGATAGAAAACGTGTACAACTTTTTAGAATCTTTGAAATCGAATCGCCTCTTGATTCAATTGGTCAGATATTTCATATTTGATAAATGTATATATGAAGTCGAAAAGGAACTTCAGATTTTACAAGACCTTTACATCAAGTTTTTTGGAATGCACAGCTCCAATTTGAGCTTCTTGCACATATCATTTATTGACTTCAACCAAGGTATAAAGAAACTAACCAAGTTTTTGAATAACAAAGATATTAGAAACAAAATGTTTAAATTATTGATAACGGATTTGTCAGAGTTGTATACTCCTTACATACCCAGTAACTTAACAAATTTATTTTTGATGATTGATGATTCAAAAATCACTGAGATGGATTTGTCAACGTATCCATACAACGTTTTCAATTCATTGTTCACGCTTACATGTTCGACATCAAAACAAATGGGTTTATCAATTTTAGATAATATTAAGTTGAGTTCTCCAAGGATGAAATTGAAACTACGAGGATTGACAGTATTTCATAAGCATAAAATAATAGGAAATGACCTAGAAGATTTGATGATGGAAGAGCTAAATGATCCGAGTGACGACGAAGAAGAGGTGCCTCCGATGAAATTAAATTTTGAATCTATAAATTCAAAAGTCGATATCAATTATTTAACACACTTGTATTTAAAGGTCGATTGCAATGAACACAGAGATAGTCTATGCAATTGTTTTGAGAAATTCTTCAACGATTTCAGCATTTACTCAATTGATAATGACGGGCTACCCAATTTGAAAAACTTCGAGATTGAGTCGTATCCGAATTTGAACTGGTTGCGACCTCATCAACAAATGGAGAACATATTGAATCCACTAGGGAACTTTATCAAGACTTTACGGAGTTTGGCAAGCTTAACAATTGACTTTTCAACTCCTGGATTCAAAATGTTTGATAACAATCTAGGATTATCAAATTATTTATTAAACAAGTTGAATGAACATTTGATGGAGGCATTCTTTTTGATTTTCTTTACCAATGACAAATCTCCGTTATTGACGAATTTAAAAGTACTACAGCTACCTGATTTCTGTACTAGCTATATTTATTACAAACCTGATTTCATGGAAAGTTTGCTTCATACATGCAAATGTTGGGGCTGCCAACTACTATTAGAGAAATTGGAGAGTGAATTCTACGACGAGCAAGATGATATTGATTTACAAAGCACTTATTATATGTTGATTGGCTACATACTAGGAAAATTACAGGCTGATAGAGAAGTTTGTATACCAATTAAAGAAAAGACTTTTTTATACAAGGCGTATCCAATCTACAAAGGTCAGGCACATACGTTGCACTTGGCGTTCCACAAAGACAAAGCAGGTGATTGCAGGTGTGATCTAGACAATGATCCATACGGTGCAAATGTGATGAACATTGATAATTTAGTAACCACGTATATTGTCCACCAGCTAAACCCTATAATCAAGTTTTTTTCAGTGATGTTCACCAGTTTAGAGAGCTTAATGATTCACGGGATATATTATCAGAAAGATCGTCAAACTAAACAATTTATACCCGTGTTTGATTTAATGGAGTATCCAAAAGAGTTTTTAGCAAATGTCCAGGGTAAAGTAGATGAAGGAGTGCAACCAGCAGGACCATTTGGGAACTTCAGAAGATGAAAAAGATAAATTGTGACTTTTTGTTATTGGAGTGATAAATCGCTGCAATTGAATTTTGAGTGCCACATAATTATATTTATTGGTTATTTTTAAAAAATTGCTTCCAATGTGTATATTCCATATATTCCGATCCGCAAACAACAATATGTAGAAAGTCAATTTACGGAATTTTAAATTGTTGCTTTGTGTTTTCTTTTTGTGTAATGTTTTTACGAAAAATAAGATTCGCAACATCAGATATCATGTGGGTATCTGGTGATTTTGATTGCTGTATAAGTCCGATATAAATTCGTGTAGTAAGAATGTAAATAGTTACTTTTCATTTCTGAAGTTAATATGAGTGAAGCCGTTCCTGGTTCAAATACTACACCTCAAGTGTACCATGGGTACGATAACCAGATAGCCTCGGAGATTCAAGAACTAGCAAGAAGATTTCATCATGGATGCCTGAAAACAGAAACACTGCCATCAATAGGCTTAACAAGCGACTCAGAAACAAAAGTATCTGTCAGTGATGATGAAGACCACGGTATGATTCCATTTGTGGATAGAAAAGCGTCAGATCCACGATTAGACCCCAACTCGGCCGACTTCGACTCAGTGTTTTGGATTCAAAATGTAAGGAAATTGACCATGTCGGACTTGGAATTTTACAAACCGATTGAATTAGGTGTGGTTTACAAAGATTTAAATGTGTTTGGAGACGCTTCGGACTCGGATTACCAAAGCACAATAGCAAATGCAATACCTAAATACTTTGTGAAATATTTCCGTCAGTTTATTTTAAGAAACACTGGACCAACGTTTGATATACTTAAGCCAATGGACGGGTTGATTAAGCCTGGTGAGACTACTGTTGTTTTAGGAAGACCTGGTGCTGGATGTTCAACATTTTTAAAAACTATTGCCTCCCACACGTATGGATTCCACGTCAACAAGAACTCTACAATTAAGTATAATTCATTGAGTCCGAAAGACGTGATAAAACATTTTAGAGGCGAGGTTGTTTATTGTGCTGAGACAGAAAATCATTTTCCTCAATTGACGGTTGGCGATACATTAAATTTCGCTGCTAAATTAAGAACCCCACAAAATAGACCACTTGGAGTCACCAGAGATGATTACGCAAAACATGTTAGTGATGTTGCAATGGCCGTTTTTGGATTATCACATACCCGGAACACTAAAGTTGGTGATGATTTCATAAGAGGTGTTTCTGGAGGTGAACGGAAAAGAGTTTCAATAGCAGAAATAACATTAAACCAAGCAATGGTCCAATGCTGGGATAATTCAACTAGAGGATTAGATGCTGCAACTGCTTTAGAATTTATAAAAGCTATTAAATCAGGAGCTGACATTTTACGTACAACCCCATTGGTTGCAATTTATCAAGCTTCTCAAGATGCGTATGATTTATTCGATAAAGCGATTTTGTTATACGAAGGTTACCAAATCTACTTTGGCTCAACCAAAGATGCGAAGGACTATTTTTTACAAATGGGATTTGAATGTCCTCCAAGGCAAACGACGGCAGATTTTCTAACATCATTGACTAACCCAGCAGAAAGAGTGGTTAGAAAAGGAATGGAGAAAAAAGTACCAAATACTCCAGAAGAGTTTTATTATTACTGGCAAAAATCACCTCAAAGGCAAACTTTGTTACAAGAAATTGATCAGTTTATGGACCAGCACGATAATAGAGAAGAAAAAGTTCAAATTGAAGAATATCATAAGGCAAGGCAATCAAAACATTTGAAACCAGCGTCTCCTTATACTGTTAGTTTCATGATGCAAGTGAAATATATTTGTCAACGTAATATATTGAGGATCAAAGGTAGTCCATCAATACATTTGTTCCAAATTTTAGGGAATATTTTCATGTCTTTGATAATCAGTTCCATTTTTTACAATTTACCGTCTACGACTGATTCTTTTTATCATAGAACTGCAGCGTTATTTTTCGGTGTTTTATTCAATGCTTTTTCATGTTTGCTTGAAATTTTCAGTCTTTATGAAGCCAGACCGGTTGTTGAAAAACATAAAAAGTATGCATTGTACCACCCAGCGGCAGATGCAATGGCCAGTATTATTACAGAGCTACCCACTAAATTGATAATTGCCATTGGATTCAATCTCATATTTTATTTCATGATCAATTTCAGAAGAAACGCAGGCAACTTTTTTTTCTACTTGTTGGTGAATTTCACCGCTACTTTGGCGATGTCTCATTTGTTCAGTATGTTAATGATTTTTTTTTGCAGCCAAAACATTACTAACCCAATTAGGAACAATAGGCGCAAGCACAAAAACTTTGCAACAGGCCATGACTCCAAGTTCGGTACTTTTGCTTGCATTGACTATATTCACAGGTTTTGTCGTATGTATTGAATTAAAGTTTGGCTTGGAATTTTACTAACTATTTAGATTCCAACTCCAAACATGCATGGATGGTGTCGATGGATAAATTACATTGATCCTCTAGCCTACGCATTTGAGTCTTTAGTAGCTAACGAGTTTCACAATAGAGCATTTGAATGCTCACAATTCATTCCATCCGGTGGTGATTATCCAACTTCAGGCGATAACCGAATCTGTTCTACTGTCGGCAGTATAACAGGACAAGATTTTGTAAACGGAACAAATTACATGGAAGAATCTTACAGTTACAGGAACTCACACAGATGGAGAAACTGGGGGATAGTAGTTGGATTTGTGGTGTTTTTCTTCTTTGTTTATATCTTCTTGTGTGAGATTAATAAAGGAGCCATGCAAAAGGGTGAAATCTTGTTATTTCAAAAAAAAGCTTTGAAAAAGAGAAGAAAACTAAAACGGGATTTGGAAACTGGTAATGTTGAGAAGGTAAGAGACGTGACTGAGGACAGTCAAGACATGGTAGACGAAGGAAAATTGCCTTCAACTGGAGATGTGTTTTTTTGGAGACAGTTGACATACGACGTGAAAATTAAATCTGAAACAAGAACCATTTTAAATCAAATTGATGGCTGGGTCAAACCAGGACAAGTTACAGCTTTAATGGGAGCATCTGGTGCAGGCAAAACAACATTGTTGAATGCTTTAAGTGATAGATTGACAAGCGGTGTAATCACTAATGGTACAAGAATGGTGAATGGTCGTCCTTTAGACTCATCATTTCAAAGGTCAATTGGTTATGTTCAACAACAGGATTTGCATTTAGAAACTTCGACAGTCAGAGAAGCACTAAAGTTTTCTGCATACTTAAGACAACCGAAATCAGTACCAAAGCAAGAGAAAGATGATTATGTTGAATTTGTGATTAAATTGTTAGAAATGGAGAAATATTCAGATGCTGTGGTGGGTGTACAAGGTGAAGGTTTAAACGTTGAACAACGAAAAAGATTATCAATTGGAGTCGAATTGGTTGCCAAACCTAAATTGTTATTGTTTTTAGATGAGCCTACGTCAGGTCTTGATTCACAAACTGCTTGGTCAATATGTAAATTGATCAGAAAACTAGCCGATAATGGTCAAGCGATTTTGTGCACTATTCACCAACCATCAGCAATACTATTGAAAGAATTTGATAGATTGTTATTTTTACAAAAAGGGGGCCAAACGGTTTATTTTGGTGATTTAGGAAAAGAATGTACCACTTTAATTGATTATTTTGAGAAATATGGTGCTCAAAAGTGTCCACTGGAAGCCAATCCTGCAGAATGGATGTTGGAAGTCATTGGAGCAGCGCCTGGATCAAAAAAGACTCAAGATTATTACGACGTATGGTTGAACTCTTCGGAATATAAGCAAATGAATCAAGAGCTTGATCAAATGGAAAGTGAGTTGGTGAAAAAACCTGTAGACGATAATCCTGAGAATTTCAAATCTTATGCAGCCCCATTCTGGAAACAGTATACGATGGTCACCCAAAGAGTTTTTGAACAAAATTGGAGGACTCCCAATTACATCTATTCCAAAGTGTTGTTAACCATCGCATCAACACTTTTCAATGGCTTTGTGTTTTATGATTCAAAAAACACAATCCACGGATTACAAGATCAAATGTTTTCAATATTCATGTTCCTTGTTATTTTTAACACTCTTGTTCAGCAATATTTGCCAACATTTGTATCACAAAGAGATTTATACGAAGTGAGAGAACGCCCCAGTAAAACATTCAGTTGGGTAACGTTTCTAGCAGCTCAAGTGACGTCTGAAATTCCATGGAATATTTTGATAGGTACAATTGCGTATTTTTGCTGGTATTATCCAGTTGGGTTATACCACAATGCAGCTGAAACGGATACGGTGCATCAAAGAGGCGCCTTTATGTGGTTTGCAATTGTGCTATTTTTCGTTTATTGTTCTACCATGGCTCAATTGTGCATATCATTCTTGGAAATAGATGACAATGCTGCTAATTTGGCGGTTATTTTGTTCACCATGTGCTTAAATTTTTGTGGTGTACTTGTATCTTATCAAGAATTACCAGGTTTCTGGAAATTCATGTATAGATGTAATCCGTTTACTTATTTGGTTTCGGTGATGCTATCGGTGGCTTTGTATGATTCAAAGGTTACTTGTGATTATAAAGAATATTCAAGATTTGCCCCACCAAATGGATATAGTTGCAAACAATACATGGAACCATATATGAAAGTTGCTGGAGGTTATTTGTTAAATGAAAATTCAAGAGCCCAATGTGAATTTTGTACAATTAGCAATACAAATGTGTTTTTGCAGCAAGTCGGTGCAACCTATCATACCAGGGGCCGAGATATTGGAATTTTTATTGCTTTTATAGTGATCAATATTGTGGGGACATTTATCTTCTACTGGTGGGCAAGGGTGCCAAAGAATTTCAATTTTAAATTCCAGAAGAAGCGTTAATAGTAACAATAAAATAATAAATACCCCTTTTTGCATAAACAGATATTGCGCGGCGTTAAGACTGCTCGGGTGTAATGCTTTTTTTCGTAAAATAAGAGTAGCGAATTCACATGAAGGAGAACTCCAGAATCAGCCAAAACGGTTCCAATTACATTTTCTTACAGTTATCAGTCAAAATTTTATTCGATACCGGAAAAATTATTAATATTTTATTCGACTCGGTGGTGAAAAGTGGAGTTTTAAACGGTGCGGAGACGAAAAGAGACACGGTGGGAGCCAGGCGTGAAATTTTGCAAACAATAGGAATCGAAATTTGTGCTCTGTGCTTAAATTTTCATCTCTAGCACCACATTTCGGTGTTTTCTAGATTATACTTTTTTTTTTTTTTCACTGTCAACTGTTATTGTATCATTTACACCCACGTTACTTTTGGCTATGTCCAACAACCCAAACAATCTTGATGATGATATTGACATTAAGAACCTATTGTCAGACAAATTGGCTTCAAACCCGCAACAATTATTGGTTGTCTACTTATACAACTATTTAATTAGCCATAATCTAAACGACTCAGCACAATCATTACTTAAAGAGTATGCTTCAACAGTTGGCTTGCCTAAAAATTTAAAATCTTTGCCTTTCAACACGAGCTCGGTTCAAGATTCGAATTATTTATGTGAGTGGTTCAACCTACTATGGTCTTTGCAAAGTTCTGTCAATAACAATTTGAATCAAGTGTTAAATATGCAAGCACTTTCTCCGCAACAGCAGCAATTTATACTACAACAAAAGCTAATGTTACAACAACAGAGACAATTCCAGCAACAGCAGCAGCAGCAGCAACATCAGCAACTACAACAAGCACAGCTACTACCCCCACAACAACAGATGGCTGCAATGCCTTTGAGAAAAAATGGTAATCAAGAATCCATTGTAAATAAATCAAGAAATACAAAACCTAATAAGATTTCTCCAGATCAAATCCAGCCGCAGCAAAGATTACAACAATTGAAGCTACAATTTCAACAGCAACAAGCGGCCGCGGCAGCAGCAGCAGCAGCAGCAGCGAACAATTCTAAACTTTCAAATCCTCAAATTTCGCAGCAACCGCCTAGCATAACTGCAGACCCAAAGTTCAACATTCAAAGCATAGACGACTACCAAGCAAATCTTTTGCAAATGGAAAATCAGAATAATTTGCAAAGACAAAAATTTTTGCAGCAACAAGTAGAAAATAAGCTTGATAACCAACAATCGAAAGAAGACGAAAAACCTACGTTTGACACAACATTCAACCCTGTCCAATTTGCAATACCTACACAACATCAACAGCATCAACAGCATCAACAACAACAACAACAACAACAACAACAGCAGCAGCAGCATCAAGAAAACCAAGACCAGCGACCCAATAACGATGCATCTGATCTACTAGACGATTCTTTTTTCGTCGGAAATATATTATTGGATGATGAAGGGTTGAATCCACCTCAGCAAGAGTATCGAAACGATAACAACGAAAGTAATATAGGGGACACTATAAACACAGACTGGTTCAATTCTATGGGTTCAGGACCAGGGTTTGGTTAATGATATTAATGTATACAATTATGTAATCAAATCAATATTTAGCATATGATTCTCGGCCCTGCATATAACTTAATGTAATACAAAACAATAACAAACGTCTATCAATTATTACAAATAATTAAAAGTAGACCAGGCATCTTAGAATCAGATGGTCGTATAAGGATAAACTTGTTTATGGCTAAGATAGTATGAATTTTAATTCATTGTCCAATTTTCTAATTCCCAAGAAACAGAACGATGATGGTATAATTACGTCTGAAATCAGCGACTGGGGAATAGAGGATCCAACCAATTTGACCCCTGTGACTGCAACATCCAACCCATTACTATCTCCAACTATCTCATCTGCAACCACAGCCACCACTCACAATCATCCGATTCAACATCCATTGAGTCATCAAAATTATGATGATTTTTACTTTCCACCTCCACAACCATCATTTTTGAAAAATAGACGATTTTCATCAACCAACTCAGAGAAAAGTTTGAGTCAACGAGATTTTAAATACTATTGTACTAAATCCAACAACAATCTTCTGCCCAGTCATGAAAATTTGTCTTTATATATCAAGAAATACCTATCGTTGGAAAATAAATATAATGAATTTTGGGAAAAGTTTAAATACAATTTGATCTTGTCGAACTTGCTAGAGGACTCTATGGTGCTATCTAAAAACGAAGTAAATTTACAGCAACAATTGAATGATAATCCTTCAAGAAATTTTGAAAGTTTCCGTTTCACCATAAATGATGATGGGAGTAAGTTGATTATACTAGATAAACAATTTCAAGTTGATTTCAATTATAAATTCAACAATTTTAATATGATATTGATTGTGATAAATATGATAGTATATCTTTTGAAACAACAACAAAACTACCATTACCAAGAATCATGCTTAAACTTATCCACTCAGCGTAAGATATTCAAGGTCATTTTAATCATAAGTTCGAAATTAATCAAGGTCAAAAAGTTTAAAGCAGCAGTGCTAACTTCTAAAATATTTGCACAATTGAATAATTATCTATTGTTAAATTACAAGATCAATAAAAAATTAATTATAAATCTATTGAAATTGAAAGGTGAGAATTTAAACTTAATAACTGATCTTAAAATAACTCAAAACTTTCTTATTAATTTATTGAGTTTACTTGATTTAAGTTTGAGAAGTTCAATCATCAAATTGCTTCCAATTTTGAATGGTGAATTGTTCCAACAGTATTGTAATATCAATAACATAAATATGGGGATATTGAATAAAAAAATCGACGAAGAAGAAAAAGAAGATCCAATGTTTTATATCAACAAATTCAATCAGCTACGGAAGTTTTTCATTTGTCAATTATTGACAATTAATGAATCTACAAATTTGAATTTTTTTGTATACAACTTAATGGATCAATTTGGGATTACAGAAGAACCGGTTTATTTGAAAAATTTTGATAAATTAAATTTGATTTATGACATTCTACTGGATAATAACAAAACGTTAGAGAATATCAACGTCTTGTTTGAAAAACACGAAATCACAATAGAATCCAAGTCAGACAACGAAATCCTCACACCTGTAAATAATTTAGAGAATTTAATCATTAAATTGACCAACCTCACTACCAATTTGAAATATTTCAAGAAATACAACCAATCCACAAAGAACAACTTGGAAGAGGAACAAGAGAAACTATCGATATTTAAACAATTCAACCATGAAATTGATCAAATCAAAAAAATATACAATTCATCATTGAACGATCTAAATCATGAGATCAACCCCATGTCGTCATCACCAACACAGTCGACTTCCACAACAACCACTTCATCGCCGATTCAACAAAAGGGTCAATTCAATTTGAAAACATTCCACAACTCATCGATCAAAAAACGGTTTTCCCTACCGCCAAATAACGGCGATTGCAACAGCACACCCAAACCCGCCAACACCAGTAAAAAGTACAAACGTTTATCGACGGGATTACAACTTGGCTTGTTGACAGTTTTTGAAGAACAGCAGGACCCGAACCAGATTTCGAAACTACAGAAGCCCCAGTCACTATTGCCGTCCTTTGATGATAATTATTTGAACATCCTACCGCCGAATCAATACGAGACGTACAATCAATCGACACTTGATCAACTAAACTCGAAACTTAAGAACAACCGGTTCAGCTTGAACTCGGTGCAGTCCAACGTCAGCGGGTTGACAGACTTGACCAGCTTCGAGGACGAGAATGGCAACGCAAAGTTGTCACGCGGTGATGGCTCAGAAGGAAATCCGGATTTCTTGACCGAGTTGAAAATGAAGCTCACCAGTAGATAGTCATTAATACATATTTATTTAACCCACATATGTAGAATTGAACTAATAATCGATATGGTTATTCAACTTGTAGAAATTTCACTCTTGTGTCTTTAGGTTTACAACTTTTATTATATTATATACTTATTTACTTTAGTTGGGCACTGGGGTCATTTTTATATCTCCTTCGCCTTCGTGGTACAAATTCTGCAACGTTTCGTCGATTCCATTAGTGGCGTCACCCTTCTTCACCTCTTCGTGGTGGTCGTCGTCGTCGTTGCCCAATAACAAATACGCAACGTCCTTCTTCTTATTTATACCGTCTTCCTTCTTAGAGTTTACCGGCGTGATCATCGACTTACCCTCCATGACAACCTGTTGCACTTGTTCCTTCTGCTTGGCACGATCTCTCATTCTTTCCTCAATCGTGTTTCTGGTCAACATTCTGTACACTGTGACCTGTTTCGTTTGGCCCAACCGATGTGCTCTGTCCATCGCCTGGGAATCAATCGTCGGGTTCCAATCGGAGTCATAAAAAATCACAGTGTCAGCAGCGGTCAAGTTAATACCCAACCCACCTGCTCTGGTACTCAACAAAAATATAAATATCTCCGGTTTGTTCTGCCAGTCGTGGACCAAGTCCCTACGGTCGTCCAATTTCGAGGACCCGTCTAATCTGATATACTTGTGTTGTCTATAAGTGAGGTACTCTTCCATCAAGTCCATCATCTTGGTCATTTGAAAGTAGATCAATACCCTATGATCTTCAGCTTTGAGTTGGACCAATAGTTCATCCAATTTAGCTAGTTTTCCTGACTCGGTGATAAATCGATCCATGGATGGCATTTTGATATTTGAATAGTCTATAAATTTATTGATTGTGCTTGGAAGTAAGTTCGACGGTGGATAGTTTTCAATTGGAACGTTTTGTTTCATCAATTCAAGTTCTTGGTTTAAGGTAAGTGGTAGTAACGATCTTGAAATCTCTCTATTAAATAATGCTGAGTTGAATTGGTTGGTGAAGTTTTGTGATGAGCATGTTATGTTGATTGGTGGTGCTGATGCTTTGGGGATCACCGAGAAATCTAAAGTATTCAAATACATATCTTCGTATACTTCATCTTTGATTGAGCATAGTTTTGATAAAACAGACGATGAACTATTATTCCTTTGTGATATCAACAATTGTTTGTCTTTCGGAAGGGTTTCGTATCTTGTTAAATCTTTCTTGCTCGTGGATAAATCACTCAAGTTTATTGCTTTTGTTAACAAGTCTTGTTTGCTTAATGTTTTCAATTCATTTGCAGTTATATCAACAGAATTGATCCAGCCAAATTGTTTGGAATTTTCAACATTGTAAATATTGAATTGCTCTTCAACCCATGTTAAATCTCTTTTGTCAAAATTAGGTGTCAACAATTCATCATATATTATTCTCGGTAAATTGAAATTGATCAAACTCTCAGTTGAATAATTATACTCGAGATCATTTGTTTCTCTTAAAAATGAGCTTGTTTCAGCAAATTTTCCAAACAAGAATGGCGACTTAACATCGGCTCTTTCAAATAAATCAGGATGATTACAAACTTTTCTAAATTGCATGACTAAGTTGACTAAACTTGTAGCATCATCTGAACTTGAGCTTGCTGCGTCTAATAAATCCATGATTGATATTTGTGATCTCAACATTTGGTAATACTTCTTTTGTCGATTGGTCAAATCACAGAATACATCAACTTCAACTTTATCACCCAATTCACTTTGAACATTCTTCTTAATACGCCTCAACATAAATGGTTTCAAAATCATGTGTAACCTTCTCAATTGTTGTTCGTCTAAATTTGTATTTGATTGGGCATGACTTTCAATATCTTTGGAAAACCAATCACTGAATTCATCATGAGAATCAAATAATGTCGGCATAATGAAATGTAATAAAGCCCATAATTCTTGCATCGAATTTTGTATTGGAGTACCAGTCAATAGCAATCTATTTCTACATGACAATGAAAGCAATGATTTCCATCTTGACGATTGTGATGATTTAATGGCCTGTGCTTCGTCTAGAATCATGTATTGCCACTTCATTTTTTGAAAATAAGCTATATCAGCAACGATCAATTGATAACTTGTAACTAGAACGTGAAATGGTGCATCTTTATCGTACCTCAAAGATTTTCTATCCCAGAATTTTCTCAATACCTTACGATCTTTGGCATTACCCCAATAAGGTAACACTTTAAAGTCAGGAACAAACTTGGTTATTTCTTGTTGCCAATTGTGTAATGTTGATGCAGGAGTGACAACTAAAAATGGCCCCCAAATATTATGAGTTTCAGCAAGATACGATAAAACAGATATACTTTGAACAGTCTTACCCAAACCCATTTCATCGGCCAAAATACCATTAATACCTTGTTCGTACAAATTAGCCAACCAATTTAAACCTTTAATTTGATATTCTTTAAGAGTACATTTCAACATTTTCGGTTGTTGGATCGAAATGTCACCCAACAAAGTTGGATTTTGAAAATTCATTTCTTCACCATTTGTGTCTGGATTTTTAAATGGATCTTCGGATTCTGATTCTCCTTTATTGTCAAATTGTTTGGCTTTATTTTGTGCATTCATTAATGCATTCTGAGCATTTTGAGCAGCCGCTTTATGCAAAGCATCCTCATCATCATTGTCAAAGTCTAACGAATTGATATCATGATTTGTACTACCATCAATTCCAACATATTTGTCGTAATGGTTCTTTTCTTGAAATTTAACATTTGGATCAGAATCTAAACCTTCAATCTCGTCTGTTTTTATTTTCTTACCAATGAAATGTGAATACAATTCAGTCTGAGTGATTAAGAAATTCAATTTTCTAGATTGTCTCTTCGATTCCCTTTCTTCTTCTTCTTTTCTGGCCTTGTCCAATAAATCCTTTTCATACTTCTTCTTGAGTTCTCGTTCTATTCTTTCATTACGTTTCCAAAAGTTAAACATTTCTCTCATGGCTCTTCTAGCTTTTGTGACCAAATCTTTTTGATTTTTGGTATTTCTCAATTGCCATCTTTTGGCTTCTCTTGCTGCTAAAATACTTGTTTTTTTCAAATTAATGACTTTTGCTTGATTGGATTGTTGAATTAATCTACTTACTTTAGGACCGTCTTTTCTTGACATATCTTTCCAAATGGCAATGTATGTATTATCATATTGCCTAATCATTGACTTGTATTCTTTAGAAGTCATGTTTGCTGGTTTCAGTATTTCGGTGTTTAATTTTTGACGTTTAATTTCGTTTCCTTCGCTGTCAAATTGTTGAGCAATTTCGCTTTCTTCATCATCTTCATCATTTTCATCTTCAAAATCGTCTTCAAATTCTTCCATTTCTTCTTCTTCTTCATAATTTTTTCTCTTCATTTTAGGTCTACTAGATCGTCTTGGAGTAGTATCGTCTGCACCTTTAGGCTTGATTGGAATTGGAGTAGAACTTTTGTTTTTAGAGGCAATTTTATTTGATGTTGGTGTTGTAATGACTTCATCTTGTTTTCTCTTCTTTTTAGCGTCGACTTTATGGATTTCTCTTGTAGAGCCCCATTTAAACTCTTTACCTCTTGTACTATTATGATGTAAGGGCTTTGAGTAGTCGATCAAGGTGAGTTCCTTGGCTTTATTTGTATCACTAATTTTGTTATTTCTTGAGCTTATATCTTCTGCCACCACACGATCAATATAATTTGAAGCGAATTGATGAGTATTTATAAGGTAATTGTTCAACTTTGCCTCATCAAATTTCAATAAATTCAAATCATGATTTATTTGTTGATATTTATCCAACTGGTTTATTATATTTATGTTGTTTTCAAAATGGAATTTGTATGAGTTGTCGATTTTAGGAACAGAAGTGGGATCGGAGTAATAGGATGACGGCAATATACCATTAACAATTGAAGAATTAGTGATTGGTGTGAATGGGGTTGTAGGAACGACGGAAGGCTTAGTAATGCCATTGTGATTTGGGTGTTGATCCGACTCATTTTCGTTGTTGCTGTTGATATTGTTGGTGAATATGTTTGAATTATTTTGGTTGTTTGGATTATCGTTTGTAGATAGCATAGACGATATGTTCATCTTAATGTGTGTAGGGAAGGTATATGGGATGGATGGGAAGGATGAGGAGAGGATGGATGGAGGAAGAGGTTGGACGTTGAGTAAATATTTTTGTTTGAATGGAAAACCAAATCAAGGGAAATATTAGCGTTACAATTCAAACAACTTGTCTCTGTTACACACACTCAAGAATATTTGTTATATTACTTTGCACTCTGTTTGTCCCATGAGGTTTTTTCTCTTTTATTTTTCACCTCAACCTCTGTCTATATGCACTCTTCACTCATTCCATCAACCCTCCACTCACATCCAACCCATGTGTCGGTCCCGCAACTCTCAATTAAACATAACTTAACGCGTGTTGCCACAGAGGTTTGTTTGAGTAAGAGTTCTTTTTAAGCCAAATTCTTAGTTTTGTTTAGTAAACCAATCAATTCAACAAGTTTTGTTACTAAACGTCCTTTTTTTGTCTATTAACAGATATACTATAAAGATCAATGATTTAGCGACTCTAGCCCAGTCACCTCTCACATTTCGTTAATTCAGATACGAGCTTTTTGCATGTGTGACAGGACAGGTAAAGAATCTTCATAATCAAACTACGATTCAATTTACTATTTATTTCCGCACTTTGTAAAATTGTCATTTTTCTCTTGTTTCCTTTTATATTCAACATGGGTTTAGATCATCCAGCTTTCACGTTATCAGGATTATGTGCAATTGGCGGTTTAATGGGTTATTTCCGTAAAGGATCCTTCCCATCTTTGGTTGCAGGATTAGCCATTAGTTCTTTATATGGTGGTGCAGGCTATTTGTTAAAACAAAATGCAAATTACGGTCTAGAATTGGCCTTGGGTACAAGTTCTTTCTTGTTAATCGCTGGTTTGGCTAGATCAGCCTCCACTTCATTTCAAAAACCAATTCCTTTGTTATTATTAGCTTTGGGTGGTGTATCAACTGGGTATTACGCAAAGAAATACAACGAATTTTACCCAATCTTCCAATAACCATGGTTACTTGTGTATAGGCAATGCATCATACATTCGGATAAATAGAAATGTAGAATTTTTAATTTCATACCCTATAACTCGTCAGGAGATATACCACCGTATATGAATTTAGCGAATAGCCTGTTTTTTCAGGAGATATTCGGATTAACTTTTACGTTGCGTCCCTTAGTTTTTTCTCTTTTCGCACCTGATGATTTATATGGAACGATTCTAGTGCTACCACTTCGGACAACTATATAAACAACTAGTTATCTTTATGTTTGCAATCGTCTATCATCAAATGCTATTGTCAAATCGAGTCAAAATTAACCCTTCAAAATACTTATTGATTTCAATTCGAAAATTGTCTCAAAGTTCATCAAACAATAAACAGAATCAAAAAGTTATTGGATGTGTTGCATTATACGGATTGACTGCTTTCAGTGTCGCTAATATAGCAGAAAAAAACGACAAGGGCTATATTTTCAAACAGCTAGGAGGTCATTGATAAGAATATTACGTTTGGTTTAAGTTTGGGTTGTCTATCGGGTCTTTTATAAATATATAAATGCTATTAATATGCTGATTTATCTTTTTAGTGAACGGGGGTTAATCCTTTACCGGGAACTCTTCTCCAGTATCTTCGATTACTTCCATACAACAACTCTCTACTCAATTTCCACACAGTCAACAAGACATCTTTTCTTGGAAGAAATTTTGGAAATACAATCTTGATGACATTTTTGTCATTCTTTTCTTTAGTTAAAACGCACAAGTAAAATATTACTTGGCCGTAACCATGAAATCCTTCGTGGATCACCAAGTCAATCATGTTATTAATTGGTATAAAATGCTGGGAGTTTTGAAATTTCCAATTTCCTTCACTGACTAATTGAATACCTATACCTTTCATTACAATAACTATGTCTGCAGGTTGTTGTTTGAAAATAAACAAAATGTCTAAACATGCCAATACTAATATAATTATGAAATTCTTTATTTCTTGGAGATGCTCCAAATGTTTGAATATGTACAAAAATAATGCTAATGATGTAAATAGAATGATGGGAAATTTGAATTTATCAATAAGCGTAGGTTTTTCATTGGAAACTTTGAATTTGAGTATATTCAAGTCTTGTATTGAATTATTATCAATTGATGGCACAATGTCTAGTTTGAAATTCTTGATTGAGGACATTTACATATAAATCATGGTCTTGGGGTATAACAACAACTTTTCAAATTTTGGTTAGATTCAACGGGCCAAGAGTCATCCTGACACGAGTCAAATAAAACGTGAGATAAACAAATTGTCTTGGTACACGACTACTTATTTATATCACATACTGCATGCCAAACACTGCGAATAAACATCTAAAGTCAGTGGGAGCTAACTAGCCGGGGAGGAAACTTGCAATTATTACATAATCTTACAGTTTACTTCCGTTTTTACAGTTTACATTTTTTTTGTTTACGTTTCCAATTTTTCCAATTTCTCAATTGGTTTTTAGTATTTCACTGGAAATAAAAATTTAAAAAGATTTTAGTTGCGTTTTTTATAAATTTATGACAATAACTTTTATTCCCGGAAACAATATAGAAAGAATTTAAAGAAAGCAAAGTCGTGGGCAATCCAAAAAAATTCGAATCATAAAAGGCACAAAAAAATTATTACATAATTGCAAGTTTCCTCCCCGGCTAGTTAGCTCCCATTGACTTTATATTGAAACAGAGTTAAAGAAATAACACAATAGCTGATGATGTATTATAAATTTCTGGTTGCACTTGAAACATTTTAGTTACAAATTTTTTGCATTTGTTTTCTCTACGTAATATTTAGCATTATCTTCACTCAATCTGCTTAGTTTATCGACACCGAAGCATTTCTCTCTCGTTTAACATCATCGATACTACCAACAACTTGTTCGTTTTTCCGCAACTCTTGAATCCTCTCGGCTTTCGTCATTGGTTTTGCTCCTGTTCTAATCTCAATCTCTCTTCTTCTGGTAGCCTCTGCATCTTCCTTCAATGCCTTTTCACGCTCAGAAGCAATGGCAGTCATACTTGTTTCATGATCCAATCTAACCTTTTTCAATTCCTCATTATATTCTTCCAAAGATTTGATCTCCTTATTAGTCCCCTTACAATATTCTTCAAAAACAACGGGTAATTTCCGCTTCAAAGCTAGCTCAACTACTTCGGGAAATTTTTTCTCTTCAAGAGTGAATTTGGACTTGATTTGTTTTCTAGTTCGGTAAGGAAATAATTGTGACATTAATGAAAAATCAGTTCCAAACATACTCAATGCTTTATAAAATTGTATAATTTCTTCTGCGTTCCAGCGTTCAGAGTGAACTCTTTTCGAATACGTTGATGAGGTGATTGGATTAGCGTAAGGGTTAGATTCTTCATATGTCCTGGTGCTAGCATCAGCTCTTGGTTTGGTTATAATTGCACTTTCTTCATTGAGAGCAATTTTGCCATTTTGCATTTTCAATTGCAATGCTGTATGTTGTTTTACATCATCTTGTTCCAAATTGTCAAACAACCCATTTGCAGTTTCCTTCTTCTTCTCCTCTTCGTCAAGCAGTTTCTCTCCATTTTCTTTCCTACGCTTGTTTTCCAATTCAATGGTCGCTTGTTCTAGAGGTATTCGTTTCAATCTAGCATGGTCTCGATCTTGTTTTCTTTGCATTCGTTTCTCTTTCAATTGCTCTTCTGCTTCCAATATCAATTTATAATTAGAACTGGCTTTCCCTAGATTGAACTGAGGCTTACACAAATCTGCCATTGTCATTTCTTCTAGATTGTAATCCACCTCAGTGTATAATTCAAGATCTTCCTTTTTTATATGTTTGGGGATTTGATGAACACTGGTTATCGTTGTGACTAAATCATCGGGCTCTTCTGGTAGCAAATCTTCAACTTGTATTTCATTTGGTAAAGCAAATGTACCGTCTTCTTCTTTTTTATTAACATTCTTCCTTCGATACTTTTTCAATTTGTTGGTCACTGGATCCAATCCTATCACAAATTTTTCACTAACATAGTTTATTGGCTTTTTAGGTTCAGGTGGCGGAGGCGTAGGCTGGTCGGTATTCATGATTCTACTGATTGGAGCAGCGCCTCGAGACGAGTATCTTTGTTTGGGTGGAGGGGGAGGAAGAGTTGGCGCCGGCGAGGCTGGCGTGACAATAGCAGACTCAATTGGAGCCGGTTCTGAAGTCTCAACTGGAGTCGGTGCTTTAGGAACATCTATTATCGATATTTTTTTACCTCTTTGTTGTTGTGCTGATGATCTTCTTCTCTTGATTTGTTTACTCGTGGGTATACTAATTTTAGCCGGTTGGTAATTTGGTTGATCTTGTTGTGACACTGAAGCACTTCGACTTCGAAAGCCTGGAGTGTTTATACCAGATAAACGTCTTTGACTTTGTGATGTTCTTCTATTTTTGGTCGGTAATTTGAAAATATCATCGTCGCTATTGTTATCAGATTCAGATTCAGATTCTATTGCGTTATCTAAAATATTTAGTTTTGAAACGTCTTTCGGATCTACATCTTCATCTTCATCTGGTACACCGTTTGATTTAGAAGTCGTTTTCAATTGGAGCAGCTGATCCTTGGCTGGAACTTGTGTGGAAGGTGGAGTTGGTAATGCTGCATTTGGTGTTACCTTTTTTGGAGCATTTGGTTTAACTTTCGGCTTGAAAGACAAACTACCTTTCTTGATCAAACTACTCATTAAATGTTTGTGTAGATAATTTTTTATTATTTTTTTAGTGCAACATCTGAGTTAATGGATGCCAAATTGATTCACACGTGGAATTCTCCCCATAAAGACGATTGGGTTTTAAAAATTATAGTATTGAATGATAGTTATGTTGTATCTACTAGTGAAGGTCTACTTGTCGGTTATTCTTTGAATGATTATTCTCAACTTTTTACAATAAAAGCTCATGATTCAAGCATAAATGACATGGTAAATTTAGACAACAATGTTGTTGCAACCTGCTCAGTTGATGGTGTTAAAATTTGGGATATTAATTCCAAGAAACAGCTTGCTCATTTAACGAATTCCAAAAATTCTACGTTCCTATCGCTAGCTGTTAAAGATAATTTATTAGCTGGTGGTACTGAGTTAGTAGGACAAGATTCAGAATTACACATATGGGACAAGACTACCTATGAGCTTAAAAGATCATTCACAGATTCCCATCGTGACGATATCACAAGTATTGAGTTCCATCCCACTATCGAAAATTATTTGATGTCAGGGTCGACCGATGGATACGTGAATATATACAATTTACTAGAATTAGATGAAGATGAAGCGTTACATCAAGTCATTAACTTTGCATCAGTCCATTCATGCCACTTTACAAATGACAATAGAATTAGCATACTATCTCACATGGAAACACTTTTATTTCACGATTTGAACGACACAAACTATGACGATTTGGCCAAACCAAAATTTAAAGACATTGGTGATTTGAGAGATAAGTGGAAAAACAATGAGTACGTGATTGACGTGAATCCACTTGGGTATTGCTCATTTGGGTCAAATAACAAAGAGAAATTGTATATCTTGCCATTTGATCCAACGAATGAAACATTCAACACTGATGAAATTATTTCATTACCATCCGCTCATGGTGAAGAAGTGGTGAGAGATGTTAAATTGATTCTGAACACTAAAGCTTTAACTTGTGGTGAAGATGGTAAAATAAAACTTTGGGAACTACCATTCATCAAAACATACTCCAGTCTGGACAAAATAAACATAGACACCCCAGCCACACAAGAGAAACCAAAAAAATCCAAATCTAAACACAAGTCGAAAAAGAAGAAAAATCACAAGTTTAAACCTTATTAATATATACATAATTAAAATCTTTTGATAATATCTTCAACAACTTCTTGTGTAGTTGAATTACCTCCCAAATCTGGGGTCTTAACTTTATCTTCTGATAAATTAGCATCAACAGCTTCATATATTTTGGCAGCGGCTTCTGGGTAACCCATGAATTCCAACATCAAAGCAGTTGATCTGATGGTAGCGATTGGATTAGAAATACCTTTACCTTCGATATCAGGAGCAGAACCGTGACATGGTTCACCAATGGCAAAAGAATCACCAACATTAGCTGATGGAACAACACCCAAAGAACCAACTAAAGCGGCGGCTCCATCACTCAAAATATCACCATACAAGTTTGGTGCAACCACAACATCGAAAATCTCTGGTTCTCTAAACATACGGTAGACCATCGAATCAACAATTTGTTCTTTGTAATCTATTCCTTGGTATTCATTGATATTGGCGTCATAAACTTTTCTACAAGTTTCACGGAACAAACCATCGGATTGTGACAAAACATTTGATTTATGGGTCACTGTGACTGAAGGTTTTTCATGCAATTGTTTAACATTGGATTGGTTTTCTCTAATTGCTTGTCTTTGCAAAGCAATTTCGTAAGCCATTTTAGCAATTCTAGTACTTGCAGTTTCGGTGATTCTTTTAATGGCTTCGGCAACTTTAGTACCATCTTCTTTTTTATAAACTTTTTCTTCTTTAACGTACAAATCTTCGGTATTTTCTCTGACTATAACCATATCAACTGGTCTACCAATACCTTCAACAGATTTGACTGGTCTAACATTGGCATACAATCCCAATTTTTTTCTCAAGGCAACAATTGGTGATGAATAACCCTCGACTTTAGTGGTTGGAGAAGAAACAGCACCAAACAAAGCACCATCACATTCGTTTTTCAAAATATCAACTGTTTCATCAGGTAATGCAGTGCCTGACTTTTTGAACAATTCAAACCCAGCATCTAAGTTAACAAATTCAAATTCTAAATTATAACTTGCAGGTAAATTTTCCAAAACTTGTTTACCGGCAGGAATAACTTCTTTACCAATTCCATCTCCTGGAATCAAACCTATTTTCAAGGTTTTCAACAATGGAGAGGAGGAGGATAAGTAACGGATGGATCTAGTAGACAACATGTACAACGTTGGAGAAGAAAAAGAAAAATTGGGGCCAGTTCTTAAGCGCTGAAAAATATTGTTCGGTTTACACAAAACGGGCCAGAAAACACGGCAAATCAAATTGAATCAGTGTGACTCATTTAAAAAATTTCATTATTAATATGTACAAGAATCCCAAGTCATTATTCTAATCTTCTCCCTTGACAACACCAACTTTGGCGGGTCTCAAAACTCTGGAGTTTAAAGTGTAACCTTCTTGTTGAACATAAAACACAGTACCTGGTTCTTTATCAGGTTGAGCAATTTCAAAGGTGGCTTCATGCAAATTTGGATCGAAAGTTTCGTCAATTGGGTTGATTTTTTCAATACCATGTTTATTTAAAGTCTTTTCAAATACGTTCCTTGTCATATCAACACCATCGTATAAGTTTTTGACTTCTTTGTTTGATGATAATGTTTCTTCCTTGACATGACTCAACGCCAAATTGAAATTATCTAATGATGGCAACAAGTCTTTTGCGAATTTTTGTAAAGCAAAGTCTTTTGCTTTTTGAACCTCTTTTTTAGTTGATTCTTGTAACAGACGAAAATCTGCTACTGATCTAGCATAATGATTTTTCATAGTTGCCAAATCTTTATCCTTTTTTTCTAATTTCTCTTTTAGTTCGGTAATGACTGGATCTTCTGTTGGTTCGACTGGTTCATTTTCCGATTTAGTTTGATCTGCGACTTCTTCTTTTGGAGCTTCTTTGGAATCGCTTTTGGTCGAATTGAATCTAATGGCTAAAATATTTTGTGATTGATTAAAGGAAGCTATAGGGATAGATCTGTTGAATCTTATTGAACGAGTGACATTACGAGCACCAATAGATTTTAATAATGTTCTTTGCATGGTGTTGTAATAGTAACGTTTGGTGTCTGAAAAATTTTCTTTTTTCGTTAGCAGTAGAAATCAAATGATGGTGGTGAACACACTATGAATCAACCAACGCCATCATACTTCATCACCGTTCCTCTCGCCACCCAGTATCGGTTGATTGCGGCCTGCTGGTTTGCAATCGGTCGCACATGAAACTATCTTAAATTCACGTTTCTTCACTTTGCTAAATTTTTTTCAAACACTCGATCCATGCCAACTTTCGGCTTTATCCAGAAACATTACGAATTGAATCTCATACTGGTGTTACACTTTTATTGTATTTTGTTGCATTTCTGGTTTCAGGTGTTTGAGTAGTGCAGCTTTTCTAAAATCACCAATTTTATCTAGTGCATAAAAATTTTTCAATCGATATTCAGTACATGGACCATGTTTAAATTTAATACACGTCTAATTCACTCAGGACGACCTTTATTAAACAACGCATCGTCATTGAAACCAGCAATTCCAATACTTTCAGAAACAAAACCGGCATTAACAACATTTTTTGCTGCCAAACAATTCACAGATTCGAACACAACCAAACAAAAGGCTAAGAAGTTAAGAAGAAGAGAGAAAAAATTGAAGAAGAAAATAACAAGAGAAGTCAATGTTTTGAAACAATACGATTTGAAAAACATTCCATTTTCTGTTGATCCTGTATTGGGTAACCCTAATTGTAAGTTTATACAAAATATTATTCAAAAAGTTGATAATCAAGAGATGAATTTGGCTTACGGAATAGATAGATTGGAATTCGAAAAATTATTGTACGGGGCTGAAAAGTTGGCTCTAGAAAACCTGTCTTCCAATGATCATTTGAGAGAATCTGTAAAATCAAACGAAGAACACAAGAAAACAGCGGTTGAAATAATATTAAATACTAGAAACACTTGTCCGGAAGATAAAAGAAAACTAGTCACAAAATATGCTGTTGAAGAAATGCAAAGAGAAGAAAATGACACTGCATCGCCAGAAGTCGTTTCTGGTGTTTTAACTACAAAGATCCATTTCATGATGGAACATGTAAAGAAATTCAAAAAAGACGTAACAACAAGAATTAAAGTTGAGCAGTTGGTTCATCAAAGACAATCAATATTGAAATACCTCAAAAAAATCTCGCCGGAAAGATATTATTATACTCTTGCTAAGATAGGTTTAACTGATGATGTGGTAGTTAGAGAATTTTCCATGAGCAGACAATATTTACAAGATTACAAAGTATGGGGAGATAAGAAATTGACCAAGGAAACCAAATCTGAGCAAAAGAAGAAGGAAAAAATTCAAACATTGAGAGATAGAATCGATTCATACAATGAATTGGCTAAACAAAATTATCAAATCATGTACGGTAAATAATTTATTCATGTAAATATACAACTTATTTTAGCATATTCACTAATTTATCTATTTCAAAATGAGCTTCTTTAGACTCAATTGAATCTACTTGTTTTTCAAGCAGTTCAAGGTTTTGCAAAATCATCTGTTTACTGTTTGCTGTTTGATCTGATAAACTTTTCAAATCAGTATATAATTCAGCGTTGTCTGAACGCAATTGTTCATGGATCAATCGTAGACTATTCAAAACATCTTCACTTTTATCTACAATTGTTGAATCAATCATTTCTAACGCAGTTAATTGATCAATATTGTCAGCACTACCATCTCCGTCTTTCCTTAATCGAGCTTCGTGTATCACTTCATCTAAATCGTCTAGCTTGCCTTCAATGTCTTTTTCCTTGTAAATCATTTCAAATTCTTCTAGAGCGGTTTTATGCCAGAAGTTTTCCATTTGTATTATTGCATTGTTTACTTTTCTATAATCATTTTCTTGAGTTAGGCTGGGAAAACAAGATTTGAGGTGGTCTTTTGTCAACGACAGCTTAATCAGTTGTTCCAACGCTTTTCTAGCAACAGTGTTTAACTTCTCATACCTCACCTTCTTTAATTCAAAAGACATTTGCGTGTGTATGTTTGTATCAATTTATACGTGTGTAGGGAAACAAAAAAGTTTATCAACTGTTTACCACTATCCAAATGTCTGATCCACGCTCGATAATTGCAGAAGCTGAAAAATTATTGAAGCCTCAGCTGGGGTTCTTCTCCTTTATATCAGGGTCTTCTCTGTCAATGAGAAAAGAAGATGCAACTGAATTATACATTCAAGCAGCAAATCAATATAGGTTAAATAAAGATTTCAATCAAGCAGGTAATCAATTCAAGAAAGCTGCTGAGATCCAGGAAAGTTTGAATAATCACAACGATTGTGCAAACCATTTAATTGAAGCTTACAAGTGTTTCAAATCAAATTCTCCACAAGATGCGATTGATGCGTTGAAGAAAGCAATACATATCTTTTTAACTCAAAATGGTCAATTTAGAAGAGCTGCTAATTTTGAAATGGATTTAGCTGAATTGTATGAATCTACCAGTGACATTGCAAATGCCATAAAAAGTTACGAGCAAGCTGGTGACTATTTCACAACTGATCATGCGGAAGCTTTAGCAAATAAAGCATTTTTAAAATGTGCTGATTTGTCTGCAATGGATACCGACTATAAAAAAGCCATTGAATTATATGACAACATTATCAAAAATTCTATTGGTAATTCATTAACTAGATGGAGTTTGAAGGATTATTTTTTCAAGGACATATTATGTATTTTATGTTTAGATGACACTATTGAGGCTCAAAAGAAGAAAGAATATTTTTTGGAAGAAGATCCAAGTTGGGCTCAATCAAGAGAATACAAGTTGGTCGAAGGTATACTTGAAAGTATAGAACAAGGCGATATAGAGGCATTTTCAGATAAAGTTTTTGAATTTGATCAATTTAGTAAATTGGATAAATTAAAAACGCAGTTGTTGTTGAAAATTAAAACCAGTGTTGTGGCCAAAGACGATGAAGACTTATTATAAATATGTAAATGTATATTATGTTTTTTTGAAAAATTCGCCGTATAAAGGATTAGAAAGTTTGTTGTACAATTTCGTGGATGATCTTCTAAGACTCTTTCCATACATGATCATCAAGAAGAAACTACCATTGATCACCGTAACAATTAAAATTATCAACCATGTAGTTAATTTCAACCCACAATTATCTAGCCATGGCTGACAAACAAAACAAAATGCCATACCAATCATGCTTCTGACAACAAACAGGATCAATAGTATACTTTCGCCTGCTACCTTGTGATAACAATCAACTGTATATGTTAAACTTATGCCTCCAGAGGCAGACATCGAGAATCTCAACAACAGTTGTCCTATGATAACAATGACAGCCCAATGGGCTTGATAATAAGCGCCCAACCCATAAGCTAAAAATTCCGCCAGCGTTGAGTATTGTAGGTACGATCATTGTCCATAATCGATGCTCTGGTTCTCATATACTATTGTTTCTTTTTGCCATTTTAAGAGCAAAGTAATCAACAAAGTAACCACCGTAAAACATACCGAATATGTTACCCACAAAAGCTGCAATGTTGGTCAAACCAACTTGATCTGCTTTGAAATAGTATGGTTTTGCACTGTAGACAAGTGTTTGAGTATTGCCTATTAAAGATAGCACAATACTTTGACATCCATAAACCAATCCACTCCAAATCAAACCTGGAAATATTAAATAAAAGGGACGTATAAAAATACACAACCAAGACCGTGGGTTGTTAAATTGCGTTTGTATTGGATTCATCCTCTGCCAATATGTCAATTTAACTCCTGTTTCTTCTGAATCAACGAATTCCACTTGCTCTGTATTTATTGTCATGGTTTTGGATTGAGCCTGTTGTAAAACTTCCTTCTCAAACTTTTCTTCAAAATCTCTATGGAAACTGGAATCTTCTAACGTGAATAGCATCACCAAGAATAATGCTCCGTATATAATTGCTTGTATGTAGAAGCACCATCTCCAACCGGGCCCGTCTACTACATAGCCCGCTGCTACAGGTGTACAGCGAACAATGCTAGAATCAACAATCCAAATGCCGTCAACCGTTCATGTAAAAAGTACAAATCAGTGGATGACAATTCAGCCAAAGCTGTCAACCGGTGATGCCGCCAACCCAGATAAACAACTGAAGGCATTCAATCCACGTATATCTTTTGAAACTCCTCCAAGAACACATCCAACAATCCCAATCAATATTGCACTTAGATAAATGGATCTTTTACCCAACTTAGCCGCCGTGGGACCAACGACGCAAACACCAATTCTAGCAGAGTAGGTTGTGTCCAAGTCTAGGACAAAGGCATCATATAACGGACCAGTGAAATTCGACGTCGCGGCTTGTAAAAAACTCCAGAACCATAGTATACCGAATTGTACACTTCTTTTCCGTTTGGACCATTTCAAAGGATCGTTCACGTTTGAAGAAGGCTGTGGTTGTGAGATAACGTCACTGTCATTTTTTTTCACGTCCAAGCAGCCAGTGATGTCAATCAACTGAATGGTTCCCGGAACCATATCATATTCAGGGATTTCGACTTTCTCCAAATCATTCCTAATTGACTCACAACACGCAAAACAGGCACCGTCATTGGCAACATCTGTATACATGTGTATATATAAATGTTCCGCCGCTCGAGTTGTGTTACTGGATTATAATTCAATCATTTAGCGAGTACAAGGCATGCTCCGATAAGAGTCCATGCATTAATCATATTGCTAAAAAACGTATAATTAGGTCTAGTCTGGTATATACTATCGAAAAGGTCGCCGGTGGAATACTGGTGTTTAATAAAATTAGAATTTTCGATTTACCTCAACCGCTCCAAACCAGACAAACCCGTTTTAAGTAATTATTTCTCTTATCCTCATCCGTTTTTAAAATGAATTTATTGGAGCTTTTTCATCATAATCAAAGGTTGGATAACAGAAAATTTTAGTATTAATATTGACGTCATCTCGGCAAGACCAGCTCTAGGTGCAAACTTGCATGTTCAATAGATGAAGTTTCACTGCATCATGTCAGTACAAAAGTGGTTGGCAGCCAAACATTTCTTGCAACCTTTACCATAAAAATAGTAGGTACATCTTTAAATATTCTGGAGACGAACTGAATGAATTACACTCTGATTTGTTATCAAAGCCCACGCACGCAATTTTGCGCAACATTTTTTTATGTTCAACGCAAGATATGCGGTAGATTCATGTTCCTGCTTATTTTTCTTTTTCTTCCCATGCACGGATTTATGTTATATTATGCAATCCATTCTAATATAGTAAAGTCCAGTCAGAAGATTCTTATTTAATTTGCATTCTCTACATGTCTTAATTAGTTGAGAAATAATTAAACACTGTATTGTGAGGAACAGAAGAAATCAGCGCTCAATTTATGAGCCCAATATTTGGATTTTGTGTTGACTTTAATTAATCTTGAAATCGTAGCTGCCTAGCTGCCTAACTTTTTTGACAAACAATTTAAACTTGACGAATTGCCGTAATCTTGATATAAGAAGTATAGATAAATGAAATTTGTAAGACGATAAGAGGTTGACTACTTGTTTAGGACATATCACGCTTTGCTCATTAAAATAGAGTCAACTAATTAGTTTTGAGGGTCACAAAGCATCCCGATTTTAGCCTAGTGCTTTCATTTTATCATGAATATCAGTTATACCAGAATATTTTTTACATTCTATCTTTATATATTATCTTATGGTATCTCATTACACTGGTTTTCCGCCAATAAATTCACTCCATCTTTGAACTTCAGATGGAATTACAACTTTGTCGGGAACTTCATCGAAAAATACTTTTTCTCCAATTTTAGCTTTCAAACACTCAGCAAACAATTGGGATGTGTTTGGTTCGTTGAATAAAGGAATAGCGAAATCAATTGCGTTTCTTCTCATGACGTAATCCTCGTCCAACAAATCTTCAGCTCTAGCCCTTGCCAAATTTATAACAGCACCGATTTTCTTATCCTGGAAAATCTCTCTCAATGCTCTTTTATCGGTTTTTGGGAACTCGATGGTATCAACTGATTCTGAAACATAGTCATTCAAATAGTTCTTGACTGGATCACTGGCAGTGTAGAAATTGTATCCTAATCCACTTAAGGTTTTTGCGACTTGTCCCAATTTATCATTAGTTAAATCACCACCAAATAATATTCCTTGACCGGGTCTTGGAACGTGGAAATTCATAGTTGATTGTAAAGATGTCCAGTAAGCTTCCAACAAGTCTTTTCCGAAACATGCAACTTCACCAGTAGAGGCCATTTCAACACCCAAAAATGGATCTGCTCCTGCCAATCTCGTAAATGAAAATTGTGGTACTTTTGTAGCTACTCTATCATATTTTTGGCTCATCAAATCTTTTGGTGCTGGTACGTTTTCCTTGATCAATGCTTTTACAGCAACATCAATGAAATTGGTACCTAAAACTTTAGACACAAAAGGGAATGATCTCGATGCACGGATGTTACATTCAATAACTTTCAATTCGCAATCTGAATCGTTCAATTTGCCGTCTTGGTCGTTTTTAATGATTTGCATGTTGAATGGACCAGTGATGTTCCATGCTTTTGCAACCTTGTCGGCAATTTCTTTCAATCTGCTCATGATTGTTGGAGATAAAGATTGCGGTGGTAAAACTAACGTAGCATCACCTGAATGGACACCGGCGTTTTCAACGTGTTCACTAACAGCATGGACTAATACTTGACCTTCGTTGGCAACTGCATCAATGTCAATTTCTTGAGCTCCTAAAATAAATTTGGAAATAACAACAGGATGTTCTTTAGAAACTTTACTTGCGTTTTTCAATTTCGATTCTAATTCACTTTGGTTGTTGATAACTGACATGGCGGCACCGGATAAAACATAAGATGGACGAACTAATACAGGATATCCAACTTCGTTAGCAAAATTTTCGGCTTCTTGGATAGAAGTCAATTCTTTCCAAGCAGGTTGGTCAACTCCAATGGAATCTAATATTTGAGAAAATTTGTGACGATCTTCAGCTTTGTCAATATCTTCAGGGTTAGTTCCCAAAACATTACAACCTTGGTTTTGTAAAGTCAAAGCTATGTTTTGTGGCAATTGACCACCAACAGATACAACAACACCTTGCGCTGTTTCTAATTCATAAATATCTAAAACTCTTTCAAGTGAAAGTTCTTCAAAATATAATCTGTCAACCTCATCAAAATCGGTGGAGACTGTTTCTGGATTATAATTGATCATAATAGTTTTATGGCCACTTTCTCTCAATGCTCTCGCAGTTGAAACAGCACACCAATCGAATTCAACAGATGAACCAATTCTATAAACACCAGAACCTAAAACTAAAGTGCCGTGTTCGTTGAAGTCAATATCTGACGAAGTAGCATTATAAGTTGTGTACAAATAATTTGTGTTTGCTGGGAATTCAGCAGCCAAAGTATCAATCTTTTTAACAAATGGAATGATGCCAAAATCTTTTCTAACTTTTCTAACTTGTAATTCCTCAGCTCCAACGGATAAGGCAATTTGTTTATCACTAAAACCTAATTTTTTAGCACGACTCATTAAATCACTGTTGATTTTCGACAAGCTTCCAACTGATTCCAATTCTCTGTACATGTTAACTATGTTCATCAATTTGTAAAGAAACCATTTGTCAATTTTTGTAAGATCGTGGACTTTATCGACTGAATAGTTTTCATGCAACAATGCCTGACCAACAGCTAACCATCTTCTATCGGTTGGATTTTGTAAAACGTCATCCAAGTCTTCAAATTCGTCACCTTGGAATCCAATGTAACTTGGATCAATTTGTCTGATTGCTTTTTGGAACGATTCTTCGAAATTTCTACCAATTGCCATGACTTCACCAACGGATTTCATAGCAGAACCAATATCTCTTTTAACATGTTGGAATTTTGATAAATCCCATCTTGGAATCTTTGTGACCATGTAATCCAATGAAGGTTCGAAATTTGCGGAAGTTGTTTTGGTAACGGGGTTTGGCAATTCAGGTAAAGTGTGGCCCAAGGCAATTTTAGCAGCTGTGTAGGCTAATGGATAACCGGTAGCCTTAGATGCCAAAGCTGAAGATCTACTCAATCTAGCGTTGACTTCAATGACTCTATAATCTAATCCATCAGGTTGCAAAGAATATTGAACATTACATTCACCAACAACACCCAAATGTCTGATAATTTTGATAGCGGCGGATCTCAACATATGATATTCTTCATCGGATAAAGTTTGACTTGGAGCAACAACAATGGAGTCACCGGTGTGAATACCCAAAGGATCAAAATTTTCCATATTACAAACTGTGATACAATTACCGACACGGTCTCTGACAACTTCATACTCGACTTCTTTCCAGCCTTTCAATGATTTTTCAACTAAAATTTGTGGAGCTAAGGATAATGATTGAGCAGCCAAATTTCTTAATTCTTCTTTGTTTGAAGCAAAACCAGAACCCAATCCACCTAAAGAATAAGCAGATCTGACAATGATTGGATATCCAACAGACTCGGCGGCTTTCAAAGCATCATCTACAGTTTCAACAGCAATGGACTCAGCGATTGGAATGTCAATTTCTTTCAAAGCTTGAGCGAACAAATCACGATCTTCAGAGGTTTCTAAAGTTTTAATTGGAGTTCCCAAGACTTTAACACCATATCTTTCAAAAACACCCATTTTGTCCAATTTGACACCGACGTTTAACCCAGTTTGACCACCGAAAGTCAATAAAATACCATCTGGTTTTTCTCTTTCTATGATATAAGTAATATACTCGGGTGTGACAGGTAAGTAGTAAATTTCATCAGCTAATGAATGAGAAGTTTGATTGGTTGCGATATTTGGATTTATAAGAATTGACTTCTTGTTAGCCTCACGCAATGCTTTTATAGCTTGAGAACCACTGTAATCGAATTCACCAGCTTGACCAATTGATAACCCACCGGAACCAATGACTAAAACTTTTGAAACATCGACCAATTTCGATGCATTTTCATCCTTGAAATTCTTCAACAAATCTGCTCCTGCGTAATTTAACTGACTTAATTTTGTAGACAATGAAAATGGTTTATACAGTATACCCGCTGCTTTTTTCAAAGTCTTTGGTAATTGACGTGATAACATCGAACAATTTATTATCATAATGAATTAGTCAATTTGAAAAGAACAAGATGAGGATAATTTGTTGAATGTAAAGTTGAAAAATTTTCTGCGCGCTTAACTCTTTGACTCATATAAATCTTACCTTTTTAGGACAATATACTAGTGCGGCTTGGGTGTGTGTTACCCTGCCAAAGTGACGTCTATAATCGTACATGAAATGTAGTTATTTGATGAGTTTTAAATAAATTGCAAAGAACAAATAAACAGGCAGATAGTTTGAGGTAGCCAATAGTCAGAAGTGAAGATTTGGATGGCGATCTCTTTAAAACAATCCGAGACGCTGATTCATATTGCTTCAACAGCCCTACTTCATCTTCTCACGTAAACAACATTTAGAGCTTAAAAAACAATAAAAAACGAACCTCAATTGTGAGAGTTTGAATCACTGTGTTAGACAGTTAGTGCTGTTGAATATTATTGGCCGCCGATCTTTGAGTAAAAATTTTAATACAGATTTAGGACCAAACACAAGGCCGAAAAAATGGGCCTCAATTTTTTTGTAACATGATATTATATTAGTTCTCACCTAGATAAGTAAACCAATTAATATTCACGGAATTTTCACCACTTCAGATACAATTCTTGGTATTTTACAACCACCCTCGGTTTTCATCTTTACTTATTTATTTTTACATATTACTCGATGAGCACATTTTCATTTGGCACTGTAGGTGGTAGTACTTTCCCTTCAGATAACAAAAATACCAAAGCCAGTCAAGATCAAAATGCCACAGTGAATAATTTTGATGACAGTGTGGATCACGTCAGCAACACAACAATCAGTCCCAACAGATATTCACAATCGCTCAGCCATTTAAGGAGTTATTCAATTAGTGAAGCATTCAACAATAGTCAACAATCTCCCTTTGATTTTGGTGGAAGAAGTTATGTCAGTATGTCGCACAGACCTAGTTTAGTGACGAATGCATTGTCTCCGCAGATCAACTCAGGATTAGAAGTACACGAACAGACTGCAAACTTGGCCAACATTGGTGTTGTCGATGGCGATGAGGAGCAAGAACCAACGACAGAGTCTACTGAATCCACTCACTCCACATCAAAGCCAACTCCCATAGGTACAAGTCGAAGACAGTCCTCTCAAACTTTTAGCAGCACTGCTCCGTTGTTACCTTCGTCACCAAAGAAATATTACACGGAATTGGATCACGAATCAGATATTGGAACATATAAACCATCGCCTGAGGATTCTTCGAATAAGTCAACAGTTGAGAGAGAGAAATCGCCCAAACCGTCCAAGTTGCATCAAATTTTATTAAAACCTATTCAATTCATTCCGGGTGTGTTTTTGGGTACTTTGTTGAACATCTTGGATGGGTTGTCTTATGGTATGATCATGTTTCCTATTGGTGATCAAATATTTAGTGGGTTGGGACCTTCTGGTCTATCCATGTTTTATGTTTCTTGTATTGTGTCACAATTGGTCTATTCCTTAGGAGGATCTGCTTTCAAAGCCGGGATTGGATCAGAGATGATTGAGGTCACCCCCTTTTTTCATACCATGGCATTAGCAATTGCAAAGGAAATGTCTGATGAAAGCAACGATGCAATCATAGCAACTACAATCACATCCTATGCTGTCTCTTCGATAGTGACCGGTTTGGTATTCCTCCTTTTAGGTAAATTAAAATTGGGAGTCCTAGTTGGATTTTTTCCCAGACATATTTTAGTGGGATGCATTGGTGGGGTTGGATATTTCCTTGTTGCTACTGGTATAGAAGTAAGTTCTAGATTAGAAGGCGGGTTGAGTTATAATTATGAAACTTTTAAATATTTATTTTTCAACCATGTTACGTTATTGGAATGGACTATACCATTAGCCTTGGCAGGAATATTAATCTTGTTGCAACACAAGTATCACAATTCTTTGCTAGTACCTTTGTATTTCATATTTGTTTTTGCAGCTTTTCATTTAATTGTTTTGATCGTTCCAAGCTGGACATTATCCGATGCTAGACAACAAGGATGGGTTTTCCCCGCTGTTGAAGACAATGAACCATGGTACGGATTTTATGAACTTTACAAATTTCCATTGGTTGATTGGTTTGTTCTTTTAAGACAACTTCCTACAATGTTGGCGTTAACTTTCTTTGGTATTTTACATGTGCCTATTAATGTTCCAGCATTGGCAGTTTCAATCGGCATGGATGATATTGATGTAGACAGAGAGTTGGTTGCTCATGGATATTCAAATGGATTATCTGGTTTATTAGGATCGATCCAGAACTACTTGGTTTACACAAACTCAGTGTTATTTATCAGAGCCGGTGCAGATGATAGATTTGCAGGAGTGTTGTTAGCTATTGCAACTGGTATTGTGATGATGGCAGGACCCGTAGTTATTGGCTTTATTCCTGTCTGTGTTGTAGGAGCTTTGATTTATTTATTAGGATACGAGTTATTGAAAGAATCAATTTATGATACTTGGGGTAGATTGAGAAAAATAGAATACACTACAATTATAATCATTGTAGTTACGATGGGGGCAATAGATTTCGTTGCTGGTATTGGTGCTGGTATATTATTAGCTTGTTTATCATTTGTTGTTGAAGCAGGTAGAACTCCAGTCGTGCAAGGTATTTATTCAGGTAATGTAGCTAGATCAACGGTTTTAAGACATCCGAAGCAACAAGAATTTTTGAAAAACGTTGGCGAACAAATTTGTATTGTTAAATTACAAGGAACAATATTTTTTGGATCAATTGGAGGGGTTGAGAAAGAAATTCGAAAAATATTTGATGATAAATTTAAACAAAATCCAATAAAATTCTTGATCATTGATATGAAGGGAGTGATTTCATTAGATTTTTCAGCTGCTGAAGGGTTTAGACGTATTTTGAATTTGACAAATGAATTCAAAACACAATTGATAATTTCATCCGTTGTAGATGAAGATGATACAATTAAAGGTTTGAGAGATGCTGGATTATTTGATAATGTAATTACACCTATCGAATTATTCAGTTCTTTGAATTATGCATTAGAGTGGTGTGAAAATTCATTTCTCAAAACTTACAAATCTTTAAAGACAAATGATGTTAATACCCATTCGAAACTAGTTCCAAATAAAAACCAGAATCATAAAAATGTCATTCAATCACCAAATTCTTTCAATCAGAAATTATTATCTTCATATGGTAGCGGACAGGATTTTGGTACACCTAGAACTACCCAAGTGTACCAAGCAGCCAGTAGAACAGTTTATGATGAACAGAAAATCCAATCAAAATTTAATTCAAACACATCGTTCAAAAAGCAGCCACTTCCGTTGTTGATGATCACATTTCAAGGGTTATCCAATAAAGACGCTGAATTTTGGTCTGTTTTATCGCCGTATTTCATTAAAGAGACGATCCCTGCTGATTTACAATTCTACGATACTTTGAATGATGAACCTGCGTTTTTCATAGTTGAAAGTGGACTAATCAGAGCAGTGGTCAAATTCGAAAGTGAGGGAAGAGAATTACATTCAAGTATCTTGCCTCTAGTTGCATTTGGAGATTTAGACGACGCATCGCAGTACAGACAGTTTACATATACCACTGTGAATGATTCAATAGTGTGGAAACTATCTAAATTGAAGTTGAAAGAAATGTTGAACAAGACAGGATCGAAAGGAGAAGAATTGTACCATGAACTATTAGAAATCGAAGCAAAGTTGATTAGAGAGAGGTTTGACACGATGACTGCTAATTTGATAATCTCGGGCTAGAAAAAAAAATGGATATGTAAATGTAATTTGTTATTCTGATATCTTGGCTCGCACTCTCTTTGTGTAAAATGTGACTTATCAGGACGGAAAAAAACCAAGGACGGCAATTACCACCACAATTTACATCTTTACCTTTTTATTGCTTTGGTTCAAACTTTGACGATGGTATCAGCTAAACTTCTCCTTTTATCAACATTGATTGTCTCAGCTTACTCAGCTTCAATTCTTTCAAAAGCTTGGTCTTACATCAAGCCAGAGGAAATCTCAATTTCACAAAAATTGTTGACTTTTAATGGCTACTCCACAGAACTGTTACCAGATACTAAACCTGTTCCCGGAGAATCACCAATCCAAGTGTGTGACGTTTCTCAACGTCAATTATTGTCCTTACAGGAAATTGTCTTATCGCCAAATCCGCCACAAGCAGGAACCAATCTCACTTTCACAGCTACTGGATTTTTAAGTGAAACTATTGAAGACGGAGCGTATGTCGAAGTTGACGTTAGGTATGGGTTTATCAAATTGGTGCATCAGACTTTTGATTTATGTGAAGAGATTAAAAAAGTCGACTTGGAGTGCCCAATCACAAAGGGAAACCACATTATTTCTAAAGTGGTAGAAATTCCAGAGGAAGTCCCACCTGGTAAATACTTGGTCAATGCGAGAGCCTACACAAAGAACGATGAGTATATTACTTGTTTGGCTGCTCAAATAGAATTTCCAGTTAGATAAATAAAAGTTTGTACACTGTTTAGATTACAATTGAATGTTTAATATTTTGAATTTGTAAAAATTTCTGCAACAAAGAGTATGGAAAATTCAAACAGAATATACTCAAAAGCTGGGCTAATGTGCTTTTGTTGCTTTTTGGAGCTTAGTTGGTAGATTTTTTTGATATTTAACGGAAATTTTTGTAATATATGTGAAATCTGTTGCACCATTAGAATCAGTAACTTTTAAAATATCATCACAAGTGTCCGTGAAACTGAATATTCAATATTATTGTGAAATATATAGAATCGTCCACTTTGGTGTGAGATCTCTACATGCGTTATTGGCCTAGCACGAATGTGGTGAAGAAAGTTTCTTGTTATGCTCTATCTTATCGTCGTCCACCGTTCAGCCAAATCCTAATATTGTCTCCCAAATGTTTAAATGTATTGTTACTTCATACGTTCTCAGAGATAATCTCCACTCATCACAATCTCATCTCTTATTTCCTCTTTTGTGCCAAGCCGCACTCGTAATGTTGAAATCAGATTTTATTTTTCCAAATCACTTGATTTTCAATTAACAATGATTGAATTTGAAAGGATATTCTCGATCCAGATCTTTTTCATCATACTCAGAGAGACTCTAGAGACGGCCATTATTATATCGGTTTTACTTTCATTTATAAACCAACGATCTCATAAGCAAGATGACACTAAATCTAGCTTGAACAAAGTAGAATCAAAGTTGAAATTACAAGTTTGGTTCGGTGCGATTTTGGGCTTATTCATATGCTTCATTATTGGCCTCTTATTCATTCTCGTGTTCTACTTTATTGGAAAAGACTATTGGTCATACACTGAGAGGCTCTGGGAGGGTGTTTTCTCAATTTTATCAAGTTTAATCATTACAATCATGGGAATCGGATTATTGAGAATCAACAAGGTCATGAAGTTGAAGTGGTGGATCAAACTCGGAGATGCGTATGACGATCAAGAAATCAACGAAGAAGGAGAGGAAGAAATCGCGAAATTAGGTCAAGATGACACTTCCACTTCACCAACTTATGGCGGCACGAGATCGAGTTCTGAAAGCGAAAGTATACCATTAACTGCTTCCACACCACAAAGGAAGAATAAACCACTGGGAAAAAAGCAAGGTTTTAGCAAAAAATATTTTCTAGCTATATTGCCATTAATCACAACTCTTCGAGAAGGTTTAGAAGCGGTTGTTTTCATCGGCGGGATCGGTATGTCCCAACCATTGACATCTATTCCATTATCTATTATATGCGGGATTTCGCTTGGTTCAATCATTGGATACGTGTTGTACAAAGGAGGCAATAAATTGTCATTGCAGTATTTTTTGATTTTTTCAACCTGCTTCTTGTATGTTGTGAGTGCGGGTTTGATCAGTCGTGGAGTTTGGTTTTTAGAATTGGAAAGCTTTGTTAGAAAGTGTGATGGATTAGATATAAGTGAGACTGGTTCAGGACCTGGATCCTACGATATATCCACATCAATCTGGCATGTCAATTGTTGTAACGGTCTTACTGACGGTTGGTGGATGGTTTTAAATGCTATTGTCGGTTGGACAAATTCTGCCACTTACGGTAGTGTTATTACTTACATATTATATTGGTTATTTGTTATACTATGGTTAAGGTTGAAACTATATGAAGAAAAACACGGCAAATTGCCATTGATACCAATAAAATGGCAATTGAACAGAATGAGAAAGAAAGTACGTTTGTACGAATTAAGATGTAATCAAGATGATACCCCACAACACAATGAGTTGGAAGCCGAAGCTCAGGGTTTGTTGAATCTGTAAATAGAGAAATAACATTAAAGACTATGGAATATTTATTTAATTATTCTACATGTTCTAATTCTGGTTCCGGTATTTTTCTTTGCCATTTTTCTTGTGCAAAGTATCTTGGTTCATCGAAAACATGATACCTGTGTCCTCTGACTCCATCACCTCTGAATAAATTAGGCATTCTCAAATTTTCTTCCACCTCATCTTCGTTAATAAAGTGATTTCCATAGTAAAAGTCTAAATCTGTGTCATTCCATTCAAAATCATTCAATAGTTTGAATTTCGCAATTTGCAATTCGGTATCTGTAATTGTCGATCTTGATATTCTTGCATATGCCACTTTTTTGAGTGATCTGAACAAGATGTATTCACACCAACGGTCCCAGTCCGTTGAATCTATATCATACATTCTAGACCTTTCAGATACATAAGTGTTGTAATTACCAACTAATGGTTCGGTGACCAAGTAACTCAACAAGATCAATGGATTCGTTGAATCACCCATGATTTCCTGCAATTTCAAACTTTGCAATCTCCTATCTTCGACATCTTCTTCTTGGCCAGAATGGAATACTACTACATCGACATATTGACCATAGATGTCTAATGTGGCATGGATTGCTGGTGCCAACTCACCAACCGGCGATGGTAATAAGTGATGTCTGGACTCTATAATTGGAAATTTGGATAATAAGGCAGCTCCCCAGGTGTGTTTGTTAGGACCAGGGCCATAATCGACGTACATATTCAAATCTTCGGCTATTTTTTGAGTGAAATCTCTATTTCCACCAATTAATCTTTGTGTGTCAGTTTCTAACAATCCTATGATATCAATTTGAGCATCTTTAATGAGGTCTCTCATTCTAGTTTCACTTGACCACATATCATTATCCAAACCAAAATGAACACACCAAATACCAGTTGTAAAACTTTGTGAATCAGCATTGTATGGTTGTGGGCTTATTGATGGATATCTTTTTATAAAAATACTGATTGCCAATGCAGTTAAAATTAACGCAACTGTTGTTGTTTGTTTGAGTAATGCTTTACTGCTAAAATTTATTTTTGAAATGGCATCTTTTTTAATATTAAAATTCAAAATACCACATAAAATTGACAAGTATGATGAAATTAAAATTAAATCTGTTCGTTCTCTCAATAATGGTCCACCTGGAACAAATGCATAAGCGACAATCCACACACTGCCTAAAGATATAATGATATTGACTAAGAATCCAAAAAGGAATGAAACTCCTAAGTTATAGCCGCTAACTGATTGCCATATAATTGGTGTAATCGATACTAAATAAAATGTATACAACAATGCTCCAACGTATCCAAGCCAGCCTGTGAAATAGTATGTTGTAAATATTGAGCCACCTCCGATTACCAAGTTATAACTCCAAGTACTCAAAAAACTAGGATGTTTCTTCACAATTAAAAGAACTGCAAACAAAAATACAGCAAAGTGTGGTATAGCTCCTGTAATTGGTGTGGGCCCTTTGATTGGGAAACCTTCCCAAGTCCATAAAGCTAAAGTCCCTGAATCAGATAAATAAGATTGTATTGAGAAATAGTATCCACCAAACCCAAAAGAGGCCAATAACAATGACCCATTTGAAACGTTGACTTTTCTTTCTTCAAACTTGAATTTTGGAGTAAATATAGCTGCTACTAATCCTAAGAAAATTCCAATTTCATTATATCCACCATTGTCTTTGTTCATGATTGGCCATATTGGATTGTTTGAATAATCCATAAATTTGAAAATCGAAGTAGATAATAATCCTAGTACGAAAGTGACAATGTAAGAATTGAGTTTTTTTGGATAATTAGAAACGGCGCTGAATTCAGTGATCAAAGATATAACAGCAAAAGTTGTTCCTATAGTGATTGAAATTAATTTATGCTCAGGATCTTGTAATTTATAAGCGCCAATACCAAATAAGACGGATAGTACTCTTGAAATTTGAGGTTTTTCACTGAGATATCTAGTAACAAATTTAGGTATCAAAATTATTGGAGCCAAAAACATTGAAGTTATAACAGCCTCGTATCCTGAGAGACCCATGTGCCATAAAGGGAAATACCACACACATAAAAACAAGGAAGTTGTTATTGACCAGTAAACGTATGAATTGATTAAGTTGACAAGAAACTCCCAAGTTTCGAAATCTCCAGTTTCTGGCACTTCTTTTTTAGCCACAACTTTCGGTTTCAATTCAATACCTGATGAATTTATAGATAAATCGATTTTTTTGAAATCAATGGCTGACCAAGAGTCAAACAAGATATCTAAAATAATCAATCCCCATTCAAAATAAGCATATATCGAGTACGCACCGGCTCTAACGTGAACTTTATGCTGAATAAACCAATATATCAATGGAATTATGGATCCAAAAAAACTGATTGCTGAATAAAACCTTGCTGTTCTTTGAAAAGAACCTTTTGGTGATAACAATGTGGTTGCAACAGTCCATGGAATAGTCAATGCTATATAACCTATCATGAATACGTCATGAGCATCGTGATCATCAGTAGATGTCACATACATCCAACCACCAGCAGTAAAAGTTCTCAAAGTCCCCGATATCAAAGCAATATAGGGTAAATAAGTATTTGATCTGTATAAACTTATGAAATTAAAAGCCAAGAGTAAAAACCTAGGTCCTGCCGTCAAGGCAATAATTATTTGAAACACGGATCTCTCAGGATATCTATCACCAATTGTAGCTGAAACACTTGGAAACCATTCCTCGGGATAGCCATAGGAAGAATTTTGTACAATTTTGTAATAATGTAGGTAACATCCTACGATTAATGCAAAAATGAATGAAGATGATGCAAAGATTGTATGCAAATAAGAAATCACACTAGCATTGAAGGTGAAGATGGGTGATTTGGACTGTGTTTCAGTCTTTTGATCAGACATTTGACAGTTAAATCAAGTTTGGTTAGCGTGCGTGTATTTTCCAATATTTAGGTCCAGTTAAATTTTATGTTTTTCATATTACACAGAAAATTAATCAATCATCATAATGGGTATGTTTAATTAGCACAAACAAGGTTTATATGTATACTGACTAGTTATATTTAGGTAAATTGGATAGTTATGAATATCATAAAAGACCCGAGCTAGTATCGTTTGATGACATTAGTTATTCAGATTTGTCAGAAGTTGAAGCTGCCAGAAAGTCAATGTTGAGAGAGCAATGGATCAAAGTGTATGAATTGAGAGTGGCACATGAAGCCGTTAGAAAATGTAGACAATACCACAATGAGGATGCTGGTAGAAATTGTAAGTCTTTAATATTGAAATACTTGAAGATGTTAGAATCATATCCAATACAAGGTTACCAAGGTTATCAAAAGAATGACCCATCCAAATAAACACAACTTCGGAAACCTAATATTACCACCCACTCACTCACCCTCCATCACTGTTTGCATGTACATTAAATATACAATTTGTAGTATTACAAATCATTGTCTACATGATTAGATAATATTATATATTCTGGAGGTCGTGTCTTTTGGGTAGACAATCCAAATCTCTGTAACCAATGAAATCCACTGAACAAGCGCTACCAGGCAGATGGTACCGGCAAACAAAACAATTTGTTAAACCTCACCAAAACTTTCAATTCTATTGGAAAAAAATCAATTGGAAAATTTTATATTGAACCAACAATGTTTCGTTTAAGTGCAAAACAAGTTGCTCGTGTCGCAGCACCACAAGCAAGGTATGTTGGATACGCTAAACCTCGTTAATTGAGCTTTTTTACTAACTTGTTTTTTAGAAATTATGCTACTTTAAGAGAGATTGAAATGAGATTGAAGTCAATCAAAAACATTGAAAAAATTACAAACACAATGAAGATTGTTGCATCAACCAGATTAAACAAGGCGCAAAGAGCAATGCAAGCTTCTAGAGTTTTCAATGAAGTAGATGCCGAATTCAATAAAAACGCAGACCCTGCAAAATCACAAGATGAAGAAAACAAAGCTGCAACTCCAGAAGATAAAACTTTATTAATTGTTGTTTCTTCAGATAAAGGTTTATGTGGTTCAATTCATTCTCAAATCTCAAAAGCTGCCAGAAAAAGATCAGAGGCTTTAAATGGAAACGTCGACATTGTTGCCATTGGTGATAAAGTTAAAGTCCAATTAGCTAGAACTCATGCTAATGAATTGAAATTGGCTTTCAACGGTATCGGTAAAGAAGCACCAAATTTTACTGAAGTCTCATTGATTGTTGACGAAATTTCAAAATTGGGTCAATACGAAAACGTCGAAATTTTATATAACAAATTCGTTTCTGGTGTTTCATTTGAACCATCCAAATTCTCAGTATTCACTGCTGAAGCCATTTCAAACGCTCCAGGTATCAACAAATACGAGTTGGAAAACGAAGACATCTCAAAAGATATTTCTGAATTTTCATTAGCCAACAATTTATTAACTGCCATGGCTGAAGGTTATGCATCAGAAATCTCAGCAAGAAGAAATGCTATGGACAATGCATCCAAGAACGCTGGTGATATGATTAACAGTTACTCAATCTTGTATAACAGAACTAGACAAGCTGTCATTACTAACGAATTGGTCGATATTATTACCGGTGCCTCTTCATTAGATTAGAAGAGAAGGAAAATGATAAAAAAAAAGAATAAATACACGTTATTGAAACCATCATGAAGATATTGACTTTTTGTATTCTCTAATCTATTTTCACAGCCCCATGAATCTTCTTAATAAATACAAACCCCGTCATTATCGATACCAACCCGGCGGATACTCCAACCAACACACACCCCACGCCGATGTACACGTAGTATAACACCACGCTCAACGCATCGTCGACGTTGAGGTGTCTGAAGAAATAATACACGGCATAAACTAGCGCGTACCATCCGAGACTAGTACCGGATTTAAACGAAACCCAAACCCAATGAGGGTTGTTTTGAGCTAATGCAACGTATATGGATATAATTGATGATTGCATTGTTAGTATGATCAACGCTGCGGCTGCAAATATCAACGACGATCCATACTTGTATATGAGTTGGAATGCAATAGAAGGACATAACCCGTATGTAATGACTATTTTGAGATAATTGAATATTTGTTTGACGAGGGAGTTGTTAGATGATGGTTTCCATTTGGTTTCTTTGTTATTGACTGGTAACGTAGGTTGCTTCAAATCTTTGTTCATACGAATCAACAAGTACATGATTAAAGATGATAGACCGACTATCACCGTAAAGAAGAAAAATAATGACATCCAATGGACATGTACGTGAGATGGGTTTGAATTTTCGTAATATAAGTCCCATCTTGAATCGTATTCTATTGAATTATCTTCTCTCCAATAAACTGAATACGTGTACGGTATTAAAGTCTTCTCTTTCACTAAATTGCCATCTTCATCTACGGCATATTTGAGTTCAAAATGCTGGTAGCTTTTTGACGACCCTGGACATTCTTCATTGATAACAGATTTGGGGTATACCTCAAATCCAACAATTGTATTTTTGTCCGCTCCCTTTTCTCTATGAAATCTAATCACCAACATGAAGTGGTTGTGGATGTACGTTGATTCATCTTCAACAAACCCCAAGGGGAACCCGGCTGAATAATATTTATTTCTTTGATTGGAACTTTCAAATGTAGTGGCGCCAGGCAAACCATCAATTGTCCAATGAACATTGTAACCATTCTTTATTAATTGAGTGGCTCTCTTGACACCTCGTTCGCTAGCTCTTAAATCACATAATCTTTGACAAGGCAGGTCAATTCCAAATTTCAAATCGTAACCACTTTGCCATATCCTCTCTCCTTTGACAATGTCGCTAATCGATAACGGCATTGGCTTTGCACCGTTCATCGGCGGACACACAAAGGGTAAGTTATGATAGCTGTAGGGCGAATTGACCGTCGTGGAATCCACTTTGTTGGTTAACAAATGCACTTTATCTCCATACTTGTAATAATTCACAGAACTGCCCAAAGTGTAGCCTAAACCTAGATAGAATAACAAAAACTGTAGGTACTTTAGTATCATGTCTTGCACCTGGCGAACAAACGAGTGTGAAATTAGTTATCTATTGGCTTTAAGATAGTTGGTATTTGTGTAAACGCTTACACAGTTTTTTTTTCAATCAAAACAAACTATATACAGGAGGTCTACATCTTGAACGTGCAAAAATATGCATGGATTGTAATCAAAGAATACCGTAGTAGTCTGGTAAAATGAGCCGATTTTTGTACCAACCAAGTTTGCTGGTAACTAGAAAACAGACTGAGCAAAAGCCGAAACCAAGTGATCGACCCATCGTCGACCATGGCATATATAGAATTTGATCAACGATAATTTGAAAATAAAAATGTGTAGTTGACAGCTCAAATGCCTTCTCGTAAGATCTGGATTTGCACGAGCAAATAATTGTATTAATGCTTGTTTAAAACAAAGAGCTATATATGAATTGAAGTTTTCGCGACAAATATAACAATAAAGTTACAACTGTAAAATTGGCGACTGAATATTTTAAACTTCTGTATTACCTCCAAGTTAAATTACTTTTTTAGGTGAGCATTGTAATAGGCAGGATTGCAAGTGTCTCGTGTCTTGTGTCTATTGCACATCTAGGGCAATTGTATTCAGCTGTCCTTCATTCTGTTGCACCCCCTGCGTAGTCGATTAGTACGATTAGAAGTCAAAATCATACGGAAAAACTTAGCTTCTTCATGCGGCGGTGGAGATCATGCTATCTGAGACAGAAGGATAATTGGGTGTTTGAAGTGATATATGTAAAACATGACACTACATGCCCAAAAACTGATCACTATGCTGCAAACCGTATTTTTGTAAGCTCTAGAAATTTATCGTATAATTCGATTCCTCAGTAAAAAGCTTGGACAATTGTTATGCGCTAGATTGACACCTGCTGATTTTAGAATTTTATTTTGAACTTGCATGCTGTTCTGTAACTCGAACTCATTTCTTGTCTGTCGGCCTCCAATAATTGTGCGACAATGAACTTCCACTTCGAGTTTTAATCTAAACTCAAGTATCTTAATTCATAAGTCGTATTAATGCTTACTAACAAGTTTCATTGTTGTGATCTAGATCAGGTTATTCTATAGATATATCCTGTTTTTGTTTTTGTGTATGGCAGATTGTTCATGATGCACAAAAAGTATTTGGCTGCAAAATTTCAGACCAAAATAGGACAAAATTGAACCCAAAAAGAAAACTCTCCATTTTCATTCTTTTTGAATTATCTATTCAATTGTGAAGTATTGAATTACTAATTACGATAATTTTAGAAATCTATCCACCATTACACTTTTATAAGAAATCATTGAAGGCAAAGTAAAAGAAACTCAAGTCTCTATCAATTTTAAACAACGTTTTGGTTTATTCTTTTGTACTGAAATTGAATGTGAAAACAATGTATTGAGTTTGATAACATTTTGGTAAGCTGGGAGGAATGCCAAAAACTGAGCTAATTTGCCGAAACGTACTCTGTCAAGAAAGCTCTGCGTTGGAATTTACATTGTTTCTTGCAGAAACCAAAATTAAATATAAAAAATCTGCTATTTTTAATTCATCTATATAACTGTGAAGTGCATGGTTATGTAGTTCTTCAACGTCATATTCAAGTGACAAAACTGACTCATTTTCCAAAATGTTCATCTGCATGATAGCGATCTCCTTTCTAAAAATTTTACCTTAGAAACATTCCCTCACTAAAAGCTTTTTCATCACTAGTTTGAGCTTTATATCGTCAAATATAAATTACGTGCCCCTTCAGTGTGTTTGAAATTGCACTAAGTTTGTAAAAATTTTAAACGCTAACGCTATTTCTACCAATGTGCTGCAGAACAGATTTTTTTGGGCTTCTAATAATTTATAACAGATAAGTAAAGTCTTAATTTATCATTATATATTATCTAATCCTTCAACGCTTCCATTGCTTCTCGTATCAAATAGTTCCCCTTTGGATCCAAGTTCAAAGCAATCGTGAACTCCCGTATTGCCAGAAACTTGTCGTTCTGAATATTGTACAACTGCCCAAGCAAGAAGTGTACGCTTGCTTCATCGGGAGCCAAATTTTTTAAAATCTCGAAATTTTTCAACGCTTGGCTGTACTGTTGTTGACTGAACAACAACTGTGCTTTTTTAAACATGGGTAATGGGTTTGCTGGCTGTAATTTATTCGCCAACTCATACTGTTTCAAAGCTAGGGTCTTTTTATTCATCTTCTCCAATACCATACCGACACAGCATATCAATATGATGTTAATGGGGTTAATGGAAACCGCTTTCCTAAAGTGGTAGTCGGCTTTTTCGTAGTCGCCAAGGTTGATATAAACCATTCCAATACCATACAAGGCATTATAATGGCGTGGGTTTAATAAAAGACTGATGCGGAAATTCTCAAGCGCGGTTTCGTAGTTGTCGTTCCCAAAGTATTCGTGTCCTTTGAGCGTGTAAGCATATGTGAATTTCTTATCTAGTTTGATGGCCTTGTTGAAACATTTTATGGCTTCATCAGGTTCATGAGTCAATGAGAATAAATTCCCAATTGTGCACCACGTAATTGGAGATTCCGGGTTCAAATCATGTAATTCGTTTGCCAAATACGTGAGTTCAACTTTCTTGTGTAGATGCCATAACAAGGTTGAAAAGTACTCCATATCCTCCAATCTGGTTCTATCTAGTTTACGTAGCTTGTTGAAATAATATTCTGATTGTTTGTAATTGACAATTTCATAATGCAATCGTCCTAATTTAGATAAAACCCACGGAGAATTTTTTTCGACCTCATTTAATGAATTTTCCAAAATCCGTATAGATTTGTAACAATCATATTTACACATGCTTTTAAACGCTTTACCAAATATGAGTAGCATTTTCAATAAATAAACCTCACTTTTTTCAATTTCTTTGTTGATCGTGATTGATGAATTAGTCGATGAAGATGATGAAGTCACAGTTTCCACCTGATTCACACTATTTCGCTTAAGATTTCTTTTCTCTGGCGTCTCATTACTTGCCGTTGTACTTGGAGCTGAAATTAGCCTTGACGTTATTTTGGAATAAGTCCTATTTTTTTTCTTCTCTTCAGGAAAACTTGGTTTAGTAAACTCAAAATCATTATTATTACTTGTATTCAAATTCGATTTTCGAAGCGGAGCATCTGGAATCGAAGAGTTCTTTATTCTTGGTGTTGAAAAATTAAAAACAGTTTCATCGACGTGAATAGTAGGAGTTTTTAATAGCAGATGTTGTGGTTGTTGTTTTTTCTCTGATGAAAATGGGTTTTGCAAATCAAATTCAGGTCTAAAAATCTCCTTTTGATGTTTGAAAATCGTCTTCACCCTGATATTGACTCCTAATTTACACAACTCTTGAAACGCTTCAAAATTAAACTGGTTCAACTTCAAGCTTTGTGTATAATTTAAACAACTATTCTTAACATCATTAATGTTCTTATACAAGTCACCCAACAAATGATATATGGCAGACGGGTCGGGTCGTATTTTTCTATTACTCTCATAATCAAACTTGCCACCATGATCATCTCCTTCATACAAGTTTTCAACTTTCAAAAGTTGATAGATACCTTCCTTGAATTTATCAAGCTTGAAGCAACACTTGGCAAAAAGAAATGAACACCCAACATGATTTAATCCATTTATGTTTATAAGCTCAATCAATTTGGAATAACACGATTTGATTTTGTTCTGATTGAATAAAGTTAAGCAATACAAATAAATGGAATCCAAGTTGTCTCGATTCAAACAAAGTAATCTTTCAGCAAGAAACTCAGCGTTTTTAAAATTAAACGTGTCCAAAGATTGAATAATGGTTGATCGTAGATACTGTTGTAGGTAGTGTGGATTAGGCTCCACGTCCTCAGCATTTTGCATCCTTGATCGATATACTCAGTGTTTACAAAAATATAATTTTTGTTATTTTTTTTTTTTTCCGAAAGAGATAACAGTCAAGTATTACACTATTAATTATACATTATCAATTTTTATTTTTAATAAAGAATGTGTGAGATCCCGACCCATCACTACTGTAAGCTAATAATTTATCCTTCTTGGTATTAGTTTTGGTTCTACTTGGCATTTGGTCCTCACTAAAACTTGAGTTGTCAACATTTGGTGATGATACATATTGTGAATTTTGTCTTGAAGGTGGTTTGAAATTATCAAAATACCCTGTATTTGATAACGTACTATCGTTAGGAGATGATTGTCTAGGTGATAACAACCCTGAAGCTAATAGGTAAGGTGAAGCAAAACCATTGCCTTGACTGGTGGATTTAGCAATCTGGGGTGTTTTTGGTCCTGTAGTTGAACTATAAGCATTTGAAACTCTTTTTGTATCTATACTTAATTTGGGCAATTCTGATTCTAATGAAGTGTTATTAAATGAGGATTGAAACGATTCAAAATCCTCGTCTCCTCGAAGGTATCCTTTTGCACGAAGCTCTTCATCTTTTAGTTTATTTTCTTCTCTTGCTTTTGCCAACAATTCTTGTGCTTTACCAAGACTAACAGTTGGAGTAGAACATGAACTGACTACAGGAACCGAATCATCTATATCGATAGTTGCAGTCATTAAAGCTTTGATCCAACCTCTCATGTCATCCTCAGATTCAACAGCAAAATAATGAGTCTTTGGTTGAGTAAAAGTCAACCCCTTTTTAAAACCAGGAGCTGGGGGTACTAATTTAAAACAGTAATTACCTGCAAATGTAGTAGAAGCATATATAGCAGCATAACGATCGGATTTCTCAGCTTCTTCACTTTCCGAATTTATAGGGATAACCTTATGAGCCGTGATATCAATCAAACCTTTTTCTTTTTTATCTTTCAAGGATGTGAAGTATGATAATCGAGTACCGTGCAAAGTGAAATATCTAGTTCTCCATGATATTGCGTTATTAGAACGTTTTGACATATAACCGGAGTAGTTTGCCGATTTTATAGCCTCATCAGGACATACTTCACGTATACCTTCTTGGAAAGCAGAAGTTTTCAGTTTTTTTGAGCCAGTCAAGTTACGGAAATTTTGAGTAGAAGTTGTACGTAAACTCTTCAATCTCGAGGCACCGGGCCTTTGATTCGATAATGCAGTGGCTGCAGAATCGCTAGCTGTTCTTCTTTCATCCTTTCGAATCAAATCAGTAGACTTGGATCTTATCACTGAAGGTTTCTTTGGTGACAAAGTAACATCGTCTATATCAATAGGTGAAGAACTTGGATTATCATATAATTGAGACCTTCTATTTGATTGCAAATCTCGTTTAATTTGCGCTGGAGATATCAATTTATCGTTTTCAAGATTAGTATTGAGACCCTCATTGTTTGATAAAAAGGAAAATAAGGAGGAATGTCTTTTATGACCACCGGCATTCGAATTCTTTTTACGGTGATTATTGGATGTTTGCGAGATATTTCTATTATGTTGAGAATTCACATCATAAACCGAAGATGCTGGTCTTGAATGACCAAACATCTGGTTGGAAGCATTTGTACGAGTCATGTATAAACCATGAGAATCTTCTGTTTGTGAGCCATCGCCAAATTTGAAATTGTTATTCAATGGACTATGATTATTACCTTCGGCGGGTGGGTGAGGTGCTCTTCTCGGTGATGCAAAAGTTTGATCATTTAAATTTTCAACAGAATCCTTGCGACTTATCTTTTTATAATTAGACAAATCATTCAGGAAAGCGGATGGCATTAATTGACTTTGGTCTTGTGAAGTGTCTTGCATGGTTGTGGCAGCAGTTGGTGGAGAATTTTTCAAAGAATCATTCTTATTGGTTGAACCTGTTGATTGGGAATTTTTTCTTGAAATTTGAGTTGGTTGTTTAATTTTTTGAGTCCTAAGATTCATTTCTTTTAGTTTCTCAATCTCTTTATGGATCTCAAACCTAGTACCAAATGAATCAATTTCCAATTCTTTCAAATGTGCAAGATCTAATTCAAACAAAATGGGACCGGTTATCTTATGTTTGGCAAATTTGCCGGCTATATTCATGTCAAAACCAAGAACCAACGCAAAATATGACGAAACTTGTTTTGGATTCCACTGAGAAGCTTGTAAAGGGTTCAAATCATCTGTAAATGATTGTTGTGATACATTTCTAGTATGGGTTTCTTTTCCATTTGATACATTAGACTTTTTAGCTGACTTTATATTATCAGAAGAACCATTTTGTATTTCATTTAATGCTTTATCGATCTCAGTATTCAACTGGGTATTGGAATGATTAGAGTCATTGTCATTTATTCCTAACTTGTTAAAAGTGTCGTTGAAAGATGAATTATTAGTAGTGTTTGGATTCAATTTACTCGACACTGTTGGATCGTATGAGTCGGATGTTTGCTTCGAGCTTGGAGGTGTCATGACCCTTCTAGACCTAGATCTCAACAACGGTTTCTCTTGAGTATTGTTGGTTAAAATTTGGGTAAAAGTTTTCGGGTATAAACCCACGTCACCAGTCAATAAATTTTTACCCATAAACCATCCATCGTTATATTCACTATCATCAGCTAGAACTTGAATTTTATCGCCAATTTTGAGACTTAGCTCGTCACCCAACCTTGCATTAAACTGCTTAATACAGATATAAGTTGAGCCATCCATGATAAACAAAGTCTAAAAGACGTGAAAAATATAAATAAATAAAAAAAAAAAAACTGCAACAAAAGAAAAAATCAGGAACTTATGTTATGCGTTGTGGGTAGTTATTGTTGCAGCAAGGGTGTCTGATAAGATGCGAGTGTGCTGGTGTCAAAATAGTTCAATAATTGTATGTCTTTATATATGCTTGAAAAAAACGACTATAGTGTGACTGATTGCAGTTTGAGCAATATGAAGTTGTTATGGTGAAGATGGAGATGAAATTAATTTTTGTTGTCGTTTAAAATTTGTGTTTATGTTTGTGGATTTTTTTATCTATTTTTTTTCCGTTTGCCTGTAAATCCTCTTGAATTGCAAACATTGTTGAATTTGAATACTCCTTTAAATTGAGCTCCTTAGCAGAGGAGGTTGAAGTGGAACCACAAAGGGTTAGTGAAATCCACTAGTGGATCATTTACTGTTGAAACAGTGGTTTTTGGCCTACATTTATATTTGATGCTAGATTGCACGACTACGGCTATCAATCTCAGATGGACTTGAGTCTAGATTCATTTTTTAGTCACCATCAACTATTTTGACACATCTGAGCACAGACTATTGTACTATTTACATTGTTTTGTTGATACAGAGATCAGTGGTAGTGAGAGATTACGGCAACCGTGCTAGGCAACAGAATGAAAATGCTTCAACTAATTGCTAGACATTGGTTGTTCTAATACCGATTTTGATTCATCTTGTTTCCATTTGACTTCTCTTCGTACGATGCTCAACTATTTGGACTTGAGCATCGTAATTTAATTGAAACTAGCTTTAGAATAATGTGTTGTTATTTATAACGGGAAAACCGTTCACACGCAAAAGTGATACTAGTTATTTTCCAGCTGTAGATCTCAAGCAAGCTCAGAGAAAGTCCGATGACAAGAATTTAGATTGAACGTATCTAAAACGTGAATTTCAATAATTAGACATGATCACTCGAATGACGAGCCTTACATACATTAAATCCAGTTGCGCATTAAAATTAATACACTTCGAATGTTTGAATGAATCTCTAATTTTAAGACGAGTGACGTTTTTGGCTACCATTTGGTTAGTTAGAAAAATAGCTATCAAGTATTAATCATTTATTGCGGATTCCAAACTGTTTTAGAAGTAGATATGTCAGAGCATACAACGGACTACACTAAATTCAAAACATATTTATTTCTCGTACTGCAAAAAAGGTTCGAGTCAACTAAACTCTTGAATTGTCTAATAATAAACACGGATACTAAAGGTGGTTTTGGTTTTCGCGCTGTTGAAAGTTAAATCGCACTTCGCAACTGGGAGCACTTTTCTATTGTCATGGAAATACACGACACTAAACACGACATCTCAGTCTCACTTTTATTCGTGTGTGATTAATTATTATTTTGATAGTAATAAATCTCACATTTAATTTGTAATACCTATACCCACAATCTATAAATCTTGCCACAACTTGCAACATTCAATATAAAAAATGGATGACAATGGAGGCTCGCAAGAAGGATTTGCTGATTTTGATTTTTTCAGTTTTAGAGCTATGATGAACGCCGCTGTATCCAATGCTGCTAATTCAAATGACAGCTCAATCAACATATTATGCAATAACCTTTCAAATGATGACCCATTTATTATCCTCGAATCTTTAAATGAATTGTCGGAGTCTTTATTAATGATGAACGGTTTAACCGCAGAAAGAGTTTTGCCAACAAGTTTGTGTAAAAATTTAATTCGGATATTGGAATCACCAAAATTTCAGGAGGAATTGGAATTACAGTTGGTCGCTTGTAGATGTTTGTATAACTATTTGGAAGTGAATCAGGACTTCATACACGATGCGTTGAATAATAATGCTATACCGGTTTTATGCTCGAAATTATTGGAGATAAAATACATAGATTTAACCGAACAAGTCTTACAAACACTAGAAATGATATCGAAGGATCCCATAAGTCACAATTCCATAATACTGAATGACGGGTTGACGTCGTGTCTACAATATCTTGATTTTTTGACAATTCACGCACAAAGGAAATGCTTACTAATAGTTTCAAACAGTTGCACCAATGTTTCTTTGTCCAACTATTCTAAAATCAAAGATGCATTTTTCGGAATCTCACAAGTGGTTAAAAATTATAGCGATCAAATAGTGGTGGAAAATGCATGGCTAACCATTTCAAAAATTATCATTTGTTTCAAAAATAAACCTCAATTTCTAGACGAATTGTTTAGTGAAAATATCGATTTATTGAAACTGTTAATCAATGTGATTATGGTAAGCTGTAATAAAAGCCAAACAACTTCCACTCACGACCTGAAGATTGTCCTAAATTATAATTCATGTCTCAGCTTGATCAAATCGGTAATAATCTTGGTTTCGGTATCGGTCGATGTGTCTAAAATATTTATCAGTGATTGTCACATTGGTGAATTCATAATAAATTCGTTGAACAATTATAATTCAAATACTAAAGAAAATTTATCAATTGAGACTTTATTGTGTGCTCCGAAAGAATTACAATCACAATTTTTGAATTTGATTGGTTATTTATTACCTATAAATTATTCTGTTGAGGAATCGTTGTACTTAAAACTGAGTTATAAGGATTTCGAGGAAAGAAACTTAATTAATCAATCTAGAATCAAATTGTGTCAAGAAATTATCCCCGATGATTATTTAAATTTTGTGAACGATATTTGGAACTTTCTTTTATTGAGCTTCCAATCCACTATGGATTTGGAGTTGAGAAGAAAAGTATTTTTGAATGTCTATAGAATTATCACATCAAAGTTAGACTTGTCAAAAATTGATAATGTTGGAAATATCTCCAGTATATTAGCTTCAATTGTGAATCAACACCAACTGAGTTTAGCGAAGAAACTTGACTTTTTATCAGAAAGTATACGAAGCGAGGGAGACCAGAATAATAATGACGACAATGAAGACGATGATGGCGATGAAGTAATGGACGAAGATAATGACAGCGATGATAGTGAAAATGCAACCGATAACGATACAAATGATGGCATGGACGAAGATGAAGAAGGCGAGGACAACGAAAATGATGACGATGAGGACGATGAAGAAGATGAAGACGAAGATTTAGATGAGGAGGAAGAGATACACGATGACGAAAGTGATATTGATGAACCACCATTTATAAGGAGTTCTCTGGAGGATTTAAGTAAATTGAATTCTTTGATGTTATTGCGAAGTGCTTTGAAGATAACAAAGGTTTTATTGAAAGTTGCACCAGAGATATTTACTTACCCGTTCGAGAAAGAGGGTCTAATCAACGACATAATCCTGATTAAGAATCAACTAGAGGGAAAAGTTTCTCCTTGCAACACCAAGCCAAAAGATCATTTTTCTATAGTCTCAACTTATTCTAATAAGTATATTGATACTGAGTTTACAAAAGAATATGAATTCAGATTATCAAGTAAAGATATTTATCCTGAGATTCTCGAAAACTCCAAGGAAATTGAGAAACTGATTTTCGAAACGAAAAAATCCGACAAATCTCAAAACGTTCCTCAACAGATTCAAATTTTACAAGACATTAAAAATACAATCACCAACAAAGAATCGAATATAAATGCATCGGATTGGATTGATTTATGGAACAAATTAAAACATGCAATTAATGGAACTTCAACTAACGAAATTTCAAGTTTTGAATTGATATCCACAGGTTTAATTGAATGCTTAACAAATTTGTTTTCAAATGGAAACCATATTTGTCAACAAACATTTGCCAAAGTTTTTATCGAAGAAAATGAGGCACAGAACGCAAAATTGTTGATCAAAAAGTTGCAAGAAGCATTAACAAGGTCGGAATCATTTGACATAATATCTGCATCGAGTAACAATTATCATTCCAGTTATTTGAGGGAACAAAATCAAGCTACAATCATGGCGAATCAAATAAAGCTAAAATTGCACAACGAGGATAACGAGCCAGTCCTCCCCAATTTGCTGAATATGGTTCTATCAGTACATGCGATTGCTACTTTCAAATCGGTTCTTGAATTTTTGAAACAACGTTTTAGAATTTTCAATGAATTCAGCAATAATCCTGAAAAGGGTGACTTAAATTTCGAGTTCTTGCTCAATGGCGAGGTGATTCCAATTGAAACTACCATCTATGGAGCAATATATAGATCATTACAGGATCGTCCGAATCAAGTAATTGAGTCAAGTAGAATTTGGTCAACTATTCATAATGTAACGTTTAGAAAAGTTCAGGGCGAACCTTCAAAAGAGGCACAGATTACAAATTACACTTTTGATTACAATGAAAAAGAGTTGAACCTAGAAGATGACACTACTTTAAATATACTCAAATTGTTGAAATTTTTATTTATAATGAATAAGAATCAGAAAATTGGTGTAAAGGACTTTACAAATTGGAAATTAACTGTCAAGATCACAAAGCAATTGGATGACATTTTGTTGCTTGCAACGGGGACATTACCAGATTGGAGTATTTATTTAACGAAGCAGTTTCCATTTATCTTCCCGTTGGAAACTAGGATATTCTTTTTACAGTCTACATCTTTTGGGTATTCGAGATTGATCCATCAATGGCAAAACCGTACCGGTGGGTCCGAAGATACTCATAATTTGGGTCGTCCAACAAGAAACAAAGTGCGTATATCGCGGAAAATGATGCTTCAAAGCGCGATCAAAGTTCTAGGAATTTATGGCTCCTCACCGGGAATTTTAGAGATTGAGTATTTTGATGAAGTAGGCTCGGGATTGGGTCCAACTTTAGAATTTTATTCAACTGTTTCTAAAGAATTTTGTAAAAAGAAACTCAAGCTTTGGAGGAGTGAAGACACACTGGGTGAATATATTCATAATCCACAAGGGTTATTTCCAACTCCAATTAGTGTAAGTCAATTATCATCCGAGAATGGTAAAAAAATCATTCAACTATTCAATACGCTTGGTAAATTTATAGCTAGAGCTTTGTTAGATTCAAGAATTATTGACTTTGATTTCAATCCGGTATTTTTAAAAATAACACAATTAATAAATCAAGGAGATTTGAGCAAACTGGAAATTCGTGATAAAATCGCCACACTTGAAACTTTGCGAATGGTAGACGAAAAATTAGCACAGTCGTTTGAAAAATTAATTGCATACAAAAAACAAGGAAAATCAATTCAGGATTTGAGCTTATCTTTCTTGTTACCTGGAGAAGAAGAAACAGGTGACGAACCGGTTGTAACCAACGATAATCTTGAAGATTATATTAAAAAAGTCTGTGAAATAACATTGTTTACAGGAATATATCCACATTATGAATCCTTCGTACAAGGGTTTTCAACTGTGTTTCCATTCGGAAACTTGATAATATTCAATCCTCAAGAAATGAGTTACTTGTTTGGATCTTTGGAAGAAGACTTTTCTTATAGCGTGATTTCGAATTGTATAGTTGCTGATCATGGGTACTCAAAGGAAAGTCAAATTATCAAATACTTGATTGAAGTATTGAGTGAATTCTCAAAAGAAGAAATCAGGGAATTTTTAATGTTTTTAACTGGGTCACCGAGAAAACCAATGGGTAATTTCAAAATCACGATCGTGAAGAAAGATAATGTAAATAGTTTACCGTCGGCAATGACATGCCACAATTATTTGAAATTGCCCAACTACAGCACCAAAGAATTATTGAAGGAGAAATTGTTGGTAGCGATCAAAGAAGGAGCAGGAGCGTTTTTATTAAGTTGATTATGACAAATATTGTGTAAATGTATATAAATTTGCAGCTAATTTACGTTTTGCAATGGCATTTTTCCCTTCTGGTAGCACGGTAAAAATTCAACACTCGGTAGTAACCTTTCCAATATGTCTGTTAAATTAAGCCAAGTCGTGGATTCATTGATCAAATCGTCTCCACCTGCTGAATTGAAAGAAGTGTCACACTCTTTGAATCAACTAACATCTGACACATCATTAATTGATGATTCCATATTGTCGTTTATCGAAAATAACGGTGCCATATATTCTCAAGACTACATTATATCAAAGTTGAACAAAGACACACAAAGTTCGAAATACATTGACTATGTAAAAAAAGAGACTTTCAACGTCGATTTCAAAGCTGGCAGAATCATAGATATCGAGGAGTACACGCCTAGCATCTCATACCCTACATATTTCCAACAATTGGTTAAAAAATTGGAACAGTATGGCCAAGATTACTATCCTTCGTCGTATGCATTCACAGTTGTGCCAAATGAAGACTCATTGGATATCATTTTGATCGGACAAAGATCCAATCATGACAATTTCTACACTGGTCAATGGAATGCACATTACAAAATTTCCAACGGACAAATCACGGGGGTAATCAAGTTGGACATCCATTATTTTGAAGATGGTAACGTGCGGTTGAAATTCGACGAGTCAATTTCAGAGACCTTGGACATTGTTGATGCGTCTTCAATTCTCAATTCAATCAATAATCAAGAATCAAAAATCGTGGTCCAGTTGGTGGAAAATTTCAACAACTTGAACCAACAACAGTTTAAAAATTTGAGGAGATTATTGCCTGTGACTAGATCAAAAATAAACTGGGGTAATGCTATTGGCAATTACAGGTTAGGTTCGGATGTGGTCAACAAGAAATAACAAATACATATACATATATATTATATTAGTTTGTAGAGCATCCATATTATGAAGAAAATAAGCAAAATGATTCCGACTGTTCTTGTCAAGCTTGCATTTCTATTCATGACGCCTCTCAAGTCCCCTGATGTTCGTTTGACCAGCACCATGAGCGATTGAAAATTTTCATTCAATGAGTTCAATAGTGAGTCCTCTTGCTGCACTTGGCCATGGATGTCTCGGTCGACAGTGGTCCTGAATTGGTGTAAGGTGGAAGCTAGCTGGTCGAATCGCTGATTGTTCTGATCTTCTCGATGTGAATATAAAGAATCGCTCATACTGATTGCATTTTTTTTTTTTTTTTTTTTCGTTTCAAGAGTTTCTATACATATACATTTCAAACTACATGTTCTGGGGGTAATTGTTGTGGGGATAGCTTTCCGCGTTACCAAAACCTGCAGTGGTATTTTGATAATGTAGTTGTTCTTGATTATGATTGGACACTTGTGATTGGTGCGTCGGATACGGCGTATGATAAGGTGCTTGATACGGAGGTTGAGCTTGAGTTGGGTATGGAGTTTGTTGATATTTCGTTGTGGATTGGCGGTTTGCAATCAGTTGGTCCAAAATTTCGTTATATGATTTGATCTCATTGGTGATTTGATTGTTCAACACTCCCAACTCCTCTTTTCTGACATTATGCTTATCAATAAAGTAACTCAATTGTATTCTTAATGGCACAATATCATTATATAGGTGAGTTATCTCATCTTCGTCTGGGTTAGTTTGATTAGTCAATAAATGAATCAATCTATCGACTTTCTTTTGCTCGACATTTAATATATTGTTTTCTTGGTTCAATTCCTTCTCCAATTCTTGTGGTGACCTGTTAATTATAGGTGTGACATAATTTAAAGGGAAAATTCCAATTTTTCCATTTGGTAATGAACCTCTCCACCAATCTCGATAAACAGACTCAATTACAGTGATGACGTCACCTTTGCGGAAACTCAATTCATCTTCTTCATAGGATATTAAATCATATAACGCACGGACTTTTGAAACTGTTGCCACTGTTTGATTTTTCTCTTCTTCTTCCCTCTGCTCTATTGAAGTTGTAGTTTCTGGTAGAGGCTTATTATTGAGATAATCCTTTTTAATATTTTGCTCGCGTTCATATTCTTGCAAAGACAACTTTAATATTCTCTGTAATTCTTCGTCTTCAATATTTTGATCTCTCTGAGTTTTCTCTTGTTTAGCCGGTTTGGAAGGACCTTGGATATGTTTGAAATATTGCGGATATTCCGATTTAGCTTTATTGTAGGCATCAGTCATGGGTTTTAATGAAGGATCATTCTGAAAACTTTTATACAATTGCTGTAAAACTTCAACTATTCTGTGTTTGACAGTGATATGCAATTTCTTATCATTCAACTTTTTAATCAAAGAATCTTGCAAAAAAGACTTTGAAGCTATTTCCTGCTTCATTCTCGAGCCGCAATTTTCGGCAATTGCAGTTAATAATGACAAGGATCTCAATATTACATTTGCATCCCTGGTAGCTAATTTATCAGACAAGCTTGAAATTGCCAACTTGGTCTCAGTTTCGGGATCGGAGGATATTTTGTCACAAACATCTAAAATGAATTGCCAATTGTCTGAAGTTAAGGTTGGATCTGTGGCTTTATTGATCAAATTGTTTAGAGTACTCATTATCAACTATGTTTGGAAGGCGTAAGATTAGTAAAAATCAAACTAGGTGAAAGTTATGTGCAGGACAAAATGGTATTAATCTCTAAATAAATACAATTGAGTTGTTGCAGGTACGAGGTTTCGAAAGGTATCACTACAAGCTATTATCAGAGAGCTGTTGTGGTTGGCATGACATGTTGACGATTTCCACATTGTGATGTCATCCAAACAGTCATGTGACACAGCCTAAAAAGATTTTCTTCTCCTATTTTTCTGGCTTGTTGATTTGCACCCAAGTACTAGCGCAATGCAACAGTTATTCTTCTGACTTACAGCTAACTAGGTTCACCTTCGCATGACAAATAATCAGTTGGCATTAGAACTACGAGCTAATCATAATTGAAGACAAAAAATTGTTTGCTTTTCGTGTGTTTCGTGATGGATCTGGTTCCTGTGTGGATTTGTTAGTAGTTTGCTTTTGTGTCATTTTACTTTGTTTACATCTCTGCTCGTGATTGAGATTTGAATTTCCATTTTTTTCTCTCTTTTCGTTCTTCAACTATGACTTCCGCCGACCAGCCATCCCCTTCGTCGCTTGGTGTTCCCAAGTTGCACCGTCGTCGTTCTTCTTCTGTTGGTAACATCAACATTGGTGACACATCCTCTCCTGCTTTGTCCACCATGAACACATCAAAATCTTCAAGAAGAAGATCAAACGCGAGATTATTGGAATTGCAAAAGGATAACAAGTCAGATTTGGCAATTGCCAAAAAAATGTACTATGGATTTACTGAATTGTGTTATAGACAAACTTGGATTTTACCTTTAATCATTTTGATCATAAGTTATACCACTTTTTATGTAAGTTCTCCAACAGGCAAATTGCACGTTTTCTTAAGAGATATGATTGTACCTTCTTATCATATTCCAGGTACAGACCAATACGGAAAAGGAGCAAATGATTTCAAATTCGTTGGGTTTTACGCTATATTTTTCACTTTTCTCAGAGAATTTATGATGTGTTGTGTTTTGAGACCATTGGCTATATATTTCGGCTTGGTTAAAGAAGGGAAACAAAAGAGATTCATGGAGCAAACTTATGCGATGTTCTATTATGGTATGACTGGACCATTTGGTTTATGGATTATGTCAAGATTACCATTATGGTTTTTTGAAACTGAGCCATTTTATCTTCACTACCCTCACAAAACTCACGATGTTTACTTTAAAATTTATTATTTGGGCCAAGCTGCATTTTGGGTTCAACAATCCGTTGTTTTGATCTTGCAATTGGAAAAACCAAGAAAGGATTTTAAAGAATTAGTATTACACCATATCATAACAATTGCATTGATCTGGTGTTCTTATAGATTTCATTTCACTTGGATGGGTTTAGCTGTTTATATTACTATGGATGTTTCTGATTTCTTCTTGGCATTTTCAAAGACATTGAATTATTTAGATTCATCCTTCACTCCTCCATTTTTCGTTTTATTTATTGGTGTTTGGATCTACCTAAGACACTATCAAAATTTGAGAATCTTGTACTCAGTTTTAACTCAATTCAAGTCTGTTGGTGAATGGGAATTGAATTGGGACACACAACAATACAAATGTTGGATCTCACAACCAATCACTTTCTTTTTAATATTTGCTTTACAATTGGTGAATACTTATTGGTTATTCTTGATTTTCAGGATCTTGTATAGACTTATTTATGCGGGTGAACAAAAGGATGAAAGAAGTGATGACGAAAGCGAAGAGGAAGAAAGTGATGGAAAGAAAGATCAATAATTTATATACTTTAATACCCTCTATATACATATACTTAATAATTCATGATTGATGTTGAAAAGTTTTGGAAGTTACTAATATCGCGTGTTTGGATTTTACAATGCAAAATTAAAACTTGAAGAAACACAGCATTTAGAACGTTCAGGCCTCGCAATTCTACATGAATTGAGATTCAGTACATGAAAAGACGTGCTTTTACAATAATCGTTTTATTGTTTTTCAACAAACGAAACAACTCCTTTGTTGATGAAAATTATAACAGACTATCTTATTTTCATCATAGAGTTTGTCGAAACCGATTCGTTTAGTTCAAATTTGAAATTTACAATCAATTAAGGTTTACAAGTATATTTGATTAAGTTTTTGATATTGAAACACCAACTCAGATTTATCGACAACCATGAACCTTCAACAAAATTAAAAACGTGTCATCCTTTTTTAAATAACATTCTTAAAATTAGAATATCTTGACAACTACTTTAAGAAAAATCCAAAACCACGTCGTATTTGGAAGCAATAGAAGAAGCTTGTGAAGATCCACCAAAACACTATTTATGAACTTTTTTGAAACTAACCAATGCGAAATGATTATCGCTTTTGTTTTCTTTCACCAGTTTAGAAGTCAAAAGCGATAACCATTTCGCTTGGTTATTTCCATCGAAGTTTACAAATGATATGAGCTCATCGTCTTCATTGTAAATGATAGATCATACGCTCAGGTGAAATTTGTCTAACAAAAACACTTGCATTGGTGAGGTAAGATTGAAATTTTTTTTCTGAGTCTCTGGCAGTATTTATATGCGGCAGTTTAACACATCCTGCAGATCAAAAGTATCAATTTTATTTTTTTGTTTACATTTTTCACATTTTGATCCACCATGAATCATCAGCAATTGGCGTCTTTTTCAAAAGATGAATTGATAGAAAAAGTTATAGAGCTAGAGTCAATATTAAACGAATTTCAAGAGTCAAGTAAGGATTTGGAAAAAGCTTTAGAAGATGAGTTACAACAAATGGAATTGAATAATGAAGATTTGAATCAAAAAATAGTTTTGCTAGATAAGCAACTTTCAAATAGTAAACGTCAGTTGATAAATTCCAAACATGAAAATGATGAGTTGCTGGAATCCATAAACCATAAGGACTTACAAATAAGCAATTTGCAGCAAAAATTGGTAAAGATTGAAATAATTAACGATTCAATGGAGTCTGAAGACAGAATTATACAAAATAAGTATGAAATACAGCAACAATTTAATAACGAGCTACTTGAGAAATTGGCTTTGTTAGAAGACGATCATGAGAGAGTGAAAAGGCAAAACATTGAAAAACAATTGTACATAACCAATTACCAAAATCAGATCAAAGATCTAAATAAAAAAATAGAAAGCTTGGAAAATAATAATTCTGCTGATCCAGATGTTCTGATGGTATCAATTAAAGATATGTTGAAATCTACGCCGCCGGAAAGCAAATTTAAAAATTCCACCATCAAAAAATCGGATTCATTGAGGAAACTAAAAAGTTTAACCATGGACATTGAAAACTTTCTAGGATCTTTCACAGCTGCTAACTCACTACTGAATGATGAATCTGTGACAGTACTCAAATCTTCCTCAACAACTCAACTTACGACATCAACGACCGCTGATTCGCATGCAACCAAGAAAAACAAAAGAATCTCTTACAGCAAAAGATTTCTGAGTCTTCCCTCTATAGATGGGTCACCAATTCAAGCTAGAAGAAAAAGTAATGATCTGGAAAGGGTTAAGTCTTCAAAACCATTTAAAATTGTATAGTTTATGGAAATAGTTTTGAAAAAAAAAAAATATACAGAAAAAAGATCAAATCTGTAGGTTTCGATTATGGAGAATTTCGACGACATACTAAATCGGTTCGACAATGCAGAATTGTTCAACTACTTGTCACAATTGAGTGGCGTTTTGTCAAATGACGATCTACAAGAGTCAAATTATAGTATATATCTATCTCAATTACATCAAATCATTGAAAAAACTGAAAAACAGTTGGATCAACAACAACTTCAGATTCAAGCAGCTAAAAAGAAGAAAGAAGAATTCACAAATACACTAGACGTGTCATTAAATTTGTTTTGTTTATTATCAAGAGACCTTGTTTTAGTTTTGCAGAAATTACCAACTAAGATCAATGATTTGACTAATAAATTATTAAACAATTTGGTATTGACAAACGACGAAATTTCATTAAAGTGTCAAATTTCTATAATATTGTTGATTGATTTGTTTGAACATTTTCCAAATTCCGTTGGCTCGTTGATCAATTATTCAGTATCTCAGATCTATAAAATTATAAAGAAATACCCCAACATTGACGGTAATTTGATATATTTATTAAATACGGTGACGAAAAACGCAACAAAATCTGACATTGATGAAAAACTTCAATACAAACTATTAAAAATCATAACAAAATCTATATTTGAAACTGTATCCGCAACTAAAGACAGTTCATCAACAGTTTTGATCAAGAAAAATTACGTTTTGTGCTACAAGAATTTGCTATTACTATCCTCAGCGACAAATTATGAGATTTCATTAGCATCTTCGGCTTCAACAAACTCTGCTGGTGCCAAAACAAAGCCTGAAGTAATAATGAATCAACAGCATCAGTTTCAAATTAATTTGCTTTCCAATAATGAGAAAACTTTTATCTACGCGTTATCGAATTATTCCAAAGAAGTTAGAATAGCTATGGTTGAACTCCTATCATATTTATTGTTGAATTTTGTACCCACCGGAAAATTTGACCCAATTGAATATTTGATAAATTTGATTCCATTATCAGATTATAATATCTATGATTCAAGTTTGACGTACAAGTTTGATAAAAATGGCGAGCCTATTAATTGCCTTAGAAGAGAGAAAAATACAGTCACAAATCATGATAGCAACTCAATTATTGAATCGAATCTTGGTACAAGTTTACTTCAGTCAAGTCTAGTTGAAACAATCATATTTTATATCCAGTTGGAACAATTTCAAAATTCAGAATACTTGTCGCAAAATTTGACGTCCATAATAGATTTGATTTTAGGTAAATTGGAAGATTTAGGTAACCCTAATCACGTACAGACTCAAGAATGGAACAAACTATTGAAAATGCTCAGCATGTTGATTGAATTTATGATCCAGGAAACAGGATCAACTGGCCACGAAGTTTTATGTGAATACTTGTATAACAAAATCTCCGAATCGTCTTCAAATGAAGATCTCAAAGATTCCAACGGGAAAAAGCGAGAGATGAAAGTATTTTTCAAGGCTAAAAGTAATTCAAAACAAAAGGATTTGAAAAACAGTCATGTGTCGTTTTATACAAACTCATACCAAGCGCATTTATTATTGCTAATAATTAACATGTTGATCCCATATGGAGTCAATTTCGAGAATGAGCAGGATGAAGTAGAACCAACCGATGATTTGGATATACCAAGACTTGATCAAAGCTCATTTGTAAAAGACACCTTGTTTAAATTAGTTGTCAATGATAACTTTTATATAAGGAATTACGCGTTACAATCAATACTTATTTACGCCAAACACAATCAAGCGGAAATAAATCAATTGTTATTGCATACTTTCAGGTTGGTTGATCAAGAGTACAAACACTCCGACAAAGAGAGTGTCAAAGGAAATGAGAATATATGCGGTATACCCTTGGTGAGACTTTTGAACTATTCATTGGCATTATCTGCATTAATTAAACAAACAGACCCAGTTTTGATACAGAACTCAACTATAGTCAAGATCTTGAGTTTTTGTACACAAAATTTAAAACAAAATACGACGACAAATGTAAAAAATTCAAGTTGCTGGATCATACTATCTTCATTGGTCACATTATACAATTTCTCAGAATATGTCAAATTAAACTCATCTCAATTTTTGATATTCTGGAAAAGTTTATTGACTTCACAATTCATGAGCGGTACATCAACAGCTACACCTGAGCTACAAGCAGACGAAATCATATCTAACTTGAAATTGAGAAATTCCGGTTTACTCTGTCTTTTGAACTATTTGAATTCAGTTGAGTTGACGCCGGAATCAATGAAACAAATTCAATTCTTATTGACAAAGTCATACAATTATTTATCATATTTAGAGAGTAACATTGATTCAGTGGGTGCCATCACTACTTTAAATAACTCGAATTTCAACGAGTCTGACTACAATCCGAATTTATTGAACAATATTTTGTATACAAATCAGTCATTCAATAAAAAGCTATCTAGCGAGAAAATTATTGTTAGCTTGATTTTATGCGCAAAGAAAACTGTATTACAAAGTTTTACTAGAATGGCCACCATTTTCAAGAGTGACATAAATTCAAATATGGTTATATTTTTAATTCGTGTTTTTAGCGACGGAAAATTGTTTTCACGAGTACAGCCCAATGAAAATGAGAAAGCGTCCAAGTCGAAGAAAACATTAAATAAAGTAGGCGATTACGACGACGATTTGTACATATTGAATGAAGACTTCAATTATTCGTTTGGGGTGACAAGCAAGTTTATATACAATTCATTGAACATTGACGAGTTGTTGATAAAATTCCCATTCGAATTAGACACAAATCTTGAGACTCAGTGGTTGAGAAGAACATTTACCCAAGATTACAAAGAATTACCAAAAAGCAGCATAGAGAGAAATATCGAGCTTGAGCCTTCTTCATGGTTCGACGCTTTCGAGAAGATTTGTTTTGCCTCAGTTGACAATTCCATCAATCACGACCCCAACATATTATTGACTCAGTATTATTCTTTTCAAGAGAGGTACTCAACAACGTTGATGACCTCGTTGGTGGATTTGTCAATAGAATTGTTCCAATTGGTATTTCCTTACCTAAGTACAAAAATCCAATTTTCTTTACTTGAACAAATCAAAACTTCATTACTGAGCAATCAGATTGACGTTCAAAGAGCAAAAGCAGTAAAAATAAATGTTTCGATAGCGTTGCATGGGTTGTTATTAAATATAAAGAAAAGAAAGCTCAGCTTGGAAACAGAGATAGCTTCTGTGATTATTGACGTTGTCAAAAAGTTAGAATCGGAAAACAGTCAATTGATAACTTTGAACTCGTCATCCATTGGCTTGGCCGTATCTTTATTAACCGCAGATGATATTTCCGGTCACATCACAACTTTTATCAATGACGTTGTTAACGAATTCAATCCATACAAGAGGACTTTCTGCTTACTTTCATTATCCAAGATTTACGCGTGTACAAAATTTGGATTCAATGATACCTACAATATATTGTTGCAGTTTTTGAACGACCCCAATCCAATCATATACAATACTAGCATAAAATCATTGATTGAGCTTTTTAAATTGAATTTAGACAAATTATCTTTAATTCCAAACGTGTTGAGAAAAATATTCACAAATTACTTGGACAACCGATTTGGTTATACATTGAATAACCGAGTGTTGGTTAATTTGAAAACTCTTTACAGTTCAGTGTCTCCAACCACTAAATTACTAAGGCTATTTATCAATTTGTTAGGGCCTGGATTGAATGAGTGGAACAAGCAAGATAAACAAAGGCTCAAAAATTTAATCACGTCGTTGAGCCATGCCATTGGATTGTTCACTCTAGACGACAACATTAATGTGTACAATGATCTATTAGGGTTATTTCAAGAGTTGATTATTTACGATCAAAATCTAATTGAAGGTGAAGTCCATTTTTTTACAAAATTATTGAATCTCATCATATCCAAAAATCTAAAGATTTCCATTGCAAATGTCTCTCCAACGTTTATAAACACAGAATCGATTTTCCCATTTAATTCAAGTTTTGATTTGTATTCAGCTGCATATGAGTGTTATTATGAGTTGATGAAAATATTTGGTGTTGAAATATTGACCACGGAATCAATGAACTTACTCTGGGTCTCAATGAACGTACAGCCATGTGACACGCTAAAAAAGTTTATAAAATTATGGTTGGAATCCAGCTTGGACAAGAATTGGTTTACCATTTTGAACTCATTATTCAAAATGAGCTCGAAAAAGTTGGTGGGACCATTTATTGAAACAAATTATCAACAAAAACTTTTACCATTGCTGCAGAGAAGGAAGAAGAAAAACACTGCTGTGGATTTTAAGGATGAAGAAATTGAAAATATTGTTGGTGGAGATGAGGCCGAATTTGATAAAAATGAACCTATATCTTGGGAGTTCAAATTGTTTATTTATGAGTTACTAAATCATTTGTTGCATTTGGCAAAAAAGGATCCGAAATTGGTGGATAATTTGAAAACAAAAATCCCTGACATTGTTAAACTATCATTTTTAGGTTCAACTTCGTCAATCACTGAAATCAAGTTGAAAGGTATTGAATTATTAGACCGTGCATTGGGATTGTTTGGTGAGTTATCTGATCCTTTATACCCAACGGTTTCAATTTTAGAACAACAACAAGCACAAATAATTAGTGCTTTGGTACCCTGTTTTAGTCCTGGAAATGATTACAAAGTGATTGTTGAAGCTATACAGGTATCATCGAAATTCATCAATTTGCCTAAAATCAAATACTATTCCAAACAAAGAATACTCAAAACTTTGATTTGTTTATTGGAAGAAATCTCGTCCAACAAATTTTTGAATTTTGGGTTTTTAGAGAGCATGTCTGAATATGGTAAAAAATCAATTCAATTGTCTATCTTAAACTGTTGGGCAATTTTGAAAATCGATTCTTTTGAAAATTCCGAAGTGGAGCCTGAGTTTTTACAAATATTGGAGAAATACTCTGTTCTATTGAACTCGTTATGGATTCTAGTGCTCAGAGAATACTCTGCATTGAAATATAGTGAATCGTTGAATAGAGAGTACGAGATTTACGGGAACTATTGGATAAATTTCATCAGTGTCTTATCATTAGAAATGGAATCTAACCATGAATCTGTGAATGTTCATTTAGGTGATGACGCAGAAAACTTTTTCTTCATTTTGTTCAGTCAATGTGTTGAATCGATTACTAAAAATATCAATACAGCAGAAGTTTTGGTAACTGCAAATAGACTTGTCCAAAATCCGGAATTGGTTGAGTTATTATTTAACGATGAAATCTTTGGTGAAATCATTGACCTTTTTGATAGGTTGATCTTAATTGACGATAATACAGAAATCCAATGCGATTTGATCAAAATTACCAGCACAATATATCACACGTTTTTGAAGAATAAAGATAATTTGGAAAAAGGATTTGATAAATTATTTGAATTGATCAGAGTCACAATGTTGCCATTATTCAGAATATTACCCTTCTTAAGATCAGATTACGATTCTCAAAATGAGAATGACCAAACATTTATAAAACGTGCTAATAGTGCACCAAATTTGTTAGTGTTGAAAAGTGTGTTTGAGAATTTGATTGAATTTATTCAGCTATTACCCAACGTTGTGAAATCTGATATTTATTCAGTTGTATTGTACATATTTGCAAAGATTTATGAAACAAAAAATGAATTATTGATTTCGGTGATAATACCTTACTTGAAAAACATAATCATTGAAACTAATAAATACAGTGACAAAAAATTAATCGAATTATTTTATGCAAATGTTAAAGATACTTATCAAATTGAAGTTTCAAATAATTATTCAGTCATCACTTCAGTTGTTTTGATAACCAGTGGGGATATTCAGTTAAACGAGCAAGACTTGATCACATTGAGTGAATCATTATTGAGGTTGCTAGAGACTTCAGAATCCGCCCCAATTGGTATACAATGCGTGAAAACATTATTTCAGAATTTCAAAGCAAATAATCAATTGTTAGTTAAAAGTTTGATTAGTTGTTTGATTAAAAACTCAATGGGTACAGGAAAAGAGTATAAAATAGATTCAAAAATCATAATTGAAATTTTGTTGTTGTTTACAAAATCAGTTGCAAATGATGGGGACAAATCCACTGCGTTGTTTTCAATATTGATACCTTTATTAATTAATACTGATTTAGATAAAGGTTACTTGCATAATAAATTACTTTACTTGGTCCAACAGAATGCAGAGTCTTTCAAAAACGTTGTCAATGACAAACTAACCGAAACTCAAAAACGCTTAACTGAATCATTGGTGAAATTGGACTCATCAATTTCCGTGCTAAAGGATGAAGAGAATCAAGATTCTGAGATACAGTTGAAAACATTTGGTGCATAAAAATATACGCGTATTTATTTTTTTTCTCGTTTTTCTTCTATAATTGACTATGACGGAGTTGCAACAATTCAATTTCGACCTAGAAGGTTCCTCTTTGTTTGGAAATCCCGTTCAAACAGAAGTTCAAGATGAAGTCATAGATCACGAGGGTGAGTTTTTACCAACATCCCAACCCCCGCTCAAAGTAAAATTGTCCAATGGTGAAATTAAAAGAGTTGATCACAAACCAAAGAAACGGATCCCAGATTCGATAGAAACAATTAAAGACACGTACATGGACATGGACTTACTAATGAGAAAAGCTGAATTGAGAAATAAAATCAAACTGAACGATGAAAAAATTGCTGCGTCAAAGGTACAACAAAATACAGTGTCTGGTGTATCTGAAATCTGGACTGAAAAATATCGTCCAAACAATTTTATTCAGTTATGTTCTGCAGGTAATGATAAACTGTACAGATCAGTGTCATTGTGGTTGAAAAAGTGGTCTGCTGTGGTCTTTGGAGATGAACCTGAAAGTTCTGATTTCGTAGATAAATTGGGAAGGCCCAAACAAAAGATACTATTAATTCATGGTCCAACTGGAATTGGGAAAACTTCCGCTATCCACATAATAGCCAAACAATTGGGGTATTCAGTACAAGAGTTGAATGCTGCAAATAGTATGGACTCTTTACCTCAGTCACAAAACAACGGCAACAACTCCTACTCAAATGCGTCCTCGGCATTGAAGTTGAGAATGATGAACGCGTTAACTTCGAACTCAATCAATTTCAGAGCCAAAAATAAACCCTCATGTTTGCTAATAGACGAAATAGATTCACTAGCGAACGCAAATGATGTGATTAAAACATTGAGTGATTTGATATATTCCGATAGTAGAGCTTACAACAAAAAAGTCAAGAAAGAAGAGGGTTCTAAATCTAAAAAGAAGAATATTCTTTTGAATAGACCGATAATATGTATTGCCAATGATATATATTCCCACAATTCAGGTAAGTTTGGACCCAATCCCATGGATAAATTGAGACCATTATGTCAAATAATCCAATTCAAAAAACCAATGTCTACAGTCTCAGTCTCTGGCGCGAAAATGAGTGGCAATGCTGTCAAATCAGTCAAAGATCATTTAATGTTTATCAATCAACAAGAAAACTTGGGCTTGAGTCTACAACAAATTGGAGAAGTTATAGAAATTTGTGATGGTGACATACGAGCTTGTATAAATCATATTCAATTCCAAGGTAGGCAAATCGATGCTCAAATTAAAAAAAAAGAGTTTGATAACTTAATGGATGTTCAGTTATCCTGGTTTTCAATGGTTGATCAATTATTCAAAAGGGAGCCTCAAATATCTAAAGATGAAAATTTTTCAAAATTGGTCGATAAATTCATGAACGGGGATGGCAAATCAGTAACCAGTAGCTCTAGTACTTTTGATAAAGTCATTAAAGGTGCATTCAATAAATATTTAGATGTAGTTTATCATCAGGATGACTCACTAAAGAATCCATGTGAATTGAGTGATTGGTTATACTACTATGACCAATTTAGCGGGTACAATCAAATGGATCTCAGTCAATATTATCCAATAACTGGGCTCAAGGTTTGGTCCATGTTCTCTGAAATTAATCCTTCAAAGTATAACTCACAATTGATACCCAATGCTAGGAATCTTGAATTTGAAAGCAACGAAATGTTGAAATTAAACAAAAATACCGTCAAGCAAGTGGTTCGCAATTTACCCATCAACATTCAATTATCAATTGGCGGAGGAAATGTGGAAGACATGTCTTGTCAATTCTTACCTCATTTATCTAAGATATTATCACCTACTTTATCATCGAAAGTAAAGTCAAATTTAGCTGAGTATGAAAAATTCAAAGTTGAAAAAATTACTGAAATGGTCAAGGACTTTAATATTTCATTAGATCATGTCAAAGACTTTGAAACAAATGTATCTTCACTTAAAATGAACCCTGATTGGGAACTGATTACAGATTTCTCAAACTACCTAGCTCCAATTCCTTTAATATCGCTGCAAAAGCAGACACAATTTAAACGTCAAATAATATTTCCATTGGTAACTGCTGAGTTGGATAGATTAGAAATGATTAGAAAGTCAGGAACTAAGCGACCTATAGAAACAAATCAAGCTGAAAATAAAACGAAAAAAGCCAGAACTGGGGGCAATACTATTGATTTTTTCAGATCCAATTACCAAGAAACTCAACAAGAAACCAAACAAGATGAAACCAAGATTTCTAGAATATGGGTGAAATACAATGAAGGGTTCTCAAACGCAGTTAGGAAAAATATAGGCTGGAACGATATTTGGTTGGCGTAAACGAAAAAAAAAAAAAATATACACGCATTTATACGACACTCACTCTTTTTTGCCTAACCATGTCTTTGATCAAAGAGTCCACTGTTGCGTTAATAACAGGCACATCGTCCAATCTAGGTTTCAACATCGCAGTGCGGTTGTTGGAGCAATTGCCAGACTCCAAGGATATAACATTGATAGTGACATCCAGGACATTGCCCAAGGTCAAGGAATCAATTTCAGATATTAAAAAATACATAGTTGAGAAAATCCCCACCAAGTTGACTAAAGTTGAGTTTGATTATTTGTTAGTTGACTTCACCGACATGGTGTCTATTTTGGGCGCGTACTACGAGTTGAACCAAAGGTACACTCACATTGACTATTTGTTCATCAACGCCGCCCAAGGTGTTTACGGTGGCATTGACTGGAAAGCCGCGTGCGTCGAGGTGATACAGAACCCCATTGAAGCAGTAACAAACCCCACCTACAAGTTGCAACGGATCGGGGTCGAGAGCAACGACCAGATGGGGTTGGTGTTTCAGGCGAACGCGTTTGGACCCTACTACCTCATCCACAAGATCAAGCATTTGTTACAAGGTGGAACGATTGTGTGGATAAGCTCGTTGATGTCGCACCCAAAGTACTTGTCGTTCAACGATCTACAATTGCTAAGGAGCCCCGAGTCGTACGAAGGGTCGAAACGGTTGGTGGACCTAGTCCATTTTGGCAGCTACGCCAAGTTGAAACTGGATAGCAACATCGATCAGTATTTAGTGCACCCGGGGATATTCACCAGTTTCTCGTTCTACCAGTACCTCAATGTGTTCACCTACTATGGAATGTTGATGTTGTTTTACCTCGCAAGGTTTCTCGGGTCGCCGTATCACAACATATCAGGATACATCGCTGCCAACGCTCCTGTGGCCGCGGCATTGGGGAAGACGAAGAAGACAGTAAAGTTGGGCTCAGCGTGTACAAAGTTTGGTAAGGAGTATTTGAGGCTTGAAGAAGTAGACACCACGGGACTGGAAGATGTCATTGATTACTTTGACACTCTTGTGAAAAGATGGGACCATAAGTTGAAAGATCAGATCGAAGATACACGTCAAGCATAAATGTATACAATAATATAGATAAAGATACAATGTATATATTTACATCTTCAACTTTGCGGATTTTTATTAAAGGATTCAGTAGATAAATGTTTTAGGTGTTACATACTGTTGTCTAGACACTTACATCCACATCCACTGGCACATTCGTCGCTCTGGTCCCACCACTCAGTTGCACAATCTGTATGTAGTATATGCTCACAAACAGTGCACACCGTAAAATTCTTGCTGACAATTAATTTACACAAATTACAGTGTTTCAATACGCTTCCTTTCTTCGTGTTCCATGAATTGACGTGTTTGGTAGCCACTGTTGTGATTGAATCAATTAGATTTTGGTTCAATTGCTGTTTGACTTTTTTCCGAAGCCCGATTTTACAGTTGTGTATATCTCCAGTTTCTCTAAAGCAAGTGTGTGGATAATTGAATTCCAAAATTTCTAATCTGGAGATTGGTAATCCCCAGTTATACAACATTTCTGCATACTCTTGACGGTATAACTTTAATCGGGACTCATCAATTGAACTCAACAACGGTTCATTGAAATCTTCTTCAAATAAGTCTAGTTCTTGCGAATTCAAAATCTCAATAGTCACAACTGGTTCTTTTGGTCTCAAATTGGTTTTCGTAGCTGTCGTAGTCATCTTCTTCTGTTTCCTTGGTTCTACCACTTTCGAAACGCGTTTGGGTAGTATTCTAGGTTCGTGGAAAATATTGACTGATTCAGTTAAAGATGAAAATGAATTGTTATTAGGAAAAGACTGTGAAAAATTTCCCGGTGGACTGCTCAACATCGCTTTTCGTATATAGCTGAATTTTTCAGGGGAATCGTTGTACACGCTTGTTGTTTCAATTGACGATGTTATTGAGTGTGCATAAGTAATAGCCGGTGTAGTAGATAAATCACGTTTAAATGTCAGTAGCGAGGAGTTTCTATGGTACAATGTGTCGGGCGATAAGGCATTGAAATTGAAAAAAGATTGATTAGACGATCCGGGAAATGTGCTTTTACGACTAGCGATAGATTCGGGTTTCTGATGTTTGGACATAGTTTCTGGGTTTTCATATAAAATACAGGCCATCATAGCCAACATTTGGATGTTTTTCCGATGTTCAAAGTATTCAAAAATTTCCCTAATCAACCACCGAGCTCCAAAAGGATGATTGCCCCAGAAAAAATTCTCCGATCCAATTTGTTCGTGTTTGAAAAATGTTGGAAAGTACTCATTGAAAAATTCAGAGCTTTGCTCATAATTTTTCATCAATATTATTCCCAATAGTTTCCACACATCGCTGATATCCTTAAGTCCATGTCTCAAAGCAATTTTAGAATTATAAAAGGCAAGATTTTCTGGTGAATCATTTGATACTTTGTATTCTTTTGCTAAATCAATTTTATCAGGTAACAAATGATTGTAATCAAATATCCCCACTATGTTTGTGAAACCCTCGTTTTTCTTATAGCTTTTACTAGTCGATCTGTTATTTGAAACATTGTCTACACTTGTAAATCGATTCAATGAAGATTTATGATTGCTATCATGATCAGCAAATCGACTATCCAAACCCAAATGAAATAAATTTGGCATTTTTTTGCGAGACCCGTCATCTTTAATTAGTTCGTTCCAATCATTTTTCAAACTTGCATCTGATGTAGTAGATGTTATTTTTTTTTTCAAATTATTTTCATTCTTTTCCAAATTCATATCATCTTCAAAATCAGAATCAGACGCTATAGACTCATTGTTATTGTGATTGACATTTGGAGAACTATCACCAAACGTAAATGCATTAAAGTCTTGTAATGAATTTGTCTTTTCTTGTATTCTATCTTTAGGTACGAAAAAACATATTAAATGACCTGATGGAGCCCATACAGCTCCACAACCTTTTGGTAGTGGAGTCGAGTCAAAATATTCATCACCCACTTCGTCTTTAAACTCGATACTTTTCTCTAGAGTTTCATTCGCATGCGGAATCAAGTCTGCATCTTCTTCTTCCTCCTCCATTTCTTCACCTTCTGAATAATTTACATTTTTTGTTCTCGATAATGACATGTATTCTTGGTATCCTGGCTGTTGATTTAACAAGTCATCCACCCAACCTTCGTTTCCTACTTCTTGAATAAAATCTTCTTCGTCTTCATCATTGCCTCTACTTTCAATCATTGTATCGTCATCCAATTCAACTCTATCTCCTAATAAGTATCTCAAACAAGGCTCAAGGCAAAATCTTTTATACTTATTACAAAAAAAATGTGCAATCTCGTCCAAGTTACTCTGTAATAGATCTCTAACTGGTTTTGTCAATTCGTGTGTTTCCTCAATGTTGAATTTAATCAAATTCTCCTTCAGTATTTTAGCCAATTTTTTGGTAGACAAATTTGCCTCGTAATCAATTGGATCTAGGTAAGGATAACTTTTAGGAAAAGTAATTTCTACTCTCATAAACACTAATTTTGATTCTTCTTCTTCGTTCAATAAGTCAGGTATGGGACCACTTAAGCTCACGACCAATTCACCTGTTGAAACCGATATTTTCTCAAACCTAATCTTTGGAAACTTATGGCCGACTATACTAACTTCTTCCCCTAAATTTGTTGGCCCATCGTCCAAAGAACTACTTTTGCCATCATCACGACCAGCGTGACCTATTCTAACACCAGATATCCAATTTAAATGATTCAACTCGTGTCCTGTTTGTTTTCGCTTCTGAGATATTTGCAAGGAAGTCACAGCCGATAACAAATCACCGCCATTTGTTTTCGCTAGATCATCTATAGTAACTGGAGGTTCACAGCAATAAGTTTCGTAATTGTATGGCTGATTTAAATCTGACGGTGTGGCCGATCTCGTATCCAAGTCCAGATCGTCTTTGAACACATTGAAGAATGAAGGGTCATAATTCACCAGTTTATATAATTCTTCATGATGTGGCCATAATTTCAAGTCATAATCTTGAGCGGACCACGTTACCAATTGGTAATCTTTCCATTTATTGGCTGAACTAAAACCTTCATAATTCTCGTGTCTTGTCCTCCACAAAAAATCTTTCATAGGACCACCATGTCCTTTAAATGTATACGCTGAGTTTAAACCTATAATTTGAGTTTTTCCCGTAGCTAGGTAATCTTGATATGCGCTGTCGTAATTTGCTATATGAATTGAATCTTTCCCACCAATTAACGGCATGATCCCACATGCTTTATCAGTACCAAATGGTAGGCTTCTAGCTCTCGCTATAGCGAAATTTGTTTCAATTACAACACTTGGACTTTCGTCTTGATCCTTACTTTCAAAATAGCTTTGTCTTGTATTTTGTTGACTTTGTTCTAGGTTCCAAAACTTTACCGTATTATCATTAGAGCATGTTATCATATTCTTCAACCCTTGTGTGAAATCCAACCCGTTGATTTTACCTTCATGAGCTTTATCTACTTTCAACAATGGCACGGCGCCTTTTCTTGTGTCCCACACGTAGAAAGAATGATCATGACTTGAAGCAATTTGGAATGGATTTTCATGATTCCACTTCACTTGTATAGCACCAGCTCTCCATTCAGCCCATTTTGCCACGGGCTTTCGAGGTGTTCGCATATCCCAGCTTAATATGAATGTATCGATGGAGCATGTGGCCAATACTTCAGGGTCGAAAGGATGGAAATTAATATCAGATATCGCTCTTGTGTGTGAATGTAGAATATTTGCAATTGCGTTGTTTGAAGGACGACTCAAATCCCACAACAACGCCTTTTGATTGGAGGTAGATATACACCATGACGGTTTTGCAAAATGATGTGGGGACCATTGCACGTCAGCTACTTCCCACGAAGTAATATGATGCAACCATCTTGGAGGTGTGAATGGATCGTCCAAATCTATTATAAATAAACCTTTTCTACCGGCCAAAACACAGTCTCTCCCATTTGGAGACAACGACATGGCACCAATTGCGCCGTCGACTCTCAACAGTAATGAGTTTGCAAACGTAGTAGAATCATTTGGGTTTTTCATTAAATGTGAAGGAAAAAAAAAACTACCAACTCCAATACAAACAGTATTATCAATAACTACAATGTCATTGAAAGAGGAGGATATGGAAATAGACGAGGAATTCAACGATGTGGACGACCACATTATCCAGCCAACCCAGAATCAGGAACAAACGAAGGAAGAGAAATCAAAACAACGTCATCAAAATTTATCTGCTGCAGCCCAAGCCAGCGCTGCTGCTGCTGCTGCTATAATACCCGACTTACCAGACCTAACAAGAAAGGATAAAACTTTGAAACAGGTGTTGGACATGATGGATGGCGAGTACTCTCCAATAATACCTGATGCAGTGACAGATTACTATCTAGCTAAAAACGGGTTTGAAACCTCAGATGTTAAAATAAAAAGATTGTTAGCTTTGGCAACCCAAAAGTTCATCAGTGATATTGCTCAAGATGCTTATGAATATAGTAGAATCAGAAGTTCGAGCGCTGTGTATAATTCTTCAAATCCTCAAGTCAGAGCAAAACAATTACTTCAAGGACAACAATTTGCTCAACAACAGAATTTGGCTGACACAGAAAACGGTGATCAACAACAATCTCAGCAGTCACATTCTAATGCTGGAAATCAACACGGGAAAATTGTATTGACTATGGAAGATTTAAGTAACGCGCTAAGTGAATACGGCATGAACACCACAAGGCCCGATTTTTACAGATAATTTATATATATATATACATATATACATACATATTGAAATCACATACCAAATTGTCTCATCATTTGTTGCATCATTCCCGGATTTTGCATCATTTGTTGCGCTTGCTGTGCCATTTGTGGGTTTTGTCTCATCATTTGTTGCGCTTGTTGCATCATTTGTGGATTCATCATATTCGATAATCCTCCAGCACCTCCAGCACCTCCTCCACCCAACATGCTCATTGCTTGTTGCATAAAGTTTGGATTCGATTGAGCTTGTTGCATCATCCTTTGTAATTGTGGGTTGGCTCCAGGTGCTCCAGGTTGTCCAGGTTGACCCGGCTGTCCTTGAGCTGCCATGGCTGTTTTAGCCATTGATGACATCATTTTATGTTGTTGCAAAATCATTTCAACTTCGACAGCAGCACAACCTGATCCTCTTGCAACTCTTATTATTCTAGTGGGCTCTTTTATAAATATTTTCCCATCACTTTCCAATTCTTTTGTCGTCATAGAATCCATTATGTATATCATATTTTTAATCTTTTTAGATGTTTCTTCTTCACCAACTTGAGACATAATATTTGATAAGCCAGGAATCATTGATGCTATATTAGTTAATGGTCCCATTTTCAAAAAATTATTCATTTGATTTTGGAAATCTTTTAAAGTGAATTTGCCTTCTTTTATATTCTCTATTGTTTGTTTATGTCCTTCATCTTGATGCAAATTCAACGACTGTACATGTTCAATCAAACCTTGTATGTCACCGATACCCAACAATTTCGATATAAATGTAGTTGGTTTGAAAACTTCTAAATCTCCAATATGTTCCCCAGTACCTATAAAAACAATCGGAGTCTTTGTGGCTGCAACAGCTGAGATGGCACCACCACCTTTCGCGTGACCATCCATCTTTGTTAATATGATAGAACCAAAATTCGAACTTTCTTTAAACGCTTTGGCCTGTGACTCAGCAGCTTGCCCTATGGACCCATCCATCACCATAATTGTTTGTGTAGGTTGCACCATTTCACTTATTTGAACCATTTCAGTGAACAACTGTTCTTCTTGTCGATGTCTACCTGATGTATCTACGATTATAATATCAAATTTTTCTTGTTTGAATTTCTGAACACCTTCATATGCAATTTTCACGGGATCTGGTTCTAAGTATGAACCATAGTATGGTATATTCGCTTTAATTGCATTTTGTTTTAATTGATCAAAAGCACCTGCTCTAAACGTATCTGCACACACTAATCCCACTTTGAAACCTCTTTTTTTATAATAGACTGCCAATTTTGTACAGGACGTAGTTTTCCCAGCACCTTGTAACCCAACAAACATTATGATGTGACTAGATTCTTTAGAAACTCTAATTTTTTTCCCATTAATAGTTTTAGTACTTGCTGATAATTTCTTTGGTTTCGGAGGCTCTATGCTTGAATCCACCAACGCACACAACTCATCAAAAATGATCTTTTGTAGTTTTTTCTTCTTATTCATGGCGGATGTTTCTTTGAGTACGTTACTTTCATCAATTTTACTCTTTATGTTTCCTCTCAATTTAGCCACTAACTTGACATTCACATCTGATTCCAACAACGCGGCACAAATGTCTTTTATCATCTGTTGAATTTCGTCATCTGAGCCCAGTTCTACTGACGACAAAGCACCTCTCAAACGAGACCCAAGATCTGCCAACACCATTACGGAAAGTGAATTTAATCGAAAAAAGAGTGGAAAAAAAAAAAAGAACCAGAGTCGTGTCACAAATCATGAAGGAAGAACAACAACTACAATCAGATTATGTAGAGAAAGATACCGCCAAAATCGACTTCACCAAAGGTGACTCTAAAGACTTTAAGTTCTACCCAGATAACCCCAAGAGTCACATACATAAATACAAATGGTCAATGAAAGAACCGTCTAAGTTTTATGATCCCTGTGAAGAAAGTAGACAAGCATCAATGGATTGTTTGTATAGGAACCAGGATGATAAGTACGCCTGTCAAGACTTTTTCGATGCGTATAGAGAATGTCGAAAAGACTTCTTTGACAAGAAGAAAAAAGACAAAAGGGAAGGAAAACGAGGTTGGGGCTGGTGATGTATATTAAAGAATATCACACAGTGTATTGGTCATTTTAATTCTTCCTGTTAGTCTTGTTTCTATGGTATCCGAATTAGACCCGGTGTTGAATGTCCTTGAATTCACAGGAACTTCTCCGTCAAACAAGTCAAAATCATCATAAACATAAGTACTTCGATTTGAAAATTCAACCAAATTTTGATTTCTTGATAAAATTATATTGTTGTGTTTGAAATCTTTATATTGTAAATAAGGTAATGTATTTTCTATTTCGATCCTACCTGATTTCCGATCTATTGAACATAACAAAACAGCTTTGTGCAAACTTTGTTTGGAATCATCTAGTAGGATGTTGTTGTAAACTTTTTTATAATTGTTCACGTAATCTCCTTTACAATGGTCGAATATGAATTTTATAAAGATGTCTAGAAACTTTGAAACGTCTACTTCAATTGTGAACAATATGTAATTTAATTGAACATTTAATAAACTTGTACACTCATCGGAGGTCACTTCATCACATAATTTCCTTGATAAACTCTTTTCCCAATCTTCTAGAAATAAATCAGTATATCTTTTGGAACGTGTCTTTTGTTGCCCTGTTTGGGAAAATGTAAAATCTTTTGTAAGCTCTGGTAGATTTAATTTAAATTCTTTGGCTAGATTCAATGCTTCTGATTTTTGTGATTTCTTAGCTTTGACATTATTGAAAGTTTTCAAATGAAAGTCCAAGTTTTGCACAAAGTTGGTGAAATAACTTTCTTTGAATTGTTTGAAAGGTTGTATTTTCATCCATTCTAATAATTGCAATCTCACTCTATTAGACTTGAACCTCGCTGATGTCGGTTGATTGTTTGCTAAAAATCGTAAATCATTGTTTTTAAAATCTATTTGGTGACCTTGAAATGGTAAAACTATTTGATCTGAATTTAGCTTCTTGTATTTAATCTCATTATCAATTGATATTCTATCCAATACGTTCAATTTTCTTATAAGTATCTTATTTCTTGGTAGATTATATGAAGATTCACTGAAGCCACAAAAATACTTGGTGAAGTTGTGCAATTTCAAAAGTGTTGATTCCAAAGACTGATCAACTGAAAATTTGAAAAACCCGTTCAACATTTCAGAAACGTCTGTGAAAACTAATTCACACTGATTCAATGGACTTTTGTCAATTTCTATTGAATAACTGTTTCCAGATTGAAGTAAATTACTAAACAATCCATCCAATATACTTGATTTTTCTTCATTACTATAAAAGTTTTGTGGAAACTTGATGATTAAATCTGTCAGATCATAGTGATTGATTTTTCGCTTTTTTCTTGTAGAATTGGTCAAGTTTGTAATTCTTCTCTTGCCTGGTTTAGGAGGAACCATGCATTTCTCCATCCATAGTAGATTGTTTTTCCGTTTAAACAAATATGTGTCTAACGCTTGATCCAAATTACTATTTTCTTCTAACGAATTAAAAGTATTGAACAACAGTCTGAATGTTTTTTCATGAAAACTTCTACAAAATAATGGCGATGTTGAAGTGAACAACTGTACAGTTGATTGAATATCTGCAAGCAAGGATCTTGCTTCATTATTTAAAGTCTCTTCTTTTTCTTCGTCCTCCTTCCTTCGTATTGCATTTTGTCTTCTCAAGGGAACAGCATTTTGGTTTGGAGAATAGACTTCTGGGTTGGTGTTTTGTCTAGCCGACGATAACAACAAATGATCGTTTGTCACTTCTTCTTCGCTTACTATACTATCCTCGTCAACGTTATCGGAATAAGCCACTGGTTCGTAATCATTATCCTCGTCCTCGGATTCAAAGGGTCTTGTTCGAGTTAGATTTCTCAATTGCATCGGTATGGTGTTCAACTCCAACTCTTGATCCGATCTGTGAGTCTCTTCGCGAGAGCTGATCAAAGTATTGAAGTGATTTTGTAGCCTATGAATATCGGTGAAATGTTGTAGAATCCTCGATCTGAAACTGGCTTCATGTTCATCGGTATACTCTCCATTTTCTGGGTGTAAATTGCGATACATGTACTCAGAAATCAAATTTAATGAATTCAAAGTTGGAAATTGTTGATTGTTTCTTGGCGATGTCGAAGCATTTCTAAATCTTTCTACATGGTTGTTGACTAGTAATCTAGGATCCGTAGTCGTAGGGTTATTTGTTTGTTCATTGGTTCGGTGTGATGGCGTTGAAGGGGGAGGCATTGTGTTTGATGATTATTGCATGGAGTAATTATTTATCAAGCGAGAAATGTCGTCATAACAACTTTGTGACTTGGATAAATGTCACAAATAAAGGTTACCATTTCTAACATCCTATGGACATGTACATCCTCCACCTCTTTTGGCAAAAGACTCAACTAATGAGCAGAATGCTTGATCAGGCTATTAATTTTGACTTTTTATAAACCATTACTTTTGGATTGTAAATTAGAATTTTTCTTTCAAATCAACTCGAACCATTTTTCCTCCATATGTCGAGCTTTCAACTAAATTCCAATGTCAGTTCAAGTATGTATCTTATACCAATTCAAGCTCCAGTAATCGTGCAGCCGTATGTCTTACTCCTGGCGCTTCTAAATTTCGCGTCTTTGCGATCGCGCAAAATTAGTTTTGTACAAAATCATTATTCATTACTTCGTATAAACACTAATACAAAAATCTAAAATCAGATGATATTTTGGACCCGTCGATTCCTTTACCAAACTCTTTTTCCCAGTTGACTGTACCCCTTTCAATTTTTTTATTTAAAACCATCAATCTGATTCTTAACCCACAGGCAAGTAAAATTGATAAAATAATGAAAACACAATTACAAATAAATGCCACCAAATAACGTGGTTCCGATGATTCCGGATACAAATAAGCATTCCAGATTGATGTGGAGTTGGATAAGCAATTGACAATGGCTATTGCTGCGGCTCTTTTGGCTGGCGGTCTTGGAATGGTGTTTGAAATCCAAGTAAGAATAACAACAAAGGCACAATAAAGTGAAGGAATCATCAAACAAAATGAAAAGTACCTGGCTCCAATATTCAACGAGCTGGCGGCGATTATGAACGAAACCATTGCCAACGCCAAGGCAATAGTGATGTGGAAAAACCTTTCTCCGGTTTTATCAGCATGTTTGGCCCAAAGGAAAGTTGCAAAAACAGCGATGATATATGGTGGAGCTGTCAAGACTAAAGTTATGGTTCTTTTGAATCCTAAGGTACTTATAATGGATGGGAAAAAATTAGTTGCACCACAAGCGGCAACCAAGAAGGAATGAATTCCACAAAGAAACCAGACCTTAGTATCTTTGACAGCATTTAAAAACCCTTGGACGTCTGATTCTTTAGTTTCAGTATCGGAATCACTAACATTTCCTAAATCTCTGCTTAATTTCCATTGAATGATATCTTTTTCTTGTTGTGATAAAAACTTTGTGTTTGCTGGATTATCAGGAAGGATGAAGTAAGCTGGAATCACACTTATAAAAGACCAACTTCCTTCTATGATGAAGAGCCATCTCCAGCCGGCAATACCCCTAACCCCATCCATGTTCAAAATACCAGCGGCGATCAACCCACTGAAAGCGGAACTGATGAGTGAACCTGCGTACAAGATTGAATTTCTTGAAGCCAATGTTTTTTTATCGTACCAGTTTGAAAGAATAAGAAGTGCACCAGGAAAGAAAGCAGCCTCAACTATACCCAACAAGATTCTGATTGCGAGCAAACCGCCAAAACTGGAAACAGCACCGGTGCATGTAGAAAGAACACTCCAAAGAGCCATGACAACAGTTATGTAAATGGAAGGACGACCAAACCTGTTTAACAACATATTTGACGGAACTTGGAATAGAATGTAACCGACAAAGAGAATGGAAATACAAATCTGGTATTGGTTTCCAACTAAACCAAGATCTTTTTCCAACCCTCCCAATCTAGCACTAGCAATGTTATTTCTATCGATGTAATTAAGAATGTAGATGTAAATCAACATCGGCATCAAACGTAAATCTATTTTTCTTGTTGTTTTCCTGTCTAGTTCTTTCAACTCCTCTTGGGTCATGTGTTGTAATGATTCTGGCAAGTTGGTGTATTCATCTTCCACATTTATCTCAGAAACATCGTTTTTTAAATCGTCAATGTTTGAGTATTCATTTTCGATATGAGAAATCTCCGATTTTTCAATATGTGAAGCTGTGCTTTTGGACATTATAGAAAGAGTAAACCTGAATTCAAAAAAATCATGATTTTCATTATTATTTATCCTTTTATAAATAGATTTTCATTTTCACCGTTCCCCAGTTGTTTTGCTAAAATTTTTATTTAGGTTTGTATACTTGAAATATTGTTTGGCTTTGGTTTTGTGTAATTACAATTTGAGTTCCTCACTGTGCAAAAAAGTTTATGCGTGGGGGCTACTGGTTTGATTGACTGATTCTGGGGACTTTTCTTGGCCAAGGGTGGGGAACACATTCTTGTAGTTTTGTAACTCTACGTCAGCCGGGGATAAATTTAATCACGAAGCATGGCATCGTATAAATTTTCCGACGGGAACTGATCAAATGCCAACACAACACATTTACAAATTTGTTGTAGTTTCTACTGTAAAACCATGTTTGATGAAAAGATAGTAGTTTTTGTAAATTTGGCTCAGCTTGTATATCATGCGAGTGCTGTGTCTGGTTTGAAGATGTTGATTTGGTTTTGTGTTGAAAATTTTTCCGCGTCGTTGGGGGATCCCAAAATAAAACACAAAACAAAAAATTTTGTCACCATTGGTTATAGCAAAGTAAAGTAAACTAGTTGCACAGAACCTTAGGCCCCCATTGGAGTAATGAGCTGCCTTTCAGGTATAAATTTGAATTGTTGGGACCGTTGGTATTCAACAACTAATATCACTTGCTTTCTCCGTAGCCTATTTGATTTTTATAAGCACACAATATGAATTACCTGCTTTAGCTTATTCGCCTAATGGTTGCAATAAGCAATAAGAAAAGTGTCTTCAATTCCTCTTTTTTACAATTTGAGCTTTTATATTAGTCGTCAATGGTGACAGTTCATGTTTTTGTTTACATGGAATGGTTGAAGGTAATTTGTTCAAGTTGTTTAAAAGCAATAACCGTTTCGACTGGTAGTTGATAAAATATAGTTGCAGATTCATCCGGCGATAAAGTTTTAGAACACTGCCGTGCCATTTGAAACACTCAATCGGCCTATTGTATGAGCCTAGTAGAAGAGATAAGAATTGAAATCCATTGATCTTTGTCATATTTTTTGGTGATTGAAATTTGATGAGAACAAAACTTAGCTACGCAAGACGAGTATGTAATGAATATCGGAGAGTCAGTTCAATTCTCTTCGTGCTGGTCACACGCTAGGTCCTTTTATATATAAACTCTATTGTCGATTCGTGTCTTGTTTGCCATATAATACGTTGACTCGATAAAAGTGATCATCTCAGCTAGTGGGTTATGCGACCTATGCCTAATTGGGCTGAATGGAGCTTAAATTGTAATTCAATCTGGAGCTCAAAAGGACTTGAACTCATTTTTATCAACCAATTGGCGAAACGGTTATCAGTTTCGTCTTTTAAGCTGTTAAAAAAGAAAAGAGGAATATGATTCGAACTAGTGGATTGCCATTATTGAATAGACTTATTTAAGTTTTATACTTGATACCAGGATGAATATCTAAAATGTATTTTGTAGGGTCCCTCTGAGCACCTTCAAACCCTACTTATAACAAATTCTAATTTTGATGTCAATTAGTTGTCATAGGGCAACTGCTAATTCTGAATCTTCTCGATCAACTATTACGATCAACAACCCAATATTAACAAACACACTCATAACAGTTTAGCTTTTTTTTTTTCTCTATCTCGGCAATAATTCTATTATGAAAATAATAGCCACAAGTCCTTAAAGCCGAGATATTCTTAAAAATTCAAAACCATTTAAACAACTTAAGTATTTAATTCTTACTTAGGGAAGAAATTGCTAAAAATAATTTCGTGATGTGTCGTCCACCCAACTGTTTATCGTGTCTTTTTGTAGTGACATTTCCAGTAATCGATGGGTAAACTGTGTACCATTTACTTTTTGTACCACGGGTGGCAGTAGACTCAAAATTCAATCTGAGATGAATTTCTCAACAACAACCTAAAATTCCAGCCTTCTCAAGCGTAAAGCATGCTAAATCACAAGATTTGATAAGGCAGGAAGAATATCGTATTTTAGGGTCCAGTTCCCGTTTACTCTCTTTAATTTGTCTGGTGTGAGATTTTTTTACCAAGTCGACTGGTGCAATGTGGGAACGACTAGAAACTGAAGATAATCAAGTGTACTATTATAACTCGACCACTAATGAAACTAGTTGGACACTACCTGAAGATGAAAAAGCCAAACCTAAAGAAAGTCTGAAATGGGAGGTTTACGAAACAGACGATGGGCAAAAATATTACTATAATGATTCAACAGGAGAGACAACATGGGATAAACCAAAAGAAATCGAGGAAGAAGTGGTGGAGATTGCAGAAAGCGAATTGGACAAAGAGTTGAAACAGAAGCCAGTTGAAGTTTCGGAAATAATGAGTGAACCTACTGAAGACGATACAGATGGATTTATAAAACTACTAAGAGAAAACAATGTCGATTCAACTTGGTCATTCCAGAAAGTCATGGAAGAATTCATTGACAAAAAGGAATACTGGAGTGTGAAGAGTGCTGTGACTAGAAAGAAATTATATGAAGATTATTTAGTGTCGAAATTCGAAGATGAGTTATCAAATAAATCGTTATTGATTGAAAACTTTAAAAAAAACTTCAATCTACAATTGGAAAATTTGCAAAAAGATGGAAAATTAGATGAAGATACAAGATGGATATCGATTAAAAATTTACTAATTCAACAAGAAAACCCGATATTTAAGCATTCAATATTATCAGATCAAGAATTGGCTACTTTATATTACGAGTATACAGATGGATTGAAGAAAATCAGTGAAGAGTCTTACTCATTGAAGAAAGAGCAAGCTTTGAGTGAATTGAAAGTGTATTTGAGTACTTCAAATCTAGTAAATTTGAAAACTTGGGAGATTTTTTACGAAAGTTTAATAAAGGATGCAAGATTCAAAAGTAACAAACATTTCAGTGTACTTAGTAAACTAGATATCTTGAAATTTTATGACCAAGAGATATTTCCAATAATAGTCCAAAAATTAAATAATCAAATATCGGAGATTAGTGAGCAAAATTATAAATTTGATAGAAAAGCAAGACACAATTTCAAGATATTACTCAAAGGATTGAAAATAAACGTCAAAACAAGTTTCAAAGACATACTACCCGAAATCGAGAATGAAGACTCATTTATAGAATTGTGTGGGAGAAACGGTTCTGATTGTTTAGAACTATTTTTAGACACTCTTGATGAAAAAAGGCAAAATTTCAAAGTCAATAAGAACCTTATACACGATACAATGGTTGAAAAGAAGCAAACTGTTGATACGTTTGAAAATTTTACCCTGATGATTGAGTCATGGAACGATGATAGGTTATCGAAAATTGAAGATTTAAAAGAAATTTACAACCAATTGAAATTTGAAAAACAAAAAGAATCAACGAAACCGAAACCATCTTTATCCAAGTCAATTGCGGAATATTGCGAATGGATCTATGATAACAGATCTACGAATAATTTTGACTTGATATTCCACACGTTCGATAATGGAGTGAGTCCTAAAGTAGATACAAACAGAATACAAGAATTCTTCAACAGCAATGGTCAACCACCAACCACCTCCGTCGACAAAATCTTACCGATATTGACCAACATATGCATCAGAAGGCAGAAAAAGCGGCCTGGCGTATCGCAAGACACCCGACCTGAGAAAAAAATCAAACCGTCTTTGAACTATTAGTCGTGCGCAGAAAAATATATATTGGCTCTGTAACTAACATTTTCCTCTCAACGATCCTACTGTTGCAACTATGGTATGTGCCCCAATTCACCCTACAGAAGGTCCAGTACTAACCCAACGTCTAGTCACAATCATTAAAACCATACTTGACAGCAGTCAGATCCTCGCTTACTGCAGCCATCTGTTTACAGGACTTTTCTTCTCAATTGGTGGAAAGACACAATAGACCCGAAATCGAGGTCGACAACACACACAACCCGGAATTGGTGCTCAACCCAATGGTCATATCCCGAAATGAGAATGAGTCAATTTTAATCGAGACGTCAATCAATTCCATCAGGATCTCGATAAAGATAAAACAAGCCGACGAGATTGAGCAGATTTTGGTGCACAAGTTCACTAGGTTTTTGACCTCAAGGGCGGAGAATTTCTTTATATTGAGACGGGTGCCTATAAAGGGGTACGACATATCGTTTTTGATCACCAACTTCCACACCGAACAGATGTTGAAGGACAAATTGGTCGATTTCATCATTGAGTTCATGGAAGATGTGGATAAAGAGATTAGTGAGATGAAGTTGTTTTTAAACGCAAGAGCAAGGGTTATTGCAGAGAGTTTTTTGATTCCGTTTGATTAATATACATTAATCTAGATTATCTATTTCTCTGGACTTTTCGCTGTCACTCTTTTCTCTTTTGGAGAATGTTCTGAGCTTGGAGATGAATTCTTGGTGCTTAATTGTTGGTACAATGGTGATACGGGGGACTTTTTCGGTTGGTCTTGCACTGTGGGTGTCACCATGGGCAAATCAGTATTATCATTTAATAAACCCGGTATACTAGCCAATACCAAATCTAACTGTAACAATGCTTCTGATACTTGATCAAACCCTTTTGAAGATATTTTTAAAATCCATCTGTAATTGAAGATCTGATCTCTATAAAAATCCATTTCTTCCTTTGTTGGAGCTGACATGAACAATATAGCAGCAAATGTTCCAATCAATGTGAAATTTGATGAGGAGCTAGAATGCCAAAAAGAGTGGACATGTTCCGGTTTCAAGTCTCGTACAAATTCAATCGATGCCATGAGTCTAGTTTTAGCTGCTGCTCGACAGACATTGATCAATTCGGGTGGTGGAGGGTTTCCATGTTTGGTTTGATGATATATTGTGCTAATTATCTTTCGATGTAGGGTTAGCTCAGTGGCGAAATATGCCAATTGTAAATACCCATTACTGCATAATTTCCTAGGTTGTACAGACAGCATTTGTAATTCCACCGGTAATGAATGAAACCAGTTTCTTAATCGTAATTGAATAGGTTTCGCGAGTTTTAAAACTTGGTTAATCTCAACGACTTCATTCATTGCCTTCATTGAATAGAAATCATTCAAAATTTCAGATAAGATCTTTGACAACTCAATCAAATTTATAAATATCTTCTTCCCGTTATCTATATCTGATGAACCTTCTTTTAAATCGCCATCGCCGTGTTTTTCAGGAAAATCTTCTTGTTGTAATGGTTGAACGACCCAATTTATTTCATTTATATGAGACGGTCTTGAATTTTTCAACGATAGCCATTTATCTTCCATATAAACTGCCCAAGCCAATCGTTTTCTTAGCCCACGTTCCCACTTTGGTAGTTTCCAGTTGTTACAATCTAGACCTAGGCCTAATTCCTCAGATAAGGAGACGACTTGAGAGCAAAGCACCCAATCTGAATATTCTGCGTCCCCTCCATCACCTTGCAATTGACGTTGTGTTTGACCATTGACGGTTTTAAAAGTAGCAATGTGTTTTCGTTGTAATAATAACAAACCAGCTTGTACAGCACTTAGTTTCGGTCTTTTTAAAATCTCTAGAAGATAATTATTTAATCCAATCTTTAAAATCAATTCAACATTTGGCTTTGGAAATCGGTTCAATTGTGGATCGTAATCCCACCATTGAATCGCGAGTACATAAACTGCCGCTAGCAACGGTGCACTAAACTCTCTATGAGTTCTTGAATATTTTTCTAGAAACACTTTTTTATGTAATATGGGATAAGACGGATGAATGATTCTGAAATACAAATCGATTAAGATTTGACCATGGGGTGAAACAAATTTTTCAATAGTATCAACGTCGTTTGACATTGTTTGGTATGATTGAGGCGATTGATCGTCTTTCAAAACAAATTGAGCCGTATCGCTCACTTTCCTTAATGATATTGACTCACTGAGTCCGACTTGTTCAATTTTGTTTTTAGGATTATTTCTATTTTGATGATCAATTATAAGATTTAATAAATTTATATCATATAGATAAGATGTCGGACCAACATAAAAACTAGATCTTGGAAATTGCAACGATAACGTCTTTTTCAATAATGAATTGTTCATTACTGAATAATCTTGAATTGGTTGTACGTCCCTTATGGGCACATCTGGCACTTGAATTGATTCATTCGGTAGTAAATGAGATGAGAAATCGGTTCTGCTTCTTTTAGAATTGACATCTTCAAATTCAATCGGTTTCCTTTTAGGAGCTTGTATTGTGTAAGTGCATAGCAACTGTTTTGTTTCACATTGGATACAATTATTAGTATTTGGTACTAGAACACATTTCGTCTTTCTTCTCCTACATTGATCGCAAGGTCGCTTTTGTTTACTTTTATTTGGTTGCAAAGTCGGCGACTGCTGAGGATTCGTAGATGATTGCTGTTGTTGTGGTGGTTGTGTCTGAGGTATTGAATTGTTGATAGGACTGGCATTTTGATTTTGTATTGTCTTATCGTGATGGAATTGTAAGTCGTGTAAATCACCATTGGGTATATTTGGCAACTCCATATTGTATAAGTAGTTGTTTGGGTTAACATCTTCCAAGAATGGCATGGTCCAATTGTTCAAGTTTGGTGTTGGGTTGTTTACATTCAAGTTTGAAGTGGTATCATTGTGGTTATCGACGGTATTTGGATTCAAACCAGAATCATTATTTGTGCTATGAGTAGCTGGACTATTATCAACACTCATCTGTTGCTGTAAATGTGTAGTAGGAAGAAACCAAACTGAATGGTGTTACTATGATTCCCAAGATAAATTTGTAGATATCAGTAGAAACAATCTGAAATTTTTTTTATCTACTTTTGTGATTAATTGATCGATAAAGGTTCAAAACCATATAAAACTTGAGCCTCAATTATCCGATGTTTCCCACCCACAATTGCTGTTGTAGGTGAATAGAGGTATACGAGACCAGAGTGTAATTTACGATGTTTTGAGATCTGGTATTGTTTCATGTGTACTGACCTAACATTGTGTGGGTCTTCTTTTTTTTTTTATTTTTTATATTTTTTTTTTTTTGTCTTGTTAGTGCCATGGGTAGTAGGCTTTAGACTTAAATTACGTACACATTCTCTCCTTCAAGTTCAACCAGAACCCTTTGTCATAAATGTTCACCAAGTCTGTTTCCATCGATCTGATTGGCTCAATATCAAACTGGTGACAATTTCTCTCATCTATTAATATATCTTCATTTTTCAAACTGATGTATACATCTTTACCATCGAGAATGTATTTTTCAACGTAATTTTCTCCTCTAATTGGTGGCTCAATTGTGTATAACAAGTTCAAACCAATCAAATGTTCAACGCTTTCCCATTTGGCTAGTTCGTTGGTAGTTACTCCCAAGTAAATGTACCTCAAATTCAACAATGTGAACAATACAGATAAAACGCTAAATATGATGCATAATAGGAGAAATGTTCCTGTGATTTTATTTGCTTCGGTGGAATTAGTTATAAGTGACCAAAAGTTTGTAATTGTAGTTTGTTTGATAAGCGCCAGATAACATAAAACTCCACCATAAACCAACATTGAAATGTTGGATATTAGATATAGTATAAAGTATTTGTAATTGTAATAACCAACACAATTATTGATCCAAATACAATGATGATCAAATAACAAGAAACATGAATTACAAAGTGAACAATGTTTTGATCTAGCAGGCTTTATCTCTTTGCAAGTGTGGCAGCTTTGATTGTCGAAAAAGATGATATTGTTAGCTTTGTAAGGATAGTTTTTCAAATTCTGTTGGTTGACTTTACCTGGATCTGAAAACACAGCCAAATAAGTTGATATATAAATCAATGCAATTAGGAAATACACCAAAGTCCACCCCAATAAACCCAATTGTAACATTGGCAGGGTGAATTTGAAAAAGTACCGGAAACATACAGACACTACAATTGTGTAACCAATGGGGATTAACCAGTTTAGGTAGTATATCAATCTACCACCCAACCATGCGTCTAGCCGTTCATACCCTCTGAATAAATTTGACGAACCTTTCAATAGTTGTAGTCGTAGCTTGTGGATGTGTGAGTTTCTCAAACTAGGTGAGTCACCGAAAAGCACCACTGCTGATAAGAGTGAAGCGACAAATGTTAAGCCAACAATTAGTTTGAAAATCATACAGAAAAATTTAGTCGCATACAAATTGTTTAACCATGGCTTCACACACAAATATACTAAACCAGGAAATCACCTACATCCAAAGTTTATTAGATTCAATCCCATTCAATTCGGGTAAAACCACCCATTTTCTCAACATCTACAAATTGAAACACCGAGAGTTGGTCAAATTGAACGATTCTTCATCCAAATTCCCCATTGATGCAAGTAAACTATTGAAACTAGGAATCTCATTTGGAAACTTGATTAAAACTTTACAAGTCGAGGAGGAAACTTGGAAATTACAATCACAGCAACAAAGACAATTTTTACAATCAAAAAGTAAAAACCAAGATCCTTTTAAAGAGCCACCAAAGATAAATCCAAACACAAATGTTATACAGACCCAACCTCCTTATCAAACACGATTCGTCAAGAATTTGAACAATGTACTAAAAAACTTTGATGTGGGATTTGATAAACCGGAGCAGACTAGAAATAGCATGTCTTCCTTACCCCAAACACCTCAAAGAGTGGTTTCAAACGGTAGTACGAATGTGTCGCCAATAAAATTAAACTCAAGACAGTTGTCGATTGAGAAAGTGGAAATCAATATCAATCTCGATAGTCTATTCATCTACAAAATCATACTAAAGTTGATTCTACAAATTTACAAAATGTTGCAACAAAACGTAACAACCACAATTGGTGAAATATCCATGAAAAATGAAGATGAAAACAGTTCGATTTTTTCATCCAATTCATCCAACTCCCAGGACCTGCACTTGACAAATGATGAGTATTTCAAAATAGTAATTAAAGTGATAGACCGAGTTAGAAATGGGATAGTAGAACCATTTGTTATATTAATATATCAAGAATTGGTGGAAACCGAAATAACAAACGATTTCTCCCATTTAATAAACACCCTACAATAATTCTATAATACATGTACCCGACACGTTTTCAACTCCATATCCAATTTGCCAATTTTCTCCAAACAATCTTGCTGAACCTTCGTCCTAGTAACTTCCCAATCAATGGGAAAATTACAAAGCTGAGTAGAGATTGTATCTGTTTCATGCTTTCCTCCCATTGTTCTTGTGCTGATATCAACAACTTCTCGTCATCACTGGAATAGTCTGAATCATACGATTCATCATCGTCTGTTATCTCGTAAAAGTCAGAGCTTGACATTAAAGGAAAAAAAGACGTGAAGAAGGTAAAGGAAAAAAAAAAAATTCACTTTTTTTGATGCAAAATTAATGATAAAAAGGTTCAAGCCATTTATAAACTTATTCAAAATGACTGAACCAGCATCGATATCAAATGATTTTAATACCACAAAAGAGGGCAAAGCGACTATTTTGACTCCTAAAAAAGACCAAGTGTTTTACAATCCTATCCAGCAGTTTAATCGAGATTTATCAATCATGGCAATCACAGCTTACGATGAAATAAGACAGGAAAATAATTCGAAAAAGAGAAACAAGATTAGAAAACTATCCGGATTGAAAATTTTAGAAGCTTTGAGTGCTTCCGGATTAAGATCTTGTAGATACGGTCTTGAAATCCCCAATCTTTATAAAGTCGTAGCTAATGACATGTCACCCGAAGCTGTTCAAGATATCACTAGAAACATCAAACACAACAATCTTGAAGACAAGGTGGTTGCAAACGAAGGCGATGCTATAAAGTTTATGGCATCAACCAAGGAAAAATTCCATATTATTGATTTGGACCCTTATGGCACAGCCGCTCCGTTTATAGACAGTGCCATTCAATGCATTGAAGACGAAGGGATGGTGTTGGTCACATGCACCGACGCAGCAGTGTTGGCAGGGTCCGGGTACCCGGAAAAATGTTTTGCATTGTATGGGGGTAACAATTTTGGCAGCTGTCAAGTGATTTCCGAAACCAATCACGAAGCTGGTATCAGGTTAATGATGAATTTGTTGAGGTCCACGGCTGCCAAATATAAAAAGTCAGTCGAGCCTTTGTTGTGTTTATCCATTGATTACTATTTTCGAATCTTTGTTAAAATAAAATCAAGTCCAATGAAGGTTAAAAATTACGCAAGCGAATCAATGTTAGCTTTTGGATGTAATGGATGCGGGAATAAAATCATTCAACCATTGGGGATCAAGAATGAATCTAAATTTATGTATCCAAAATTACAATCTCCAATTTCATCACATTGTGATATTTGTACCAACACATACACCATAGCTGGGCCCATGTATGGAGGCAAATTGCATAATGAGGAATTCATAAACAAAATATTAAAAATCAATGATCAAAGCAATCATAAAGTCTACGGCACTCATGAAAGAATAAAAGGTATGTTGACCTTGGCTAAAAGTGAATTGGATTTGCCTTTTTTCTTTAATTTAAACCACATAAGTTCAATGTTCAAATCGCCTCCCATCTCCATAGAACAGTTTTGTAAAGCCTTGGGAAACTTGGGATATTCTGTCAGTTTGACTCATGCGAAAAGAAATTGTATAAAAACAGACGCACCGTGGAAAATCATATTACTCATTGGAAGAAACTGGTCAATTGAACAAAACAAATTATACTTAAAAGATGTACAAGGTAAAGATGAGTCCGAATTAAATGACAAGATCAAATCCAGGATAGAAAAACTTAAAGAAGATTTAACATATAATCCAAATATTAACCCTCATTCACTGGGCGGTAGAGTATTGTCTTATTTCAAAAATCTAAAAGACGACTCAGATTTAGATTTAGAAATTGATTTCAACACTGACAACGCTGTACATAAGAAAATAGATAAATTAAGAAGTGTCAAAATGGTTAGATACCAAGAGAACCCAACCAAAAACTGGGGACCAATGTCAAGACCGAAATAAATGTATATATAAAAGATATTAAAGCTTATGTATTAGTACGAAATAAACAAGATTTGATAAATAAAACCTATTGAAATGTGTATTTGGAGGAATGGTACAAATGGAAATATTCATGGAGCCTATAATAATAAAGCAACTGCTCCGGCAGCTATGGCACCAACAGCACCGGCGGCACCGACTTGTGCAGCTCCACCTTTGGAAGTGGAGGTACCGTTAGTACCGTTGGTGGCGTTGGTTTTGTTTGCAGCGGCTGAGACTAAAGAAACAGCGGTGAAGAAAATAACGAATGATTGGAATTGCATCTTTGGATTCTATAACTTTCTATCAAGGACAAACGAAAAGGGGAAAAACACGAACGAAAAACTCTTTTGCAAAGCAGGGGAATTTCCATCTGTATTTATATCTCAGTTGATTTCTGATTCATGAATATAATAAGCACAAATTGGAAAAGTTTAATTATGAAAAAATAATTTCAAATAATTTCTCATGAATTAAACCTAATTTGTTCAATTACGATTATAATAACCTGGGTGAATATTTTCCAAAAAAGGCGTATGCGGCCTATCAAACGTTGGTGTCCCTACGAATTTTACCAACAACCAGAAACTACTCTACCATTACAATGGCGTTGCATGGAAAAATAAATATGAAAATCTTAATTTATTTGGTCCAAGGCTCAATAACATTACACAAAAATGAAAACTAACTTTGGTTGTTTGAATACAACCATTGATTTAGTAATAGCAAATCAATTTGTAACAATAGTGTTGGTGCAATTCAGTCTCAAGAAAAGTAACCATATCACTGTGTAGAACTACAGTAGATTATTTTTTTGAGATCGCGGTACAACTAAAATTTTTATTATCAAGTTGGAGAATTTCTTGTTTAAATAAACGTGGTGAGTTATTGATTGCTAAATTTGACTCTACTCGTCTACCTCATCATTAGGTTATTTAGTCGCATCTAATCTTCGCCGTATTCTTACAATGTACAACTTATTTTATTTTTTTGGCGCTTGTTTGGTTTTCTCTCGTGTGTTTGTTTACTATTATTTCCGCTTAATTTAAGCTTTATTTATTATTTTATACCAATCAGTGGATGGCACTGCCTCGAATGATGAGATGCTTCTTCAGGTCCATAACCGCCTGAAAATTTAAAAGTGTAATATTTTTATTTTATAATTCTTATCTCTCGTGATTGAGCCCCTAATTTGTATAGATTAGATCATTTATAAAACTTTGAGTTTGAATCAAATGGTCATTGAAAATCATATCGGAATTAGTAGGCAGTACTTTTGTCAAATACATTCAAGATCAGGACTGTCAAACAATCAGTTAGATTCACTGATTCTGTAAATCATTTTTAATTAGTTTATTGTTAAATTTAATAATAAATGGCGTCATATTAATACTTTTTTGATAGTAGATGTTGTGAAAAGGAAATTTTTAAATTGGATCTATATCAAGACTTGTTCTAAATACTTTTACAGTTTTACAAAAACCCGATTAATTTTTATTTCGATCGTTACTGTGTGCTAGATATCATGGGCAAAGTTAAAAGTTTAACATTGTCAGCTATTGCTTACTTGACATCAAGCAAGATTAGTGGCTGTCTAAAGTGAGCATTGAATTGCTATAAAAGCGTTCTGATAACTAATGTTGCGTATTAATAGACATTTTTGAATAAATTCCATATGTGTACAAATTCATTGAAAATTTATATTGATATCTAAACAAGATACTTTCAATTAAACTGTTTCAATACATGAAACATGCACTTTGACATTTGATGGGTTTTACTATGGTTCAAATTCAAGTTCAAGCAGTGACAGCTTTTAATTTTTTACATCGAATATTTGACTTCATAGTTGACTGTTATAAATTACTTGTTAAATCTTGGTGCAACTAAACTGGTCAATGTGATTGTTTTGTCGCTTGATCCATTTTATGAATCTTTATGTGGCACAATTATAATTTCAGTAAGATATTTCTTGTATTGAGATCTCAACGGTGATGACATACAAACAGGATAAAATTATCTAAACTGAAAAACTGATATTGGCATTAAAAATTAAACTATACCGCTTAAGCTTATTGGTGCTACGAGTCTCGCTCTAATTTGATTACAAGCAATCGATATTCTATTTTGATTATCTTCTCACAATGAATCAAATCAACCACGCAGTACAAAGTTGATACTATGCAATCAAGGTATCAGATTTTATTTAATTATTCCATATCGTGAAACATCACTTTTAAGATCAGTAGCAGATGAAGCTATTGAGAATTTTTAGCCACCCCAAGTTTATTTGAAAACTATAGCAAAAAACTTACAAATTATTTATTGTTTGTCATAGATTCTGTAAACCACATTCATTTAATCTTTATTTTCTCTTTAGGTACTTCTCATTTGCATTTGTGTGGGCGCCACACACATTCAGATTAGCTTTTGCAATTCTTCTATAAAAAACAATATGATTTCAAAAATCTCACTTTTCAGGCTTTATAACTTTTGCTTGTCACTCTTCTTGACTCATGTTTGTTAAAATATTATACGGTTGAAATTTAAGCAGCTTCCACACCTACGATTGAATGATTATACAGCGTCTGTTCTTTTCAATGAATTTTTGTAAACTTCAGTATACATGACTTTCCTTTTATTGGCTAGATGAATGTTGCATTTGGAGTCAATGACCTGATTATCTTGTCTAAATTGTAACGATGGAGCTACAATTTAACCACTTTCGAACTTCTGTATAATTTTGACTACATGAAAACCAATACTACGCTGCCATCTGAAAAAAGATACCGATGCTGAACTTATTCTTCAATGTTAGCAGCTTAATTTGAAAGAAATATCAATGTTATCCAACGGTTCCAAACTTATTTCAATGTAGCATCTACCTATTGCAATTCGAACTTTAATCAGAGAAAAAGAATTTATGGCCAACATTACATTGGTCTCACATGTCAAGCTAGTCATAATCACCTTCACAATTCTTATGTCGACAAAAGAGAAACTAGTCTTTGAAGTTCTTCCATCAATCCGAAAATCCAAACCTTTCGAAGTCTAAGGGCAGTCTAATTTTGATACGTAAGTCGGAAGAAGTTTTCAGCTTGAGTTTTAAAAAACTCGAAACCGTTGTGAAATATCAGCAATAGGCTAAAACTCTTTTTTTTCTCATTAAGGATCTTATTTCAATCAATTAACGTTATATATTGAAATATGCGAGAGCCGTAACATTGGGTTATCTAGTAATCTACATTGTTTCAATGACATCTGGCTACTTACATTTTTAGAATTAATACATGCGAGCTTGAATTGGTAAGCTGCAGAGTTGTTCAATACTAAAAAACAGGAATTGAGTCGTTCTTTACCTTCTTGTATATAAATTGCTAAGCTTACCTGTACTCAAGTCAATAATTCTACGTTAAAGTCAAGATGTCACAAGACTTTTTACGTTTTTTAGCCATTCCGTGTTATAAAGTTGGGCTTTATTCTTTTATTTGCCACTTGAACTCCTTTTTAGCGTCGTTTCTGAATCATGTGGTGCATTATTGATAATTCTAAAATTCAGGACTGTTGGATTTGTTGATGTTATGTTGCTAGCCAATTGTTAATGTAATTGAATTCTTTCCTGTCAGTTGCATGTTGATAATAATGAAACACTTACTAATAATTAACAATTAATAATTAATAATCAGTAATAATATGAAGAATTAATTTAAACAATAAATATAGAGATCAAAATAACTAGTTTTAATAAATAACGATAATAAATTATAAACATGGCTACACCAGCAAATAACAATTCTCCTACACAAGTTCAACATTGCATTTTCATTTAATCTGGTTTAGCTCATGCATCACCATAAACAAACAAATATAAATTGGTTGCGAAATTAGAGTTAAATTTTTCACTCAGGTTCTTGCCGTATTTATATCATATGAGCCGCGCACAATAAATTCAGCATTTTTAGTCAAATTGCCATAATCCATTTTTTTATGTCTTGAATATATTTACTTGGGGCTTTTGATATTTTTAGGTTCTTCAATTGAGTGAGCAAAAACTTGCTGCAAATTTATCTTGTTCTTGACGCGGTTTCTTTTTCTAGTGATGAAAATTTCAATTGTAAACAATGAATTTGCAATCGTTGGCAAAGACTCTCCAACTATATAAAACCACCACATTGAATGAGCTTTGTTTATTATGTGGATCACCAGGATTGAAGGCACAAAACAAATCAACCAAAATAGAAAGTATTCTTGCTAGTTACAATTTTTATCTTTCAAATTTTAATAAACCAGATATTGAAATTTCATCAATTGACATTGGAATCAAGCACTTTTCATATTGCAAAACGCTTTATACCACCACCGAACCTATGGCTGTGAATAGATGGGATAAAATTAATCTAGACACACGTTACGGCGGAGATTTTCAGCCCATCTTACACCAAGATTCAGTCATTGATTCAAAACGATACTTGAACCATATCACACAACGGATGCTACAATCTACAAACTTGAGAAAATCGGACCTAGTCATTATGGAGGCCCAGCGTACAAGGACGTCAGGAAAATTTGCAAACGCAGCCACCTTACCTATCGTGCTCAAAAACTATACATTTGAAAATATAATCACCAATTCGTTGTACCCAAACATCGTGATGACGATGGAGCCGAGAAAAATGATGAGTTTCTGGTTATACCGTTTAATCAATAAAGCCGACGAGACTAAAATTGCATCCAAGAATTCTAAAAAGATCCGAAAACAGTTGTTTATCAGCTGGTTTGACCAATTGTATACATTGCCTGGATTCACCGGGGACATTACCAAAAAATCAGACCTCCTCGACTACCTCAACCTTACCAGAGACAACAAGATTGACGATTTGATTGACTCGTTGTTCTACAACCTCACTGTTTTCTATCAATTCCGAAACATCTCGTTGTTCAACCAATACGTGGTGAACGGGGGAGACTTGAATCAATTTGTGGCGGAACGGAACTCGTATCATTTAAACTTGGTAGGGCCAACGTTGGATGAATATAAAATCAAGCCAAGAAACACGAAATGATCAGCCCCAAACAAAGAAATGCAAAATGTGTGAGTGGGGTTTAGAGGTGTATCAGTTTATTCTCAATTGGTGCATCTCGTCTGGGAGTCTTTTTTTTTTCTGTTTTTTTTGGCGATGGTACCACCACAAGAAAACCTCGTTGAACCCCACAAAAACTCAGTTTTAGTCCATTGTGCGTCGTGAGAATCTAACAATCAAGACTTCCACCAACGGTCGTTTTGTGACTAGTTTCATGCAGTGGCTAAACCACATCTGTTGTGGAGATGAACGAAGTGGGATCGATCCAAGTATAAATACCGTTGCGTTTGGTATCATCTCATCTCAAATCTCAACAAAACAATGTCAGCTTCGGAATCCGTGTCGATAGTTTCCAAAACTTATACCAACGAAGCCGAGAATATTCCAATTGGAAAGATCCAGACCTCTGGTGACGGAGACGAGTTTGTCATTATTGATAGGAAAAAGTATTACAGACATCAGTTGCAGAGTGCTTTAGGTGGAGGGTGGTTCGATGTGGGCGTTCATCCTCCATCTCCACACAAGTTTGGTAACGCTGCTCCGTTGGGGTTGTGTGCGTTTTCAATCTCGACCTTAGTGTTGAGCTTGTTCACTTTGAATGCAAAAGATATCCATGTGCCCAACGTCGCTGTTTCTTTGGCTTTATTCTACGCTGGCGTCATGCAATTCTTGGCTGGGATCTGGGAAGGTATCTGCGGCAACACATTTGCGCTCTGCACTTTTGTTTCCTACGGGTCTTTTTTTTTCAGCTTTGGTGTTATCTACATTGAGAGTTTTGGTATCGGGGCAGCATACGTGCTTGGTGACGTGACCCAGCTCAAACCCGCAGTTGGGTTTTTCTTGATCGCGTGGGCTATCTTCACATTCATAATGCTATTATGCACACTCAAGTCGGAAGTGGCCCTCGTCACCTTATTCGTGTGCATCTTCTTCACTTACTTATTACAAGGTATTGGATACATCGTCGATAAAGAGTCCGTGACTAAAGCTGGTGCTGTGTTTGGCGTGCTTGTGACCGCAGCTGGTTTGTGGAACGCATGGTCTGGTTGTGCCAACTCAACTAACGCATACTGGACAACTCCAAAATTGTTCTTAAGCAAACAACCAGGCTTTTAAAACCTATCAATTTTTTTTACTGATTACTTCTATCCGGGAACTAGAAAATAATCTTTTAATATACGAACCATTACAAAATGAGTCAATGTAGAAATTTTGAATTATATTTGATTTTGTAAATTGGAGATTGTTTTATTCGGAGTTGTTGATTTTCGTACATTCGATAAATTTACGAGATTTAGCAAACAATTAAAATTTCATCATGTACAACGAGTTAAAATATGTATAGTACAAAAACCTATTTCAGAGAATGTTTTGGGTTTCTTTGGGAATGTTAATTTTCTGTTGACGGTGCGCGGGTGGAGTCATTGTTTCTTGCTTGTCGTGGTTCTCGTCGAGCTCACTTTGTTCCTGGTCTGTGATTTCAAATATCATTTCATCGTCACCTTCATGATCAGACTCTTTCAGAACTTCTTTAGATATTTTCTCCTCTTCTTTTTCAAGATTGTCTTCTTCATCCTCATCTTCTTCTTCTTCATCATCATCATCATCATCGTCGTCATCCTCATCTTCATCTTCCTCATCGTCATCATCCTCGTCGTCTTCATCTTCGGCGTCATTAATATCGTCTTCATTATCTTCTTCCTTTTCCTCCTCTTCTTCATGTATATCTCCATTCTCCTCATCTAATCTTTTCCTCTCTGCTTTAATCGATATTATCCTCCTTCTTAGTATATCCACAACATCTGTCCATTCTCTCATACCGCCCATTCCTATATCGCCACAAACCAAAACTTTTTCCACCGGTTTCAAAACCTCGAATCCAAAATCAGGCGATGAAATCATGTGGATTTGTTTCGCCGTGATTGGATGAGTGTACATGAACGTATTCATTGCAGGAGCAACGATGATTGGTTTCTTCACTGGTGAACTAACAGATGGCGACCATGACCTAATGATGGATGTCAATAAATTATCAGCTATCCCGTTAGATATCTTTGCTAACGTGTTGGCAGACAACGGTGCCACCAACATTATATCGGCCCACTTTCTCAACTCGTTATGTAAGATCAATTTGTCATATGGGTTCTTTGGTTTTTTAATGGCCGATTGATTGGGATTCAAATTAGATGTCGACGTGGTAGTTGTGGAGTTGATGTTATTGTTCTCGTTGTAATTCGCCCACTCATCTTCGTCTCTCCAAATTTTAACATCATTGTGTAGTTTCAAACCTCTCAAGAAATGGCTGGCACTTTTTGTAACAATCAATTGAATAGATATCTTGCTAGTCGTGAATATTTGAAACAATTTATCGATAATTAAAGGAACCTTGATTGTAGCAACTGAACCAGTACAAGCTAGTAAAATATGAAACTTCCCATCGTCTTGTTTCGACAAGTATTGTTGAAATGGAACTGGAGGTCCAACTGGTGAAGCAACAATGGTTTTGTTGGACTTTTTAATCGACCCCCTGCGTGATGAGCTATTTGAACTAGTACCTGTGATTTTTATTGGCTGTGTCGATTGTTGTTGAGGAGAAGTGGTCGAAGTGTTACTTGAAACTCTACTGAACGGCGGGGGGCTGGGTGAAGTTAGCCTTTTCTCAGGATGGAAAGTAGTATCGAAATCAAAGCCTTTTCTAATTCCATCTGGTAAAATCGGTGAATGCGATTTCTCTTTGGATGTGTATGGTTGGACAGCTTGCTTTGGAGCTACGAAATTTAAAGTATCGTAATTAGGTGATTGAACTTTCTTTTTCAACGACGATTGTCTAGATGGTGCATTCGACCCTAGTTGTTCTGTGGGTTCTCTGTGTTGTGACTCGTCATGGATGTTGGCCGATGACGGTTGGGCTGATATAGTGAACCTTCTTAATCTTTCTTGATCTGAATCAGTAAAAGAAACACTCTGATTTCTAACTGGAACATTTGATGAAACGGGAGTATTGGAGCTTGTTGTCAAATTTGGAAGTTGTTTTTGATTATTTGAATTGGTTAGTATTTTTGGGGCTTTTTCAGGCTTTACATCTGATTTATTACGTTTTGGTTGATTGAAAATAGGTTCAGATGAGTTTACAGTTTTATTTTCTTGATCAGAAGCAGTTGGAGCTAATTGCTTTGCAGTAGATGATGACAAATCCATCGACTTGAATGAACAAGAGTGTTGTTGAGGTGAAACGAGGTGTAAATAAAAATTGGAGTGGTTGTTGTTAGTTATCAATGGGGAAAAATTAGCTTACTAAAAATTTTCTCGTTAATTAAAGCAAAGCCATTTATCAACAACTTTATTTGGTGGGGGTTGTCGACTGCCGACGATTACTAGTTATACTACTCAATAAGGCGTTTGACAGTGGTTTATACAGTTCTGTTATCTCACATGAGAGTCGTCTACATAGATATACTTTTTAATAGGAGTCAAACTTAAACTTTTAAATTTACTCTACAATCTATCGTAGTATTCGAGTTCTCCTGAACTGTTGAATTCTCCAGTGACTAAAAGAGTTGGTTCTGCTAGAACGAAGAGAATATAACACAGCCTAACGTCGTTCACAGTCAGTTTTTAGAATTGAGCTTTGTATGTTTTGAATTCACTTTCAAAAACAAGTTTAGTTGATGGAGTTAAAACCAAAAAGTCATATTCAACGTCTAAACATCAGTAATATAATTCTATAAATTTTGATGACCCCATTCGGTGGCAAAGAATAAATTAGTATATTTCTAGGTAAATCTTAATCGCATTCATTCCAAATTGGGTCTGAAATGATCAAGAGTCGACTTTAATATGTTACAAATGACACTGTGTTCATTTTGAACCACTTAAATTATTTCTACATCATAGATATTGGACAAACTTCCAATAGTTACATTTTGATGTCTACATTCCTAATCTCTGTTTGGTAATGCTTGACTATGAAGCATAGTTTGTACGCTGTAGTTCTCATCTAACAATTTCCTGTATGTAAGCTAGACAATTTTCCAACACGTAACACCAGTTCAAGTATGAATCTTCGTCAACAATTAACACAATTCTTATCATTGGCTTACGTATTCACATCTGCTTTCATAGTATGGAAGTCTTTATCTGTGATAGCTAATTCACATTCACCCATTGTTGTTGTGTTGTCTGGGTCCATGGAACCAGCGTTTCAAAGAGGTGATATATTATTTTTATGGAACAGATTCAATTTGCAAAAAGTTGGTGATGTTGTCGTCTATGAGATCGAAGGCAAGAGTATTCCAATAGTACACAGAGTATTGAGGGAGCATCATAATGACGATAAACAATTGTTGTTGACTAAAGGGGATAACAACGCTGTGGATGACTTATCATTGTACTCCAAAAAACAACAATACTTGAATAGTAAGCAAGACTTAGTTGGTACTGTTGTAGGATACTTACCTTTCATTGGATACATAACGATTTTAATCACAGAAAATATCTATTTCAAATACGGGTTGTTGGGTATTTTGGGTATAAGTTCCTTGATATCAAACGAATAAAGAGTGCATACTTTTCAAATATATATTACAAAAAATCATTAAATGTCATTAAAATTCTTATCTTTTTCTTGTCTATCATTTTAATCCTTTGTTGGACTTGTCAGCGGGGGAACATAGGAAGATCCATATCCTAAACGTTTATCATCGTTACTATGATTTGTTTGCGGTGTTAGCACCAAATCGCTGAGCAATACAGGTGCATTTTCCGTTATGATTTTTCTCAAATTTTGTCTACGAATAGGTTTGGGCAAATATCCAGACATACCGGCATTCAAGCACTCTTTGTAGTTTGAGTCGTCGGCAAATGCAGTCAATGCAATTATAGGCTGTTTGTAGCTGAGATTCTGTCTAATCATTTTGGTGGCCAATAAACCATCCACTTTGGGCATCTGAACATCCATAAATATTAAATCAAATGGTTCTTGCTTGATAATCGATTCTTTAACCAATTCAATGGCTTCAGCTCCATTACACGCCATTGTTAAATTTTCAAAACCTTCTAATTTTAACATTCTCTTGATGACTTCTTGATTCACCAAATTATCTTCAGCAACCAAAATCTTGAGATGAGACATGTCTTCTAAAATTGAGGTGTGATTCGATGAAGACGTACCTGGGGGTGTTTGTGTTGGTGTTGTTTCATTGTTGGCAGTGCCCGTGCTACCATATGTGTATAAATTAGGTTTATCCAATTTCAATGAAAGTGATATTTTCTTTTTTGGTGATTTGGCAAATTTGTTTTCATCCTCTTCATCTTCGGATGGAATCTCTTCCACAAACTCGACTCTTCTGTTGACTTTCGCTTTCGGATTAAATTCGTCCTGACAGTGTTTGTCTAGATCCTCTAAAGGAATCATTATTTCTCCAACTTGTGGTAATGGCAAAGTCAAAGTAAACTTCGAGCCTTGACCAATAACTGACTTTAGAGTCAAAGTACCATTCATCATTTCAGCCAATTGTTTACATATTGATAATCCTAACCCAGTTCCACCATAGCTTCTACTCAAAGATTGATCTCCTTGTACAAATGGTTCAAAAACTTTCTCTTGCAAAGCAGGCTCAATACCGGAACCAGTGTCTTCGACCTCAATTTGAACATTCCAAACTTTAGATTTATAAATTTTTCGAACTCTATATTTTTCGCCTCCAAAATCTGCCAGAGGAGCCATACTCAAATCATATTCTGGTTTCTTATCAAAAGTTGTGTAAGACTTGTAATCTTTTGCCTGGGGCATAACGTTGTGACGCGGAGCGCTGATTTGTTTTTCATCGCTGATTTCAGACGATGATGATGTTGGATTTTCCATCTCTTCTGAACTATCTAATTTCCCATTACCAAGTGATGCTTCTAGTGGTTCTGGAAGATTCGGTAATGGTTTTGTATTGAATTGCGATTCAAAGACTTTATTTTCGTACTCTTGTGTCGATAATGTCAGCACACTCATAGCATCGTTCAAATTCTCGAGTTCATCAGCTCTAATCAGGTTTCTTTTCCGCATGCTATCAGGCACTTGAGCCGTTTCTCTACCAGTTGCTTTCACTGGTGCGTCATTTTTTGTATGAATCTTTTCAGTATTGTCTTCTTTTGATTTTTCATATTCACCCAGTAATCTAAACGTAACAGTGACTAAACCGTCAACAGGTGTGAACTTTAAAGAATTTGAAACCAAGTTCATTATAATTTGCAACATTCTGTTTGAATCTCCAAATAAATATAGTTTTCTGAAAATATTTGGTTTTACAAAAAGCTTCAAGTTTACCCTCTGATCATTTGCCAATTTCCCAAAAATTGACTTTGTTTGGTATACTAATTCAAGGATTTGGAATGTCGATTTTTCTAATTTGGATCTGTTAAGAGTGTTTTTCGAGTATGTTAATAATTCGGTCAATATGTGCAACAAAAGTTCTCCTGATCTATGAATTAATTTAAGAGAATCTTGTATTTTTGTGTGATCATTTTCATCCATTGCAATAGACGTCATTCCTAGAATACCATTCAATGGAGTTCTTAGTTCGTGCGAAATATTAGCAATGAAAATGGTTTTTGCTTCGTTTGCAGCTTCTGCTTGTAATTTTGAAGCTTCCAATTGTTTTGTTCTTGACTTAACTCTATCTTCTAAATGTGTGTATTGTTTATCTAATTCTTCAGTCATTATGTTGAATGCCTCAGATAATTCTGTCAATTCATCTTTGAAAAATTTTTTAGATCTTGTAATTCGTGTTGATAACCTCATACCAGATGAGTATTCTGAGCCAGACCCTGACACGTAACTATTTCTCTTATCATTGTTGTTATGACTATTGGCTGAAATCAATTTATTGTGCTTTTTATAACTAGTAATCTCCTCCGTTGCTTCTTTCAATTTTGTTATTGGTCGTATAAACCAAACAGCTAATGGAAATGTTATTAAACACATGAAAACTCCAATAGCTATTACAACTCCAATTATAATTTTTTTCAATCTTTCAATCGGTTTGTCAAATTCTGATTTTGGCTGAATCACAATTATCTCCATTATCAAATTACTAAAATGTAGTAGAGTGAATCCTATTGAAACTTTTTCACCAGAATAGTTGGTGACATCTGCAACTTGTCCTACTTGATGATCTATAGCCTGCTTAATTGATGTTGATGAGTTTATATTATAAATTTCCCCTGGAATCAATTCAGAATTCTTCATTGGGAAAATAGGCTGGAACCCAATTGCTTGTTCGTTATTCGATTCCGCATTGTCCCTTGTATTATCGATGCCGTTAACCGGATCTCCATAAACTGGTCTCACCGCTATTGTCAAATAATCTTCTGAGCTGACGTTTAGTGCATTATGGACAGGCTCGGCCGAAGCAATAATTGATAGGTATCCGGCAACGTAGGGTTGATCAATAATAATTGAAGAATTCGTGTATACCGGCAATGTTAGGCCAAAAAAATATGGGGATGAAAAAACATTGTCGTCACTTGTATTATTTGCAATAGGACCTGTCACGTATAAGGAGTTTGGATCACTAACTAAGGTTGAAGGAATAGACGAATTTTGTTGTAGTGGGAACAATATATCTTTTGCTTGATCTGAAACAATTGACGCATTATTATAGCTCGAGGCCATGACTTGTAAGTCTAAATTATATAATCTAGCGGCAGCAAAAGTCTCCGTTGATGCAATATATTGCTTCAAAGCATCTTGCGCATTTGTAAAAACTGCTTTGGAATTATTACCTGCTCTATATTGAGATAATGGGTATGTTATTGAGCTAGTACTAGCTAAAGTAGAAAATTGATATGCAATATAAGCTATAGCCTGCTCAACTTGAGTAGTTTTTAATTGTGAAATGACAAATAATCTTTCCAATCTCAAATGAGTTAAATTTTCACTAAAATATATTCCAGTTACAATACCTAGAATCAAAAGGGAAAATAAAGATGCAAAACAAACTAGAAAAATGAGTTGAGGACGTATCCCAACTTTAAGTCTTTTCATGTAGTTAAAAGTATGTCAAACTTTTTCGGAGTGAGTACGTTTATAGTTGTGAGTGAATGCAAAGTTTGTGTTATATTAGCAGGCGAGTGAAAGACATGTAAAGTGATGGTGGATGTAGTGATAAATTCAGGTGAATCGTTTGATACGTGTTGGTAATCGTTTAATTGAGGTTGAAACCAAAGGACAATTGTAGATGATGTAATGAGAAAAAAATACAATAACTGAATGAATTCTCAAACAATCAAAATAAACCAAAATAAATTTGAAAATGAAAAAATAAAACAAAAAAAAAACAACAAAAAAAATAAACTTAAAAAAAAAATAAAAAAAAAATAAAAAAAATAAAAAAAAAAAAAAACATAATAAAGCGAATTGCCGTTTGACAAAACGATATTTGGTCCTTCCAAGATTGTCCAATCCCCAGCTACTGGGCGAAGATTGTCACAACAATAAATAGGTTCTCTTGAGAATAATATTAAATCAAGCAGCTGCATAATCAAAGAATTTGATTATTCATGCTTTTAATACTTTCTATTCTTCGTGGTATTACACTGATACTTTATTAATACTACCATGTTTTTCAAGTATTGCTGTCCCAGCCATATACCACAATGATTTTATACCACAATGATTTTATACCACAGTGATTTTTGTTTACCGATAAAAGTATCTTATACAGCGAAACTCTACGCAATAACATAAAAGCAACCATAGAAATGTTCTCTTAACTGTTTAGATGTTGACCACAAAATTTTGCTATGCCTACTTATTGAATAGATTTGATTGGCCCTGTTAACTTTTTTTACAATGCACAAAATTATAATAAGCTTGTAGCTCGTGTGTCGTACGTCTTTTTTTTTGTAATTCGGAGTTTAACGCGGAGACAGGAAACAATAAAAACGCTTCGTAAAAACTTGCTATTTTCTGTATGATGTATAAAATTTATTGGTCGATCACTCTCGAATTAGCAAAATTGAAACTAAATTGCGTACTTCATAGTCTACACTTTTACATTGACCTTCAAACTATTCAATACTACGTACCTGTCAAGTATCCAAAATAATAAACCACTAGTTGCCAAACACCCTACTAATACCATGAAGTTATCATATTGTCCTTTGGTACCACTAGATATAATAGCTGCAGCTATCGGTATTCCAAATAAATTGGCCGCAGACAACACAAAATTCAATACGCCATATTTTGTGCCCATTTGATCAGCAGGTGTGATTTGCGATAAACAAGCCGGTAACATGGTTAATATCGAGCCTGAGAAAAAACCACCTATTCCGGCAAACGCCCACAACACTTTTTCATTTGAAGCAAAGGGGTATAATAATACAAAAATGCTCAAACAATAACCAAATATCATGAGAATATTCACATTGTATCTCCCATAATAATCAGATGAGTATCCTGGCAACCATCTACCTGCTATTCCAGTCGCATTCCAAACTGTAAGTAACAAATAGGAAGTAGGTTCGCTTGCACCATGTGCTATTGCATACGAAGCATAATAAGTGACTAAAAGTATTAAGGACAATTCAGTGCAAAATCCTCCAAGAATCAACCAGAAAAATTTAAAGTCTTCAATCTTGACAAAATTCCAATTCCAGCGTTGTTTTACATTGAGCTCTTTAGGATCCGTTGTTGCTCTAGCAATCCTTTCTTTTACTAGTACTATTGACAAGATTTGACAAAACAAACAAATAAAGGCCAAAACTCTTATTGACCATACAAACCCAACTTTTGGATACAACGATTTCAACATCAACGGAAATACTAAACCTCCTACTGAGCCACCACTTGTTGCAAATCCAGTACACTAAAAACTGTTAATATATGCATGTTGAATGACAAGAATTGATGTACTTACATTTCCTCGTTTTTTCAAAAACCAGTGAGATATGACGCTAATCAAAGGTGTCATTCCCAATCCGTTGCCTATACCCAATGATATAAAGCTCAATATAAACTGCCAAATCTCAACACTGTTTGCTATTCCCATTAATCCCAAGAATATGAATGCTGTAGAAAGAATCAATAGCACTAGGCTTCCACGTTTGTCGAATATTGGACCTGCTATCAACCCTCCCGCGTACAGCAACGACAAGTAAATTGAAAACACCCACGATATTGAACTTTGCTTTAAATGTGACAACTGATGGGTGGATACGTATGTTTGAATAGCACCAATGGAATTGATGAGACCCAAGTTTACAATTGCTCCTAGGAAGCATCCTAGTATGACTGAATATGCCTTGAGCCCGCCATCTGGGGGTGAGTCTGGGTCCTCGCTTCCACCAGTCCTTTCAAATGAAATCTCTGAAGTCGAGAATGTTGAACTCTCCTCCAGCGCATGTTGCCGCTGGTGTCGATTGCTTAGTTCTACATCTTCCGTGATAGTTGACATGTTGGAACAAGTTTCGCAGCATCTTACCTTGAGAAAAAATAATTGTAATCAGTGGAAATACACTTCCGGGTAATCAATTGCAACTGGGTGTCGCGCGAGTATACATCCGAATTATTTCCACGCAGACACATCGCACATTGGTACTCGTAAAAATTGACACATATGTATAATCGAACACACGCTGTATACAGCAGTGATAGCGTTGTTTTGTGTCAATGATGTTCTTGACTTCAATTAACCCACATTGGAAGCGTCGCAATTCTACATATGGCTTAATTTGTTATTATTTTGTTAGGCTTAAAGCAATCCTTCTGCCTAGCCGTAAGCTCTTCAACGAGACTACATAACACCCAATTTTAAAAAGAATCTAACTGATGAATAATGGTCTCGTTTAAAATAAAGCTTGATCTCTTGTAAATAAATTCTGAAACTGATGGTTTTTGGTCTCGTAAAACGAGTACATTTTGCAACATCAACAATCATTCAAGACTCATAACATACAAACAAAATGATTTATTCGAAATAAAAATCTACCGTCTAATATGATAGACTATAAATGTGCTTTGAATTTTCTACAATTTTTCAGCATCAGCATTCAAATTATAATGATTACTTCTGTTGCTTTATCAATAGCCGCTTTATTACTCCCAGTTACTAAATGTTCAATTTTGGGTTCCGAAATTTACACTTTTGATAAAAAGTTTGCTTTGGCAGTCAAAGAATTTGACTGCTCGAATGATTGTTATTTAGATTTGGTCTATGAAACTGACTGCGGTCAAGCTGTTCACGGTTGTAATCCTTGCCAAGTGTACCCCATCAGGGAATGTCCTAAATGTGCTAAACCAATTGATAAAAACTGTGATTGCAAAGATTGCAAAAAGTACAAAAATTATTTCAATGCATTTAACGCTGCAACACAAGTGGGTGGTTTTTCTTTAGCTTCGGGTGCTTTGGGTGAATTCAGCGCACCGACCGGCTTGGCTCTTCCAGAATTTGCTCCAGCTAGTGCCCAAAGTATCAACTTTCCACCATTGAATCCAGCTTTGGTTCCAACCTTCTTATCTGCACCATCTAATTTGATCTTACCAACTGGTTCTGCAGTTGATCTCATCACTTTTGCTACATCAACAGTGACTGTAATTACTTTAGAAACTCCAGCTGATATTGCGGCTCCAGTGGCTGGAGATTTTTCAAACAATGCTTTATCCGTCCCAAAACATCCTTGGAAAGAGCCCTTTTGTGAAATTTGTGATAAAGATGATTACTTCTTTTTCACATTATGCGACTCGGTTTTAAAAGACGAATGTGGAAACATTGGTGAAATAACTTGTAATCATCAATTACAATTCAGCAAAGAATGTCAACCTACTTCAATCTGTACTGATGGTTTCTCAATCAAATACAAACATGGAGATTATGTATTGGCTTTGAAACACAAAACGATATTCTGGCATTGTAAATGTGATGACAAAGGATTGTACAAAATTTACGATGAAAAAGTTGCATACCAATGTAGTCCTATTGAGTTGATTATTTTAGTTGAAAAAGACTGTTGTGATACTTAGACTGGCACAATTAGATTTCGTGAATTACAATAATATCAATTTCGGTTATAGTCATTTAATATACTAATTATATAAAACTACAATTTTTTCTTCACCAAAAGAATTAGGTAAATCCTAGAGAAACTAGTCAAGCCATGTTTCGCGCTAGATTCTTTGCGTATGCGAAGATGGCTGCAAATTGTCCACATAACACAAATAATAGAATTTAGGGTGGTGAGACTTTAAATTAATCCGCAATAGAGCCCTTCCAGCGCAGGGCCAGGAACATATGATGTAATGTCCCGATCGGTTGTTCATAACATAAAAAGCCGTGCTTGTTAGCATAAGTACACTACCAATGTTATTTTTAATTTTTCTGGCAATAAATACGATAACCACTCGAACCGTTTTGATCATTAGACTTCTGCACTATGTCAAATGATTATACTGATTACAAGGACGGAGCGACTAAGATGAAACGGAGTTTTCTTTTTAAGAAACTAATCACTTACACTGTTTTGGTGACATTTTTGGTTTGGGGTTCATCCTTTCTATTAATAACTATTTCCAGCTTCAACACTAAGTTTGTTACATTCCAGACACAATCAATATCGGATATTGATAAGTACAATCACAATTATGCATATCCTTCAAGGAAGCAAACCAATTTTGGAGGCAAGACGCCGTTGAGCAAAAGCATTTATGATGACCATATTTTATCACCACACTTGCAATCCATTCAATGGATTAAAGAACCTTCTTCTATATACAATGACAAAGGAACATATGTTTTAAAAGAATACTATAATGATAATGATGAGGAATACAAGGTTGTTGTCAGGTCGATTGCAGATGAAAAGTACGAAAAAGTGTTGATTCAAAATAGCTCATTTGTTCATGAAGGCACCACTTACAAAATAGACAGTTTTGTTGCTTCTCCAGATTTGAAAAAAGTCATATTGCAAACAAACACTACTTCCTTATGGAGATACTCCTCGGTATCGTTGTACTGGATTGTAAACGTTGACAACTCCAAGATTGAACCCATCTTTGATGAAAAAATCTCAACCACGTCGTGGTCACCAGACTCAAACAATATCGCCTTTATATATGAAAACAACATATACATAAAAAACATAGAAAAAGATACAGTTGAGCAAGTTACATTTGATGGGTCTGAAAATATCTTCAACGGTAGACCGGATTGGGTATACGAGGAAGAAGTTTTTGGTAGAGATTTGGTGTTGTGGTGGTCACCTTCAGGGGACAAGTTTTCATTTTTAAGATCCAACAATACTAAAGTGCCTGAATTTGTGTTGCCGTTTTATGCGCAAGCTAAACATGAAGATTATCCAGAAATCGTCAAAGTCAAGTATCCAAAAGCTGGTTACCCCAATCCAATTGTAGACGTATTGACTTTTGATTTACAAGCAAAAAAATTGAGTGAACATATTTTGAGATCAGATAGTATAACATCAGAAGATAGGTTAACTACGGAAGTCGTTTGGATCGGCGACACCTTATTGATAAAAACGTCAAACCGTGCTAGTAATTTATTAGAGGTATTTTTAGTGGACGGTGATGAATCAAGATTGATTCGAAGTTTGAAAGCCGACAAATCATGGTTTGAGATAACAACACACACATTATACGTGCCGAAAAACAAGACCGTGGGTAGGGAATTTGATGGATACATTGATACTGTAGTTGAGGACGGTTTCAACCATTTGGCGTACTTCTCCCCACCCGACAATCCAAATTACGAGTTGTTGACCAAAGGCAGATGGGAAGTTGAACAGGGTGTTGGTGCGTTTGATTACACAAACAATCAAGTATATTTTTCAAGTACGATGAAACTGTCAATTGAAAGACACATCCACTCACTCAACTTATTGGACAGATCAAACAATGGATTACCTTACATCAAGGACATAACTACAAAAGAAGGCTGGTACTCGTCTAGTTTTTCATCAGGTGCAAGGTTTTTATTTTTGAGCGAGTTGGGTCCAGATGTGCCAACGCAAAGAATAAACGATTTGAAAATGAACAAAAATGTCAAAACTATAGAAGACAACCAAGAGTTGAAAAAGAAATTAAGAGACTATGTGGTACCAGAGATCAGGTACTCAACTGTTGAATTACAAGATGAAAAGGGAGAATCTTTTCTTTGCAATACAGTCGAAGTATTACCTCTAAATTTCAACAAGGACAAAAAATATCCTGTATTATTTTACATTTACGGTGGTCCAGTGTCACAGACCGTCAAGAAACAGTGGGGTATTGGGTTTACTTCTGTGGTTGCCGCCGAATTGGACGCCGTTGTAGTCACTGTTGATGGAAGAGGTACTGGATTCAACAATCTTAATTACAAGTTGGGTTCCAATTTCAAATTCATTGTGCGTGAACAGTTGGGAAAATACGAAGCCTTGGACGTTATTGCAACTGCTAAAGAATGGGGCAAGAAATCGTATGTGGATCCTGAACGTATATCAATTTTTGGATGGTCTTATGGAGGATACTTGACTTTGAAAACGTTGGAAACAGACATTAAAGACCCAATTTTCAACTACGGTGTGGCGGTAGCTCCTGTTACTAGATGGAAGTTGTACGATTCAATCTATACTGAGAGATACATGAACACACCACAACAAAACCCTTCTGGTTATAAAGAAAGTTCAATCAGCAATGTCACCAACTTCAAACACGTGAAGAAATTCTTCATGGCGCACGGAACGGCAGATGACAATGTACATTTCCAACAATCCTTGCAATTATTAGATGAGTTCAATGTGGCAGATGTTGAAAATTTCGAATTGATGGTATTCCCTGACTCCAACCACGGCATGAACTACCACAATGGAAATAAAGTTGTTTATAATAGAATCTTGAATTTCCTATATAGAGCCTTTGAAGGTGAGTTTGTATAATTATAGAGGTAAACATGAATAATCGATTCAACCTGTACGACTGTCCCAATTGAGAAATCTAGACTACACACGTGAGGCGGGTTTTCCATTCTTATTATAATTTTTTTTTTTTTTTGTTTTTTTGTTTTTTTTTTTTTTTTTTCAGTCTGTTCGATAAAATTTTTAAATTTTTTTTTCAACTTCATCTCACATCCCAATTCAATTCTTTAAACATGATTATTTACCAAGACGTTATTTCAGGTGATGAATTATTATCCGACGCTTACGATGTCAAATTAGTTGACGACGCTGTCTACGAAGCTGAATGTGCTATGGTCACCGTTGGTAATGGTGACATTGACATTGGTGCTAACCCATCTGCTGAAGATGGTGATGAAGCATTGGAAGATGGTGCTGAAACCGTCAACAACGTTGTTTACTCTTTCAGATTACAACAAACCCAATTCGACAAAAAATCATTCACCACCTACATCAAAGGTTACATGAAGAAAGTCAAAGCTCATTTAGCTGAAACTGACCCAGAAGCCGTTGAAGTTTTCGAAAAAGGTGCCACCAAATACGTTAAAAAAGTCTTGGGTTCTTTCAACGATTGGGATTTCTACACTGGTGAATCAATGGATCCAGATGCTATGATTGTCTTGTTGAACTACAGAGAAGACGGTACTACTCCATTCGTCGCCATCTGGAAACACGGTGTCAACGAAAACAAAATCTAGATTGAATATATATTTATCGACTAATTGATAGACAATTGTTTTCTAACGTAATGTCATCTTGCACATAATGAAATAGGTTAATTTTAAACTGAGTCCCTAGTAAAGTCTTGACTGCGTGTACCCTACTTTCATCTATTAATCTTCTAGCTATTAATCCCAATTGTTTTCTTTCTGTCTTGTTTAGTCCTGAAACATGCTCGTTGGTGTCTTTTTTAGACGAATCAACTGCCCAAGAAACCATTTTTCTTAGAATATTAAACGACTGAGTTGTTTTAAATCCCTTATCGTGTAAATACTGTTTCGATTGTGGTAACAATTGTTCTAACTGACACAAGTGTCGACAACACATTGCAACAATCAACCCTTTGAACTGGTTTTTTTCAACCAAGCTTGAATTTAGAATCAGTTTCAAAGTCAAATCAGTGGCAGCCCCACAAAGGTGTTTGGAGATTCCTACAACACGACGGTCTTTTGCAAATTCGTCCAAGACTAGGTCTTTGATATCCATCTTGCTTCGTAGCACTGTTGGATTCAACGTCTTGGACTCTTTCAAAATATGACCGTCACATTTTAGACGGTTCGACCCTCGATCAATCAAGCCAAACCCATACTGTTGGGACTCACTTGGCTCATCGTGTAATATGCATTGTTGAACGTATCTAGATAACTCACCTTTTCCGCATCCGAATTCTATGTAAAATGTATCTGCATCTAGTAATTTTAGATCTTTTAGATTGCCTATTAGCGACGATTGTTGGATTATGTGTTTTTGCATAGTCTTCAGGTCAAACATAGTTGTCATTCCCTCATGAGAGGACTCTTTTAATTGCAATTTTTCAAACTCTAGGCTCTGTAGAATGGGTATATACTTTTGATACAATTGTTCATCGTCAAGCATCTCTTTCTTGAGATTGAACTCTGTTTCGCCAATTAATACATTATTTATACCCTCTTTGAACCATGGATCTTGAACATCTTTTGGCTTGCCGTTGCATTTTGTTAAATGTAATTTCAAATCTCGTCTCCATACCGTGTGGTGTGGGTCCAATGGGCACGGCACCCTCGTGTCATCAGTCAAGATCATGTGCTCCGAGCAATATCTGTTATACGACTTCCGTTGCATCTTGCATCTTCTGTTCTTTTGAGGCAACACATATTCGCACTGATGCGTGTTGGCACCTACTTTCTGTTTCTTCACCTTGGGCTCAATCATCAATCTTGATGCGAAACATTTTTTTAGACCCTCATCTCGATGAAATCAAACAATCAGCTATGGAAGTTGGACTTGTTGGAGTCCAAGTATAAGAAAGCGACGCCCAGATTCAACCACACTAAGAAATTGTTACTTTCGATTTCTGCGTCAAACAACTCAAAGTTGTTGAAGAAATTGCCTGCCAATGAAGATGACGCAACCATGCAAATTCAAGAATTAAAGTCTGATGCATTTGACAATAAGTACCACTCTGGTTACGTGAAATTAGAGAAAGAGATTAAAAGACTACTTAAACAAAAACCAGTTGAGATTTTCAAAGATGAGTCAGTCTTGAATAAATTTATAACCTCAAAGCTAATAAAATGCATCCAGAATACAATCTTAATCAGCAAAGAATCGAAATTGGAACCACCAAAATTCATAAAGGATCAGATTAAACACATTCTAGTCAATAAATCAGATGAAAGTAATCCAAGTGGATTTTTCAAAAAGTATTGTCAGAATGAAAAACTTGTAAATAATGCATGTTCAAATATATCAAACAATAAGAATGTGAAAAAAATTATAGACGAAATTGAATGGAGTCTTAGAATGGTGAGAGGAGAAATTACTAAACAAGAAAAAGCAGATCGAAGCAAATCTTTAGGTAAAGAAGTAAGTATAGACAACGAAGACGAAGATGGAAGTGATGATATAGACCTAAAAAAACAATACGACAATTTTGCAATATATGACAATGAAGGGTCACAGCAGGAAGAATCCGACGAAGAAGCTGATTTGGATCCAGAAGTCAACTATAATGAAGTAACGGACGAAGAAGCTGATTCTGAAATTGACGATTTCTTTGAACAAGAACCGGAGACCAAAAAATCAAAATCCGTTACATCAGAACATAACTTACCACAACTAGCATCTGGGTATTATTCCGGCGGCTCGGATGATGAGGATGACGTTGATAATGACAAGGTGGTGAAAAGTATCACGTCACAACGTAAGAACAGAAGAGGTCAGCGTGCAAGACAAAAGATTTGGGAGCAAAAATACGGGAAGGAGGCCAAGCACGTTAAAAAAGAGCGTGAAATTGCCGCTGGTGAACGCGAGCAACGTAGGTTGGAATTCGAAGAAAGAGAGAAGAAAAGACAGTTGAAAGCCCAACTGCAGAAACCAACGGGAGCCAATGTCGAACCTTTGGGTGCAAGGACAAGCTCAGACGGACCGAAAGAGGATAAAATGCATCCTTCTTGGGAAGCAAAAAAACAAGCAGAAGCGAAATTAAAAACGGGTTTTCAAGGTAAAAAAATCACCTTTGATTGAAACGTCTATAGCAATTCGTAATTTATGTTGAAGGTTTCTAATATCTCCTCGTCTGATACTTGATTGCACCATGCTTCTGTTTCAATGACGAAATAATAATGACATTTTTCAGGCTCACTGACCGATATCAATTCTGGTCCTTTGCCGCAATGGAATTCAATCTCTGCTGATCTATGAGGTCCATTCCAGCATTTTGAACCTTTAGCAAAATGTAATTTACCATTCTTGTAGCCTGTGAACGTGCCTATTAAAATATCGTCTTGTATTATTGAACTTAAAAGACCTATTTGATATTTGTAACCGCCAAAATTCTTGGTAATTGTGCGGCTTTCAAAAGATCTCAAGATATCGTTGGGGCCATAATCAGAATTCAAGTTTTTCTTTATCTCCATGATTTCCTTTTCGATATTTTGTAGATCACTCTCTATTTGGTCGATTTTGACAGATAGTTCGGAGTTTGATAATTTGGATTCGACTAAATGTTCTGGTTTTGTGAGGAATGTACCAATAATCGACTTGAAGTAGTAATGAAACATGTTTGCAAAAGATGGTGTTACCGATTCTCCGGAATGAGTGAGCTCCTTCGTCTTTTCCACCAAAGTTTGTAAAATTCTATTCGTTTCATGTATGTCCTCCTTGACTTCTTCTTCCTTGTTTGAAACATAATTCTGGAACTTATGAATCGAGTCTTTTACAGCCAAATCGTTAAAATTAGGATTATACTCTTTTGACAATTTATCAAGAATTCTCTCCAATGCTTGGATCTTGGAATCTTGTTTTAGAATGGATTTTTTGTGGTTATCTATACGTTTGACTAGATTTGTAATTTGATCGCCCAAAGCATCAAACACAGTGAAATCATGATCCTGTTTAGATTCGGCCTCTAGTTCAAGTCTGTTTAACTCCCTCTTTTTCTGAGGTATCTTTCTCTCCAATTCATGTAGTTTGGATACCAACACTTCACGTTTGGCTTTTGCATGTTTGATTAATGTATCTTTCTTTTTCAAAGCTTGTAAAATGAAATTTTTAGTCGTTGATTTATAAACTTCAAATTGCTCGTTTATTTGACTACACTTGTTCTCACAACCTCCTAGTTTATATTCGTCACTTCCGTCACAACAAATTTCATAATCACATACCCCATCATTTAACTTGAATTGTTGGATTGTTTTTGGATAAAACCCTTCATTTTTGCAATAGAATCCAAACGGGTTTACTGGACATGCGTTGGTACCAGGCTCGTCCGAACCATCAGGACAATCACAAATATCATCGTTGATTTGATCAAAAGTCAACGTTATTGAACTGTCGTTCAAACAATGCCAAAGCTTCTGGCCATTGATTATTTTAGGCTGGTAAAGGTGCTGATTTTCCGGCGACACTCCAATTATCTCAGCTAGAGCAATTGCAATGAAGAAGAGAATAATCATAAAAACTGTTGATAATTAATATCGCGTAGAAGTTCAGTAGAAAATACAGCTCACTCTATATTCACGCATTGTCCATTCAAAGTCGCATCGCCTAGTAGCCGCATTGACTCTGAAACTACTCTTTCCATCTCCACCGGTTTCAAATCTCCCACCACTTTTGAGCCCATGTCTGTTTCTCTGACTAGTCCTGGCAAAATAGCATTTACTCGTACTTTGCCTCGTAACTCCGAAGCCAAACTCTTTGTGAACCCTACTAGACCTGCCTTTGAGCCTGCGTATATCGAAGTGCCGGGCAAATAGACATCTGTTATTGATAGCATTGAAGATACATTCAATATGGACAGTTTTGTATTCTTATCCAATAACATGTTTCTTAAACACAACTGAGACAATAATATTGGCGCAGTCAAATTTAGATTAATTGTATTATAAATGTCTTGTTTTGGAGTCCTTAGAAACAAGGAATAGTTTGATATTCCAGCACAGTTTACCAACATGTTGTATGAATCTAATTGAGGGGTTTGTCCTTGTACCAAATCCAATAAGTTGAACACTTTGTACAGATGTTTTTGATCTTCTTTGATGGATAAGGCTTTCACTGATTGTTGTAAAAGAGCTTCATTTTTTGAAAGTAGAGTAACATTGGCGCCTTCGTTGGCTAGTTGTTTTGCTATAGCTAGACCAATACCTCTAGATCCACCTGTTATCAAAGCAGCTTGACCTTTAAACATAGTTTTTCATTGGCATCGCTACCAAATTTTCTAGTAAGCTTGAATACCATTGAAATTACATATACCAATGTAGTATTGTGGTCCAATTGAGCCGATTCCTCGTATAGAATATTTTTATTTGGTCCCAGTTAAGTCGACGCAAGTTGAGGTACAAAACTCTAAACTCTACTAGCTAATACTTTAGCGTTTTTTTCTTTGTTGTACACCACTTTAATGGATTTCCAAAATGATATGACGCCAGTCTATTTGATCAGTGCTCTACTAATAACACCAGGGTCAATCATCTTGCTTATACACAACTACAGGCGAAAACCAAAGTTCAATTCGAAAGTCAATTACATCATCGCTGCTTTACTAATAGTGTTGAACTTGAATGTATGGTTTTTTGTTTCCACAAACTACATCGCCATCCTAAGTTACTTGTTCAACTCGCCAATCCATCAAAAAGTCCTCAAAGCAGAGTTCAAGTCTTTTGGCATTCCCGGATTCACGTTCAAAGATGACAGTCCCCAAATAACTGGGGCCGTTGAAAGTTTTGTTTGCAGTTCTATACTGATTAAAAATGACAATATGATACAATCCAGCCCCCTAGTGAATCTAAACAAGGATGGTGATTTAAAATATCTAAGAGACCAATTGAAAGAAATGGCGAAAACTAATCCAGTTTATTACTTATGTTTTCAAGACGAAAACGATTCTGAAGAAGAGATATTGAAAAAGAAATGGTTTAAATTCTGTGGAAGTGCGGTTTGGATGGAATCATACGGAATATATTTCATGGTCAATCGTATAATCTATGCTAAACAAGGAAGACGAAATCATCCGACAATTTCAATATTATCTGGACAAGTGTTTGATAAAAATTGGGAAGAGATTCATGGATTTCAATTCCCTAATTCCGAATTGACATTTCCAACAGTGTTTCCACATGAAATTGACGTGGGTAAAAAGGAAGAAAAAGAAATCATAGGCAGCGAGGATCCAAGGGTGATTTTAAATGAATATTATTTAAATGGGGAAAAAATTCAGGAACCAATCATTGTATTCAATGCTAGACGAACAGATATTAAATGGTATAGAGCAATGCATGTATACAGACCTTTGAAGGATCCAAGAGAAATTATTCGATTATCAATAAAAGATAAAAAGAGAAGTTTTAGAGAAAAAAATTGGGCACCTTTCATAGACCTGCAAGACGGCAAGTACATAAATTTTATTTACAATTTCAATCCCTTGAGAGTGGTGAAATGCGACATGAAATCAGGCGAGTGCGATAAAATAGCAGGCCCACCGTTTAACACAATCAATGCAAATGACAATGCTGGGAAACTTAGGGGTGGAACACAGTTGATTCCAATACCAAGCCATTTTCTTCCCAACAGTGTTTTGTCGCAAAACAAATTCTGGTTGGGTATAGCTAGATCGCATAATCAAGAATGCGGTTGTCTACGCGAATTGTACAGACCACACATATTCATAATGTCGAAAAACGTAGACACTAACGACTATCAATTGGAATATGTTTCTTCATTAATCGATTTCGGAGTCCTGCCTGAGCCTTGGACTGTTGGTAAATCGATTTGTAGAGATGGTAAATCCGTATTGATACCCAATTCAATAGCTTATTGGGATACAATCAACGGTGAAGATTATATGGGTATTACGTTAAGCGAGGCTGATCGCTCAAACAAGCTAATCCATGTCAAAGGTCTTTTGCCATATATTCATCAGATTTTAGCTAATAAGCAAGGCATTTTTAATAGTACTCGGAATCCTTTAGACAATCAATTGTTAGGAGAGTGTTCTACTTCGTTATCAGATGAATACTGTGAGGTTTCAGAACATGCGTTAGACTGGTAGAACTTTAAATAGTATGAAATTATAATGACAAATAAATGCAACTCTAACAATATCTCACAGTCTTATCGTACAGAAAAAAATGTTCCGTCGGAACCAGAATATTCAACTCGAGTTGTAATCAATATGGATGGTGAGGTTCAGCACAAACCTCCAGCGAAAAGAAGAAAATCATCAGTATCAAAACAAGAGAATGAAACAAGAAGAGTGGCGCAAGCGTCTAGAACCTTGAAAGCCTGTGAATTGTGTAGAAAACAAAAAACCAGATGTTTCAGAGCACCCGAGAACTTGAATTGTTGTTTAAGATGTAAATTCTTAAGCAAAACATGTTCTTTTGAAGAAGATACTGACATTACAAGCATTCCAAGAAAAAATTACAGCGAAGAGGATGTTTCCAAGTTGACTCAAATACAGAATAACGTCGCTGAGATTTTGTCAATTTTGAAAAAAGGCAAAGTTGCAATTGAGGATGACCAAGATGCGAAATTGTTATTGGATGCTGCTAACTTCATGCAGAATAAAGAACCGTCTGAGACTGAGATATCCCTGTATACATCCTCGTTCGAATCACCCACCAGAAGTTTCATCACATCTCCATATTCAATCATTAAAAATCAAATGCAGGCTAGACCTAGTGGAGCCAAACCCGACCCAGTGATAAACCTAATTGAGCCCAGCCTAAATTCCCAGAAATGTCAGGAAAACATTTTGGATTTGCAGGTTTTCGACAAATTCGAAGTAATCAATTTAATCGATGATTTTAGAAGAAATTATGGTAGATGGGTCTCATTCCCACCTGGCTCATCCACTGAAACTTTAATCGAGGAAATGAAAGTGAGATCGCCATTGTTGTTGACTTCATGTTGTTTGATAAGTTTGAAATATTCAGTCTTTGAGGACGAATCGAATTATAAACCGAAATACTTGATGTTGATAAAACAATTGATAAAAGATTTGAATCATTCGTTCCTAAGATACACATCTTTTAGGATGAATGAAAAAGGGTTGACTGAGTTTTTGCAATCGATGGTGATTCTATCAATTTATCTGACCACCATTTCATCAGTGGTGAATACAATACTCAGCACAGACACCAACGAAGCGCAAGACGAAGAGCTTCAGAACTTTAATCTTGACCCATTGTTATTATCCTGTATGGGTATTACAACATTTATCACCAATAGTGCTTTTGGAACTTTTGAAATACACAAAACTTCAACTACTGGGATTTCAAATGTAGAAACGTTGACTATATTGCGTATTTACAATCACTTGTGCTTGGTGCATTTGATGAATAGTATATTCACAGGCAGAATGGCAGTACTAGATGAGACTAGGATAAAGGACTGCTCTTCTGCATTGAGTTTACTAAACGCAACAAATTTTGATGGAAGGATGGTGAGTGAAATTGGCATTCTATTCATAACTTACAAGTACATTCAAAAGAATTCAAATGAAGGGAATTTAAATAAGATTGATCAGAATTTCGTTGCCGTCAATCAGGAGATAAATGAATGGTTTTCAAGTTGGGAATATTTATTCGAACAACCAGCTTTACAATTTGTAGAGTTTAATTACAATTTCTGTTCCATGTTGATATATCACAATTATGCATACCAGAAACATTCCAACGAAGCTGGCAATATCGACATTTTCCAAGCCGATAATCTATTGTATGTGTTTGATAATTGTCCTTCCCATCTTGCAACTAAAATGTTTGAGTATGGAAAAAACTGCATACATCACATCAACAGTATCAAAAATGACTCTTATTTTGCATATTTATCTGATCAGATTCATTTCTGCTTTTATTTCGCAACATTATTCACCATCAAGTTAATGCGGAATTTGATTGATAAGAACAATTCAAATTTTAAAATCTACCAGCAAGACATAACCTCAGTGATTGCAGATGTGGAGACTGTCATAGAGAAGTTTGACAGGGTCAAATTTAACGACGAAAATGACGTGTTATCAGAGTATAAAAATGGGCTACAGGCTAGTTTAAAAGAATACTTTGATAAATAAATTTGATATTTTACGGCTTTTGTAGTTATTCAACTGGTATTCAAAAGTCAAACAGGATGAAATTTAAAAACAAAAGGATTTTTTATCAATGGGCTACAGGATTATTTAAAAGAAAACTTTAATAAATAAGTTCTTATATTTTTACTTTAGATGGCCTCTATAATTATTCGACATGTAATCTATATGAACAAATGCTCTTTCTACATTCGGCAAGCTCTCGATTGAATACTGTAAAGCTTCGGCCAAATCATGGCAATCTTTAAAACTCAAATCACGATCGTTGTCAAACACCAAATCGATCTCGACATTCAAGTTGTCACCCACATGGTATACTTTCAATGCGGTGATTTGTTTGATTGGCTCGGCGAATCGATAGGCCAAGTACAAAATCACTTTATAATCCAATGGGTCGGCAACGGCACCGGTCAAATTGTTTATATGTTCAAAAGCAGTGATCCCCCAATTGATGATGATGTATATTGACAACATCAAAGCTCCTAAGGGATCAAACCACCATATGTCGAAATAGTGTCCAAACGCAGGCATCAACAACGATACTGTGTTGAAAACGACATCGGTCATGGCGTCTTGGGCCAATGCCTGGACCGACGAAGATCGACTACTTTTGCACCATAACCAACAACCCAACTTTGAAACAATTGTGATTGACATGATTGCTATTGCATCGAACCCAATTTCAGCAGGAACTCTATCTTGGGGATTAGAAAAAAATAATCGTTTGAAGGACTCTTGTCCCACTTGGAAAAACGATATGATGATGATGATTGAAAATATCAAGACCCCCAATGGCTCCAATCTAGAGCGGCCGATGGGGTACGCGTGCTTCACTTTCCAGTCTGTCTGCGCAGCTAATCTGTTGACGATGTAGATGATAAAGGTGGACAAAAAGTCCAACACTGAGTCTACCAATGAGGCAATGACGGACATGGAGTTTGTCAACAACGCAACTACAATCTTGCCAAACATTAATAAAACATTGATTAAAAAATTGACCAAGATCGCCGTCAATATCTGTAAATTGTCTTCTTCGGCATTGTACCCCAAGAATTTCGATCCGTCATTGTCCACGTTTCCAGGAACGTCATAAAACCTTGAATACTTGAATGAGTTCAAACTCAATTCCCCTTGTTCTAGATCTTTAGCTTGTATGTTGTTAGTGGCGACAATTCCGTTGGTTGGCTGGTGATCCGATTCGTCTTCGAGGATCTTGTTCAATTTGCTACCTTCAGTTCCATACTGAGTCAACATGTTATAATGGATCTTACCGGCGTCTAAGAAATTATCAATCTCTTGGAATTTCTCAATTAAATAATTCTGTTCTTGATAATAATTGCGTACTTCTTTGTTGGAATACTGGTTTAAATCAGATTGATGGAATTCGTACCAATTGGCCAATGGTTTGATGTTACCAATCAATCTCAACGGTCTCAAACTATTGACCACTTCGATGATGCTCATTCTTCTATGGTCTGCTGAGTCTGTCAATGGAACCGCATCATCGTGGTCAGTAACACTGAACAACGGGAGGTAACTATTATTATGGTCGAATGGCGAGTTTGGGTTTGTGACTGAGTGGTGACTCGAAAGTAATCTCTGATACAACGGTCTATCCGGATTCAAACTTTGATATTCTTTTGCGCTGAATGAATATCTTCGTTTTGGATGTGCAAACTCTTCAAACTCGACAAAGTTCTCTGTCTCAGTGCTGGATGGCAAGTTGGATAGGTTTGTGCCTGAAGAAGGCTTCCTCAAGTTCGACAACCCTGCAGGAGAGCTATATTGTGAATGCCTGAGAGTGCTTGCTGGTGATGAATTTGTTATCTTGGGTGCGATTGAGAATTCCTGAAACTTTGACTTGTTGTTCAACAAAGGCAGCTTCTCGCTGTTGGGATTAGATGGTCGAGACATGTTGGTGGTGGACCTAGAGCTGAACAGTTGTAATTATAATCAATGTGTCAATTATGCAGCTGCGGTTTGTGGATGTGTTATCTGACGAAATCTCCGCCGGGAGTTTTTTCTTTGTGTTCTTGTTATGGCGATGCGTTGGCATAATATTATTTCTGATGCCAGGGGAAACCCCAAATCGAGGTTGCAGAAATAATTTAAAGTTTGCAATGATTAGCAAACACAACAATTTGATTTGAATAAGATCTGTTGGTGATGAATAATTACAGAATGTGGGGATCACCTGTAGAATATGCATATATTCGGTTGATATTAACAACATTTCATCTGTTTCTCTTAGTAGAAACACAAATGTCGAGAAAAGCCCAGTCAATTGAATGAATACTACAGAAAGTGATATTCAAATTTGGTATTTTAATTGTTTAAAGCTATCCCCTTCATATATAATGTTTTGACAATTTCTGTTACTAGAGTAAGACTGTGCAGATATTCAATTTACGCTACCAAATGTATGAAATCCGGGTAACTCCATCACCATCTCATGGCTATAAAAAGTTTTCCACGCTCTCGTTTTTTTCTTTTCATCAAACAACTCAATTGGTATGTGATGATCCATCACTTTACTACTTGTACTTAGATTTATCATGATTAAAACAATTGATGTAACTATCTTTACTGAGGATGTACATGCAGGACATATTGTTATAGGAATTCTTCGTTTATGATTGAGTTTATACAAGTTTGGATTTCCAACCAAACGTTTACTAACTTGTTGCAGTATGTGAATGATTTATTAGTTTTAATGATGAATATGTATCCTACATTATCTGTCCGGTGACTACCATGAGCCATAGACAACAACATGCATCACCATCTGATTTAAAAACTCCAATGTTTTTCAATCAATACTAACTATTTCAAGGGTATGTTTTACGAACTTAAATTTATTATGATGAAAAAAAATTATATATCAGTTCTGCTTCTGAACCAATTCAGCTGAAGATAACCTATTACCAAGCTCAAAAATCTGATTCATAAATTTGATAATCAACTTGGAGTTTTTACTAACAAATTACAGATTTTATAGTCAATATACAAATACATTTAATTTTCTAAACATTAAATATAACTACTTTACCGTCGATACCTGAAGTTGAAACTTGATTGGCAGAGAAATTTCTGATACTGTTGATTGTGTTTTGATGGATAGTAGTCAAAGCTTTGTTTGTTTTATTTCCCGATGGTTTGTTAACTCTTCCTTTTAAATCCATCTGTTTAAACATATTCAAAGCTTGATGAGAAGAAATTTCTTCGTCTTCGCCACCATTACTGGATGTAGTTTCTTTTGTCAAATCCTTTTGCTCTTCAATTTGATATGCCTCTTGCCAGTCAGATTCGTTACCTTTGAAAACAATCAAATTACAATTGTATCCACCAACAACGAGACTAGACTCATTGATCCAAACTACAGAAACAAAAGGTAAATAATTTGTTTTAACGTTTAAAATAGATTTTGGCTCTAATCCCTCTCCTTGGGGATACACTATACCAATTGATGAGTCGTGACTGACCCAAGCCAATGCATCTCCACTTGGGCTGAATTTGACACCATGGATCCAAGCTTGGGTTTCATTGATGAAATCCCCGCATAATGTTTGAAATGGTAATTTAGTTCCCCAGACGCTAGGCTCTGGTTTTGAGTCAATTCCCTTTATGTACCCACTAAACACTCTAACATGGCCGTCGGTAGACGCGCAAGCTAACAAGATAGAATTTGGGTGCCAATCAATAGTGGTGATTGTTGACTTGATTGGCTTTTTCAAATGCTTGGAAACCCACCAATCGTTTTCCTCTTCGTAGTAACAAACAGCAATGATTCTATCACTGGATCCAACGGCGAATTTTTGGCCGTCTGGTGACCATTTACAAACTGTAGCAGCACGACTGATTCTTAACAATACCAATGTTGGTTTGAATTCTCCATTTTCGTATTCCCAAACCAAAGCGTTTCTGTCTTGAGAACAAGTTAAAATTTTCCCATCTGGGGAGATGTCAACTGAGGTCACTGTTTTATCGTGGTCTTTCAAAGTGGCAATCAATGTTGGTTTGATAGATAAATTTTGATTGATTTTGTATATTTCAACATTGTTTTCCTTTGTGATTGCTAGAATTGAATGGTCAGGTGAAAAACAATGATCTTTGATTGGAAGATGGCCCAATTGATATACTGCAGGAACTTTAGACATATTTTAAACAGGAGTTTCTCTCTACTGGTGACTACAAATATGTTGGGAGTGGAAAAAGAAAAAAAACAAAATGACAGTGTATCCGAATGAAAAAAAAAGGGCCTACATGTCACTACCAAGTGTAACGATATATTCATTCATCTAATCATCCTGATGCTCTTCAGCTTGTTTTTCATGAACAAAAGCTTTGGTTTTGCTCCAGTAATGTTGCACTTTAGGGTTCTTGATGTTTGTCATTTTGCCATCCAATCTCTCAATAATAGCTGCAAACAAATTACCAGTCTCTTTATTGTACAATATTCTCAACCAATAAAATATCAAAAATATAGCCAATTGGTACCCACTTGCATTTCTAAAGCACAAAGTTCTCAACACCAAGTACACTATCAAAAACAATTCATCGTATGCTATGACCGAAGCTAGGAACGGCGATTGTTTCACAATAAAACTAATTTGTTTCAATTTTCCTAAATGTAATAAACTCAATAAGTAGTATGGAATGATTTTAAAAACAGACTTGAATGAAAAACACCAAATGATAGCCAAAACCAAGTATTGGAAATTTTGATGACAAAGTAAAGTTGCAATTGGTGGTAACCAGTGTAAACCAAATTTGTGACTAAATGTAGCCGTCAATGCAGTAATTGATCCAATCAACGCCAATCTGTAACTAATTGAGTTGATGTAGTATTTATTTGGAAGCCAAAATATTTGGAACACGAATGAAATGGTTCCAAAGATCAATGTGAAGATGTGGCCCAAAAACCATGCTTTATATTTCAATGGGTTAGCCGTGGGTGGAGCTCTGACTAGTTTTTTTTTTCTTCTAGATGGGTCAATTTCGTTAGTAGGAACCCCTGCGTTACCATTGGGAGCTTTGGATTGGGTCTGCAACGGCTTTTCCTGCGTGGTAGTTGAAGAAGACATGATGAGTTGACCAAAGCAATTGTCAAGTAGCAAAAAAACAAAAATGACAAAACAATGTTCCAATCTGAAATTTGTACTCCGATTATGTAATCCACGCGATAATAACACACACCTAGAGAAAAACAATACAAGGAAAGTGTACCCACCACCAATATGAACCAGCATCAAGTTGTGGATTTCAGTCAGCATTCAAATAGACTATCACAGTTGGAAATAAACGTTTTGAATGAGTATCAATCGATAAACAATAATTTGAAGTTGATAGTGAAAGAACTAGAGTCGTACATTGCCACTACTCAAGACATAAACAGCATGGATAACAAATCCACAACCATATCCATCAACAATCTAAGACACATTGAGACAAAACTAGGCTTTATATACACGTTTTTCAAAGCTGCAGTATACAATTTATACGCAGATCACGAGCAAGAAGGAGAAGGTGAGGAATTATACGAACATGACCAAGTGGAACAAGAAGAGAGTGAAGGTGATGCTGGTGAAGATGAGCTACTGGACAGATCAAACATCAACTAAACAACAATTGCACCACTTTGTAACATGTGAGGCCAGAGTCAGAAAAAAAAATATATGGAAGTTATACAATTAATTATTACATAATCAGAATCTTTAGATGAGTGAAAATATATAATTACCACGCTATTTCCCTCAACCCTTAATTCTATACAATTATGTCAGATTACGATAAATACTCAACACCATTATCTTCAAGATATGCTTCCGAAGAAATGTCCAGCATTTTCTCCTTGAGAAACAGATTCTCAACTTGGAGAAAATTATGGTTGAATTTGGCTAAAGCTGAACAAGAAGTTGGTTTGAATGTCATCACCAATGAAGCTATCGAACAAATGGAAAACCATTTGAACATCACCGATGATGAAATTGCTAGAGCTTCAGTTGAAGAAGCTAAAGTTAGACACGATGTCATGGCCCATGTGCACGTTTTTGGTGAAACTTGTCCTGACGCTAGTGGAATCATTCATTTGGGTGCAACTTCATGTTTTGTCACTGATAATGCCGATTTGATTTTCCTTAGAGATGCATACGACATTTTGATTCCTAAATTGGTCAATGTCATTGACAGATTGTCTAAATTTGCTTTGGAATACAAGGATTTGCCTGTGTTGGGCTGGACTCACTTCCAACCGGCCCAATTAACCACTGTTGGTAAAAGAGCTACGTTATGGTTACAAGAGTTGTTATGGGATTTAAGGAATATGGTCAGAGCCAGAAACGACATTGGTCTCAGAGGAGTCAAAGGTACTACCGGTACTCAAGCTTCATTCTTATCATTATTCCATGGTGACGATGAAAAAGTCGAGCAACTCGATAAAAGAGTCTGTGAGTTGTTGGGCTTTGACACTGTTTATCCTTGTACTGGACAAACTTATAGTAGAAAAATCGATATCGACGTTTTGGGCCCACTTTCATCTTTTGGTGCCACTGCTCACAAATTCGCCACTGATATTAGATTATTGGCCAACTTGAAAGAAATTGAAGAGCCATTTGAAAAATCTCAAATTGGTTCATCAGCAATGGCTTACAAAAGAAACCCAATGAGATGTGAAAGAGTTTGTTCTTTAGCAAGACATTTGGGAGGGTTATATAACGATGCTTTACAAACCGCATCTGTGCAATGGTTTGAAAGAACTCTTGATGACTCAGCAATCAGAAGAATCTCTTTACCTTCTGCATTTTTAACCTGTGATATCTTGTTATCCACAATGCTTAACATTACATCTGGTTTAGTTGTGTACCCTAAAGTTATTGAGAAAAGAATCTTTGCAGAGTTACCATTCATGGCCACTGAAAATGTCATAATGGCAATGGTTGAGAAAGGTGGAAGCAGACAAGATTGTCATGAGGAAATCAGAGTTTTGTCCCACCAAGCAAGTGACGTAGTCAAACAACAAGGTGGAGACAACGACTTGATTGAAAGAATTAAAAACACAAAATACTTCGAACCAATCTGGAACGATCTTGAGAAATTGTTGGATCCGAAAACTTTTGTTGGTAGAGCTCCTCAGCAAACAGAAAAATTTGTTAATAATGACGTTGCTAATGCTTTGAAACCTTTTGAAAAGTATATAAATAAAGAAAACGTTTCTTTGAAAGTTTAAGCTTATATATGGTATTTAAATCAATTGTATATTTATTTTGTAATTACCTTGGATTATTGAATCTTTTTTTTCAACGGCACAACTAGTAAAATTTATCTATTATATGGATATGTTCAATAACACAGAAAAAACCAAATTGGTAGACGTTAGAGATTTTCAGAATTCTTTTTTAACGTTATTATCATATAAACAGTTATACAAAATCGTAGAAGTAAAAAATACCAATCATTAATAACATTCATAAGTATCCTTGATGATTCACTTGCTGTTGCTGCTGACCTTGTAAACCAAAATTCAACGGTTTCAAAGCAGACCCTTTATCGTCGTTGTAAGAACTTCTCGGCGTCAAAGTTTGGTGAATCGTCTGGATTTGTAGCGGAGGTAAGTGGACAAAATTTGACAACGAAGTTAACCCTGAACCAGCAGTCGTTAAATTGTTGGGAAATTCTAGTTTAAATTGTTGGTGCTGCGGGCTCTGCAATGGCGCTTGATACGATTTATACAATTGTTGATTTGGTTGTTGTTGCAATTGTTGCACGGGCACCGGTGGCTGTACAAATTGTGCTGGTGGTGAATATTGATAATATTGCGCTGGTTTTTGAGTCATCTCAGATGTGCAAGCTTTGGTTTCGGTAGTCCTAATTGATTCGAGAACGTGCTGTTTGTAGTTACTCAATACATTGTTGAATGGAAACGTACAAAAAATGTCACGGTCGTAACCTTGACATTTTCTAAACGATAAATCATTCAAGTCATGTAGATTATTAAACTCAATTTGAATTATCCCATTAAACAAATCTCGTTCCAACATTCTCCAGTCGGTATAAACGGAATAGTTCAAATCTTCAGGGATAAAATAAATTTTCATATTACTTTTATACCTTGGTCTTGCAATTATTTTTTTAAAAAACAAATTGTTTGGAACTTCATTAGTTTTACCCAAACTATGCAACATTTCATCGCTATTTTCCTCATCGTCTATTAGATTGAAATCGCCTGGTTTAGCTGTTTCCAATTTTAAAATCAAACTGCCGTGTACGTCATCTGTAGTTGATCTTGTGATTCGAATCAATGTGAAATTCTTATAACCAAATAAAGATTGCACAGCGGTATCCAAGGAATTGAATGTTGGAGTTAAATGACTTTCACTAGTGAACGATTTAATAATTTTATTTGAATATTCACTCAAATCAACAACATTGTTATTTATCAATTGTAATCCTTTGCTTTCAAAGTTTTTACTACCATTATTCGCTTCTGATTTTGTATCCAATAATTTTGAATACTGTGAAACTGACCCATTATTTTCAGTTGGAAAAAATGAATATATTTTCCTTTCATCAGTAAATGGTATCAACCCTAAATATAATGAAAATAGATTTGGACAAGTGGTTAGTTTAATCTTTATTCCAGCTTTTAAAGATTTGATATGTAATTTAGATTGTTTGGTGTCGTTAGTTTTCTTTTTAGTTGAATATTTCCTTCGAATAGCCAACTTGACAAATGATTTGGATCTCAATATTGATTTCTCAATCTTAGATTTGGGTACTTGGTCTCTCAACATTACAAGAGGTTTATTGTTATCTTTATTTGATTGTTGATGATGACACTCTGATGCTAATTTGGGTGGTGATGAAGGCATGGATGAAGATGCTGAGCTAGACAAAGATACCGAGCTACAAGAATCAGAATCGCTTTGTGGAGGAGTCAAAGTTGCAGAGTTAAATCGCTGGGGCTGGTTCTGATGCATCAGGTGATTTGGAAACCGTTGCGGAGAAGCTTGTGGCTGGTGAAGTGCATGGTTTGATAATTGTTTTGGTATTGGAGAATGCTGCAATGGACTATAGGCTTGAAACAGATTGTCGTCATTGTTTAATAAGTCTGCAATGCCTGCCATGTTCTAGTAATGCACGATAGTGAGTGAATAGTGAGGACGACAATGGATGTTGAAAATAAATAAGAAAATCTAACAATGATAACAATTGAAATGGAAAATAGGAAGGAAATACCAGGAGGAGGTGTAGGGGAGGGCCAACTGTATATATATATTTATAAATCCAATGGTGAGACAACAACAATTACAATAGAAAAAGCTGAATGAGTAAAGTTGAAGAAAAGAAGTAGAACCACAAGAAAATTTATTGTATGTATGGAAGGTAAATCTTTGCACTAAATTATAGGCTGTTGGACATAAATATATGTATAATGTGATAATTTAGAACTTAAACAATTTGCAATTTAATTATCGTGCTGCCTCAAAACAATAAATTCACACAGATCTTGATACTCAATTCTGAATTGCACAAGCCTATTTTGAAGGTGTCACTTACCCTTGAATATGCAAGCTCATCAACAAAAACGCTTTTGTATACTAGATGTTAACAACAAAAAAAAAAGTTATTAAATAAGGAAATTTCTGCAGGCCATATTTATCCGTAAAATTGTAGCGTTAAAATTGTGAGCTAACGATTGTTTAGAAGACGGGCTGAATGGAATTAACTTGTCTCATCATCTTTAGCTTCTTTTTTTTTGTGTCATATGAGTTAAAGTAGCGCCAGATAACAATATGCATCATGCTCTATGTACAAAAGCTGCTACCGGATCCCTCGAGAATTTCAGTCGATATTGCCAATACAAATATTGTTACTATTGTACAACAAAGGGCTCAGACATTGAACGGGGAAATCCCGATAACCAGTATATTAAGTTTACAGTGTAGTTGTCCTTATGCTTTGTCCAACGACGTAGCAATTGTTGTTGATGGACTTCCATAAAAATTTTCTATGCACTCAAGGTGCCTTGGAAATTTGTTGCGATCCGAAAGAAAATTTAATTGTTCCTCAACTTTGCTACAAGAAGCAAAAGCCAGTTGAAAAAAAAAATACCTTCGAAAGCCATACGTGCAAACATGCATCATCAAAGACATTGTTTTTGATTTATTAGGAAAGCAAGGAAATTCTGGTTCGAGAACGTAAATTTTCTGTTGTACGTTGCATGATTCACCATTTAGCAATAGCATCATTTACATAGAAAAATTAGCCACATAGTTAACCATTTAGTCCACTGATTTGAAATTTTGAAAATAATGTATCGGTTTGCAGTCGCTTATCATGAGTTGCGTTCACTGTGCAACAAGCAAAAACAACTGGACTCAACACAATAAAATATATTGAGCCAGAGAACCCGTATACCCAATCAATACCCAGGGACATAAAATCGACATAAAATCAGCTGTTGGTAGACTCTGAAAGCACCTTACTGTAATTCTGTGGAGATTTTTGTGTGACGATTGAATTATCGATTGCTATTTGGCTCAGCAACCTTTTTGAACTTGGTGCTGTATGTCTCAAACTGGTTTCACACCGGTTTCAAACTGGTTTCAGAATGATTTTCTCTCACGCGTGAACACAAAAGCAAAATGTTCGAATAATCAAAAAAAAAAAAAAAAAAAAAAAAAAAAAAAAAAAAAAAAAATTAAAAAAAACAAAAAAAAAAAAAAAAAAAAAAAAAAAAAAAAAAAAAAAAAAAAAAAAAAAAAAAAAAA